>OY720611.1:3802022-5035197 GCA_963151315.1 Nymphalis c-album | reverse complement strand
GACTTGTAAACCAAAAGGTTATAAATTTGTAATATAATATGTATATTATAAACATCAATTCATTTGAATATTACTAGTGGGAGGGCTTTGTGCCCTCGAGCACGAGTAGAACTTTATACAATTTAAAAAATATTTTTTTATCTGTAAGCAAATAATTGAATTCACGCTACATATGCTATTGAATTAAATGCGCAAAACACAACGAGGATATAACATAGATTTTAAACAAACGTTCGTATTTTAACCGACTTCAAAAAAAGGAGGAGGTTATCAATTCGTCTGTATGATTTTTTTATTGTAACACGCTTATATCATAGGTGCCCATAGTATCCATACAATGGTGAGCCGCGGTTTTACATATATTTTCATAATGCATGAAATTTATATGTATGTAAACTTGAAGTTAAACTAAAACGAAACTGATGAAGGTAATATAATTATAACGATTTGAGATAATAACAATCCAATTATTTGTAATTTTTACCTGATTTGAAGATTAGATACAAACATACACACAGACAAAAAAACTTTTGTTCCTTTGGTTTTGATAACTTCCAATTATTATTATATTTAATTATAGAAATACATACTATTTCATTTTTTTTTGTCTATACACCTTAACAGAGCAATAGACCTTCGCCACCCGAGCCAACAGAAAGTTGGTATCGAGATAAGTACATAATAGAATGCATTACATAGTCATAGATACATTTTATTCAATGGGTCATGGTAAGTAGTCACCATAGACATTGGCAAAGTAAGACATGTTAACCGTTTAAATCGACCTACCACCTAACTTGGGAAGTGGGAACTAATATAGCATCTCTCTCTTGGTTATACAATTTAGTCAAACGACAATAAAGTTGTTTGGTGATTAAAAATTTAACTGGGTTGTACCCTCCCACAATTAGAAAATATATAAATTTAATTAAGTTATATATTCAAAATACGTACATTCTAATACATTTATATAAAATAAACTCGTATCGTCATGGCTTCAACTACCGGATTCGGAAATTAATTCGTTTCGCTGGAGCCAAGTTGACGTAAATAGATGTTCTACATTACAGTAATTTAGTTTAGTTTATATATTTCACGGATGTAAAATATATAACACTAAGACCTAGTTGCTTATATGCAGAAACATTTATATTTTCAACGAGTGAAAACTCATTTAATGAAACATATTTTATTTTTAAGGAACGGTTAACTTGATTTATTCTGCTTTCATTATTTAAGGTAAAATGATTATTTAAAGATGATGAAGATGATGATGACCGCTGTTCTATCAATTGGAATTGTTCAACTGTATACGACACATGTGTGCAAAAACACAAGTACCTACTAAAATTCTCTCACACTCACAATTTGATAGGACGACAAATACGACCGTCAAGATTTCTGGCCCAGAACAGGTTTATATGCTTTTCAAGGCACGGCAGTAAAAGTTATCTGACCTGGGACTTGAACCCATGACTTCAGATTCTGCAGTCTTTAGACCTAGCCACTAGAACAGTTCTGAAACCTATTCTAAAATGTACATCTAAAATTTCCACTTTTTATGATGTAAATTGTAAATATTCTATAATATATGTATATTATGTAAATGAAAAACTATATATTCCTTCCACGCAAAGGAGGTCGCATTCGATCACTTGTCAAATCTAAATTCCGTGAAATGACCTACCCACTGAAACAAGATAGAGAATAATCGGCTCAGCCCCCAAAATTCTGTCATCCGCAATTTGCTGACTAAATCTTGTACGTCAAAGCGGGTATTTCTGTAAAAACGCATTTTCTGAATTACTTCGAACCTTTGAAGTTAATCCTTGGATTGATATCGACTTCCTTTTGACATGCCTGTATGTAAATTTTATACGTAAAACGGATCATGATAATATCGATTATCTTTATACTTTATAATCTGTGGAAAATGTTAAGTTGAAATCGACATATACACCTTCAAACAGTTCTTATAATGTAGTGTATGTAGAACATAATTTATAAAGAATAATACGTGACATTGGCAGGCTATTTTGCCCTTTGTTAGCTTGTCTAAGCTACACGCTAACACGTCATAATGGCAAAAAACCCAATGAAATTGTTTAGATCTATAAAGAGCGTGCCGTTAAGTGCGTGTCTAAGGCTAGCAAAATTTCAGATTTCCCTCGCGCGTCCTAATACGCCTTTTCTATCTTCAACGGTCGGTAGTTTTGATTTAATTTTTCATATTTCAAAAAATATTTTGTAAAGATCATATTAACTATATATAATACGATAATTTTAAAAGAGCTGTTTTTTCCGTAGTCTTCACTTCTAAACAGTATCGTAGCGACTGATAAAAAACGATTGTATGTTTGAAGTATGGTTGACACGCGACAGGAGATGTCGTTTTTCGGAGGTAAATCGAAGTAAAAGTCAAAAGGTTTTTATCGTTACAACAACAAAACGAAAGGACTTTACAAAAAAAACAACTATGATGGCTGTTAAAACCTTCTGAAAATGATTTAATATAACGTACACATATGTATTTTGAAGTGACCGCAATAAGACAACCCAAAGAGACTCCAAAGTGTATTGACAATGTCTTAACTGTGAAATAAATGATGTGTCAATTATAAACAATCGAATGATAGCCGCAGCCAAACATTTTGAAGATAAAATAATAACTTACAAAAAGAATATCATTATTTAAATATTTTGAATAATGTCATTTTTTTTTTTTTTTTTTATGATAGAGGGGGCAAACGAGCAGGAGGCTCACCTGATGGAAAGTGACTACCACCGACCATGGACATCTGCAACACCCGAGGACATGCAGATGCGTTGCCGGCCTTTTAGGAAGGAGTACGCTCTCTTCTTGAAGGTTCTTAAGTCATATCGGTTCGGAAAAGTCGCCGGTGAAAGCTGGTTCCACAGAGTGATTGTGCGAGGCAGGAAGTGCCTTAAAAAACGCACTGTTGTGGATTTCCAGACATCGAGGTGATGGGGATGGAATTTAGAGTTCTGGCGCGATGTCCGGTGGTGAAATTCAGCTGCCGGGACTAAACCAAACAACTCCTCAGAACACTCCCCGTGATATATGCGGTAGAGGATGCAGAGAGACCCTACATCTCTACGCAAATCCAAAGGATCAAGCCGATCAGTAATAGCCTGATCGTCGACAATTCGAACTGCTCTACGTTGAATACGGTCAAAAGGAAGAAGCTGGTACTGGGGAGCTCCCGCCCAGAGGTGAGAGCAGTACTCCATGTGGGGCCGAACTTGCGCCTTGTAAAGTTGAAGGCGATGGGCCGACGTGAAGTACTGTCTCGCCTTGTTGAGCACTCCAAGCTTTTTAGAAGCCAATTTAGCTTTAGCTTCCAATTGACCGCGGAACTGAACAATGTTCGAAATCTCGACGCCAAGTATCCCAATACTGGCTGTGGCAGCGAGGGGAGTATTCTCAAAATGAGGGGATATGACAAAAGGAGATTTTTTAGCGGTTAACGCGCAAACTTGTGTCTTATTGGGGTTGAATTGGACTAAGTTTAGTCGGCCCCAGTCCGAGACTTTGGTTAACAAGGTCTCGACTTCAGACAGAAGTTTGTTCCGACACTCGTCGACGTGTTCCCGAGAAATATTGCTACGGCCGGTGTAAAGAACGTCTACAGTGCTGTCATCCGCATAGCAGTGAATGTTACTGATTTGTAACATATCATTGACATGCAGAAGAAACAGAGTAGGTGAAAGAACGCAGCCTTGTGGAACACCAGAATTGACGAATTTTAAGTCAGAGCATGCACCGTCGACAACGACCTTGATGCTCCGATCTGCCAAAAAGCTGGTGATCCACGTGCATAATTTCTCGGGAAGCCCGTATGAAGGAAGCTTCGAGAGAAGCGCTTTATGCCATACCCGATCGAAGGCTTTCGCCATGTCCAGGCTGACTGCTACTGCCTCCCCCTTGGACTCAACCGCTGCAGCCCATCTGTGAGTCAGGTAAACTAGAAGATCACCAGCTGAGCGACCTCGACGAAAGCCGTACTGACGGTCGCTGATCAGCTGGTGCTCCTCTAGGTACCGCAGGAGCTGGCAGTTAATAAGGGATTCCATTATCTTGGAGAACAAGGAGGTGACAGCAATAGGTCTATAGTTTGTTGGATCAGAGCGATTGCCTTTTTTAGGGATCGGGTGCACCAAAGCAGTCTTCCAAGAATTCGGGACTACGCCTAGTGTGTAGGAGTGTCGGAAAAGGCGTGTTAAGACCGGTGCCAGCTCGGGAGCACAAGTACGCAGCACAATCGGAGGAATGCCATCGGGCCCACTCGACTTATGGATGTCCAAGGAAAAAAGTGCTTTACGAACTGCACTCTGTCGGAATTTAATTTCCGGCATCGTGGTATCACACCGCAAGATTGTCGGTGGTGTCTTTCCTTGATCATCAAGAGTCGAGTTGGACGCGAAGAGAGATCCCAAGAGGTCGGCTTTTTCCTTCGCTGTATGGGCCAACGAGTCATCGCTCCTGTGCAGAGATGGAAGGGAGGGCTGACAGAAATTCCCTAAGACAGCCTTAGCGAGAGACCAAAATGCGCGTGTTCCCGAAGGAAGACGCACCAATCTCTCGCCAATTCTGCCTATGTGCTCCGACTTTGCCTTGGCAATAACTCTTTTGAAAGACCTGGAGGCAGAGTTATATTCCTTTTTAAATGCGCTGGTATTTACATCACGCGATGCCGTCGCTTCAGCCCAGGCTTGATAGCATTCTACTTTTCGGCGTGACGCCGTTTTGCAGAAGCCACCAAACCAGGGCCGGGATCTGCCACCGATGGGTACTGCAGAGTACGGAATGAAAAGTTCCATACCCTGAAACACCACATCGGCGACCGAGTCAGCAACGACATCTGGATCATCCGGCGAGAAACAAATCCGCCCCCATGGGTAGGATGCAAAGAAGGACCGCATCCCATCCCAGTCCGCTAACCTGTAGTGCCACACTCGCCGACATCCCACGAACCGAGGCCGTGAGGGGCGTAAGATCGGCACTGTACTCCGGACAAGACAATGGTCCGACGAGCCAAGAGGAGGCTCGACGGAAACATGGTACCCATCCGGATGAGAGGTCAGCAGAAGGTCTAGCAGGGAAGGTGTATGATCATCCACATCTGGGATTCGCGTTGGCGACGTAACCAATTGTGTCAGATCATATGCCAAGGCAAAATCGGCCACAGATCTCCCCGCATGATCGGTGGTACGTGAACCTAGCCATTCGGCGTGGTGGGCGTTAAAATCGCCAAGAATCACGATCTCTGCGGATGGGATCTGCTGCAGCATGGAATCTGTAACCCGTTGCATGTGCTCAACGAGCCGGTCAGTTTCGGCATTACCGCTATGGGACCTATATAGGCACGCGTAGATTCGCGGATGATCATCGCAGTCTACGCGCAGCCAGAGAATAGATAGGTCCCTTCCTTCAAGATGGGCGAGGCGACGAGAGCAGATATCCTCTCTGACATAAACACACACCCCAGCCCGTGGTACAAAGGAATGTTCCAACTTGTACCCCGGGTAGGAGAGAAATGAGGTGTCCGCCGGAGACAATATCTGGGTCTCGGTTAGAAAGAGCAAGGCCGGCTTCGCCGTCTCAAGATGGTAGTGGACGGCGTTTAAGTTGGAATTCAGTCCCCTGATGTTGCAGAAGTCCACAGTAAGGGTGGAAGGGGTTGCCTTAAGATGCCTGCTCCGTTTGCCCCGACCATTCTGGAGCGCAAAATTTACAATTTTTAAAATTTACCTTATAGCAATCGGATATAGCAACTTTTTGTTGTTTATTTTTATCGATAAAATACTATCACAGCTACAAATCGCTTACAATAAATTGTAGCATTGATCGTTTAGTATAATAGTGTGTTAAATTTCATTATTTAATTTCAGTATTTTTCGAATATAAAAACGGTCTTCCTTTTTATTTTAAAGGTTTTTATTATATTGTATTGCTTCCTGTCGGAGCTTGATTAGATTTTAGACCTAAAAACAAGCTAATTTAAACGAAAAAACTGCAGTATCACTAATAAGCCCCTCCCCCTCTCTAATTTAGTAAGTCTGACTATGTGTCCGAAGTCGGCTAACATTGAGTTCTTATAACCTTATCGTGATCTATATTTTTGATTATCTGTCGTCGATTGCCATCACTAGCGCCGCAGCGGAGGCGCGTGTAATTACACAAGTGACGCCCGACGCGACGTCAAGTGGACCGTCAAAAATTTGAAAATCGAATCGGTTCGTTCCGCTTTCGTTTTGTAGGATATTGGACACGAGCGAGATTGTGCCGTCATTCCTTGTCAACGGCTTTTCAGTCGAGTGTACGAACCGACGATTAATAATATTTTTAGCACTGTAAAATACACGCAAAATAAGTTATAATAAAAAAAGAATGAATGAAATGTGGCTGTGAAAGGTAATCCTCAATCTCCTTGTATTTTATAATTTTTAAAAGTAAATGCTCATTAATAGAAATTTTATAAAACCTCTTTTCTAATAAAACCCGTAACAGGAACACTCGTTACAAATGTACCACAATCTATAAATCCATTAAAACATTTAAACGCAATATTTTATTTCGTTAATACATTATAATAACATGAAATACTTAAAAATGTTTATCTGCACGAGCAATGTTCTCAGAATAAATATATTCGACTATAAGCTCTAGGTTGAATTTAATTCTAGCCAAATGGAATTTCCGTTAAACCTTTTTTCTTACGCTTCTAAATTTAAAAAAAATCACTTTCAGAACATTTTCCTCTGGTCCATAAAACGAATAGCCTAATTAAGACCTTTCTCTAAGACTTCCACTGTAAGGGCTGTCTCACTACTCGTTTCAGAAATTATTTAAGGGCAGTTTGTTATTTCTTAACTAAGAACGTTTGTCAGGACGCTTCGGGCTATTTAATAATGTTTTATAAACTGGCTTTTATATAATTTTAATTATAAGTGGGTAGCCGTTTTGTGTTTTATCAAACATAAGATAAAACCTTGTTTTAAAATATGATAATTCGTGTGACATCAAAGGTTTTGTTAATTACAGTTAATTTGGTAATTTCGATGTTTTTCGACTGAATAAAGGCTTTATTTAATGTTATACATTTGTAATTAAATAAGTTGTTTTTTGCATGACCTATATTTTGGAAACATGGTAGTAGATAGTTTTTAAAAACAAAGCACACTCAAAACCAAGTAAGATAGATTCAGACGGCACGATTCTTGCAAGAGTAAAGTTAAACAATAAAGGTAAGATAGATAGATGTTCTGATCCCTAATAATTGATCGTGATTTGCAATGAAAATTCTTAATTTTTACTTGGTGGTAGAGCTGTGTGCAGGCTCGTCTGGGTAGGTACCACCCACTCATCAGATATTCTACCGCAAAACAACAGTACTTGGTACTGTTGTGTACCGGTTTGAAGGGTGAGTGAGCCAGTGTAATTACAGGCACAAGGGACATAACATCTTAGTTCCCTAGGTTGGTGGCGCATTGGCGATGTAAGAGATGGTTAACAGCTCTTACAACGCCAATGTCTATGGGCGTTGGTGACCACTTACCATCAGGTGGCCCATATGCTCGTCCACCTTCCTATGCAATAAAAAAAAAAAAAAGAACATGGTTGAAGGTTGATGGCGCATTGATGAAGTAATTGATATTTCTATTTTTATGCCAATGTTTATTAGTGGCGACAAATTTCTATCAGATGGTCGATTTGTCGGTCATCCTACCCATTTAAATTAAACATATGTAACTATATAATCAAACTAAAAATATGCCGCAATTCTAATTTACGATCAGTTCATTTAATTTATGATTAGTAAATTATATTTTTGTATACAAAAGCATGAATTCATTTAATTTACCTTGACTATAATCAGTTCAAGAGAACAAAGATATTGCTAGTATGTAATGATAATTAATTTCACTTAACGTGTACAGCTAATAGTTACAAACAATGGCGCGAAGTTAATTAAATTTAGCTAATAACTTATTGTGATAAATTGATAATTATCGTGTAATTTTATATGTAAGTTTATTTTATATTACAGTTTAAGAGATAGCTTTTGTTTCTTTGTGTAGTTATTTCATTATAAACTTAGTGATATTATAATTTCTTAAAGTAACATTAAGTGTCACACTGCTGGCCAGAAGTGTGTCTTCTTAAGATGGCTTAAAGTATATTTTTCTTTAATGTTCCTATGCGAGTTGATATAAATTTGAAACATGTAGGTCTTCTTACGGGGTTTACCTACATCGGCGGATCTGAGATGAATTACAATAAATAAAACTGGAACACAATAATTAGTAGTACTGATGTTTTCGGTAGAATAACTGATGAGTTGGTGGTACCTACGCAGACGCATCTTACAACAACTTAATGTACTCATACGCTGGCCCATACGCTCGTCCGCCAACCTATGCAATAAAAAAAGACGTGAAAGCATTAAAATAGTAAGTATTGGAAATTAATAAATTTGACAAATTAAACGCCTTAAGTTTTATTCGTCTGTTTTATTCAGGGTTGGTGTTTTTTTATTCCTAACCGGTTATAGTTTTTAATTCGGTTTTTATTAAGTTAGTTTGAAGCTTCAAAATTGATTAAACAAAATTTGAAACTAAGCGAGAAAGATGTAGACCTTGAAGGTCATCCAGTTTGACATATCGATCTTTTTGCTTTGTCATTGACAAAGTTCAGAGAGTATTTTGTTTTTGTTGAGACTAGTCCGTTAATGCATTGTGATCCTAGACTTAGATGTTATATAAACATCTTAAATGGTCATTTAGGCTTTTACAACAATTACAAAAACAAAAGGGAATTTAATGTGGCAATTTTTTTTGGGGACAACGTTTGATTCCGTCATCTGTTTGTCATTAAATAATTCATAAGGTTTGACAAAAACTTATAACATGACTTTTTTATATTTATCCATACCTATGGTTTAAATTTTTTTTTTTTAATCAAGCCATTACTACTACTTTCAGTCACTCATGTCTAAGTATGCCTAATATTTTTTAAATAGGCCAATTTCGCAATTATAAAAAACTAATTACAAATTAGCGAACCCTAAAATAATTGGTCAAACCATCAATTACGCATGCCTCTCAACAATTACACACGATATCCAAGGAGCGTGTCCGTGCAAAGCCGCGCGCTGTGACTTCGTCACTAAAATAACAAATCCTGCGCGGGATGTTAACAAATGATTATTAAATTCGAGAGTATAACTACCGAACCGAGCAGGACATCCTTTTCCAGCCAAAATACACTCGTTAATTGACAATATCAAGGGGAGAGTTGCCTAGATAAATATAATGTTAAGCAAAATTTTTATAAGCATATATTTTATTGGTGAAGTAACTAACTTCCTCTTCTTTTGAGGAGAGAGTGGAGTTTGTTTCAATACGCGGCGACTTTGCTATGGATACAATTGTGACAGACTTTTATCTGACATATTATGCAGGTTTCCTCAAGTTTGCCTTAACTGCTTCGCTCGAGATAAATTATAAACATAAATTAAGTATATGAGAATACAGTGTCTCGTGTTGTAGCTTTTGGGACATTTCAGCTCTAGAAATGGAAGCTATTCCACCTTCGACATTAACGAAGGAGTTATTAAAAAAGCATAGGAAAGAATAAAGAAGGAAATAGAAGAGTAGATTGACGAATCATGATCGGCTTGGACTGAAGTATTGGGACTTATCGTTAGAACGAGTACATTAAATTGTTGGACCTTGTCTGTAGCCCTAAATGAAACTGATTTTTATTGTTTTGAATCATTTTTGAATATTATGTAATTTTTTTTTTAATTATTTAACAAAATCAACATTACAAAATGTATTAGAATATATTTAGTAGAGGTTGTTTTACAAAAGAACCTTTATCTTCGAAAATACATTTTATTATAAAACATTTTAACAATATAAAGTTTGAAAGCATTTTCCCTTTTACGGTAATCATAATTAATACGTCCTAATTGCATCGTCATTAACATAATTATACGATTTTTATCTTAAAATGAATCGATTAAAGTTAAGGATGCCATAAAACTCGAGAGGAAAGCCGATCATTGACCGCAGATAACGACTTTTCTGATTTTTTTTTCTCGAGAGTGACATTTTTTAATGATATAATTTCATGTAATTTGATACGCCAAATTTCGCGATCCTTACAATGGTGTAAGAAAAAACTAGTTTCAAGGTGAAAACAGAAAAAAATAAATTACATTATTTATTTTGTACTTTATACAATACATCGTCGGTCAAGCGTCAAATAACACAATGAGGCACATATTTTAAACGCAATGCTCGTCGATTTTATCGGTTTGACTTCAGCTTTTATGCTATCCTAGTAACATTGATATAATATTGGAGACACTAATACAAAAAAATAACATAATATAACATGACCATGACTTCAAGTTCTCAAAACCTAAATAAACGGGGTTTTTCGGGGTAATCTATGAAATAGGTAAAAATACTGATTTAAATAATAATTGCATTATTGCAGGGTTTTTTTTTTGTTTTCGCTGGAAAACGCATTTTCGCGTTTCCCCCACATGGAGTGGTGGGGGGGTATGTGGGGCTCACCGGAGCTGAAGGCTCCGGAATACACACTAAACAGCCAGCGAATCTTTATCGTCTTTGGTGGAGCGGCACGGGATCGCGTGATTATTGTATGGCGGTGGTGATCACTTACCATTAAGTGGGTCATTTGCCTGTTCTCCTACCTGTTTTATAAAAAAAGTACCAAGAAATGAATCAACTTTCGCTCTCAAAACGGAAAATGAAACAGAGATCAAATAAATACTTTTTTCAGTAACCTTTTCTTCCCGTTCTTTTATAGGATCACCATTTATCTTTAAATGTTCTTATTGTTATTGTTAATTTGTATTGGTACACGAATGAATGAATGAATGTGACGTATAATCGGGCTTTGTCATATAAACTATTGACTAGCGTGAATTTTATACTATATCATTTTTATATTATAGACTAGCTGATACCCGATATATTAACAAAGTTTTCTTATGTACGTAGGAAAAAACATCAAAAAGATCGCAAGCAAAAATATACTTTGTTTAAACATACATCACTGAACACGCAGTGCATATACAAATCATTGTTTCTTGAAACTTTAATAACTTAAATTATAAACTTTTTATTAAATGAAGATATCGCAATATTATTTTTTTTGATAAGGGCCAAGTGTCTAAGAAATAAAATTTAGAAAATTTCATTGAAATCTATCCAGTAGTTTTTCCGTGATGCGCGTACAACTGCAGACCTCTATCATTTTATTTAATATAGATAATTTTATTTATTATGTAAATCGATTCGAATAAACGGACGCAATATCAATTAAAAAAAAAAACAAATGTATTCATTTGTGTTTTCTTTAATACTTTAAGAATAATTAGATCCTACAAGACCTAGTCTTAAAATAATGTGTATACATTGAGTCTTGTAATGGACACAGCGAGATGGGCTGGGTGATACGAGTTGCATGTCTAAGGCATCTGGAAGTCGTCCAGGGAGTCCATTCAGCCCGCTCTTGAATTAATCAATTGTTTTAATCCACCAGTGAATGCAGCTGTTGACCGCGCTAACGGCTAGCCGGTGGACATGTAACATGAAAACGCGTATTTTAATAAAAAGATTTTCCGCTCTTTTTAATAGTGACCGCTTATACTAAAGCAGCACTTTCTATCGCGTCTTGTTTTTAGTAGCGTATAAAACACATACGAAAGTTCTGAGTTCAAAACCGGGTCGGGCCAATAAAGTTATTTTTTTTTGTTAAGATTTTCTCAGAAGCGTAGTGGTTGGCAGTCTTAACACTGAACCTCAAAAAGCTAGTCATAATATTGGTGAAAAAGAGTAACAAAAAAATTAATAATGCATAATTTAAGCTGGGAAATATCAGTTGAAATTTTCTTACCAACCTGCAGTGCAGTATTATGGAATAAGTACCGATTTACTTTTACTTAATACAAATTATCTTAGTCAAAAAAAATCTTCCATTATTTAATAATATTATTTTATAAATAGGTTCACATCTTCCGAGATAATTAGTTTCTTTGAATCTTTGTTCTATGTCCTAAAAAGTAGAATTATCACAACACTTGTACATACTCGCATATGCACATAAGTTAAAAGCCAAAATAATACTTATGATAATTTAAACAGAACTTAAAACATGCAACAATTTTAATTAATTTCCGCTACCGCCTATCAACCACACCGCCCTAATCGTCGTCAAGATCTATTTATTGTCGGAGCACGTGTTATTTTATTTGACATAAAATGCATTCTAAATGCCTCGTTAGTTAGGACCAAGTAAGAAAATTTATTTACGTACTTTGATCTATGGAATCCTGTCTTAAAGGATTTTTGTTATCAATTGTTTGTGGTGTTACCATAAATACGGATTAAGGTAAGTACAAACAGAAATATTGTTATCTCTTTCTCTCACAATATTTACGATGTTATTTGAAATAATTTATGGTTGGTATAGGTTAGGACGTTCACCTCTTTCGATGTTTCTGCTGTCAGTTGTCAAGAGTTCGATTCCGGTTAGATAAATGTGTTTCACGGATGTTTTGTTTATACCCTTTTTGCGAAAAATTTATCATTATCTTCTATATAAAATAAATTTAATAAATATATGGTTCGTTAATTGTGGAAAGGTCAATAATGAACACGAAGGTGATTATAAAACTAACAGCCGTAATTCAAAGTGATGCCAATTAAAAAAGACTCATGGCTGATGATATTTAAAAATTGACGTTTACTCCCATGGACGTAGAAGTCCATAGATGGTGGACACACACCATTGCGCATACAATTAAATTAAGCAAAACTTTGCTAACTTAACTTTTCGCAATTAATTGAGTCCAGATTGATTGATTGACAGATGATTGAGTGTGTTGTACGTGTGTGTGCGTCGTGTGCGACATAAACAGAATAAGGTTATACGACTGAGCAAGCAAATCTAACGAATACTTTTTTTTAATAATTAAATTAACACGAGAATGAAAACGGAAACAGCCTCACTTGATTACACAATTTTCGTTTGTTTAAGAAAATTATTTGACACTTGATGTACCTACTTGATGTGTATCTTTCTCTTTCCCTCTGCTGAGGATCACGACCACACTCTTCCATCGATAGATACAATTATTTAGTGATTGATTTAATAACAACCCAGGTTAGCACCACTGAACTTAAATGAGCTTAATTCGTTCAATGTTATTGAAATCTGCCACCAATCCGCAGAGTCCAGCGGTGGGACATTAAAAGTTACTTTTGTACAAATATAATTGGAAATATAATGTAATCCACTTCCAGCCTGTTCATAACACGTATTACAAAGAATTCAATATTATATTTATCTATCGCGATAATAAATTATAACAATATTTGTATTACCGAGTACAGCAATCGACTCTTCCCACGATAAACACAATACCCAGTATCAGATATAAATGGGTCATGTTTGCTATTCCGTCTTATCTTATTACTATTGAAATAAATGTCATTTTTGCATACCAAGGACGGATAGGAAAACTATTTACATGTATTATGTAATGAAAAAAGAATGAATCAACTTTATCAAATATTATACTTAATTGTGATATCAATAACTCTGTACTTAGGTACACAATCCTAACTAATATTACAAATGCGAATGTGAGTTTGTTTGTTTGTTACGCTTTCACGCCAAACCAATAAACCGATTTTAAAAATTCTTTCACCAATGGAAAGCTACATTATCAGCGAGTAACATAGGCTACATTTTGTCCCCGTATTCCCACGGGAACGGGAACTAAGTGGGTGAAATTCTCCCGTCAAACAGCAGTACACTGGGTATTGTTGTGTTTTGGTTTGAGTGAGCCAGTACAATTACAGCCACAAGGAACATATCATTTTAGTTACCAAGTTTGGTGGAGAACTTACGATGATTTTATTTTTAGAAAATTACAATGCCACCGTCTATGGGCGTTGGTGACCACTTACCATCAGGTGGCTAATATGCTTCTCTGCCTACCTATACTTTAAAAAATAACAGCCTGTGAATGTCCCACTGCTGGGCTAAGGCCTCTTCTCCTCTTTGTGAGGAGAAGGTTTTGGAGCTTATTCCAAAACCTCCAAATTGTATACTGTAAAAAACAGGATTCTATTTGAACAATTAGATTTACAAAACAAAGGAATACAATTTTTATTTGTACATATATATATATGTATATACATTTCGAAATAACTAAACTTAAATAAATGTTATACATAAATATATTATATCTTTTTTAGATACATTACATATGCGACGACAATAATTAATTTATGTTTCAGTCTTTCAAATAAAACTAATTTAAGTATTTTTTATCCTATAGACACTATTGTCATTTGATACTTTAACAATAGACAAAAGACAAGCGTAACATTATACGTATTCAAAATTGTTTGTTTAATTATAAAACATTTTTTTCTTATCCGTCTCATTCGATATATTAGCAACGGTCAAGCTTCGAATCGTTGAGTCTATTCAAAAACACTCGATTCATCTTCGCACAGCAGACTACTCAATAACCGTTTTTTTTTGTATCTAAACAAGAATAGCAGAATAAGAATTCGCAGATGTGGCGTTATCACAAGACAATGGAATGCTTGGAAATTCTGTTGTCGAGTTCGAAATTCAAATTTGGAATTAGTTATTTTCAAAAATCGAATATAAAAATTATTAATAATTTTTATTATACATTTCATGAAGTAAAATGAAAATGGATGCTTTTTTTTCAATTTCGATGATAAGAGCATATACGTGTTGTTTTTATTGGTTCGAATGATCCTCAACGTAATTCTTTATCTCTATTCATAGACTTCTTAATTAAATATAAATTACGTAATCTGTAAAAAACATAAGTATAAATTATGACTAGTTTATAAGAAAAAAAGGCGGGTTAAGAATACCACTAAATAAAGCGTTCCCATGAAAAAATCATTCAACACTACTGGTCTATTAGGTATAGAATAGTAATTTTGCTTTTTTTTTACATAAAAAGTTAATTTATAATATATTCGAAGTTAAAATTATAATCATTCTAACATTACATATAATTTATTTTTTTTGCTTGAGTCTTACCCTATGTACGTGCATTCCGGGCAAGCACCACTCAACTTTTATGTTCATAATTCGTAAGGATTCGTAAATGCTTGTGTCTATCGGCCGAATACTGAAACGTCATTCAAAGTTAAGCGCTACTTAACATTGAGAAGCTCCTAAATTAGTATGCGAAATTTGAAATTAACGGCGTCTCAAATAATTAAGTTGCATTTAATATTTAAGTGACGTTTCAGTATTCGGCCGTTAATTCACTAAAATTCTGCCACATGTGTATTCCACGTCCGAATTGTAGCAGCGTGGTGGTATAAACTCCAAACATTCTCCTCAAAAAAGAAGAGGAAACCGGCGTCCAACTGTGAGACATTCACAAGCTGTTACTGTTAAACAGATATCTGTCTCCTTCTTTCAAATGTGAAGTCAGTAATGACAGACAAGAGATTAATGAGTGTTTCACTAAACATACTTTAAATAACAGAAGACCGTAAATGCTTTATTATATTGCCTTTTAAGAACTAATTAAGTCATATATAATAATCATATGAGTTTTTTCTTATCTTTTATAGATAGATAACGATTGTGTAATCTATCTTTATGTGCATATATAATGCCTGTTTAAATAAAGGGCAGGTGCACTATAAGTACGTGCGTGTATGAAGTTAAATAGAATTGATTACTAGATAACGTTATCATATTCTGTTAAAGAGAAAAACGGTAATAAGCATAACTGTTATAATCCTTTTTTTATTACCTAGGAAGGCGGACTAGCATATGGGTCACCTGATAGTAAGTGGTCACCAACGCCAATAGACATTGGCTTTGTAAGAGATGTTAACCATCGCTTACATCGCCAATGCGCCACCAACCTTGAGAACTAAGATCTTATGTCCCTGGAGCCTGTAATTACACTGGCTCATTCACCCTTCAAACCGGACCACAACAAGTAGTAATCCTTTAAGTTATGAAATTGCAGAAAAAAAGTATGGGTGAACCATTTAAAATTATTTTCGAGTATTTTTTTAAATTTACACAATAATGAAACAAAATCCACATAAAAAATTAAATGTGTAGATCCAAGTCAAAAGGACTCATTCGAGTTATGTTGATTCCTTTTTTCTCCGTAATCGTTAACGGAAAACAAATTATAAACCTTGATCATATAAAGCGTTGCCTTTTAAACAACAAATAAAGATAGTTCCAATTAATATATTTCTTACAATGCCTATTTTTTTTATGTAAGAGGGGGCAAACGAGCATCAGGCACCTGATGGAAAGTGACTACCACCGCCCATGGACACCTGCAACATCCGAGGCCTTGCAGGTGCGTTGCTGGCCTTGGAAGAAAGAGTACGCTCTCTTCTTGATATACGTATACCTATATATTTTATAATATAGGCATTGTAAGAAATGTCAACCAAGACAACAATACAAAGTACGGCTGTTTTGCGCTAGAATGTCTGATGTGGGTGTGTGGTGGCTCGTCTGGGTGGTGCCTATCCAGACGAACCCACAAAGCTCTACCACCGACTAAAAAATTTGTTAATATTGTAAATATTTCTCCCAGAATAAGCTAACGTATACTCTATTCCAATGAGAAAACAATGTAAACAAACCGTACTTTTCAATATTCCAAGTGATTTGCTAATAACTCCGCTATATCATGCACTACAAACAGTTCTTGATTAATATATCTTCATTTGTAATACAACAATATTTCACTTTACTAACTAAATCAACTTTAATTTTACTTCCAAAGTTACGAAAACATTTTTGCCGACATTCAAGACACCATTTTTTCGATGAACGAACGAGTAAAATGGATCGACCAAGGATGTTCTCTAAACGAATGGAAAATTAATAAATTTATACAGATAACAAAAATTGTACTTCGTTTAATATGCGTCACGTCTATATTTAAATAATCTTTGACGGTTGAGTTGTTTTTATAAACTTCGTATAGCATTCAGAGTTTTTTTGGTAACGTCATTAGGTACTACGGTCGGCTTAATTATTGAATAGACCTGGTATTATATACCGCTTAGAACATTACCTCCGATATTAATAGATATGAATTATTTACGCATTGCTGATTATTGTTATCGGAAATTATTGTTTTAATAATACTATAATAAAAGTATAGTGGTTGTGTTTGTATTATATTAATTTCTTATTCGAAAATGTTTTTAAACAAACTTAGAAATACTTGGTTGGTAAGTGCAACTGGCGCCTGGACGTGGGTTCGATTCCCTCTGATTATAAATATTTTTATTGACCATTTTAGTATATTTAATAAAGAATATTGTCATGCCTAAGTTATTTAATAAATATATATTAATTAGTCACAGTACAAACGTATAAGAAACAAAACCTGTGAATGCCCCACTGGTTTTTTTTTTTGTTTTCGCTGGAAAAACGCATTTACGCGTTTCCGCCACATGGAGTGGGGGGTATGTGAGGCTCGCCGGTGCTGAAGGCTCCGGAATACCCACTAAAAAACCAGCGTAACTTTATCGTCTTTGGTGGAGCGGCACGGGATCGCGTGTGCACTGTGCATACTACCGCGACGCCCCGACGGTTGGCCCGATTACGCGGGCCTCCTTTCATAATTGGGTTCCCGCAGTACAGAGAACCCAGCTAGCCCTGGCGGCTTAGGGCGAGAAGATGCGCATAGCGCCGACGCCTCCTCCCCGGTCTTCTTCGGCGGAGCGGATCAGCAGAGGCAGACGCCTCACGGTCACGCTCCGCGGCCTCTTTCTGCGACATGACGCTCTCGCAGTAAGAGACCATCTCCGTCCAGCATTTCTCGCTGCCAAGCATGGCCTTAACCACGCTCGGCAGCGAGAGGTCTGCGCCAACTATCGTGCCAGGGAATGCCTTTGGGGCCCCCACGCAGCACCCTCCATCAGGGTGTGAAGCGCCGTGTCCAGTGGCGCACCACACTCGTGGCAGGACGGTGATGCCTCCCTCCTCGCTATCCCATGAAGGTACTTACCGAAACAGCCATGTCCGGTAAGCACCTGCGTCAGCCTAAACGTTAGTGTGCCGCTTCTCCTTGTTACCCAGCGATTAAAGTGGGGCCGGATAGCCTCCACTGTCGCCAGGCCTGCCGATGGAGACCCCAGATTCTCCCCCCATCTGCGAATCAGGGCTTGTTGGAAATGCCCCACTGCTGGGCTAAGGTCTCCCATCTCTTTTTGAAGAAGTTTGCATTTTCTCCAGGCGTCTCTATAAGGCACACAATAATGTGGAGCTCATACCAGTTTCAACCCACAAACATCGATTTAGATTCTTGTTTTCTGCTAATACCATAGACAATATTTACTAAAGATTCTAAAAATTTAAAAACAACAAAATTTATTTAAAATTCAAATTCAAAATTCTTTATTTTCATAGCTGTAACATTTTTGATGGTACAATATTTTAAATCTTGCCACAACAACCATAAGATGGCATGCAAATGTCATATAATATTTAATTTTTAATTTTATCATTGCAATTATAATTAAGAAAATGCTATATTTAATATAAAAAAAAATGTAACCGAGAGACAAGGATAGATAATTTAAAGGAGACAAAGACAGGCGATAAAGCTATTAACTTAATACCCCTTGTACATACATAAATTCTAATTTCTAGTGCAATATATAACAATTACGCTGTAAATGTTTTAGCTCTTAAGGTTCGTCTGACCTATATAAGATGTTATAACATAGTTTCGCTTTGTGAGAGTTATTGTGATGTGGTAAGTTGAACTGTCGGTGTGGTAAGTCTCTGCCACAGATAAAATTTAATAGTTAGGAATGAATGAATGATTTTTTTTATTTAATTACCTCAGCAGTAGAGTGGGAAGGCTCTTTTATAGAATAGCTAAGAGGACGAGGATATGGGCCACATAATAGTAAGTGGTGACCAACGCCCATAGACCATAGATATTGGAATTGTAAGAAATGTTAAACATCCCTTACATCGCCAATGTGCCACCAACCTTGGCAATACATTTATTATTCCCCAGTGGCTGTAATCAAACTGGCTCACTCACCCCTACAAACCAGCCCACAACAATACTAAGTACTGCTGTTTTGCGGTTTAATAGCTGATAAGTGGGTGGTACCTACCTAGATGAGCTTTTTTATGTAAGAGGTGGCAAACGAGCAGGAGGCTCACCTGTTGAAAAGTGACTACCACCGCCCATGGACATCTGCAACATCAGAGGACTTGCAGGTGCGTTGCCGGCCTTTGAGGAAAGAGTCGACAATTCGAACTGTTCTACGTTGAATGAGCTTGCACAAAGCCCTACCACCAATAAATGTCGTCTCAAATTTTTTTTCATTTTTTGACTTGAGATATTTTAGAATTACAATCTAGCCCTGATACTTAGGAAACAATTGATGGCATTGTAGTGATAGCTTACCTAGCGCTGGTTATACAGGCTTGTTAAATAACTGAGTTTATACGAGCGAAGTCGAGGATTTCTTATAACATCATACTGGTGACGTCATGGATTCGTGATCTGAATTTAGAGTCGGTGTTCTTGAAACAAAACGAATAAAATGACTTATTGCTATGTAATCAATAAGTGATTATCTTTTTTGACTTCCTCGTTGTTCTAGTGGCTAGATATAAGGCCGCAGACCCGGTAGCCCTGGGTTCAATTCCCAGGTCGGGCCATTAAATAGTTATTGGGTTTTTCTGTCAGAAAATTCTCAGTAGCTGCCCGGAGTCTGGAAGTTGTTAGTGTGTACACTCCAGTGCCTCGGAAAGCACGTTAAGCTTTATGTGCTTGATTTGTGTTTAAAATGCATCACATGATATTTTTTTGCAGAGGTAGTTGGACGAGCATCTGGGCAACCTTATGCTAAGTCGTCACCAATGCCCATATACATTTAAGTAAAAATGTACCCAGCCCGCGAATCGAATCTAATACCTAGTATTCGGCGTTATAAGCTATTAATTATCATCATTTCAGTTATTAAATCAATACAAATCTAGTTTCTCGATGTCGAGCTGATATCAAACGCGATCATTGCCCATCAAGATGAAACCGATTACTTCTATCACTTCTTACGTTCAAATATCCCAGAACCGACGATTTAAGCTCAAACACCATTAAAAGAAAAGCTATACTACGCTATATTTTTATTTTTTATGAAAATTGTATTGTTGGGAATTACACTGGCTCACTCACCCTTCAAACCGGAACACAGCAATACAAAGTACTGCTGCTCTGTGGCAGAATATCTGATGAGTGGGTGGTACCTACCCAGACGAGCTTGCACAAAGCTCTACCACCTATTTTATATATGTAAATTGTATAACATGTCAATGTACTTTATTGTTGTATAGTGGTTTTGATTAATCTTTTTAAGAAAAGTATTTCCAACCTGATTGCTAAAATGTATATTGAACGCAGAAAAGAAACATAATTCGAATATTTAGGTCTTTACGCTGTGATTGCGATATATTGCATTCTTCCTTCAATAGATAAATCTTATAGGGTTCACAATTAAAAACATGTACTTCAACTTTCAGCGTTATTCTTCTCAATTACATAACGTCACCATAAGTCATAGACATTATATAGTAAAATATATGGTAACGATAGCTTGTTAAAAATGAATTAATGCTATCTAGTATTAGTACACTGCTTATTTGTCAGTTCCAGAAAAACTAGGTGATTAATTTTCTAAGCTATGAACGACAAGCGATGTTAATAATATTAATTTCTTCGCATTAGAGAAGCTAAAAGTTTTGCGTTTCACTGGACAGCCGGCCTAACTCTATCACTCTGTGTGCATTTGTGCGGGTACCGATCATTTGTTCTCTTTATAGCCTTCAATTAAGCCGCTGGGAAATTTAAAATTGTAGATCTGAAGGTTTAATTATACTATAAATCTTATTATATTGCGTAAATTATTGAAACCACTTCTAAATAGTTATTAATAGCATATCGCGATTATCTTTTTTTATTATACCTTGTTGACGTCATTCATTTAAAGTGTGCTTGAGTCGGATGAAATTCTATTAAATGATGATCTAGTTCGCATTGAAGAGTGGTGGAATCAGCTCCAAGCCATCTCCTCTAGAGGCTCCTCTAGAGCGGGCCTTAGCCCTGTACGGCGTTGACGGCTATTACATTCTTAAGGTTTTCATTTGAGCGAAATGAATGTAATTTAAGCAAATGTGGGTTCACCAGGGTGTCATATTTTATGTTAGTGTTTACAAATCTTATATCTTTAAATGAGCAATTCTTGTATATATATATATATATAATCTGAATCTCGGAAACGGCTCCAACGATTTTCATGAAATTTAGTATGCTGGCGGTTTCGGGGGCGATAATTCGATCTAGCTAGGTTTCATTTTTAGAAAATGACATTTTCTTCGTATTTTCAATAATCAACTTTATCGATAATAATCAATAACTCTTCCTGACATCTATTGGGGACTATTTTTTAATTGAGAGCAACGACACAAGAACACTCAAGCTACTCCAGTAGATGGCGTTGTATAATTTCGAAAAACACAATTTACCAATAAAAAAATACCGAGCGAAGCTCGGTCATCCGGGTACTATTGAATTTATATAAGAACGATACTTCTATAATAAAAAAATATAATAGAAGATAAAAGAAATAACCGCTAATTTGTTATTCCTCAGAAGATGCGCTTAATTTTAATCCAGGTATTTATAGAACAACTTGGTAGCTGTAACACAGGTTTGCTAGCGCAGCTTTTATTCGTGATCATGATAGATGACGAACATCATTATCAATATAAGCTTTAAATGTATTAATTGGTAAATGTAAAACGATCAGTAATGAAATGTTGACAACGGACCTATGAGTGATATACTATTTTGATGCTTGTATTTTAGAAATCTTATAATTATTACGGTCAATGTTGCATATCACTTTTTGAAATGTTACGACCGTTTTCTGCAGTGAGGTTTCTTTCTTTTCTTGGATTTTTTATTCTAAAACGCCTCGGTACGTACAAACGTATTATTAAAGAAGCCTCAATGGCCTAATTGTTAGAACGCATGGATCTTAACCGACGATCGGTTGAAACTCGGGCAAGCACCATTGAACTTTCATGTGCTCATTTGGGTTTAAAATTAATCTCGTGCTTGACCGTGAGGAAACATGGATGTGTCTAATTTTAATGTAATTCTGCCACCAACTCGCATTACAGCAGCGTGGTGAAGAAGCTGAATAAGCTTTTCCTCAAAAAGAAGTTTGTTTTTTTATTGTATAGGAAGGCGGACGAGCATATGGGCCACCCGATGGTAAGTTGTCACCAACGCCCATAGACAATGGCATTGTAAGAAATGTTAACCATCGCTTACATCGCCAATGCGCCACCAACCTTGGGAACTAAGATGTTACGTCCCTTGTAATTACACTGGCTCACTCACCCTTCAAACCGGAACACATCAATACAAAGTACTGCTGTTTTGCGGCAGAATATCTGATGAGTGGGTGGTACCTACCCAGACGAGCTTGCACAAAGCTCTACCACCAAGTAAAATGATGAGGCCTTAGTCCGGCAGTGGGACATTCACAGACTATTAATTTTTACGTATTTATCGTCTTTATAGAGCGATTATCATTGTTTCGTTAAAACTATCAATATTGTAGTGAATATTCTGTGACACAACTATATTCGATTTATTAAAACGTTCGATGAGAAATTTGTTGACTATAAAACTATTATTAAAACTATCAATTTTAAAGTTCAATTTTAAACAAATTCGTACGTGATTTGCATCATTTATCAACGTATATAACATTCACCATAAATCCATAATATTGAATCTCTTATATACAAACCGTTTGATTTATAGCCAATTGCCTGCAATCATGTCGTATGACGCTAATATTTTCAACTTAAAGCAATCTCCCCGCGATAAATCTTATCACGTATGTATAAATACCGCAACACTCGCCTCGTTTCCAATACAATCGTTTATCCATAAATCTCGCTATCAAATAACACTTTCAACATATCTCAAGCCTTCAAACAAATTAGCGACAGTCACAGTTACAATGGTATAATGTTATAAATTCCCTTTGCATTCAAATAAATATGACTTACAACAAACTTATATACGAATAGATACATTATAAAATGACTTCTAAATATATTAGTAATACGAACGTGATTCGCGTACTCAAAATAAAGCAAAGCATTTCTTAAGCCACACAAGTTTTGCACTGTACACTGCTATGCCTTATGACGTCGGAATAAGAACTAAGATTGAAATGAAAGTATTTTTTAAGCCGAGTCTACATCATTTAACAGGACACCCCGTCTGTTAAACCCACGCTCCACCCACATATTTGCAATTCATACTTAACTAGTACGATAAGCCAAGGCTACGTGTCCTTTTAAGCGAATTCGGTCTTTATAATAAATGACATAAGATTTAAAATTCCGTATATGCATAACCAACGAGGTCCGCTGTACCTAATGACCGTTCCATACTATGTTTATAAATAGGCACACTTTGAAAATAAAACAATGTTTTGAGATTAATCTCTCTGTAATCTCAATAGAACGCGGGATAAAATTTATTTCTTTGATAACGATGACAGCGTACATCGCTAAGTGAATATCAAATCAATATTTTTACTTTATAAATATTTATAGACACTCGTAATATTAATACATAATTATGAGACTCGAAGGCATCATACATTGACAGACTGACTTGATATGAGGCGAGTTCCTAAGTATAAACCCCAAATCTCAAAAATTCAGTAGCAGCCAGGAGTCTGGAAGTTTTCAGTATGTACCCGAGCCTCGGAAAGCACGTAAAACTGGTCCTGCGAAATCTTTCCAATCATGTCGGATTGCCGTCCCATCGGATTTTGACAGCGAATGGTGAGTGCACCAATGTTTTCGCACACACTTGTACACTATAATATAAGGCGCAGTTTTTTGAAATTACTCAGGAGAACGTCGTCATCATAAGACACATATCTAATGATTGTGGTCTAATTTAGAGATATATATCTATGTATATTGATTAAAACAATATACATAGTAAATATAGCCATTTTAAAATAACCAAATGATAAATATTTTCTGGAACGTGTCAAACTTTTTCGTCAAAATACGAAGCCGTTGCCTAACCTAAAAACTCCTGAACCAATATCAACAAAACTATACCAGATAAGAAGCACAATTCGGTGAGGATTAGTTAAAACAAAATCCCGCTGAGTTTCTTTCGCCGGTTCTTCTCATATCGGAGGTGTTTATTTCCGAACCGTTGGTAGATTTATGACAATCAATATAGCAAGTGTAACACTTCTACATTGGATAAAGAAATTTGAATTTGAATTTTTTTGATGATAATTACTATACAATATTATAAGCTAAGCTTCTTTAAATCAGACAAACAATTATTATAAGTTAGAATTCTTTAAAATCGGACAAACAATTTTTTGCTGCTACCCAAACCGTATAAAAGGGCGATAACAGATGTTGGTGGGGACATTTCCTTGTCGACAGTCCGAGAGGTCGGATCACTGGTCACGTGAGCCCTTTAATTACTCTTTTGTTTACGTTTATACCTATTATCGAATTGCTGTGTGTTTTTGTAAAAGTGTTGATTGATATTTTGTTTCCTTAAATAAATTGTAAGAAATAGAAATACAGAGTGTTTGTCATATTTGTTATTTTTTTTATCTTTAACCACTTCTGATCCTTATAATATTATATAAGTAGTCTTCTCAGTTTTTATCAATTATCGCTTTCATTTCAGACGCTTAATTGACAGGCGACAATTTCTTCTTCAAACTAAAGAATAAACGAAATAAAGCCACCTCGCTTAATGTTTAGATTCAATAGAATTCAATTTTGTACTTAAGATATATAATACATTAACAACAATGAAATCATTAGACAAGTATAACAATAGTTGAAAACGTAATGCAATCTTAAACTAATAAAATACCCCAATGTAATTTGATATGTTTTAAGGTCAATGACCGAAAGTTAAATGGAATTTTTTACGTGTCTGTGCCCTGTGAGGAAAATGACCTGATGTTATATACGAATGAATCGGTTGAGTATTTTTTGATAATCTTAGATTAAGACTGTTCGAATAATATACAACGGGGGTATTTTCGTGGTGCACGAGGATGACTATATTTTTTTAAATTAAAACTTGAAAAAAACCGGAGTAACTACTGAGTTTATTGCCGGTTCTTTTCGGTAAATACACCCACACACACACACACACACACACCACAAACACACATACACACACATACATACACACACACACACACACACACACACACACATATATACACACACATACATACATACACACACACACAGACACCGTGATGAAACCTGCATGCGTCTTATTTTATTAAATATGTGTATTCCACCAACCCTCATTGGAGCAGCGTGGTGGCCTTCTCCTCAACATAGGAGAGGAGGCCTTATTTATAATACTTGCAACACTAATTACAAGGAATACACTAACTTTTTCCAACTTATAACAAAATATATAATTTTGGTCACCTTCCCTTATTACTATTCAGATGTCGTTTGACCAATCAACGAAGACAGCGATAATTATCTCATAATTTTTTTTAAATATTTAAAATTAATTACTTATGGAAACCCGATCATATAACATTTTAAAATACTTAAACCTACGTCGTAGAATTGCTTCACCTGTGATCATGAATTGCTTGACCTCATGGAAGATAGAGCGCTCTTGCTCTCCCGCAGCCTGAGTACACACTAGATACACATGTATAAGGCAATACCAGGGCACCAATACTATTACGAAACGTTTCCGATTAATCCAAACCAACTTTGACTATTCTATATTTATTCGAATAAAAACCGAACCAATATATATTTTTTTTATTGCATTGGAAGACGAACGAGCATGTGGGCCACCTGATGGTAAGTGGTCACCAACGCCCATAGACATTGGCGTTGTAAGAAATGTTACCATCGCTTACATCGCCAATGCGCCACCAACCCCGGGAACTAAGATGCTATGTCCCTTGTGCCTGTAATTACACTGGCTCACTCACCCTTCATACCGGAACACAACAATAGCAAGTACTGCTGTTTTGTGGTAGAATATCTGATGAGTGGGTGGTACCTACCTAGACGAGCTCGCACAAAGCCCTACCACCAAGTAATATGATGTTTACATAATATACCGTTGCAAATACAAACTTAATTGTTAACTTATATGCCCGTAATTAATTAATTAAAGAATAGGAAAACAGATAAACGACAACGATCATGCTTCGATTCGATTGCGATAAAGTGCCAATTTGTTTGTAGAATTGGCCCCCAGCTGGTGGAATAAGCTCCAAATATTCTCCTGAAAGGAGGGGAGGTCTTAGCCCAGCTGTGGGCTGCTGGGCTTTATATAGATAAACCATTGCATCTAAACAATCAAAATAGACCAACAAAATTACATAAACAGTCGATAATAAAACATATAAATATGAATGAGGTTTCGTTAGTTTTTATTATATGAATAGATAAGCTTATAATGTCAGTATTCGGCACGTTTCGGACCCACTATCTAATCCAATAAATGTATTTTGTAAGAATCGTATTAATTCATTTATAAGGATTCTATTGAGTTTGCAATATGCTTATCAATGATAAAAGTCAATGTTGTGAGTCGAGGTGTAGTTGTTGGAATATCTGGATCCTAAACGATTATTAAAGGTTCAAGACCAGTCAAGCTGGCGCATTGGCGATGTAAGCGATGGTTAACATTTCTTACAATACCATCGTCTATGGGCATTGGTGACCACTTACCATCAGGTGGCCCATATGCTCGCCCGCCTACCTGTTCAATAAAAAAAAGCACCACCGAATTCTTATTTGCTTAACTTTTGCTTGAATCGTGAACAACTTAGTATTGTTGTTGGCTTGTAGGATGAGTGAGCCAGTATAATTACAGGCCCAAGCTACATTACATCCCATTCTGGTGCAATATCAATGTTCCTTACATTGAGTGTTAATATTTGTCAAAGTTTCGCATAAATATCTTTAGTTTAAAAAAAAAACCTGTCCTCCGACTGGACCGCGCGAAATTTTTAGACGAAGTTAACAAAAGAAACATAATATTTCCTAATTGTTTTGGAGTCATCCGCTATTACGCTTTGTTTATGATCTAAAAAATGAGAAAAAAATTATATTTAAAAAAAAATACAATATTGATTAATGAATAGAAGCAGTAATTTTAATGAATTTGCTCTTTATACGTCGATATTTCTAATACTTTATGTATTTTTCTAAAGGTTTTACATATCAATAAAAACATTGAAAAAGTAAGTTAAGATCATTAATTATCCAAAGTGAAGTTATTTTAGAGCATTAATTTGGTCAGAAAGGTCGCTCATAGTTTTACACCGCTTTATTAAGACCCTCGCCAGAATTACCCATGAAATAGGGTTTAATATGCAGCGTGCGTGTTCAATGTAAATATTGCGACCACGTGTGCACCCGCGCTACGAAATAAGGATGGCTCCTCACCACGAAACAATTTTAATAATATAAGTAAACTACTTGTCAGGTCCCACTGCGTACGGGTAAAATTCATACAATAGTCCTTCCATTTTCCCACCTTGAAGGTAAAATTTCGTCACGAATGGTAACTATGCTAATTGCCAACTCAGTGGTATCTACAGTTTCTAAGATCTCGAGATGGATAGTATGTATAATAATGTTCTCCAGAGTCAATCTCAAGTGAAATCAGTCAATTGCGCAGGAGATATTCTAGTGCAAGTGTGTGCACAAACATTTTCTGACAACAAAACCTAATTTATTTTTTGTTGGCCCGGCCTGGGAATTGGACCAAGAACCTCCAGGTTAGCGGCCTTAATCCTAGCCACTAGATCAACGAGGTAGTATGTAGAGTATAGTTCATAGATAATATGTAATTAACAATAAAGTATAAATTAAACAACATCTGTATCGTATTATTTAAACATATTAATTAATAAATGAATAGATGAGTACCTAATAGTAAGTTTCTAAAATTGCTCGTGAATATCACACATTTAGAAATATGTATTTCAAGCTAATGGATTTCTTGCCGTTCTCAGAATATTCCGATGAAGAGGAAGCTTTCGATATAAATCCTAAAATGAAATACTTATATTAAATATAGAATTTTAATTATATTTATATGATGTTACCTAATATGGAAACTAAGATGTACCTGTTATTATACTAATTAAATTCGACCTCAAAATCACAAACATTAAGACACAGTAATAACTTGTATTGTTAGGCGGATAATTAAAGACCCACTCTTAAACACAGATGGCTTGCATACAATCCCGAAAAATATGATATAATTAACAACAAATACATAAATGTAAATCATATATCAAGTGCTGCAATTATTTTAAAAGTGGTCGTATTATAAATTCACTAGTGACGTATTTCGATTGTATTTGATAATCCTCTAAATTTCATACAATAACAAAGACGATTTCAGTTTCATTTTAATTGTATAGAGTAATTAAAATATTTATTTAAAACTGGATTTATGCTACTGACTTGTATATGCCAATATATATATGCTACTTCAACTTGGTGGTACAGCTTTGTGTAAGCTCGTCTGGGTAGACCATCCATCCACTCATCAGATATTCTACCGCAAAGCAGCAGTACTAGTTATTGAGTGAGTGAGCCAGTGTAATTACAGGCACAAGTGACATAACATCATAGTTCCCATGGTTATTGGCGCAATTGAACGAATTTATTTACAGTCTCTCGGTAATTCATAACGTTAATTTCGATGTTAAATTTTAAAGCTTTAATATTATAGCGTAGCATCGTTTTCGTCATACAACGTCAACCTGTCGAATAATAAAGTCGTCGTGTCACGCGCACACGGTTCCGTCTCATTACGTTGAACTGTTTCTCTTTGCTTGGATATGCTGAATTCACTCGTGTACACACGGCTTTATGTTTGATATCTCATTTATTTTAGCTTGAATATAGCTGAGTTATATCTTAATTAACATCAATTGTTTTAAGCTGAAGTTTTCTTTAAATAAATTAAAATTGAATTTCATAGTTTCAAGAAAATCTATCAAATTTAATAAACTTATTAAGTTTATTAGTTAAGAATGTATTAATAACTGTAATTAATTATTTTATAAAAAGTAACAGCTAGTTTACTTGATGGTGGGTTTGTGCAAGTCCGTCTTGGTAGAATGTAAGTATTGGCAAACGAGCAGGAGGCTCACTTGATGGAAAGTGACTACCAACGCCCATGGACACCTACAACACCGGCGGGATTGCAGGTGCGTTGCCGGCCTTTGAGGAATGAGTACCTACGCTATATATTATAAAAAAAATAATAATTAACCGCTGTGCAGAGGTAGCTTCTCAACCAGATATACATCATGGTGCTCTAATATGGGTTGAAGACATATGTATGTGTCAGAATCCGATACATATGTGCCCGATATATTCGCACGAAGGCACGAGATGAATTACAAAGATGAAAAATCAATGGTGCTCGGAATGGACCAACAATCGTCCGTTATGATACACGTTTTCTACTTAAGTATCCACCAACCCCCGTTAGAGTAGCGTGGAGTATGACTCAAATACAAAACTCATCATTAAATTCGAACCATTAGTTTCTGAGATTTAGAGAAATTAGTATAGACTTAGCATTTTAAACTTATTTAATTATCTTCTTTAATATGCCTTAATATGTATGTTTTAAGCGTTTTGGGTTTAGTAGTGAGTTTAGTATCTTTGTGAATACGTCCATCACGAAAAGCTACTAAACCATTTTATGTGTTCGTTAAAAATATTCTCAAAGGGACTCGTGTAAATTAATTTAATACAGGTGGTATATTGTATTGTATCATTGGGCTAGTGGCTTAGTCGGCTACAAATTCTGAATTCTGATTCAAATCGCTGATCAGACCAATAAAACGTTTTTGGAGTTTTCTTTTGAAAATTCATAACAATAATATATATTACGATAACAGTGTGAATGTCGGGTAGAAAATAAAATAACGCAGTTACTAGTAGTATTACGTTTCGATCTCTAGAAATCCTTGTTGATATTAATTATAACGATTTTGAAATAATTATTTTTGTAATCATTTTTTTGTTAATTCTACAAACTTCGAAACAACAACAATAATTACAGGCACAAGGGACATAACGTGCCCAAGGTTGGTGGCGCATTGCCGATGTAAGCGATGGTTAACATCTCTTTCAATGCCACTGTCTATGGGCGTTGGTGACCACTTACCATCAGGTGGCCCATTTGCTCGTCCGCCTACCTATGCAATAAAATAAAAAATAGTTAAGAGTTACATAAAAAGTCTTCTTGTATATCAATTAACGCGACATACATCCTTTAAATTACTTATATTAATTATCATCATGATAATTAATATAAGTAGTATAAACGAAAACAATAATGACCGCAATTGTTTTAATCTCCATCAAATTTACTTATAACAATTTTGAATTATTATTATTGCGTAATGCGGTAATCGTAGGACATTATTCACACAAAGGCTATTCCCAAGCTTATCAGAGCTCATACTATGGAAACCAGACAACTGATATTCACATTATACTACTTTTCTTTTGTAAATACATACTTATATAGATAACCAACCGGAGTCACTGTCCTGGCAAATATCTACTAACTACGCCAACCGGCATGTTAAAAATATTTTTTTTGTTTGTTATCTGAAAATTTATAAGCTCAAGTTTTTCACTGAATGCACATTTCCTTTTACAAAACGAATGACAGTTTCCCCCTTAATGTTCAAAACGCCATGGAATTAGTCGTAAGCGTTGTGGACACGGCCGGTCATAAATTAATGTAAACCAGGGATGTTGCGGATGCCGATTTTTTCACATCCGCGGATGCGGATGCGGATGCGGATTTTTGAAGGCTCACATCCGCGGATGCGGATGCGGATGCGGATGTTTAAGATCTTATGTAAATATAGTATATGAATGAAGATTTAAAACAATGTTAATGCAATTATTAACATTTTTATTAGTAAAAACTAGTATTAAGTATAATGCTACAATTTTTATATAAGTACTTATTTAAAAATAGACGAAGTTAAAAATAGGAGCATTATACTTAATGAAAAGTAATATTGCCGCTCTTCCTCATGTTCTTTTCTTGTCACTTGTTCTTTTTTAATATTCCATTCAGAAAGCATCGTGTTAAATTCTTTTTTTTTTTTTTTATGTAAGAGGGGGCAATGGAGCAAGAGGCTCATCTGATGGAAAGTGACTACCACCGCCCATGGACACCTGCAACATCCGAGGACTTGCAGGTGCGTTGCCGGCTTTGGAGGAAAGAGTACGCTCTCTTCTTGAAGGTTTTTATGTCATATCGGTTCGGAAAAGTCGCCGGCGAAAGCTGGTTCCACAGAGTGATTGTGCGAGGCAGGAAAGGCCTTAAGAAACGCACTGTTGTGGATTTCCAGACATCGAGGTGATGGGGATGGAATTTGGAGTTCTGGCGCGATGTCCGGTGATGAAATTCAGCTGCCGGGACTAATCCAAACAACTCCTCAGAACACTCCCCGTGATATATGCGATAGAGGATGCAGAGTGACCCAACATCTCAACGCAAGGCCAAACGATCAAGCCGGTCGGTAATAGCCTGATCGTCGACAATTCGAACCGCTCTACGTTGAATGCGGTCAAAAGGTAGAAGCTGGTACTGGGGAGCTCCCGCCCATAGGTGAGAACAGAAATCCATGTGGGGCCGAATTTGCGCCTTGTAATGTTTTAGGCGATGGTCCGACGTGAAGTACCGTCTCGCCTTGTTGAGCACTCCAAGCTTTTTAGAAGCCAATTTGGCTTTAACTTCCAATTGACCGCGGAACTGAACAGTGTTCGAAGACTCGACGCCAAGTATACCGATACTGGCTGTGGCAGCGAGGGGAGTATTCTCGAAATGAGGGGATATGACAAAAGGAGATTTTTTAGCGGTTAACGCGCAAACTTGAGTCTTATTGGGGTTGAATTGGACCAAGTTCAGTCGGCCCCAGACCGAGACCTTGGTTAACAAGGTCTCGACTTCATTCTTTAATCACATATTCTTCGGAAATTATGTCACTAGTGTGACGGCCGTCGAATATCTCGCATTTCAATATAATCGATGATCTATCAGTATTCTGCAATACCATGGCAAGTCAGACTAAGCAAAGAAGCATTTGAGCTTGTAATCGACCAAATGTCAGACGTAAACGACATGTAATCACATTTTCGATTAATTTTTGTCGTTGTTAATTTGACGAGGTGGTTCAGCCCTTGCCAGTGTAGCTTTTATTTCATATTTTCTTTCTTGTCGCAACTTATATGACATCCGCATCCGCATGAAAATCCGCATTGATTATTGCGGATGCGGATGCGGATGCGGATGTCCAAATCTATGCGGATGTTCCGCATTTGCGGATGCGGATGCGAATATTCGCAACATCCCTGATGTAAACATTCATAAAACTGATCGCATACTTTGGGGACAAGTTCGTTGACCTCGCCCTTTAAGTGCAATTGAAAATAAGCATTATATTTTTTAGTTATATATTCTTAATATATTAAATAATCTAAAAAAAATAATATAAATTAATATTTAACAATTTTATTATTTAATTACGTATAACAATATTGAAATTTCATATGATCAATTGTTCTATGTACATATATATATATATGAATATTATGTACTGTATATTAACAATACATAACATTTATCAATATCAGTACTGCAATACTGGCAACATTGTCCCGTTGTACGACCTGATGTAGATGCAAACGTAGCTACTACATCTTGTATTAACGCGATGAGTCATTCATAGACAAAGCTCTCCCCTTATTGGCGCCACTCCGACAAGTCTTGCCTATGTCGTCAGTCCACCTGGTCGATTAATAATTTTGACAAATTATTTCTCGGTACGTCAGTCAGTTAAAAAAAAGTAAAGTGAAAAAGTACAGCCTGTGAATGTCCCATTGCTAGGCTAAAGCCTTCCCCTTTGAAGTCAAGGTTTGGAGCTTATTCCACTACTCTACCACTACTCTACTACACTACTCTACTACACTACTCTACTACACTACTCTACTGCTACTCCAATGTGGGTTGGTGGATACATACGTGGCTGAATTTTATTGAAATTAGACACATACAAGTTTATTCACGTATCCTCCTCTACCGCTAAGGACGTGATAAACACAAATTAAGCACTTGAAAATTCAGCGGTACTTGCCCGGCTTTGAACCCGCGGTCAACAGTAAAGATAGCATTTTGAACACCGAACCAGTCAATTATTTTCCTGAAAATCAAAATATACTTTAATTCATTAGAATGTTACAAGTTAAGCTTAGTGATATAAGGGTTCCATATATATATACTAAAGGCCGCAGACGCGGTGGTCCTAGGTTCAATTCCCAGGTCGGGCCAATATATAGTTATTGGGGTTTTCTATCAGAAAATTCTCAGTAGCAGCCCGGAGTCTGGAAGTTGGAAGTGTGTACACTCCCGTGCCTCGGAAAGCACGTTAAGCCGTTGGTCCTGCGCCTGAACTCTTTCCGGTCGTGTCGGATTGACGTCCCATCGGATTATGAGAGCTAAGGAAAAGAGAGTGCACCTGTGTTTGCGCACACACTTGTGCACTATAATATCTCCTGCGCAGTTGGCTAATCTCTCTTGAGATTGGCCGCCGTGGCCGAAATCGGTCTGGAGGACCTTATTCTATATATATACTGTATTTGTTAACTCTATGTATGACACTAGGCAGCATATAACTGATACACATTAACTGGTCAGTGGTCACCACAGCCAATAGTTTGGCAGTCCGAGGATTTTTTCCACTATTTTGTGTTACTAAATATATACAACGTGTAGATATATCGAGATCCTTACAGTGGTATCTTTTAATTGTAAACAGGAACACATTCATACTTAGATTTGAACCCGTGAACCATTAAGATTCATGATTCCTATCCACTGAGCCACAGCGGTGTTGTGATAATACAACACATCAACAAATCGGGGTTGACGTTTTATCATTATAATTATTCATTAAATTCTAAATTCCCCAAATGTGTAATATTAAAAGGGAAATTAAAAAGACTAATTATGAAATCAGTCGCGTGTGCTAACCCTACTCGACAATAATTACCAGGGCCGTACTCGAGCTTAATATTTAGTGGTTTAATTGTAATTGTTTTAATTGCAAGTTATATATGCTGATACGTTTAAGTATATATTGATTTTAACATATTTTATACTATTCTATCTATTATATATTTATTGGATTATAAGTGCGATTTTTATAAAATATTATTTTAAAAGTCTAAAGCGTAATAGCTTACGGGCCGCCTAGGCCTAGCCATTTAAGAATCACCTGACATCGATCGAATCTGTACGCTATCCATAGGTAAATAGTAGTATGAGTAATTCCTTCATAATTGGTATTGCTAGGTTTTTTTTTTAAATTCATTTTGCGCTAGAATTAATGATTTTTTTTTAAAGATAATTCAAAAGCGCCCGTAATCTTACATCAAGTATACTTTGATATAATTTGATTGAAGTAAATAAGTCCGTCCCTGTTTAAATATGACGTCATCACCGCACTAATTGTTAGTATTGTCCACCTGTACAGGAATGCCGTGCATGCGATACCATTGTTCACCGCGAATTAGTGTAACCGCGAGTTATGTGGAATGTTATACGCCTTATATACGAATTATGATATGTATGGAAATTGTATGGAAACATGTTATGAAATTCTCGCTTAAAATTTAACGTTATAGGTGTGATTTCGTAATGTAAACGTTGTACATTTGTTTGTTCTTTATTAATGGCTGGCTTTTACGCTTGTGTGGAATTAGCTTTGTTCTGCTCTTATCTTGATGACGTTACGGCGGGATGTTACTTGCAAGTTTTCATTTTAATTATTCTAATTGTTTTACACTTTTACTTCGCTAATAAATACATTTAATAAGTGTTGCTTAAAGAAACAATTATAAATAATAATTAATATAATTATTTTTTATTCTATAGGTAGGCGGACGAGCGTTTGGGCCACCTGATGGTAAGTGGTCACCAACGCTCATAGGCAATGGCATTGTAAGAAATGTTTACCATCGCTTACATCGCTAATGCACCATCAACCATGGGAACCAAGATGTTATGTCTCTTGTGCCTGTAATTATACTGGCTCACTCACCCTTCAATCCGAAAAACAACAATACTAAATACTGCTGTTTTACGGCAAAATATCTGATGAGTGGGTGGTACCTACCCAGACGAGCTTGCACAAAGCTCTACCACCAAGTATAGTATAGTATAATTTCAAACTAAACACATCATGAATTACATAATTTTTTAACTCTTATATATAAATCCATTTCTGTTATATATGGCTAAATAATTTTGCTATTTTTTTAAATTGCACAAAATTATACAAATTATAAAAACCTGAGTGCTCATTACATCAAAATACGATGATGTTATCTGTCAATGTTGTAAGTACTTAAAACTTAATATTTTAAGTCTATCCTTGAGCAATTGTATTGTACTAATATATTAAACCGTACCCAATATCTTGATAAACATTTTAATTATAAATATTATTGTTACACATCATATAAGGCATTCACCATATTGTAGAAGCGGTAGCGAGCGCGGAATGAAGTATTTGAAACAAATACAACTTAATATAATAAGAAAGATGGAAATTTTAAATTACCGTGCCGTATATCGAAAAAAGACAAATAATGCTGACCCGGTGAGTTTCTTTCGCCGGTTCTTCTCAGGGCTGGGTGTATCTTTTTCGAACCGGTGGTAGTTTCTAGTTTGACTATCAATAAGCAAGTGTAATACTTCAATATTGAATAAAGTATTTTGAATTTGAATGTTTTTACAATTTATGTGTATATTTTACAAATAGCCTAATTAAGATACATAATAATTATAACAATTTTTCAAAAGACTGCTGCTTTCACTTTCGCCAAACAGCCAATTTTTTTTAGTTTCAAATTTTATTAGTAATAGTTTATGAATATAATTCCATTTCATAAGCGTATTAACAATAATACCTTAAATTAAATATGCAAAATAAATCTTTTAAATATCTTATTTTTATTTATCAGAGGCTGATGAGAGAATTGAATTTAATCACCATCCAGATATACCTCGGATTGGAGTTCCCAAGGCGAATTGCTCGCAAGAAGTGTCGCCGCCGTCCACGACACCGTCCGGTAACCTCTTACTGCTCTCACTGCTATAACTCTCTGCGGTCTACGCAGGAGAGCCTTATTACGCGCAGTGAGAGCATCCACCCATATGGGTGCCCCAAATAGTGCTATGGAGCGCAGCACACCGGCATATAGGCGCCGGCATGGTGATGCAGGCCCTCCCACATTAGGTAGAAGACGCCCCAAGGCGGCAGCGGCGTTGATAAGCTTCGGGCTCAGTTGGACAAAGTGTTGCGCGAAGCTCCATCTTCCGTCCAGGATCAGACCCAGATATTTCATCTGGGCCTATCCAGATATATCTAGATTTTACGCGGCGTCGCAAATTACCTACCTATTTATCACTTATACTTAAATTTAAATATAAGTGATAAATAGGTAGGTAATTTCGATATAAAAATATATTTAAATTTCTATCTATCTGAAATATACTCAAATTCTGCCATATCTGTATTCTGCCAACCCGCATTGAAGCAGCGTGGTGGAATAAGCTCTAAATCTTATCCTCAAGAAAGGAGACGAGGCCTTAGCTTAGAAGTGGGACATTCACAGGCTGTTACTTTTTTAAATTAAGGTATAAAAATATATTTCAATAAAAAACAAAAAATAATTAATATTTTACTCGCTTCCTCTCATCACGCGTCACAGCCTTAGATACAAGAAGTTATAGCACATCGTTAAGACATATCGCAGAACGCCAGATGCGACTGTTGTTTATGGCAACACTTTATTGCTATCGCTTTAAAGGAGTGCTGTGACAATTCGAATCATTGCAAGATAAGATGTGTTTATTTCAACACACGTTACATATAAACGTGTAAACAATGTAATTTGTACTCATATTATATCGATATCTCGTTATAAATCTTATATTATTTCAAGGCTATCTTGTTAAGAGCAGACTAGTCCACTAAACAAAGAAATAACTTTAAATAGGTATATGAAATAAAACTGAGCGGGTCTCTATTAAACCTGTTCTGCTATCTCCCTCTAGAAGACGATACCTTGACAAGTAGACTATGTCCTGTCAGCCATGGCATCGGTTATACCACGAGATCGCTTACACTTCAAGTCAGAGGTTCATCATGGCCGAATTATTAGGTGATAGAGCTTTGTGCACGCTCGTCTGGATAGGTACCACCCACTCATCAGATATTCTACCGTAAAACAGCAATTTGGTATTGTCGTGTTCTGGTTTGAAGGGTGAGTGAGCCAGTGTCATTACAGGCACAAGGGACATAACATCTTAGGTACCAAGGCTGGTGGCGCATCGGTGATGTAAGCGATGGTTAACATCTCTTACAATGCCAATGTCTATGGGCGTTGGTAACCACATACCATCAGGTGGCCCATATGCTCGTCCGCCTACTTATATTATAAAAAACCTTTATACCTTCTGACCATGTTCCACATGCTAAACTAGAACGCGACTATTTGTGTTATCAATGGTTTCCTGACGTCTTCTTCATATTGTCAGTTCACCAAATCGGGGCGATGGTTCGAGGACTTCTTACACATTTTTCAGACCTTTGAATGACCATCCAGTCCATTGTATTCAGCGAACTCTGCGAACTATATTGGTCATTTTCGTTCGTCTCCGGATTTCATCGTTCAGAATTCGGTCACGTAGGAAAATACCGAGCATATCTCTCCCCATAGCACTGAGCGACCTTGTCACTGGACTATGACTTGCCTATTTAAGCAAAATGCAATATAAGAACATATGTATTTACAGTTTCTTCACGAAATACATATATACAGTTGGTTCAGCTTATTTTGATATGATTCCATATCGCGTTCTTAGGGAGCTGTTTAAAGTTTTATCTTTTTAATAACCAGTCTCTAGTCTATGATATTATATCGGACAGAGTATTTGCGTAAATTATCATATTATTTGGTATCAATAGTCACTTTTTGTACATAAATGTCGCAATTTTGTCGCACCTCTAAAACATGGAATTCTTTATCAGCACACGTGGCTCCCTGCTCTTATGACCTGTGTTCCTTCAAACGAGGCGTCAAGAGGCATCTTGCGAGCCGGCAAGGCGGGGGCGGCTAGTGCAAATCATTCTTCCCTACTTATCATCTGGTAGAGTAGACTAATGCCTGTCCCTGTACCTGAACCTCCCTAGAATTATAAAAAAAAAAAAAGGAATATATAAAGGAAAGTTTTAATCGCATGTTAATGGAGCAATGACTTTTTTCATTGCTGTCTATAAAAATCTAATCCACTTTTACGATTAGGTATCAACAGATCTACATACAATTCAAAATTAACGGTCCGAACCGCAATGCATACCAAGATGGCAGTAAAACTAGCTGATAGCTCAGACGTTTTGCTACTTCCATATTCCAATAAAAAAAACCTACATTGAAAGTGTTGCCATTACTTTTTGTAGTTATTAGCTTAGATTAAATGAGTCTCTATTTTTATCTGTAAATAATAATTAAGTCTTATAATTTTTTAGTTCAATTTTTTTTATTTCATTTTTTTAATACATGACATTTTTAATTCACGTGACAATTAAAACCAAATGCAACCAACTGTCCACTGTCCACTGTCCACTGTCCTGACTCCATCAGATCGGTTCGATGGAGCGAAATTATTGAATTGTAATCAGAATTATATTTACTTCCACGACATTTAGAATTCGGTTGGCCAGTGTACCTTTTTGAGTAATAGTGGCACGAAGACCTTTGCTCAATATACAGTAGAGAAATAATACTTGGTATTAATATATACTTTGTGGTAGAGCTTTGTGCAAGCTCGTCTGGGTAGGTACCACCCACTCATCAAATATTCTGCCGCAAAACAGTAGTACTTTGTATTACTGTGTTCCGGTTTGAAGGGTGAGTGAGCCAGTGTAATTACAGGTACAAGGGACATAACATCTTAGTTCCCAAGGTTGGTGGCGCATTGGCGATGTAAGCGACGGTTAACATTTCTTACAATGCCATTGTCTATGGGCGTTGGTGACCACTTACCATCAGGTGGCCCATATACTCGTCCACCTATACTATACCTATACAATAAAAAAAATAATTTAGTAGTAGTACTCAATGCCTTCAATGTAAAAGGTTATAATTACTAAGGTTACTTTGAAGTTATCGTGAGCAAACAAAAGAAAAAAAAATGTATGGTGTTGAACAAATGACGCTTAAAATTAATCGATAATATCTCTACAGATAAAATAATAAAATATACCTAATACTGTCCACGAATTACAATCAAATCAAAAGGCTTTAAAGCGCTGTTTTAATGATGAAATTTCTTGTCAAATTGTTTTGTTTGAAGCAGTTGTCAGACAAACTACACAGAGATGTTTTAATCCCGTCAAAAACATTTTCATGTAAAATAACGCCAAGAGTCAAGACGAAGTACATATTGCACGCACTCTAAAAAAGTTATCAGATCTTAAGGAGAGCCAAGCTACTATAGCCTATTCCAACCACAACAGGAATAAACATAAATAAACAAATTTGACACCGAATTAATGCGATATCATTGGTCATCGATATCAATTGACGCGATGTCATTGGTCGACATCTTGAATAATATATGACATTCACTATGGATACGCGAAAAGATGGCGTTTTCAATGTCCGTGAACTTGTATTCGGAACTTTGGAAGTTTAATTAATGTGGTTATAACTAGTTAATGGGAATAGTGTTGTATTATGAATAAGGGTAAATTAATCAAGAACATTTTACAGTGCCTAATAATGCAGAACGATTTGACAATCGCATGCAATTTGTAAATCTACGGTGTGTTTACATTTATTTCTATTCCCATTGGAATTGGGTATAGCTACCCACCCCACCCACATACCCACTCATCAGATATTCTGCCGCAAAACAGCAGTACTTTGTATTGCTGTGTTCCGGTTTGAAGGGTGAGTGAGCCAGTGTAATTACAGGCACAAGGGACATAACATCTCAGTTCCCAAGGTTGGTGGCGCATTGGCGATGTAAGCGATGGTTAACATTTCTTACAATGCCAATGTCTATGGGCGTTGGTGACCACTTACCATCAGGTGGCCCATATGCTCGTCCGCCTTCCTATACAATAAAAAAAAAAATAGCTCTACACATCCTAACCTTTCACTCTCTAACTCTCGTCATAGCGTATAGCGATCTGCGTTAATCCTATTCTTAGGTTCTCTACAAACTCTACACCTTAGTCAAAATGTTTGGCTTGGCCGTTTGAACGTGTGAGTCGTGCATAAAAAGCAAGCCGTCAAACAAAATATCAATACTGCCGTTTTGATATGATAAAGAACACTAACCTCGGGTTGAGAAACAGCTGAGCTTTCTTTACGTCAAATGACTACTGATTACAAACTTGGACAAGTCTGGTTTTCTTTAACTCAATTAAACGTAATATGCTCATTTTATGTAAACTAAAATTAATATATAATAAATCATAATTTAGGAGTGAGAAAACTTTGATAAAGTGGATAGGTATTGTGAGGTTTTAGAGAGTAAAAATCATCCATGTGGTAAAAAAAATTAGAAGATAGCATTAGGTAGCAGCAATTGAATTTTTATATAAGGTTTTGTATATAAATATATTTGAACGATAACATAACAGATAATTTAAAAAAGGAATACTTAATTCGATATCCATTAGCTCTGGAAGTCTAAGACCTAAACAGGCATTGTTTAGTAAAGAGACATGGCAAACGTCTCGAAACTTCTCGTCTGAGGGTCATCAGTTATTCAATAAAGTTCGGACTCCGTATGGAAAGTTCGAGATAAGTAGGCAAGCGTCTGTGAAATGAATAAAACATGGCGGTAATTTCATTACGTTATGACATCCGTACGTGACAAGTTTATAACTTAGCTCGAATTAAGAGCGATTGGTGTGTAATCTTTTGTGAAGATGTTCTTTTTTATTTTTAATAAGGCAAGCCATCTTATGGTGTAACTGGTGATAAGGCTTTGTGCAAACTCCTCTGGGTGTCATAATAACTCATCAGTTATTAATTTAGGAAGTCAAATTCAGAAAATAATTTGCATGTATATATCTAAATCTTGCATGTATATAAATATTTATATACATTTACAATATTGTAACAAATTATTTAATCAATTTTGTATACAAAAATACAAATTCAAATAATGAAAAATCTCAAGGCTTAGGCTAGAGAAAAGGCTTTTTAAAAGTGTAAATACAATTTTGAGGAAAAATACTATGCCTGTATTGGGCATTGAATTTAAAAACTTCACAAGCTTCTAATTATACTCAAAACTGTTAATAAGACATGCTTAATTATATTTTTAATTATGACAGCAATAAATACAATTAAATTATATCATAACTCCGACCTGTACAGAGCGATCTGGCTGTGGTTAATTACGCGGTGGGACCTCATTGTCATGCCATAAATAAATCACTAATGCTGCGGCCATTCGCATAATAACATCCCCGGATTGCTTACTGCACTTTCCCTGATGATTTATTATAACATCATGGAATTATTTTCTTAATTTTATTGCATTAGATTGATAAAAGGAAAATTTTACGGTTTTTTTTTAGTATTGGGTGCACTGGTGGTCGAAGACTGTCGATTGAAGATTGAATAATATAAATTAAAGATTTCTAGATAAGGTTATTTTAAAAAAAGAATAATATACAAGAGGTTGTGATAGGTCGCATCGTTGACACAGATAATGGATGTGTACCTATATATATACATAGGCACAAATCAAAATTCCATAAAAAAAAAAGATTTTGTATGTATAACTTCGTAGCAATAACTACGAGTAACAACGTATGGAGACCGAAACTGCATGCAGCGTTTTCAGATGAAATGTTTCAGATTAGATATAGTTTCCCTTCTATCGAATGTATTTTACTTAGAAACGAGAGAACGATCATTTTATTAGCATATTAATTAATATTTTAATCATTATTTATACAAACATAAGTACAATACATTTAAATTCAAAGTATTTTATTCAATATTGAATTATTATAGTTTCTTATTGATTGTCAAACTAGAAACTACCATCGTTTCGGAGAAGAAACACCCAGTCCTGAGAAGAACCGGCGAAAGAAACTCAGCTATGATTGATTTGATTGACTCAGGATTGATATTTTTATGTCATATTCGATGTATTCATGTTTACAAAAAAAAGAAATAGCCATGTGGATCTCCGCGTCTCATCCCAAAGTGTGCTCATACATCCATAAATTCATTAATTGTATACCTTAAGCATACAAGCGTTCCTTTACAATTTTTTACATTGTTAGCAAAAAGTTTTTTTTTCAAAAATTGAGCCACTAAGGTAGTAAGGTCTATTAAGAGGGATAAAAGTCTGAAAATCCTTAATTGTTAAAGAAAGTTCTATTGAAAATGATATTTAGCTATTTTGAATTACGACACAAGCAAAGCCTCCGGTAAAGCTAGTATTCAATATCTGTGTTTCATATTTCATTTACGGCGTCAGAATATAAGCAGTTTTCCATTTCTAAAGAATAGGGCTCGTTGGTCTAGTGGTATGATTCTTGCTTTGGGTGCGAGCGGTCCCAGGTTCAAATCCTGGACGAGCCCCACGCATCGATAGTTTCATTCGTTTTGTTACAGAAGTTAATTTTTAATTCCATTTGAAACTATCGATTTAAGAACCTTTATTTTTTGTTTACATAATATAACTACTGCTTTATTGTTGTGTTTTAAATGTGTATAGTGTATAAAAAAAAAGAACTTGAGTACAAAGGGGTTGTGAAAAACCGACAATAACTCTCAATAGCGCAATGATGTACGGGCCGTCTAGCGATGTAAAAGTCGTAGGTTTGGCTCCTGGCTATTGTCGTCCTGTACTGTCGTGGCTTTTCGCTTATTTGCAGGGGTAAATAGGAGTGTCTGTTATTCCTTAAGAGTTATTCCGACCATTTGGACCACCTGATGGTAAGTCACACGGTGGTCACCTACGCCCATAGAAAATGGTATTGTAAGAAATGTTAACCATCGCTTACATCGCCAACGCGCCACCAACCTTGGGAACTAAGATGTTATGCCCCTTGTGCCTGTAATTACACTGGCTCGCTCACCCTTCAAACCGGAACACAACAATAGCAACTACTGCTGTTTAGCGGTAGAATATTTGATGAGTGGCGGTTGAGGTGTTTTTTGGTGTGACAAATATACAGTAATATAATCAATTAAAATAAACATTTTTAAACACGGTTTGAGTCGAAAAAATGGTTTTTCAAAGAAACAGAGGGTTTTGTTTTGCAAAGCATTAGGGGGACCCCTCTACCCTTTTGCTCAGCAGCGTAATGTAATGTAATTAAAATGAGAAGCTAATCTATACTCATAAATGCGAATTTAACTCTGTCGGTCTGTTACGATTTTAAGCCTAAACCACTGAACTGATTTTTATGAAATTTTGTATGAAGCAATTTTGAAGCTCAGAGAAAGATATAGTTTTTATACCTAACACTTTTTTTTCGCTGGAAAAACGCATTAGAAATACAAAAGAGATTGCCCCCCCCAACCCAACAACAACACAGCTGTGACAAAAACAACACCTAACAGCTGTGTCAAAAAGTCGCAGTCGAAAATTAATATTATATTTATATAAATTGTAAATATTTTATAATAAGCGACTTGTTAACAAAGTCAACCATTCAACCAAATAAAGTTGCAGAGAAAAACGTGAATTCGTCTTTACTAAAGCCCTAAAAATAAACGTACAATAAAAAGCATTAGGGTGCGTACACACTATTAACATTTGGAAAATTCTGTCTTAATTTTTAATTGACCGTTTTTAATTGACCGAAGATATTAATTGTCTTTTTAGTTTAATGTTTAAGTTTCGATAACATTTTCGACTGCTTTTCTAATCTCTTATCAAACTCTTTATTTTTCTCTTGCGAGATATCACTATAAGCGACTTTGTGCACATTTGTTTCCTCTTATACATTCCAAGCGTTTCGATGAGATGCAATAAAGTTTAAATTAATAAATGAATATAGTATCAAGTGTAGAACGGGCTTTAACGTCGTTCCTCTCGATGGCTTATTGATGCTGTGAGCCTTCAACAACGGCGCAGCTGTGAACGCGAGTTGAAAAAATCTCTCGCCTCACGAATTTTCTCCTACACATATATATATTTGATGTACTTCTATGTTGATTTATAATACATTAAAATTGTAAAATGATATTGAACTACGGCGAGACTGCCCAGTAGATAAAACAGGTGGATCTTAACCTAAGATTCCGGGTTCAAATCATATTGTTGTGTCAGAATGTATGTGCTTATCAATTATATCATGCTCTATGTAGACAAACATAGGTATCCACCTACCCGTATTGGAGCAGCATGGTGGTGCTCCGATCTATATTATTTCGCAGACTGATTTTTTCCTACTATATATCAAAGTTATTATTCATATCTTTATATTCAATACATGAACGTCTCTAAAGATTATAACGTTAAAAAAATGAATATCAGTCGGAAAACAAGAAAAAACATTAAAAAAAACGACCTTCTTAAAATGACGTCGTAAGCATTAAAACAAGTACAATCGCACAAAAAAATGTTAAAAACAAAAGGGGTAGTGTTATTTAAGTTCTCATAGAAACGCGGGCAAGTTAAGCCGTCGTGGGCATAGTTACAACGAACTAAGTTGTTTAAGTGGGTGTTAGTAGTTCCAACGGGCTTTTTCTTGTGAATGTACTTTCTGCGAGTGAATAAAGCGTTAAAACGTTTTCAATGTCAGTGTATATATTAGCTGCTTTTAAAAACCGTTCGAAATTTAAATTGTGATATATTTAAGAACGTTCTTTTCGAATATTATTACTATAATATCGAATATTTAAAAACGTGTATTTCAAATATCCAATATCTTTATTTCTATTTTCAAATATTGTATCCAATTACTAAGTGAACGTGATTGATGTTCTAATGGTATGTTAGATCATAGAAGTTTCTTTAAAAACCTATATAATCTATACTAATATAATAAATATACGGAGCATGTTACTTTGTTTATACGCACTATCTATAATAGCGCTATATATACTAATAATATATAATATCTAGAACTACAAGTTTGATTAGAGTATTTTTTTTAGTGGTTTTAATATTTAATAACAATGTATATTAAATTATATGAATTTTAATTTAAATAAATATTTGAGTTGGTGAATACGTGAGTTTTATTTAACAATAATAAGTTCGATTTTGTTTATTATTCGTTGTATATATGTATATTAAAGCTAATTGTGTGCGTCGTACTACATACATAGATACCCGTCGAATCTATTTTTCTATCAATAATTTGTAATGAAAAATAATTTGTTATTGAATTTGTGCATTCATTAAAGATGTATGAAAAAATCATAGAATTAAATTCAATAGGTTATTGTGTATAATTGTATAAGGAAATTAATATCGTCTGTTTCCAACTGAAGGTTGAAGTAAGAGTGGAAATAAGGTTAGTCATTGCTTTTATAATAATTCTTTAGTAACAGTGTTGCCAGTATACACACAATATCGATTGATTTTTGGAGCGAACTATTTTAGTAAATACGAATAGATTAAATAAAAAAAAAATATATAAATATAATTTATAAGTCTCTGGAAACGAGGTAAATAAACATTTAATAATTTAGTTTTAAATGATTGAGTTGTGGCTGTTGATGTAGATATAATAATACGTAGAAGTGTCTACATAGAGAATTCCACTACAGGTGTTCAGAATTTAAGTTCCAACGACAAACATAAACAGTGTTCGTATGGTTATAACACTAATATACTACACACTAGTTTTTACCGTAACTTCTTAAGTAGGTTAATTTAAATATATATTTTTTTTATTTTTTATATTATTTATAGTACAAGATCCCTGGTACACCTTTTATCATTTATTACTAACAAGCTGATTTTTCGTGAGTAGCTTCCTTTTGACTAGTCGCCCAACTTTTTTCCTTACAGTAACGTTGGTAAATGGTAGCTTACTAGGGTAGCAAGGATAAAATATGTTGGTTTCACGAATTTAAAAAAATTATTACTAACCGAATTTTTCTTTGTTAGTTATCGAGATAATTATCTAAATAACGTGAAAAAGTATTTGTCCTACAAAATATAAGGTTTCGTCAGGGAGTCCTCCCTCTCCAACGTGTATCATAAACAAGGTCATGAAAACTGATTACTAACCAGCTGATTTTTTTTTTATTGGTTAGCTAACATATGCATAGTTTACCACCCACATTGTCCTACAAATTGCGTGGTATGTCATCTTGGTCCTACGCTCAAAAGTTGTAGTACTAATACTTAATGTAAAAATAATTACTATCAAGCTGAATGTTCCAGAATAGCTTCGTTTCAATGAGACGCCCAACTAATTCTTATACGAAAATTCTCGATTGTGGTTTATAACTAAGATAATAGGGACGAAATATGTTGCTTTGACGAATAAAAAAAATTTATTACTAACCGTTTTTTTTTTTGTTAGTTATCAACATAATTATCTAAATAACATGAAAAAATATTTGTCCTACAAAATATAAGGTTTTATCAGAGAGTCCCCCCTCTCCAACATGTATCATAAATAAGGTCATGAAAAATAATTACTAACTAGCTGATATTTTTTTATTGGTTAGCTAACATTTGCATAGTTTACCACCTACATTGTCCTACAAATTGCGTGGTACGTTATTCCAGTCCTCCAGTTACATAGTTGAAATTCATGAAATTAAAAATAATGCATCTGACAAAAAGACAGATGGATAATGTATGTGTCGCTGGTTTAACTGAGCATCTTACTAATATAAGTTCACTTTTTAATGTACAAATGCCTAACAAAATTACGGAAATCTGACTATGAAATGATTCTACTTCGCTGATAAACGTTAATATTATAATTATCTTTCGATTCCTCACGATGTTTTCCTTCACCGTCAAGCACGAGATGAATTATATACACAAATTAAGCACTTGAAAATTCAGTGGTGCCTGCCCGGGTTTGAACCCACGATCATCGACGATCATTCATAGAAAACAATTTGGATTCACAAGGGGTCGTTCAACAACTGATGCTGCCATTGAACTAATTAAGAATATCTATGAAGCATGAGAGAAGTACAGTATGACGATGTAAACAATGGTATCTCTGATATAGTACATTGGTTTAGTGTTAATAATCTTATGTTAAATAATAAAAAAGCAAAAGTTGTAAAATTTAGCGCGCCAAATGTAAAAAATGTAAAAGCTAATGTATCAATGGGGAGTCGATGGATCCAGTTGAGTCCGCTGTATTTCTTGGCATTACTGTTGATGCCAAATTGCAGTGGGCCCCCCATATTGACGGATTGGCGAATAGACTAAGCTCAGCGGCTTTTGCAGTTAAGAAAATAAGATTTTTTACCGATATCGATACGGATTTATATATTTCTTGTATACATCTTATATATTTTAGTTATTTTCACAGTATCATGTCTTACGGCATTATGCTGTGGGGTAATGCGGCCGCTATCAATACGATATTTGTATTGCAGAATAGGGCTATTCGCGCGATCTATAACCTAGGAGCTAGAGAATCCCTAAGACAGAAATTTAAAGAAATTAGAATATTAACTGTTGCTTATCAATACATATGTAATGTTATTTATGTACGGAAACACATTAATGATTTTGTGTTTCTTTTCCGAACCGGTAGTAGTTTCTAGTTTGACAATCAATAAGTAAGTGTAATACATCAATATTGAATAAAGTATTTTGAATTTGAATTTGAATCGGTTAAGATTCACGCGTTGTAGCCACTGGACCATCTCGGCTTTATGTTTATATATTATATATTACTTCATTACATATTGTAAACTCAAAAATTACGAATATTGTAGGACTAATAAAACATACCTTTTTTTATGTAGGACATTGTTTTATTTGGACGAAAAATATATTAACCTATCACGTGAAACCTTTGTCCTACAGTTACTAATAAAAAAAAAAGTCCTGCTGTATTGACAACTTTTGAGCGTAGGACCAAGATGACATACCACGCAATTTGTAGGACAATGTGGGTGGTAAACTATGCATATGTTAGCTAACCAATAAAAAAAAAATCAGCTGGTTAGTAATCAGTTTTCATGACCTTGTTTATGATACACGTTGGAGAGGGGGGACTCCCTGACGAAACCTTATATTTTGTAGGACAAATACTTTTTCACGTTATTTAGATAATTATCTCGATAACTAACAAAGAAAAATTCGGTCAGTAATAAATTTTTTAAATTCGTGAAACCAACATATTTTATCCTTGCTACCCTAGTAAGCTACCATTTACCAACGTTACTTTAAGGAAAAAAGTTGGGCGACTAGTCAAAAGGAAGCTACTCACGAAAAATCAGCTTGTTAGTAATAAATGATAAAAGGTGTACCAGGGATCTTGTACTATTAGTACAAAAGTATAAATTTGAACGTATTGTTTTAAAATAGTTTATTTAATGTTTATGTGTGTGTGTGTTTTAAGATTTCGTTATAATATCTAAAATACAAAAGTAATAATGAATAAAGTCTACGTACATATGCCAGACAAAAGTGACACCTTGACCTTTTTTTACTTTCGTGGAATTAAAAAACATTAAATTACTTAAAGCACCAATTGTCTCAGTCGAGATACTTATAAAATAACAGACTAAGAACAACTTTTCGCAATACAATACAGCATATAGCTATATAGCTAGGTATATACCTAATCCATTGTTTAAACCCGCACCTCTTTACAAAATTATCCGACATAATAGAAGAACGTACCTCTTTCGAGCTTAAGTGCGCCCTGCCACATCTGCTACACATTTGAGAGCAATGTATGACATCAATAAGGCAGTCAGAGCAACACTTGCCCTTACATCTTCGAAACTAAACAGTGAAACACATAGCTATCCCTTTCTTATACACACATATAATCAACCTGTCCCTTTCAATGATTTTTTTTCCGAGCCGTTAGGTGATACCCTCACGAAAATGAGTCGAATATGTTAAGCGTCAAATGAAATCATTTGTTTTGATCTACATAATATAACGTTTTTGTAACGGCCTGTAGTTTTTTGATACGAAAAAATTGTTTTTTTTTTAATATAAAATGATAGTTGGGTATACAGCCAGTAATATCCTTTTGTTAGATTTTATTCTACTCACTAGATCCGACTAGAATTATTTTAGATACATAATCAATATTCGTAAAAATAAATCATTAAATTAAATTTTATAGTCCAAAGATCAGCTCATTTTACCGCACAATACTCAACAACATTCAATTATTATCTCTAATTTATACGAGAGCAAATCATTAATGACGATCCAGTGTGGTTGGTAGGTAGCTGACTTTCTCGCCGCAGGTCGTGGATTCGATTCCCACCCTGGTTCGATTCCCTCCCAGGACAGACATTTGTATGCATGAATATGTCTGTTTATCCTGAGTCTGATCCTGAATCTCTCGCGAATAATGCAGTGAGTTATTATAGAATAGAACTGCAGCTTCCCAAGCCCCAAGAGTCGAAGCATATTGTTATACAGACTTAAACCTTCTGAAATAATTTGCTCTAATGGAAAAAATTTCCACACCACTGATAAAGCATTATCAAGAAAAACACCGTTATATATTAATTACTATATTTATGCTTAGGGAAAAATAATATATAACACATATGTATTATGTATGTATTTATTTATTTATTTATTTTTTTATTTTTGTTGGTACAGTAACAGATAACAGATTAAAACATTTAGATACATGAGATAGTACTTAACATATTTAACAATAAATCTGCTTTCCTATTACAACTGTACACAGCACTTCAGTGTGTAAGAGATGTAAACACAACTAGACGCAATCAACAAAAGGTAGAAAAAAATAAAATAAAAAATAAAAATGACTTAAATTACTACAAAAGGATAAAAAAAAAGACTAAAATAAATAAAATCTAACAACTTAATTCCAATTTATACAAAGACAATTTAAAAGAATTAAAGCTGCCTTTAAACAAATCACAATGACATTCCACATTATTGTATTGCTTACACATTCTGTGAATAGGATCATTCTGTGATGCTTTATTGGTTGTAGGTGGTATGCTAAATAGCTGAGGTCGACGTACTGATCTGTTGGGAATTTTAAAAGATAGGTTTTCCAATATTGGACAGTCCAGACCACCATTGGCCACCTTGTGTAGGATACACAAATCTGTTATAATTCGACGGTCCTTAAGGCTTTTTAAATTATATTTTTGAAGTCTTTCTTCATAAGTGGGTAATTTACGTCGAAGACCCTGTTTGCCACTTAGTATTCTGAGAAATCGCCGCTGGATAGACTCAATGCGATCTATATGGATATGGTATATTGGTGACCATATTGTAGAGCAATATTCTAAAATGCTTCGAACTAAAGATGTGTATAGAATAATCCAAGACTTCGAGTTTCTAAAGGGCTGAGCGGTGCGAATAATAAAGCCTAATAATCTATTTGCTTTACTTGTGATGTAATCATAATGGTTTTTGAAAGATAAAGTAGAGTCAAAGAATATACCCAAATCACGAATTGTATTTACTTTAGAGACTGCAATATTTTTAATTGTATAATTATATGTAATAAAATTTTTGTTCTTTGTAAAAGAAATTGCGAAGCATTTTTCATTATTTAATTTCATTAAATTATCGTTACACCAACTCTGAATAATGTCGAGGTCCTGTTGAAGCATTACACAGTCAGAACAATTTAATATACGACGAAAGATTTTTATATCATCAGCATAAGCTAGGCATTCGCTCTTTATTAATGGAAAAAGATCATTGATAAAAATTAAAAATAATAAGGGCCCAAGATTTGAACCTTGAGGAACACCTGAAGTGGCTAAGATAGGAGTAGACTCATATCCATGTAACGCAACCAATTGAGAACGATTGGACAGATAGGAGCAAAGCCAACGATAGAGACTTCCATGTATACCCATATGGCTGGCCTTTTGCAATAAAATATTATGATCGACTCGATCAAAAGCTTTAGAAAAATCTATATATATTGAGTCAACCTGTTGTCTCTTGTTAAATGATTCGAATAGATAATTTGAATATACTAGCAAGTTTGTATTTGTTGAGCGACCAGATATGAAACCGTGTTGATTAATATTAAGGTTTTGTTTAACATGGTTGTAGATATAATCATAGACCATACTTTCGAATATTTTTGCAAAACAATTAAGAATGCTTATAGGGCGATAGTTTTTAACGTCATTCTTATCACCTGCCTTAAATATGGGAGTGATTTTAGCAATTTTCCATAAAGAAGGAAATACTCCATATAATAAAGACTTATTATAAATAATCGATAAAGGCTTGACTAAAGCTGTGGAACATTTATTTATAAAGACAGGTGGAATTCCATCAAGACCTGCTCCTTTAGTAATATCTACAGATTTAAGTCTTGATAGTATCGAATCTTCGCAAAATTGAATTTTGCTGATTGATGCATTATGTACAATAAAATCTGGCTTATAATTGTTAGGTTTTACTTTATCATAGACGCTCGAGAAGTAATAGGCGAAAAGATTAACTATATCACCTCCGGTGTCCGCAGTTCGATTATTAAAATACATATGATTTGGAATGTCATTAGTGACGCGTTTATTCTTTGTGTATCGCCAAAAGGCTTTTATATTTGAAACTAGATCGCACTCAACAGTACATATATATGTTTTGAAACATATATCTATTTGAAGCTTAGCGCGCTTTCTTAAGAGAGCAAATGTGTCGTAATCACGAGGATTATTGTATATTTTAAATCTTAAGTGGTATTTTTCTTTATTCTTAATCAACCTGATTAGGTCTTTAGAGAACCATTGAGGATAGTTTTTCTTTCTCTGCTTAGATTTGGGTGTGTATTTTTCAATAATGGTATATAAGGTATTATAAAATAATTGGACGAATCCTTCACAGTCAAGAACCGTAGCGTGATATTCCCAATCGAATTGTTTTAGTTCTTTTATACAATTGTCATAATCACATTTATAAAAACAAAATTTACCTAAGGGAATTTTATCAATCAGCATTGAAGTTTTATCGCAGAAAAAATTGAGTTCTAGAGCAGGATGGTGAGAATCCAGTCTACTAAGTGGCATAGATTTTGCAAGCTTGAAATTATCACGATGGTCTGTCAAAACAAGATCAAGAATTTTACCATTAAGATTTGTTATGATTTTCAGAATTCCAATCATTCCTAATATTTAAAATTAGCTTTCTAGAGACAGCCATTAGCACACCACCTCCATGACATTTATTAAAACGTTTAAGAAAACGATTATCACGATCCCTGCGAATTACCTGATACCTGTCATCAAAAAATTCGGATGATAAAATGGAATTATCAAGCCAGGTTTCACTAAAGCTAAGTATATTATAATTTTGACATAAAATAGCATTATGTATATCAACAGATTATAGTATTATATAAGTATATGTAGAGTAAGTTACATATTTTACGTTGCTTACATTTACCAAATTGTACTAACACAGCAAGACAGATCGAAACCAGACAGTTTATAAGATGGAGTGGAACAAGCAAACAATCAATCAGAATGAAGTTTAACACCTGTATAAATACGTACTCGCTGATATATTTTGAAATGTTTATAAATTATATTGTAAGTGACTGTAGGTATATCAGTCAGTGAATATAATATGTTTGATAGCTTTATACTATGTTTTCTTGTATAAAAGTCCAAATCTATATTTTTAGTAATGTAGATGAGCGCCATTGTCTATAGGCAAACCTACCTATAAATGACTATATAATAACCATTCCGTACACCACCTACGCGCCCTTCCCCCCTTGGGAATTAAGATGATATCCTTGTGTCTGTAGTTACACTGGCTCACTCACCTTTCAAAGTCCAATCCTTACGTATTGTTGAGTATTGACGCGAATCCCTTACATCCGTCAAGTCATCACAAGCTTATTAATAACTAGCTGATAACCGCGACTTCGTCCGCGTTGCTTGATATATTAACAAAGTTTTCTTATGTACGAAGGAAAAAACATCGAAAAGATCGCAAGCAAAAATATACTTCGTTTAAACATACATCACTGAACATGCAGTGGATATAGAAATCATTGTTTCTTGAAACTTTAATAACTTTTTATTAAATGGAGATATCGCAATAATTTTTCTTTTTGATAGGGGCAAAGTGTCTAAGAAATAAAATTTAGAAAATTACATTGAAATCTATCCAGTAGTTTTTCCGTGATGCGCGCACAACTGCAGACCTCTATCATTTTATTTATATAGATATTCCCTTATATATATATTTTTAAATAGCACACTCTTAACCACACAATTGCCAGCATTAAGCTGGGTTTGTATATACTCCTAAATAATAAAAATAACAAACATGTGAAGACGCGCTTGGTGCACACCCCTGCTATCCCGCACCATCTGCCTCTACCCCCTGGGCGGCATGTACACAACACAACTGTGTTTTATTGAGTATATATCGCCCACCTTTAATGAGCACGCTTATTACTAGAATTGGTTTCACAAACATACAGTGACAGCCTGTGAATGTCCCACTGCTGGACTAAGGCTCATCTTTATAGGAGAAATTTTGAAGCTTATTCCACCCACACTGGTCCAATGTTGGTGGAATACACATCTGACAGAATTTCAGTGAAATTTGACACATGCAATTTTCCTCGCCATGTTTTCCTTCACCGGCAAGCATGAGATGAATTATAATCACAAATTAAGCACATTAAATTCAGTGGTGCTTGCCCGGGTTTGAACCCACGATCATCGGTTAAGAGTCACGCGTACTTAATATGCAGCCATGGTAATAAGCATGTGTTACTTCTTCATGCAAAGGAGGCTTCAGAAAGCACTCCCCTACACTGGTTACGTTGGATTTATACCCACTATAACCACTGCGATGGCCATGTTCAGCACGGTTTGGAGAGGCTGCGGGGTCAATATAACACATCCCCGTACTGTGCTCCACTCGTAGGTCGGCAGAGCTTTACTCAGGGCGTGGAGGTGATTTCCTCACCATTCCTCGCTAGTGCGTGTGAGTAACCTAAACTAGTCCAAACTGGTTTTTAGCAGTATAAAGTTTCATAAGCTTACTTTTAAAATACAACGGGACTAGTAACTATTGCAACCTTTTTGAGTATTACAACCTTTTTAAGTATTACAAATCTCATACATAATGTATCAAAAACCTTCTTCAAGCACGAACTGCCCCAGATCTCACAAAATTTTAATTTCCGTTATTTATTTTCGTATAGCTATATTTCTTCAATTTACAAACTTGTGAAGTATGTTCGAAGTAAGATGAAATATGCAGTCATGTATCATAGCCGTGGACAGGCGAGGACATGAAAATTACAAGTGCTGTTCAGACCTTAGAACAAATAGAATTGGCAGTGCAATTTATATTGTATTATTATTAAAGAACATTGTGAATTATATTGTATGTTTTCTAAGAGTTACTAATATACATATATTATTTACCTTGCCTAGAAGAACATCGCTATGTAGTGATAAGGCCGACAAAGTTAGTATACTACTCGTAATTAGGTTGTATTCATGATTTGTATTTTTTTTAAATCTTGGTGTACAATATAGTGTATTTTATACAAATTTCACATTAAAGCGTATAGTTTGAAATAGCCTAAGGACCGATTCCTTATTGATTCTGCGATTTTCACTTCAAGGCTGCTTGTATACCGTTGAGTTACTTTTCATTTTAATTATTCAACAGTATAGAGTAGTAGTAGCCGTTACTAACAACCTGCCCCGGCGTTGCTCGGCTTGAATAACAGTCTACATTAAACCTTTAAATCATTACTGATTATAATGTGTACTGATAGGGGCAATGTTAATTTTAGTGATTAACAAAACATTATTATTTTTAGCTATTAACAAAATATTATTATTAACATAAGCAAAAGTTAAGCTCGTCAGTATTTCCAAAACATAATTAATTAATCTATGTATTTACTATTATAACACGATTATTTCCAATATTGTTTATAGGAATAATTTAATTTATGGAATGGATAACTGAAAATGCAACTAGAACATTCTTATAGACTTATGAATAATTTAAAAATTTAACCTACATTATGCGAGTTTTCTTAGGTATAAAAAAATTGAAATTAATGAGACATGTAATCAAATAATCGTTGTTTTAAATAAATTTTATCGTTCGGAAAGTGATGAAACTGTATAAGTATGTAAAAAGCATTATTTTAAATGACAATTCGTATTTGTGCAATTAAAATGATAAAAAGTTTCTCGCTTAGATCTATATTTAAGCTGGAAATAAGATGCGCCATATTAGTCACGTCGGACGAGCTGCGGTTGGTCGAGCGACGGGTATTGATGATGTCATCGCTCAGCGCACCAATCCGCGGCGAGCTCGGCTTAACTGATTTCAGTTCGAGTTCGGAATTCAAATTTGTAAGTTCGAGTAACTAATATACAAAACAAGGGACAACTAATAGATAGTTTAAGATTTTTTTGTTGTCTGTAACTATTAACTTAACAATGTTTTACATAAAATGTTTCTTAATAATATACAAACAAGCGACAAATATTTCTATAGTAGAAGTTTTGTAATCTCTCAATATATAGGAAAGAGCTGATATTTAGTCTGATATAAAAAAATCGAATTGTCAAGGAAGTGTAATTAGCTGTACTCTAATCAAAGTCGAAGAAGAAGCGGCATGATCTAAAGCATTGTACCATCAAAAATGTACCTATAATTTTGAAAAAAATTTTGAATTGAATTTTGAATAACAAAAATTTATATATTACTTACTATACTTTTATAAACTCGTTATAAAAGTGTTAGTACGCTGACTCAAAGTACTAACACTTTTTAATGGTTCTTAAGCAGATAAGAATGGCTAAAATATTTTTTTAAAGTATGCATAGGTACCTTGTCAAAATAAATTGCATACATTTTAAATATAAAGAATTAGTACTTAGGACATATTACCAAATATCTAAACAAACGGAAGGCGAAGATTTAGACGAAGCCTGCGGGTAGATATTTAAATACAGTAAAAATGGTTGTCTGTGAAGTCGGTTTACGGACGATAGTTTAACGTGACAACATCATAACAAAACATTGATGAAATGACTGCAATCGAGTGAAAGAGAGATAGATGCGGCGCAAGCGTACAATCAGCGTAACGGGACAATGAGTCATCCTTTTTCATGCATGCAGCCAGCATTCATCGATTTATAAGACGTTGTCACGTCAATAAAACATTAAACTTTAAGAATAAAATCGAAACTTACAGAAAACGGTCGTAAAATGTCATAATGTGATATGCGACATTGACCATTATAATAATAACATTTCAAGAAATATACTCATCAAAATAGTATATCACTATAAGTCCGTTATCAATTAAATGAAGTGAATTGTTATAGAATAGCACTAATAATATAATATCAATATAATATGTGTCCTCTGCTATTGAATATTTAAACGACAATGCAATATTCGTAGCATTAATATTGAAAAATAGTTTTGTTTCAAACATTGCTTCATAATTCGAAATTCAAAACTAAATTCAGTTCGCTCCGATATTCATAGCGGTCATCCGGCCATCAGCGGGCGGGCAGTTACATATTGATGACGTCATCACTCCGCCAATCAGCGCTAATTCTGATGAATCGCCACAGACACGGTTCAAGTTTTGAATTTGGAATAAATCATTTGGTGTTTTAACGGTTGTAATTAATACGTTTGGGCGAAGTTTGTATTTAATATTTATTTCAATATCATTTTATAGTGAAAATACGATTTTTATTCTTTGATTATATGAAAACAATTCTTGTTATTCATATTATATTTATATGGTCACTAATATAACAATAATAATAAAAGTGCCTTATTTAAGCAATTTTGTCTATTTTATTATAGATTGAAAATAAAGTTTAAACAGTATCAAAACCAATAGATTACTGAGTAATATATTGAAGATTGAGGTAATGCTCACAAAGTCAAAAACCAACATTTTTTATACATAAATATAAAAAATATAGCTTCAGACAATCACTATACTTCTACGCATATTATCGACATATTTTACGACATTTCGGAAACGTTCAGAGTATAAGTGGTAACATATGGACATACAAAAATATATCATCAATTCATCTAAGCTACGGTCACATTACTAGTTTCGCATATAATTAATATGAAATATATTGATTTTGTATACATATATACATAGTACATTAATTAATGTAAGCCTGGTTTCCAATATTTTAGATGGCAACCCATCCATCATCCGATAATAGTATGAAATAGGCGTGTAATGCGTTATGTACTCGTAATAGACTGTATATAATATACTTGATACATTACCTATGTATAAATTATATTCATGTATCAATTAAATACATTTAAAACTATGAATCCGAAGAAACATAGCTCCAAGAAATTAATTTATGTGAAAATTTTAGAATGTTGGTTTTATCCCTCCATACTCATTTTTCCCTACTAATTAAGAGATGGTTAGAAACGACGCTTATTAATATCGAAAATGGGCATATGAGCGTCAGATGTGCTTATTAAAAACTGTACTGGCGTCGTCGTTGCGTATGGACTCAGCTACCACTTCCCATCATGTTGAATGGCGACATTTGCCATCTATTTTTTTAAATAAATATTCATGACAAATATATATTTACTATCGATATTTAACGGTAACTTAAAAAAAAGCAAACAACTAGAAGAATTTTCGGATCGTTCTCGGGATATTTGTAGGCCAAAATTAACTCGTGAGTAATAGCCTAATTTCCAACTAGTTGGCAACACTGAATTCTGGTATAACATAATTTTTGTATTTATCTGTGACTCTTTCTCTTTGTCCTTACATGATGCTTACTTGGTTTGTGTCTGCTCCAAAAATATGTCGCATCGTGAAGATTGAATCCGAGTCTCTTTTTGTCCTAAACCCAAGATTACTAGCGACTAGATTGAGTCTTTAAAAGCTGAAGATGACTTCGAGAAAATTCTTCAAATGTACGTAATGATAGTAATACATGAGAATAGTACTCTTCTCCTGATGGAGTTCCTGCCACAGCGGTCAGTCACAAGTCTTCGGTTCCTATTGTCTTGGGGATTGCACATTGGATACGTGATTGTGATCTCCACGGACTGTATTTACATTTGCGTTACTTGTTATGGCGTTTGAACGGGCTTTTGAAGCACATATTTATAGGGTTTCCACTAGATATGTTCTCTGCCTGGGTGATACCTAGAAATTTGACAATGACTGCGGATGAATTTGGTATTAGATGTTATTTATGACCTATATAATGTGATGCAGCCATAGATCTCCAGAGAACTGACATTTGAATCAAAGATTTTGAGGGTAAATTTTCGTGTCATTTGCTGACGTTAATACTACCATTATGAACACTAAAAGTTGACATTTTTAATACATTAGACTTCTTCTTAAGCTTGTTTCTTTTCAGGGTTTTTTGGTGATTTTAAAAAACAGTACCAGAGTATTCGAAATTTAAATTAAAAGGGAGATACTACGGATATGACAGAAATAGAGATAAATGGAAAAGAAAATAACACTTAACCCACCCCTAAATAAATGACATAAAGGCAAGCGGGTAATAATGAAATAGCATGGTGATATCGTTTGTTCGATTTTGGATTTTGTTTTTGGATATATATATATTTGTAGTTGAAGGAAGCCGAACGGGGAAGGTAATGGTAAGTGGTAGACTAGCGTAGACCTGGTAGTTTCTAGTTTGACTATCAATAAATAAGTGCAACACTTCGATGTTGAATAAAGTATTTTGATTGGAGTTGATGGTAATGAATTACTTTATATATAGTAACCACTCCTAATATCGGCGATGCACCACTAACATTGGGGACAAAGATGTCACTTGTGCCTGTAGTTACACTGGCTCACTCGCCCTCCGTAAAATGAAACAATAGTTATTGCTGTTTGATGGTAAAATACCTAATGAGTGTGTGGTACCTAGCGAGACAGGTTTGCACAAAACTCAACCACCATGTGTATAAAAGTGATAAAATACAAAATCAAAAACCTGCTTTTGTTTTGTATGAAGGTTGAAAACAAAATATTTATGAAAAAATAGATACTCCTTTTATATAATACTTACGTTAAAGAAGTTTTCTAATAATGACATTTTAAGCGATTAATTAAGTTTTTCGGTATAACATAATATAACTAAGCGTTTTCACATTTTTTTTTCTGTCTAGACACGAAGTTAATCGTCCACACTTACAGGACCAATCCGGCGGATGTGACTAGCGCCACATAAAATAATTTAACAAGCTTTCTGCATCCCCTACAAAAGCTTACCAACCCGTTACTATATGTTCTCGAACTCACCTCGAGCTCGATGATCGATGTAAGATATAATAACCATTCCTTACTTCGCCAAAGCGCCACCAGCTTTGGGAACTATGATGTTATCTCCATTGTGCCTGTACTACACTGTGCTACACTGGCTCACTCACCTTTCACTGTTCTTCACTTCAAATCGAAACGCGACAATACGAACAACACTAAGCTGTATAGCGTTAGACTATATTGTGAGTATTGAATGGTGCTTACCCTGACGCACCTGCACGAGAACCTACCACCAAGCCAATGTATATATATTATATGTATTATATATACATTGGCTTGGTGGTAGGTTTGACTGCCTCGTTGGTCTAGTGGCTTGATATAAGGGCGCAGACGCGGTGGTCCTGGGTTCAATTCCCAGGTCGGGCCAATATATAGTTATTGGGGTTTTCTCTCAGAAAATTCTCAGTAGCAGCCCGGAGTCTGGAAGTTGGAAGTGTGTACACTCCCGCGCCTCGGAAAGCACGTTAAGCCGTTGGTCCTGCGCCTGAACTCTTTCCGGTCGTGTCGGATTGCCGTTTTATTATATGATTATGAGAGCTAAGGAAAAGAGAGTGCACCTGTGTTTGCGCACACACTTGTGCACTATAATATCTCTGGCGCAGTTGGCTAATCTCTCTTAAGATTGGCCGCCGTGGTCGAAATCGGTCTGGAGGACCTTATTATATAAAAATTAAACATCAAAAGTATATATATTATGTATAGAAGCCTATTGTTAAAAATACCTGTTCGTTTAATAAACTTATTATTGGTAAACACAATGGCTATGTATTGTTTTACTCCTTTATCAGTTTTTAATTAGGCTTTTCTACAAGAATATATTTAAATTTGTATTAAAATTTTAGATTAATGAAATTTAATAACAAGTTTTAATTTAGAGATTTATAATAATTATCTAATAATTCTTTCAATTATTTCAATTCATAGAATAAAAGATTGTTTTTATTAAAATACTTTATAATAATTAAATGAGCTACAAGAATTGTATTTTTTTTAGTATGGAAGTAGAAATATGCCAGGACTTTAGACGAATGCTACGAAGTTGTTGAATTGGGAACTTTTTTAATTACAAGAAAAACGTTTAAACTGATAAACTTAGTCTTAAGATTTAATTGTTTTAGAATTGTCATGATTTTTTTTCTTTAAATCAAGTTTTTAAGTTGCTTAAGACCTTTGTAAGTAACAATATATTTTCTTATAGTTCGATCATTTTATGAAATAAATTGAAAATTGTTACACACTTTCAGGTTCTTTTGCTTTTATTTTATACGAGCAGCCCGAATTCGCTCGGAACTATTTATTTATTTATTCAGAAGGATCTCCAAAAGAAGTACGCACAAAAATATACATATACTAGTTAAAAACGTTTTTAAATGTACCCCTAATTATTGGAAAACATAACATGCACAAGAAAAGTGTTTATACAACATGAGAATTAACTAATTAACAAGATAATACTAAGTAGACTAAACAAACTAAAATAAAAACTTAAATCTTGATACAATAATAAAAAAAATAAAAATAAAAAATAAACAAATTAAAACAAACAACAAACCAAGCAGGTAACAATAACTATTGGCTTTATGTCAATAGGCAATTTTTGATATTTGGGTTATTTTATTGCAACTATCCAAGGGATCTCTAATTTTTTTGAAAATAAAATATAGCCTATTCTACTGGCTGATAATGTATTTTTCTGTGAGTGAGATTTTTTTTTAAATCGGCGTAGTAGTTTTTGAGTTTATCCATTACAAACGAACATAAAAAAATCAAATTTTATCTGTTTATTATATTAGCAAAGATACAATAGTTTTAATGTACATTTTAAGATGTAAGATGTAAATAATGATTTTTTTGACAATAAAATTCAACCCATTTTAAAAGCTTGACTTGGGGTTTGAACGCAGAACTTCCTGATCGACAGCCTGATATAACAACTTCATTCTTTGATCTGTGTATGCCTCTGCCTTTGATAGAAATGACACTGTATGAAGAAAGACATGAGTCCTTCAACCTACTATAGTTAATTAAAAAAAAATTATCGAACATCGCTCGACACATTCTCACTTATAAATATCGTAATACATTAGTAATATCAAAATCTATAGGCGAACTGGCGTCTCGCCAGACACTATTCATATCTATTAATGCCTTCGAAAGGGAGGGGGGGATGAAGAGTTTATTTGTAATGTATTTAAAACGCAGATAAATTGCATCGCATTAGTGATTGTGTCGCCCGCTGTTTAATTTATTAAACTTTGCGTGTTATTTCTTTCTCATATTGAAAGTGCTGTGTGATCATATCCCCTAACTGATATTGGTTATTCCCAAGAGAGACTATCCCAGCGCAGGACATGTAGTACACAAATGTGTACGAACACAGGTGCTCTCTATATTCCCTGACTCTCATAATCCGATTGTATAGCAATCAATATCAATTATTGTTTTTTTTTTCACATATCCCATTTTATGAATTTTGAAATAATTAATAAAAAATAAACATAAAATAACTCTTAATTTTGATTGTATTTTTAAAAGTAAATAATGAAGAAGGTAATCATTGTATTTTTTTGTCTAACAAGCTAATATTAATAATAAATTAATAAATAATTAAATTCAATTTATTTTCTCTAAACATAATATACATGTTTAGTCTCTATATTTATGAAATTCAAAATATTTTAATTTAAATTAAATATTACAAGGCAATACAATATATAGCTTAATGAAAAAATGTATAAAATTGTTATATAAAACAATAAATATATTAAGTAAATAATGTTACAAAATCTAATACACCATAACATGCAAGTACTAATTCAGTTATTAAAACTAAACAGCGACTGTCTCCATAAATCTGACCCTAGTTTACGTTCTAGGGTCCCCCGATCTCACTAATGGGGTTGCCAAATTACCCATCTATTTAATTTCCTGTATGGGTAAACGAATTTGCTGGCAACTTTGAAACGAATTAAATTTTCGACGGTTGATTCATTCTGCCACGGTCCACTCTCGGCCCTTTTTATATTAGATTAAAGGACGCTATTTTTAAGGGGTAGTCGGTTGTTTGTATTTTTTTTAAGCATTAAGGTTATGGAATTAAATGTATATGTCAATAAAAAAGCTTGTCAGAATTAACGGATTTAATATGTATATCGGCGCAATATCATTTACTTAAGTTACTTGAGATATTGTACTTAAATGATTTATTTACATTGTCTAAAGAGGTTCTCATAAAAAACTCATTTGATTAATATTCTAAAATTATTATTTTAAATTATAAATTATCAATTGTCATTATTTTGAATTTAGATTTATTTGTAACTCTCGTTTGGTATAAATACGAGTAATGGTCTTTACACAAAAGGTTCGGCATGAGCCGCCGAGCATTGCTCTACTCTGTTATTAACATTCAATAAAAGCGTTATTGGAAGAAGTTGTAGTTTTTAATTATTATTACTATGAATAATGAAGATAGTAATGAAGAGAATACCGTCAGCAACGCTGACGTTATTATTTTTAATAATACGACCCCCGGATCTTCGACATGTATAATTCATAATTTTCAAGATCAATCCTCATTTAGATGTTTTTATATACGTAGTCAGACTGGTAATTGTGCCATCAGATCGCTAGTGGTAACCACTGCCGATAGAAATTGGCGCTATTAAAACTATTAAACCTCCCTTACATAGCCGATGTGTCACCAAACTAGGAAACTAATATGTTATATTCCTTCTGCCTGTAGTTGCATTGGATCACTCACCTTGTACACCTGAACTTAACAAAACTAATTATTGATGTTTGGAGGTAGAATATTTACTGGTACCATCCAGTCCGTCCAACGATGGTAGTGTACCAGAACTGTACCAGTAAAAGTGATGTCATGACGACGGTGTGTATTATGCGTGGTTTTCCTTATAATGAAACTTCCTTTGTTTTTATCCTTGACTTCAAAGAGGACCCATAAGGTTAATTGGTAACGAGTAGTATTCCAATTAACCTTTGGCATACTAAAAATAACTTTCGGTGATCTAAGTACTATAAGACAAGCCAACCAAATAAATGTTAAACTGACTGAAATTCAAAATACTTATATTAATAAATATAATATGCATATTATTATTTACAGAGTAAGTCTAATTGCTTTGTATCACGTACAAATTTACGGTTATTATTTTCAATAATAAGCAATCACCAGTTCTGAATTTGAATTAATAGTACTGGCAACATATTCGGTAGTTTCATTTATTTAAATAAAAAAATAATTGTGAAAACATATAAACATTTCATGTTATTTGAAATTGGTAATATAAAACAAACAAAAAAAAATATTTCTAAAAATAAAGATTAATTTAAAATCAATATGTTTATTCTTGTGTTACATCGTAGGTTCGGCCCGTAACTTATTGGTCGAAAATGATTCGACGCTTTCTCCCCCAGCTCCCCGGTGTTGCAAGTGTAAACAATTCAATTTACATGCTGACAATTCAAAATTTTGTATAAATCGAATAGAATTTATTCGCAAAATCGATAAAACACTACTTTTAAAACTCGCCCCTAGAAGCTTAAGTTATGTTTGATATGCCCCTGATATAATATTATTTAGTATGATTATGGAGACGATTTCTTAAATAGAAAAAGCATTTACAGTGCCTATTGTATAGTTACGCCATAGGTGGTGACAACATACCACCAGGTGGTAATCTGCCTGCCCATCTACTTATATTTGAAGAAAAAAACTATTTATTTTTGTGATCAATCCCCATCACACATAGCAAAAAAATTAACACTATTTCTGCAAAATCACATTCGAATATCGTATAAGATTGTGGTCTTTCAACCTGAAAGCTGAGGAATTTGCTCAGCAGGAGGATATTTATGACTGGTTCATATAGCTTTATATTTACGCTATTTCAAAAATATAACTGCAGTTAAAATATCACATTTCGCAAAAGCAAGAATTTTCCTTTTATGGACCTTTTGCTATTTTGCGTCTGACTACAAAAGACGGTGACGATAACGTATCGCTGAAAGCACGTCGGAAGCGCTATGCAGCGGGAAAAGATTTAGTGTGAACATAATTCTATTTTCGGTAGGATATATAACGGCCACATAATACAAAAAAAACTGATGTAACTATATATATTAAATAAGTTATTGATTGTCGCAGTTCTGGGAAAATGTCCAGACTTACTAATGCAGATCTTCTAAGTTTCGTGGATTTATTTCGTGTTTTGCAAGGTTTGATTAAGTATATAAAAAGTTTATATTGAAGAATAAATATACATAGCTTTTATTACCAGGAACCATTTTGATTGAAGGCAGGACAACTTACAGAATTATATGATAATCGGATCAATGGTCTAGGAACACATAGACGACAAAAATAAGAAGATGAAATATATATTACCCAAAAAAACAGATTGCATTTCTATCTCTCTCTCTGTCTTACATCACATATCTCCTAAAATGCCAAATATTATTGCTTGATGAAAATCTCCCAGTAAAAGTTTATCTTTTAATTAGTGGGGGCAAATAAAACATTACTCATTCAAAATGGATGTTGAAATTATGCATTTTCGTTGATATTTTATAAGAAGAACTTATAGTATTATTTTAATAGAAAAAATATTCTAGTTTTTTAGTAAATCCCGTCTCTTAAAATAAAATATTTACTCGTATCGTTTCGATTCGAATATACCAACTTTAAGCGTTCTTTGAGCTCAATTTGAGCTTCGGAAACGATTTATCCAAACAAATTTATATACGAACTAGTGCCTCAGTAACTTACGATAGCTTCTTTATTTCTAGCAGAGGGCTTATAAGATAATGTCTGTGTGCCTAAATTATGGGAACGAACCCTTTTCGCCCGGGGCACTATCATAAAAAGAACTCGGGGAAAGTAGAACATGATAATACGAATGTAAAATTAGATGAAATGCTGAAGGGATAGTCCAACTAGGAAGGTTAATAGACGCTTAAATATTGCTGGGTTATTTAGATTCTCTATGTTCTTATTTAAATTTATTTTTGAAAACAACGAGCTCATTAATTGTCTTTAACTACATGATATGCCCCATGTTCTTAATTTGAAATCGGAAAAGTATTTTAGAAGATTGTCGTAACTATATTTTTAGGAAATCGTTTTAAATTGAGTTACAGATAAGATACGGACATGTACTGAGGCTTCGAGCTGGTTCGGGCTGATTCATTTTAAATAAAGCATGTCTAATTTGAAACGATTATATAATATGATGCTATAACAATAACATATATTTTCTTATGTGATTAAAAAAGCTTATACTGCGCAGTGTGCTATAAGTGTCCGACACACTTGATTTTATTTTTAAAATGTCCGTAAAATCTTGTCGTCATTATAATGTTACTGCATCTTTATAATGTAGGTAACATTAAGTCACCAGCACTAAGAATGCAGCAAAGTTCAGTTAGGCGGAACGTTTTCAGTAAAATTCAGTTCTTAGATTCGAATTAAAAGAAAAAACTACTATATAATAAATGATTCCAAATTTAAAAATAAATATAACCTGTGTGAAAAAAAACGTGATATTTATACAAGGTGTACTAATCATAAATTCTAATCAACAATATACATTAAAACCGCATCAAAATACCCCAAAACCGGTCTTGTAATCCGCTTAATACAAATAATTGTTAACGTAATCTGTCCTTTATTTCACGACACAATCGCACCCTTTAATTAAGGGAATTGAGATAAAAACAGGCCGAAGCGTCCCCTTTGGCTACATAAAAAATATCATTACTTTAAATTTCACATTGTTTTTTTTTAATATCAAATAACAGATTATATAGAATTGTTATGGCTGCGTTCTTTTTTTAAATGTCGATATACAATTACGTGGCCTCTAATTAATACTCGATCATTATATTTGAATATTTTATTAATCTGTATTGTTGCTTAGCTGTGTTATTGATCTCGTTTATAAGACTGCAAATCCCGAGCCCGAGATGGCCCAGTGGTAAGAACACGTGAATCTTAACCGATGATCGTGTGTTCAAGCCCGGGCAAATTGCAATTCAGTGGTAACCATCACTGAATTTCATATGCTTAATTTATGTTTATAATTCATCTCGTGCTTGACGATGTAGGAAAACGTGAAGAAACCTGCATGTGTATAATTTCATTAAAATTCTATAACATGTGTATTCCACCAACCCTCAGTGGGGTGGCGTGGTGGAATAAACTCCAAACCTTCTCCTCAAAAGGAGGAGAATAGGCCTTAGTCCAGGAATGGGACATTCACAGGCTGTTCACTTATATCCCGAGATCTCCAGTTCAAATACCGGTTCAGGGCCTTAAATAGTAATTGGATTTTTATTTCAAAAAATCCTCAGTATGATCTTCGAGATTGAGAATTCGCAAATGTCTCCTCCTTGCACTTACATACATCGACAATCACTTGAGGTCCTGCATCTGATCTTTTTCTAGTTGTAATGTATACTTCTAATGGAATAGAGAGTGCTATTAACATCTCCCGTACTGATGGCTGGGTCTGGTGATTTGCCGTCGTGGTCAAAATTCATTAAAAAAAAAACGTTACAGCTTCATTTAATTTATGCAGTAAGCATATAGGAACCGGTTACAACTATAACTATATACAAATAAATAGCCATATAAACAGATAACAACTACAACTCTATACATATAAATATTTCTACAATAAGGAAGATAACTGACATAAAAAAGATGACAAAACAAAAAAATAATAATCCAAGAATTGTGTCATATTAATAAGGAGGCATATGAAAGAACCAAACTCTATACTGATAGGAAGATACACTAAAGAAACGTACAACAAGTTTAAAAGTATAAAATCAAATAGTCGTTCGTATAACTATAAAAATAGTTAAGTTCTTCGAGATGTAATTACTCATGAAACTTCAAAGCTGCACTCTGACCCGTCCGCATGTAATCGATATATTTCTATAATATATATCTTGTAATTACATAATAATCTATAATGTAAGAGTTTCTGATTTGACGCAAACATGTTTAATAAATCAACTGTATTTTAATCTGGAATTTATCACAGTGGATTTTTGTGAAGTTCAGATCTTGAAATATCCGCAACTCAAAGATGTTGTATCAAAGTTCAGTTATGTGGTTTAAAATATAGATATATTGATTATTTATTATTAGCATATTAATATATGTTACAGTAAGTGGTACCACTTAAAAACATTGCCACATTACATTTTTTTTTTCATTTCATAGGAAAGCGGACCAGCGTATGGGCCACCTGATGGTAAGTGGTCACCTACGCCCATAGACAATGGCATTGTAAGATATGTTAACCATCGCTATTACATCACCAAAGTGCTATACATTTTTAGATTTAAGATGTTATCTCTTCTGCCTGTAGTTACAATGTCTCACCTTTCAAACAGGAACACAACAATACTAAGTATTGCTGTTTAGAGGTAGAATATACGATTAGGGAGTACAGACCCTAAAAAAGCAGGTTGTATAATATTATAAAATTAAGTTCTTTAGAGTAATTAGACTAATTAAGTAAATATAATGACGAAAATACGATTCGACTGAACTGATAGGAAACCCCGAAAATCTATAAATGAATTCAAGTGGAAAATCCTTGATTACAAACCACGAGATATTAAAAACGCTAATGAGCCTGACCCACTTTTGCTACCGAATTGAACAATTATCGGTTTAATACATTTAACGTGTTCAATCAAATGTCTGGCTTTCAGTTTTAAACATGAATTACTGCAAAACTAAAAAAAAACCGCAGTGACTCAGTAGTTAGAAAAGGTAAATCTTAACAGATGATTACGGGTGCAACCTAGGCAAACAAAGTGTTGTTTACACAATTAAATAGCGTAGTCAGTGGACTAGTCATGTGATTGTGTTGATAATTTCCACCAATCAACATCAAAAGCTCCAAACTTTGGACAATTATTTCTGTTACGTAAATACATTACATATGTAAATAAAATAGCTATTCATTCTACCTTTGGAAAACACGTTAAATTTTAATGCTATTGATATTTATTAATATATAATAATATTTTAATGTTGTAAAACGAAAAATGTTTACATAAATAGAACCGACTCACGATACCTATTAACCACTTCTCGGGTAGGACACAAATTTTGTTACATTCTGTATAGTAGTAACCTAAGAATGTCCCACAGCTGGGCTAAGGCCTGTCCACTTTTGAGGAAAATGTTTGGAGCTTATTCCAACACGCCGCTCCAATGCGGGTTGGTGGAATACACATGTGACAGAACATCAATGAAAATTTGACATATTCAGGTTTCTTCTAGCTAATAAAACGAAGAGTTTTTATCGCTGTAAACAACAAACATAACTATAACAATATCTAAATCGTTAAAATTATGTCTAATAAGCTGTTGGGTGATAATAATACATAAGGCTCATATCGTTCTGTAATGTATAAGTTTATTAATTCAAGTTGAAATTGTATCATACATAAATAAAATAGATTCTAAACAGTGATTATTGGGAATGGTTTTTTTATATAAACAGAGAAAAGGCCTCCAATCTATAGGACATATATGGGCATTTACACTTTTTTCCATAGAAAATTTACAATTGCATAATATTTTTAACGTTTTGGTGGAACATAAAATCAAACATATAAAAATTTCACATAAACTTCCGAAAATGCAAATGGCCGTTAAAATACAGATAAGTATTAACTGCCGGAATGTATAGATAGAATATCTTAAAATTCTAAATTCAAAGATGAGCTTTACGGATAAATTTTGTTAGAGCATTAATGGTAGAGTGAGGTCACGACTTGCGTTGGTATATTTCATATAATATAGGTCACTAGTTTTACTACGCCATTAAGATACGATGAATTTGATTTATCGCTTTTAAATTTAGACTACCTGCGTCTTGTTTCGTAACGAAAGCGCTTTCATTGCTTGATGTTTTTAAAACTACTTTAATATTATCCCATTTAAATTTATTTGTATTTGAAATTTTTATTGTATGATACCGCTAATGTCATAATATTGAACTAAGAGTAAGCTCGTTCAATGACAAGAGTGAGAGATTTAATGATAGGAAATATATCAAGGCGGGGGCGGCTAGTGCAAATCATTCTTCATGATAACACTAGCCGTCGTCGCGTTTGGACTCTACTACCACTTACCATGAGGTGGAGTAGAGTCATTTGCACTTCCGGGCTATAAAAAAAAAATCTTATAAGATAAGAATCTCATTAAAATATAGTGTGTACTGGCTCCTTGTACAATGATGGTAATATTGTTTTTTTAAAAGAAGTGAGGCTGTCGCCGATTGGCGCTGTAACAAATATTAAACATCAACAAACATCGTCAATGTTTTGCACTGGCTCACTAAGTTTCAAGCCTGACACAAATATAATAAGGGTAGAATATGTTTCGGGGCGGTGGACCCAGGCGGGCTTGCACAAAGCTCTAACTCCAAATGTATTAATGGATTTTGAATAATTATATTATATACACATTTTTATATATAAAAAAAAATGATTTTCGGCCTGCTATTTTTGTAAGAAAAAGTTTTAGTAGCGCTTCATCAATCGTCATACATATATAATATACAAATAATTATTCAAAAAAGTTATTTATAATAAAAAAATATTGAAGCTATAAAATATCAATGTGTACAAAAAGGTATAACTAAAGAGAGCAAAGTGGAGATACAAATAAATATGGTAAAGAACACATTGTAAGAGTAAGGGAATCGAAGTTGCCAATGAAAGTATAGGCACGAGGAACTTACGGCCGAATACTGAAACGTCATTCAAATTTTAAGTGCGACTTAATATTTGAATGACGTTTCAGTATTCGGCCATTAGCATCTTAATTTCCAAAGCTGGTGGTCCAATCACGATGGAAAGGATGGTTAATATTGACATATCAATGTCAATGGGAGGCAGTATCATTCACCAACATATGACCGATTTGTAACGCTTAGTACATAGACTTATAGAAAGACATATTAACCGTTCCTTCCGTAGCTAATACGCCACCAATCTTATGAACTAATATGTTAAGTCATTTGACTCACTCACCCCTCAAACTGTCAACAATACTGAGTATTGATGTTTAGCGGTCTAAGTGGTTGGTACACAGACGGGCTTGCACAAAGCCATACCACCAAACCACTACCAAGAGCGTTAAATGTAAGCGCTATCGCTACATCTACCGCTGCCTACTATTAGCTTATCCACACCGTAACAGCCAAGCCGGCGGCGTTGACATCCCTAAGAACATCTTTAGTTTAAAATGTTAAGATAACAGAGACAAAGAAAGATGGCTAGTTGAAATCCTTTGAAAATGTACTTTGAATTAATTTTGCATTTTTCTTGACCGCATCAGAGTAAAATAGATTTTTATATTGTAAATTGTAATGTTGTGTTTCCTTTGATATTTATTAAAAAAAATAGTAAACGTGTTTTGCGCCAGAAACGATTCACTCAAACGTTACATAAACGTTGCATCTAAGCATGAAATTACACTATGAACACGGATGAAGAAATGTAAGATAATATCCACGCAAAGAAAAATTATACCAAATTTTCGGTGCCCTTTCTTTATTATTATATAATATATTGAAAAAAAAATACTGCACCCGTATTTGTACTCACACTTGTGAAGGGCAATATCTCAAATATAATTGACTAGTCAATGATGTTCAGTTTGGAGATCTGCAAAAACAAAACAAATATACTAGAATAGAATTAGTAATTGGTTTCTTGAACCTTGTTAAATCATTATAGTTCTTAAATATTATTGATGAAAGCGTTCAAAAACCTCAGTTGCTAAATTTACAAAAAATGTAAAGGAACACTTGTGTGCTAAAGGTACAATTAATGAATTTATGGATTATAGGACACCTTCGGAACGAGACGATCGCCGCATGGCTTTTTCAATTGTTTTTTTTTGTTGCGTAAACAATATATGACACATAAAAAAAATGATAAAGAAAATAACCCGCTGAGTTTCTTTCGCCGGTTCTTCTCAGGGCTGGGTGTTTCTTCTCCGAACCCGTAGTATTTTCTAGTTTGACTATCAATAAGAAAGTGTAATACTTCAATATTGAATAAATTATTTTGAATTTGATGTAAAGTTGAATTTTCAAATATTCAATCACCTATTATTTGGTTGAGGTTTGTTCAGGTAAATCATAAGCATAAGATTTCCGTTATTAAAAGGTTTCACATTATCTCATTCTCGTGGTGTTCTTTTTTTTAAATATATTTCATTTTAAACGTAAATGTAGTTCATGATTGAAGATAGCAATTTATCACCTGTTCTGTATATAAGAATATGCTAGTAAAAAATGAATTCTTCTACAGTTAGTTATAAGGTAATTTTAAGCCACTTATGGGTAAAAACCTAAAATGTGAAAATAAACAAAACGAACGGTCAATTCGAAACGAGTTAATTTAAAACTTTAAACCAATTATCCTTTTAAGTTGGTAAGAGCGTGTGTTTATTTTTCCCGACAAAGCTCGGGAACTAAACGTCAAATAAACAACACGGTGGACAAATGAGCGGAAAGCTGTGTAATTGCTTGAATTGTGAACATTTGTTACTTGATTTAGTGGACTTGTATTTTACAGGTTGAATTAATGTAATTTATATTTGTGCAGTGCAGTAACAACTACATCAAAATGGAAATGTTAATCCGAAGTAATTTAATTAGGAAGTATTGTTTTATCGTCCGCTAAGAAGATTGTCAATGAAGACAAATGCAATTGTATTTTTTGCATCACCTAGGACCTAGGTCGTAGAGATTAATTATATTTCATATTCCTTACATATAGTTTTAAGTAAATCTTCCAGTCTGGTACTGGTTGTCACTGGTTGTTGTCCGACTAAACTTCTGTCCATAGATGTAAAGTAGTAACAGCCTGTGAATGTTCCACTGCTGGGCTAAGGCCTCCCTCTCTTTGTGAGGAGAAGGTCTTTGGAGCTTATTCCACCACGCTGCTCCAATTCGGGTTGGTGGAATACACATGTGATAGAACTTCAATGAAATTTGACACATGCAGGTTTCCTCACGATGTTTTCCTTCACCGTCCATAGATAATGGCTTAAGAATTGACAGCCTTGTCATAATTTGACAAAACGATTAGTAATTTTGGATTCTTAATTTAAATTATAGATATATGTTATATTAGAACATTAAAAAGCTTGGTAGCTTATGTATTGCCGTTATTACGTGATACGTGGTACGTGGTTGCTAGGTACCAAATACAAATTCTATTATTGTCTTTTATATACATTTATACTGACGTAGTTATTAGTCCAGCTTAATACCATTTTTTTACTGACGTGCGAGTAACAGCAGTTATTCCTGTTAAGAAAGTAGGGGCTTATTCCATTACAATATTCTTTGCTGGTAGATATACTTTTGACGTAGTTTAATCCGATACTTGTAGGCTTCCTCACGATTTCGTCAAACACGTTAAAATTTCCAATTAATACGTGCTAATATGAAGATTAATATTTTTATTTCTATTTATAATTCCAAATTTAAAAATATTTTTCAATATAGCTATATTATGTTATTAAACGTTTTTGTGGTTATTCATTTGTTTTTCAGCAGTTCGTATTTCTTTTTATATCGCTTTTTCGCTATAAACTGACACTGACACGAGTTCCATAGTAGTACGAACGAAGTAGTCGAAGCTCTATATATCAAAGACGTATACGGAGGGAACGACTGAAAACCTTTCACTTAATGACTTAATAGTAATTACACGGATTTGAAGCCTCTATCTTCTATTAAGTTCTACACGTTCTATCTGTTGGTCCTACTTGGTTCCAGCGGCTCTCATACGTGTAGCTTCTATAATTTTTTATTAGAGCAATAAAATGAAATATTTGAAAAGTGGCTCCATAATACTTTATGATATACTTTACGGTTTATTTAGATGATAACGATTTATATGGTCTCTGATATTGGCCGGTTCGGGGACATTAATGTTTCAAATCGGACCACGTAATTTGCTAAATAATGGCTTTCAATTGTATTGCTTTTATAAGTACTCATATAATTTTATTCGATTAAGTTAATATAGTAATTGGAAAAATATTTTTATGATATTTTTATATTGCTGTATCAGGATTTCTTCCACCGTCTTATTATTTATTCTAAATATCGTTGTGTTATAGTTTATATTGTGGTAAACCAGTACAATGTATCGACTATTATCGAAGGTCATGTTCAAATCCAATATTCCATGAAGAAGAAGTAAAGTGAAGTAACAGCCTGTGAATGTCCCACTGCTGGGCTAAGGCCTCTTCTCCTCTTTGTGAGGAGAAGGTTTTGGAGCTTATTCCACCACGCTGCTCCAATGCGGGTTGGTGGAATACACATGTGACAGAATTTCAATGAAACTTGACATATGCAGGTTTCCTTACGATGTTTTCCTTCACCGTCAAGCACGAGTTGAATTATAATCACAAATTAAGCACATTAAATTCAGCGGTGCTTGCCCGGGCTTGAACCCACGCTCATCGGTTGAGATTCACGCGTTCTTACCACTGGGCCATCTCGGCTTTTTATAATATTCCATATGTACAAGTTATTATAATTTTATCAAAATGGTAATGTCTTTTTTTAATGCATCACTTTCCACTTGGGATTTCAAATGAAAGAGCTTCTCATAAGATATAGTAAATTAAGGTCACCAACGCCCATAGACAATGGCATTGTAAGAAATGTACCATCGCTTACATAGCCAATGCGCCACCAACCTTGGGAACTAAGATGTTATGTCCCTTGTTCCTGTTATTACACTGGCTCACTCACCTTTCAAACCAGAACACATCCATACAAGTTTAAATATTTATAGTAGACAGTAGTTATAATATATTGAATATTGAATTGCTTATTTTAACAAAACTTTGAGTGGCATCTCATTTGTTCCACTTAAAAAATCTACAACTAAATTCTTCGTCCAACTAAGTACGAAATGTTTGTGTTATTTTTGTTTTCCGCGAAGAGCGAGTGCTAATGTGTAATTACAGTTAACTACATTGACACACTGTACCGTTAGCAGCACATTGTTAAGTTTGTATTGCAAATGATTGAATTTTTAAGTGCTGAATGAAGTATCATTCATTCAACGTCTTTCAACTCTTAACTTGGTAAAACGTTTTGAGACTATCCCATCACGCTGCTCCACTATGAATTCCATCAAATCAAGCTTTATTCCCACTATTAACATAAATAAAGTATATAAAAAGGCCATGTTATACGGTTAAAAGGTTCCAGTTGTTTTTTTTTTATTGCATAGGAAGGCGGACGTGCATATGGGCCACCTGATGGTAAGTGGTCACCAATGCCCATTGACATTGGCATTGTAAGTGTTAACAATCGCTTACATTAGCGATAAGACCGCCTCTTGTACTTACATTAATACTTTTCTAAAATAGCATTAATAATTGTATGTTTCTGTGATTTTGTGTATGTTGTACAATAAAGCATATTCTATTCTATTCTATTCTACATCGCCAATGCGCCATCAACCTTGGGAATTAAGATGTTATGTCCCTTGTGCCTGTAATTACAGTGGCTCTCTCACCCAAATACACAGTACTGCTGTTTTGCGGAAGAATATCTGATGAGTGTGTGGTACCTACCCTGACGAGCTTGCACAAAGCCCTGCCACCACGTTGTTAGTTTAAAAAGTTTTCTGTCTTTAACTATGATCGCTCATATTCGTTTGGTCTTAAAATGTACACATTTTTCATTATTTAACTAAATAATAAGATTTTTACAGATTCATAATACTATTAGAAATTGGGTTACATTAACAAAAGCTTTACTAATTACGCTGGTATTTTAACGAAAGGCTTCAAGAAAAAATTCCTAATACAACACGGTAGAATTTTAGCAAAGATTTTTTTGCAAAGATTTTCTATGTAGGCATTTCGACCTCACTTCGGCGATCTCTCAGAAGTATGATCTCAGTTTTATGTGCACTAAGCCTAACTAGCCTAATTCTGATATTGTTCAGAATAAATTGGATGAGAATTTTTTTATGGAAATTTAAAATAAAGTCAAGGATTTTCGTCATAATTGGTCATTAAAAAAAGTTTCTTGTAATAAGGTTTTAATCAGAATATTTTTTTTTTTAATTAATACTGCTAATGCCAATGTCCTTCAGATCGATTACCTCGAAGGCGACTATTCTCAAGGGAAAATAGCCAACAGTGCAGGACATATTACTGTTCTTAAGTGTTTGCAAACACAGGTGTGCTCTCTATCCCTTCGCTCTCATAATCCGATGGGACAGCGATTCAATACGACCGAAGAGAGTTCAAGCGCAATGGATATAAATACTGCCAACAAAAAAAACCTTAAAGTATTGAATTTCACACCAACCCTGACCTTGGTATCTGTATCAAAAGCTAGCAGTAACAGCCTGTAAATGTCCCACTGCTGGGCTTTTTGAGGAGAAGGTTTGGATATTATTCCACCACGCTGCTCCAATGCGGGTTGGTGGAATACACGTGACAGAATTTCAGTGAGATTTGACACATGCAGATTTCCTCACGATGTTTTCATTCACCATCGACGAGATGAAGTATTATCAGTATAAGTAATATATATATAAATATAGATGAAATAGTATCAGTATAAGTATATTATTATTATATAAATTAAGCACATGAAATTCAGTGGTGCTTGCCCGGATTTGAACCCACGATCATCGGTTAAAATTCAAGCGTTCTTAGCACTGAGCCATCTCGGCTTATACAATACAATAACCTCGTAGCTAGCTATTAAGTTTTATTTTTTTGGCAAATAGCCGACCTGATGGTAAGCCATATGTCATATGACAGCACAAAGGTGCAACCTTGTTTGCGAAATAAAAAGTTATATGTGTCTCTTATGCTTGTAATAGTCTGGGTCACCTAACCTTTAAAATTTAACTTAACAATATTATGAGTTTAAGCGATGTTTAGAGGTTGAACAAGTAATTGGTACCAATTTTACATAAGCGTAAATGTTAATTACAAGCTTATGAGGCATTACAACTTAGACCATACTTATACATCCACATTACTTAGCCCATAGCCCATTAGCAATGTTGGAAATGTATATTAAAAACACAAGGTCATTGCTTATAGACAATGTCATGTTCATAGTTCAATGACTCCAAAAAGCGCCGCATGTTTAGTTTATTAGAAAAATGGCGTAACTTCACGCTTTGTGATGTTTTTGTCTCGCCAGTTTCGTGGCTAGTTTGTCAAAATAGATATCGAGGTTCTTAATTCCTTTTGGTATTAGTTACTTATAGTTTTACATACTATGTTTGCTGTGACAGTTTAATAAGAAAATGGTTTTTTTTTTATATATGTCACAAGTGTTCCCTACCACCACCAGTGCAAGCTCGTCTGGTTAGGTACTACAGACTCATAAAATTCAAAATACTTTATTCAATATTGAAGTATTACACTTACTTATTGATTGTCAAACTGGAAACTACTACCGGTTCGGAAAAGAAACACCCAGCCCTGAGAAGAATCGGCGAAAGGAATTCAGCGGATTGATTTTTTTCTTTTTTTTGTCTGTTATTATGTTTTTTACAACAAAAAAAAACAAAAATAGCCATGCGGCGATCGTCTCTTTCCAAGGTGTGCTATCATCCATAAATTCATTAATTGTATAAGTAACCTTTAGCACACAAGCGTTCCTTTACAATTTTTTTAAATTTAGCAACTGAAGCATTTTGAACGCTTTCTGGGATCCTGTTGTAGAAACGTACACATAGCCCCACAAAAGAGTTACTGACTCTATGCAGTCGAGTAACGGGAGTAATTAATTTGTGTTTGTTCCTTGTACCAATGTTATGAGTATCACATTTTCTCACAAAATCATTGATGTTTTTCCGTACATACATAACATTACACAATATGTATTGAGAAGCAACAGTCAATATTTTTATTTCTTTTAATTTCTGGTTTAGGGATTCTTTAGCTCTTAGGTTTTAGATTGCGCGAATAGCCCTCTTTTGCAGCACAAATATCGTATTGATAGCGGCCGCATTACCCCTTAACATAATGCCGTATGACATTATACTATGAAAATATACAAGGCCGGCCCTATCAACATCGGTGAATAATCTTATCTTCTCAACCGCAAAAGCTGCCGAACTTAGTCTATTCGCCAATCCGTCAATATGGGGGGCCCACTGCAACTTGGCATCAACAATAATGCCAAGAAATACAGTAGACTCAACAGGATCCATCGACTCCCCATTGACGTTTAAATTTCACAACCTTTGTTTTTTTATTATTTAACATAAGATTATTGACATTTAACCAATGTACTATATCAGAGATAGCATTGCTTACATCGTCATACTGTAGAATATACATTTATATAGTACATAAGAAATATTACCACAAAACGGCAGTATTTCCCGGGTTGTTTCCCGGTTTGAAGGGTGAGTGCGCCAGTATAATTAAAGACACAGGGGAAATAACATCTTAGCTCGCATGGATTGGTTAACATTTTTTACAATGCTTATGCTCGTTCGCCTACCTATTCTATAAAAGAAATACTCACTAGAATTATTTTTTTAATTGCTTTCCCCAAATTATATTAATTATTACTTTTTTATCTGTACTCGCAATCACGCGTAATTTTGAAATAGTTTTGCTTTATTTTTATCAAATAATGTATTGCTTTTACTGACTGTAATTAATGCCAAATAAATCAATAAATAAGCAGCTAAACCGAGCTAAAGTTTTTTTATACTTTTAAGAAATAAGAATAAATTACTAAAATTTTCTATTAAATTAATATAATTGAAATTCTATAAATAATTATAAATTAAAATTAACCACTTGAATCGTAATGCGGATCCTTTGGGATTATATAAGCGAAATACCAAATTAAAAGATCTAAACGATTGTCTTGTAATTTCTCACAGTTACTTCCCCGGCATTGACATTCACTAAGAAAGGATTTAACTCATATATTATTTTAATCCATAATTCAATTTTTTCTCTTCTGATCTACCCGAAGCCGGGGCGATTATCTAGTACCATATAAATATAATATACAATCATATTAAAACTCGTAATTGCATTTAACTTAATTTTCATCTAAATGTTTTAACAATCTCGTTGTAAATGTATGCAAGGTCTCACAAAGCACTCGCCCCAAAAAAAGGGGTAGGCATTTTTGTAATTATTTTTAGCTTTTCACGTATAAAGAGGATTATGTGTAATTAGACGGACTGTTTTTAAATTCAGAAGTGATATAAACGCGGCTTTTTTTCATTGGATCGTTATCTAAATCTGTTCTAAGTTGTAAGAGGTATGAGATTATGATATTTTTTTTATGTTTTTATTTTTATTTTGTTTTAGGGGAAGCTTAAATAGATCTTACTTTTTCATTATATAGGAAGGAGGGCGAGCATGTGGGCCACCTGATGGTAAGTGGACACCAACGCCCATAGACAATGGCATTGTAAAAAAAGTTAACCATCGCTTACATGTCCCTTGTGCCTGTAATTACACTGACTCACTCACCATTCAAACCGGAACACAACAATACAAAGTACTGCTGTTTTGCGGTATCTTATGTTATGTAGGGGGCAAACGAGCAGAACGCTTAACTGATGGAAAGTGACTACCACCGCCCGTGCGACATCCGAGGGCTGGCAGGTGCGTTGCCGTTTTAAGGAAATAAATCTTTAGGACGTGATATCTACCCAGATGGTTTTGCAGAAGGCCTACATAATATAATATAAATATACTGGCATAAGTTTTATGTGTATCGGTTTAGAAGCTCTCCCTTTGGCATTTAAAAAAAAAAACACATTTAATTAAATTTTTTAAATCTTTCAAAACTTGTACCATATAACGTAAATGCTACAATTTTACATTCATTTGTCACAGTCAGGAGTTGAATTTATTACTATTTATGTTTGGTAGTGCCCTAGTAACCCAACACCTAGGTATTCTTGGACCTTGAATACGTAATGCGTACGTGTTGTAGATGCTAGCTTTGTAGATTGTGATTTTGTTTGAAATGTTTCATTTTCCTTGTTATACTTAGAACTTAGAAATTTATTTTACTGTGATAAAAGCCGAGATGGCCCAGTGGTCAGACCGCGTGAATCTTAACCGATGATCGTCGGTTCAAACCTGGGCAAGCACCGCTGAATTTCATGTGCTTAATTTGTTATTATAATTCATCTCGTGCTTAACGGTGAAGGAAAAAATCGTGAGGAAACCTGCATGTGTCAAATTTCACTGAAATTCTGTCACATGTGTATTCCACCAACCCGCATTGGAGCAGCGTGGTGGAATAAGCTCCAAACTTTCTCCTCAAAAAGAGGAGAAAAGGCCTTAGCCCAGAAGTGGGACATTCACAGGCTGTTAGTAGTGATACATTCTATCATTTATATGATATAAAATAGACTACATTATTTTGTTAGGTATAATTCTTATTCAACTGTATTCATAATCCCTTGAATAATTGATTTTATTGTAATATAATCAATCAAGACATTAAAATATTTTTTTTATTATAATATATTATTAATAGTATATACTAAGTTGCTAAAATCCTTTCAACTAAAAGCGGTGATTTCAAAGGGAAAAAAATAACATTAAAATTTAATTTCAAGCATTCTGCTACTTATATTAAAAATATTAGGCAACCCTTTTTTAAACATACATATTTATGTTCCTAAAAGGACGTCGACTTCTATTTTTAACACAAAGGCTGTTGCACGTTTGTTTGGCTCAGCCAATGACGGGCCGTCACGCGTGACGTCATGCGTTTGACAGCTTGTAATTGCTTCAAATGCGTACATATACATGTTTTAATGCATGAAGCGAAGGAATTAATTTCAAAACAATTCCGCTTATACGAAAATGTTGTTGCCATTATGTAAAGATGAAAAGGTTTGGCACACCTTTATGTAACATGACAGCGACGGTTAAATTTAAAATGTGACATAGATTAAAAAGTTCTTTTTTTAAATATTAAATTCACACATACAAATAGTTTTCACGTGACGTTACTTTGATTTTAATGGAGTCAATGTTGTATTATTAAAAGTATTATAATTACATGCACAAGGGACGATGTTATGTCCCTTGTGCCTGTAATTACACTGGCTCACACACCCTTCAAACTGAACACAACAATACACAGTACTGCTGTTTTGCGGTAGAGTATCTGATGAGTGGGTGGTACCTACCCAGACGAACTTGCACAAAGCTCTACCACCGAGTAAATTGAGGACATCAAAGGCAGAGGAGGACAAGCATAGGCTGTTACATAATGTACCTCTGTCAAAAGTGAAATTCAGATGTAAAATTTGATTTTGATTTGATACATATTCTCAAATAATAAATAATAGATAAATAACTTAAAAGTATGTATAAGGGTTTGAGTAACGCTTGAGCGTTGAACACTTCTCTCCGAGCAAGACTTAAACAATAAATAATTTTAACTCAATTTTTTTTAAATTCTTTCATTTACAACTAATACATAGTAGACATTATAAAAAAAATATTCTAAGCATTGTGTTTGGAAATGGCGTGTTCTTCAATAAAATTGGTATATATAAGTATTTCATGGGATTGTAAAGCATGTGTCAGTTATGTACAACTTGTGGAGATCCAAACAAATAAAAGGCATAACAATATAATAAAATTGTTAATTGACAATGTATTATAACAAAGAAAATGCATGGTAACTCACACAATTTGCGTCAATGTTTGTATATGTAATTCTCCTATCTAAAATAATCATAAACTTTTTATTTTCATGTCAAATTAGTTACAAAACAATCCATCTTAAGTTGTCGAACTTCCAACTCTTCTGAGATTCGTTGACGTGATATACATAAATAAACTGACGGATCAATCAATCAACGGTTGATAAGTTGAAGTTTTCGGTGGGAGTCGGGTTAATGTGATGATAGAGTGATCGGTCCGCTCATATGAAAGACTAGTTTTCGGCACCGGCTTCGCCCGCATGTTATTAGCCGTCGTTACGTATAAAAAAAAGCTTCTATCTTTTCTTGAGGTTCTAACGACTTTATACCAAATTACCACAAACTTGGGTGGTTTTTTTTTATTTGCATAGGAAGGCGGACGAACATATGGGCCACCTGATGGTAAGTGGTTACCTACGCCCATAGACAATGGCATTGTAAGAAATGTTAACCATCGCTTACATCGCCAATGCGCCACCAACCTTGGGAACTAAGATGTTATGTCCCTTGTGCCTGTAATTACACTAGCTCACTCACCCTTCAAGCCGGAACACGGTAATACAAAGTACTGCTGTTTTGCGGCAGAATATCTGATGAGTGGGTGGTACGTACCCAGACGAGCTTGCAAATACACACATACAAAGAAATTGTTACATTCGCATTTACGATACTAGTATAGATTGTTGCTATGTCAATTTTATTTAAATCCTAGATTGCGATCTACTCGTAAAATTTTAAGTCCCTTGTGTCGTTGTGTTGTGTGTGTTGTTTTGTTAATTACTATTAGATATATAACCTATAAAAATATACGTATTATACCATTTGGCCATAATTGCACTCAAGAGTAAAAAACCAAACGAAATGCACTCTACTGTATCGAGTAAACTGTATTACAACATAAATGATAATTTTCTAAATTATTTGAAATAATTGCATAAAAATGCTCCAGTGGATCAAGCATCAACTTTTACTATCGGTGACATAATTCCAAGCAAGAACAGCACATGAATTCTCATGTACTTCTATATATATACACTGTATTCAGATGTGAAGGAATATATCGTATTGCGTGCTTTCCGACTCACAAATTTCCAAATCGGGCCGCTACTGAAAATAAATCCAAAAACCCCATAACTGTTTTACTAGTCCAACACTGGATTCGAACTCTGAACTATATCTATAACTTTATAATCTAACCACTAGATCGACATGACAATGAAATTTGATATTTTGTATATGTTAATTAAACCATTGCACGCGTCATGTAACATACGTTACTAATAATTAAGATTATGCCACAGTATATAAACTATAGACTAGAATCTACAAATTTGTATCGTGTTGTAATGTACTGTAATCATTTCCCTGTGGTACCATCATAAATAGGCCACAATATCGTTAAAACGATTCGCCTCCCTGACACGCCATCAATCCCCTGGCCCGCCAGGGTTTCGAAACTCGCAGGTCGGAACTCAAGGGCGCAAGTGTGACCGACAGTTTTACAGCTCTGCCTAAAGAATTGCGCATTTATTATTTTTATTTGCCACGCTCCATTGTAAGAGATTTTTTTTCCAGATATCTTGTATTTGGAAATTGGACTGTTGGAGAATTTTCGTATATTTGTGGGTTTTACGGTACATTTCAGCTTGACCGAGCTTCTGCGAGCAATTACCCTTTTTTTGTTTATCGTTAAGAAAAATTCGATAGTGATTATGTACTTTTAAGTAAGTGGTATTAGTTGATTTAAAAGAAAATTAATTTCAATTAAAAAAAAAATTGTATTTCGATGGCAATCTGTTTAAAAGTTTTGATTTATAATGGTTCGGATTCTATAAGTTAAGTTTTATGTATTTTATTAGCATATGGACAGTATAAATTGAAGATTTCAATTAAATTATTTAATTTCACCGAATAGTTTAATTTATTGCTGTCTATTCTTCAATTGTAAGCAGAATATATTATATAACATGTTTATTTGAAAATTTGATAAATAAAATTAAATGTCACTATAATTGCTATCACTATCACTATATAAAACAAAGTTCCTCACGGTTCCTGTCTGTCTGTATGAACGCGATAAACTAAAAAACTACTGGACGGATTTTCATACAATGGCCAGAGTGATTCAATAGGAAGGTTTACGTGTATAATTCATTAATATTTTCTGTAAATTTGTTGAAATATGACGATAATTGTTTAAGAAGTCGGAAAAAAACGAGCTGATTGGGAGCTTTCATCGAAAACGCTGTAAAATCCCTTTGAATTATAAGGTTCTCCTAAGGTCTTCCAGACCGATTTCGGCCACGGCGGCCAATCTCAAGAGAGACTAGCCAACTGCGCAGGAGATATTATAGTACAGTGTGTGCGCAAACACAGGTGCACTCTCTTTTCTTTAGCTCTCATAATCCGATGGGACGGCAATCCGGAAAGAGTTCAGGCGCAGGACCAACGGCTTTCCGAGGCACGGGAGTGTTCACACTTCCAACTTCCAGACTCCGGGCTGCTACTGAGAGTTTTCTGACAGAAAACCCCAATAACTATTTATTGGCCCGACTTGGGAATTGATCCCAGGAACACCGAGTCTACGGCTTTATTTCAAGCCACTAGACCAACGAGGCAGTCTTCGCTTTGAATTATAACAAAATAATGTATAGTGAAATTGTTCCCCTTTTATAGATCTACAGAAAAGATAAAGATGGCATATGTCTATCTTTTAAGGATAGCTTACTATACCGACATTAATGTTTAAAAATGGTTACATAATAATGTTATGTTTGGAAAGCTATAAAAACGGATATGATATTAATCCTTATCAAATTAAATACGTTATTTACTTTAAGCATTTCATTTATATTATAATTGCCGTTTACACCACTCAATTTAAAGTAATATCTTAGTAGTTATCGTAATTTTTAAACTATCGCGCACTAAATTAATTCAAGCGGTCCCACACCGATCATACTAACGCGTGATGCAACCGCCTGCGCGCCCCCGCATCCCGTTGTCTCCCACTGTGGCTAAAAGCTTTATACAATACTACGACAGCCTTCATTTTTTTGGGATTTTTACAAGAGTAAAAGAATTTAGTAGAAGACTACTCGGGCGAAGCTGGGGCGGATCCCTAGTAATAATATAATTTAAAAATTTACAGTTTACTTCAATATAATACCCATTTGCATCGAATATCACGACTTTTGTAAACAAATTATGTTTTCCAGAAAGCACCATTATATCTATATGAGAATATCCAGTACAATAGCAACTTAGTCAGCATCAAACTTACGACTTTCTTATCACTAGACGACCATTATATCGCTGCTCTATCAGGCTTAATAAAGCTAAATGAGATGGCCGATATGCTCTACCGCCTACCTATACAAAAAGAAAATAAACGAATATATATAAAACTTATACCAGAAGATGAAGCGAGTTTTATTTATTGCATAGGAAGGCGGACTAGCGTATGGGCCACCTGATGGTAAGTGGTCACCAACGCCCATAGACAATGGCATTGTATGAAATGTTAACCATCGCTTACATCGCCAATGCGCCACCAACCTTGGGAACTAAGGTGATATGTCTTGTTGAGTCTGAGAAAGTAGTATAATAATACTGTAATATAAGGAGAAGCGCTTCGTAGTTTCACCCGCTTACAATTTGATATGACAAGCGTGGCATACATGTTGACGTACATGATGAAAGAATAACTGACTGACTAACTGACATATCAATGCTCAGCCTAAACGACAGGACTAGCCCCAGCCCCACCATAAAATTTTGTTTAGGGTTTCTTTCTACACAGTACGTAGCATTAGGAACGATTTATTGAAAATTTAACCTCTAATGTAATTAAAAAGGGGATGAAAATTTGTATGAATTTTTTTTACTTGGTGGTAGACATTTGTGTAAGCTGGTACCTACCCAGGTAGGTACCACCCACTCGTCAGATTTTTTGCCGCAAAACAGCAGTAATTTGTATTGCTGTGTTCCGGTTTGAAGGGTGAGTGAGCCAGTGTAATTACAGGTACAAGGGACATAGCATCTTAGTTCCCAAGGTTGGTGGCGCATTGGCGATGTAAGCGATGGTTAACATTTCTTACAATGCCTTTGTCTATGGGCGTTGGTGACCACTTACCATCAGGTGGCCCATATGCTCGTCCGCCTTCCTATACAATAAAAAAAAAAAAAATATGACGGAAGCGAAGCCGCGGTTAAGCTTTAGTATTTGTATAAATCAGAGGTAAAATATAAATATTTACAAGGCCTTGTACATAATGTAAATTTTACGCAAGACAATATGATGTTATTGTTTGCGTTTAACATAACTCAATTAACCCAAGGCTCTGTGGTAAGCGAGTACTTTATCTACAATATGTAAACAATGATAACTAGATACATACATCTATGTATAGTTGTTATATGTACACATTATTTTGATATGTACATATATTAAATATCAAAAAATAATCACCACTTTCTTGTAGATAATGTTTTGGAACTTATTCCACCACGCTGCTAAAAGACGTGTTGGTGGATATGTGGCAAAATTACATCCGACACGTGCGGATTTCTACAGGCCATTTTTCTCCACCACCCAATTAAGAAATAAAGCTCAGTGGTACTAGCGCGGGTTTGAACCCGTAATCTTCTGTTAAAATCAGTTTAGCCACTGGGCCATCACCGCTCTAACTATCACTACAAAATCAAAGTCAACTCTCAGCAATACTCTTTCCCTTACCATACTTTCGTACGGAGCTTTCTTGCTCTTAGAAAATACTCATAGAAATAAAGAAAACTATAATATATTTTAGTAGAAGGAGTAAAAATAAACAAGCTATATTAACATACATATTCCATATGATTTTCTAATAGCTTCGTTATATAAGCAGTTATTGAGTAAAGCCTCCATTTATATACATACATATAACACAGATATTATATATTCGACACTATTCAATTTAACAATACTTCAAAAGTCCAGAAAGCAAAATGGCCAAACTACAAAACGCCATTTTTAAGAATATGTTAAGGATTGATGAAGTATTTTTAAACCTCAACCAATGATGTCGAATCAAGGTCGTAGTTGTGTATATTTTTACTCCTCTCTACCTAAATAAAAAATCTGAAAAGTACCTACTTATAAGGTTTAAACTCATATAATAAGACTTATCCTCAAGATGCGAAAGGTGAGGAGAGGCTTTATTATAATTATTGTTATTTTTAATGATTGTGAAAAAAGCAAAAAAGAAAAATTATTTTTTCTTATTTTCTGCTTCGTAAATATAAATAGCGGTAATTCCAGGTCAATGACTTCTCACAATGAGAAGAAAACCGATTGAATCGTGGAATGACGAGCGCCATACTTCGAAATTACGTTTTTCTCTAACATGAAAAAATACTGCGTGGGGAGTTGAATTTATTTGTTTTAACTAGCTACTCGTCCAGAATTCACACAGGAGAAATAGGAATATTATCGCTTGCTTTTTTTAAGTAATTTGATATAAACATTCACCAACATATACTCTCGTACTGCGCAAATGCCTTGTACAACACTAATCGCGTATATTTGTTTGTTTATACTGAGGCTTTGTGCAAGCTCGTCTGTGTAGCTAACCCCCACTCTTCAGATATTCAACCACAAAACAGCTGTGCTTGGTATTCTTGTATTCTGGTTTGAAGGGGGGCTGAGCCGGTGTAATTACAGACACAAGGGACATAACATCTTAGTTCCTAAGGTTGGTGGCGCATTGGCGATGTTTTTTTTTTAAATTTACAATGCCACTGTCTATGGGCGTAGATGACCACTTCTCATCAGGTGTCCCATATGCTCGTCCGCCTACATATACTATACCCACCCTGTAAACCTGAGCACAACGCTTTTACTGTTTAGCGGTAGAATATATGAGGAGTTAGTACCACCAAATAAATTGGTGCCTTAGAGTCAAGCTCCGTTATATATTCAAATCTTGAATTGAAGTGAAAGTTATACTTTTTGCAGTCAATAAATAATAAAATATCAAACAATTTAGTTCAACAAATTCATACTATATAAATTTTACAATTCAATATTGATTTATCAACTACAGAACGCCTTTGAAGTGGCTAGTTGTTCAAATATTGACGTATCATGTTGACCCCTCGCCGTATACAACTGTTTATGTAATTAATACGTTATGTGACGTAAAATAACCGCAGACTTGTGTAAAGTCTATAGCTAAGGTTGTCCTAATGTTATTGATCAATATTATTAAATGGTATTTGAGACGGGCTCTATAACAACACGGTTAGACTGTAAAGGTCCTTGGTTTCGAGTCGCAGGTCTAGTCAATAAAATAAATTGGTTTTCTAACAATAAATTCATAATAGATGTTCGGAGTATGTAAGAGGGCAGTGTTTACTATCTCGTGCCTCGGATAACACACAATATTATGCACACACACACTCTTGCAGCGGTGCAAGAGTGTGTGTGCATAATATTCTTCACCGCCCAGTAAGGCGTTTTCATTTGATTGTATCCCATACCCATTCGCCTACGTATGGCGCCGAGGCCGTACTTATCGCAAATTATTTTTGCCTAAGGTCCTCCAGACCGATTTCGGCCACGGCGGCCAATCTCAAGAGAGATTAGCCAACTGCGCAGGAGATATTATAGTGCACAAGGGTAAGTGCAAGCACAGGTGCACTCTCTTTTCCTTAGCTCTCATAATCTGATGGGACGGCAATCCGACATGACCGGAAAGAGTTCAGGCGCAGGACCAACGGCTTAACGCGCTTTCCGAGGCACGGGAGTGTACACACTTCCAACTTCCAGACTCCGGGTTTTTACTGAGAATTTTCTGACAGAGCAACCTAATAACAATTTATTATTAATTAACTATTTTTGTCTCTCCCACCATCAATTACTTTCACTTTCCATTAGGTGAGCCTCCGGCACGTTTGCCCCATCTTACATAAAAAAAAACCCCAAATTCATCATTCACATTACTCTATACTGTACTTCTAAAAAGTTATAGAGAAATACTTTTATCATATACCTGCTTGTACAATATACTTATAATGTAATCAGTTAAGATTCACATATAAATTGTACTTGGCCATCTTACGATCAGCTTTATTTACAAATACATATTATGTATATTACGTATACATAATACCTATGTACATGTCAGTTAACTATTAATCTAGCCAAAAACACAGCCAAAGAATGAAAGAAGCGCCTTCACACCTTTAAACAGCTAAAGCAAAAACGTTAAAAGAATGAAAAATAAATGATAAATCCACAATATTCGTTGTTAAACCACCCACAAATATAACGTGATATATAGGAGTGAATTCAAGCTGGTGGTACGGAACCAATGCGCTGGCCTGTGAATGATTTATTCTACTCGTTTTATTCTTCATATCGCATTCCCTCTGAGAGAAAAACGCGAAATCGCTACAGGGTCAGCTCACATTAGAGTAACATTATTAGCAATAGTTAAACATTTTTTTTGGCGTATTCTTAAAAATCGATAATATAATTACTTATGTAATTAAAAACTGGTATGTCACGGCACAATCTATATTTACCGATTTACATTAAAAATTATTATCTCAAATTATTCGTAAGTACTTACACGGCCGAGATCACCCAGTGGCTACAACGCGTGAATCTTAACCGATGATCGTGGGTTCAAATCCGGGCACCACTGAATTTTCAAGTTAATTTGTGTTTATAATTCATCTCGTGATTAACGGTGAATACGTCGTGAGGAAACCTGCATGTGTCAAATTTCACTCAAATTCTGCCACGTGTATTCCACCAGCCCGCATTGGAGCAGCGTGGTGAAATAAGCTCCAAAACCTTCTCCTCAAAAAAGAAGAAGAGGCTTTAGCTCAGCAGTGGGACATTCACAGGCTGTCACGTACTTACACGGATAAGGTATATATTTTATTTTTTATTTTTAGAAACTTTTCTAGGCTGTTCAAACTCAGAAAACACTTAAGTAAATGCAAGTTACGCGTGATAGCCTTTTTGCATTACAAACGTTATCTATGGAAACGTAACACTCGCAATTGAACGATCTTGAACTTTTCATCTCATCACATACAACGATTGTAAATTTGTTTCCGAACTATAACGTCCTATCTTGTACCATTCATACCTTTATTCCTGCACAACATAATACGAACAGTTATTTTTAAATATTCAGAGATCGTTCCAAAATTAAAATATTATTTTAAAAATCGAACCCTTATAAAATAAGTCAGTCTTACGCAAATTGTATATCACAACAACTAGGGTGGGGTTACAAGATTATGTAGCCGTGACAAAGGATAGATCCTTGAAAATTGTACGGCGTAATTTATAGGTGGCCCCGTTGTGTGAAATGTCCCTCAACCTTACAAGGCACAAACGTGGGAAATACAGAATTGTTGCTATACAGTGATATTAATTATTTGCGCCCCTAAATAAAGGAGCGATTTTATTTATTCCATTATATTAACCGACAGAAAATGATACATTTAGTATTTTAAAAGTAAAAGCATTTCAATTGAATTCTTTTTCAAATGCCTTAAATAACTTTCTACAAAAGAATATTATAACCTATCTCAATCGATTGTAAGTAAACTCAACAATTAAATAGTCTGGGACCTGGGTACGAACATCATAGAAGTTAACGGCAGTAAGTACTTCGAATTAATTGTTATAGAAAACTGAAACAATATTATGAAAACGGGAAATTTTATACCTCTTGACGTCTAATAAATCTATGAACGCTGGCTGCATGCACGAAATTGTCCCGTTGCGCTCATTGTCCCGTTACGCTGATTGTACGCTTGCGCCGCATCAATCTCTCTTTCACTCGATTGGCCTATGAGTGCAAATAAAAGTAAATTTATCAATTAAATTGTAGATTTTAAATCACACCTTTGTATCCATACAGAATAATGATAATTCAATAAAAATATTCAATTTTATGCATAAAATTATGCAGTCATTTCATCAATGTTTTGTTATGACGTTGTCACGTTAAATTATCGTCCGTAAGCCGACGTTACAGACAACCGTTTTTTTATATTTTTATTGTGATAAGCCAATTATAATGCTTTCTTTGAGCGTGAACTTCACGACCGGAAAAAAAACCATTGTATTACCTACGTTCTATTATAAATTTGTGACGTGATACCCTTTATACATTCAATGTTTTTGTACGTTAAACCAGTAAAACAATGGATGTTTATCTCATAAAAGTAACACGTGAACACATTAACGTCAAGGATGAAAAATTAGGCCGTTGGGTTTTCACGCGTTTCCCGCCAAATCTAACGTCAACTGTCATTGTGCCTACGCCATATTGAATTTCAATTCTCTTTGTTTAATTAGATAATTAAAATGAATTTTAATATTTATTATATGCAATAGACAATATTAAGGATGCAAAAAATTAAGGATTCATTTGATATATTTTAAACATTTTATAGGAGGTAAAATTTATTGTCTGTGCTCTTTAATGAAAAAAAAAACTTTTTAATTAAACTAAAAAATACTACTTATATTAGCAGAATATCTTGCGCATAACATTAATAGAAACATCACACATAAAATCACTAAAATACAAAACAAAATAAATTAATAAACATGACTTCATTAAAACAGAAGAATAATGCTAACAAATCATTTGTATTTTTTACATACATAAGATATGTAAATTGTGTTATTCGACAATCAATTTCGAAATATAAGACGAATCTCATCGAATAATCGAACATCAAGCTTATTTTCCCAGAGTAACCTACCAAGACGACTCTAAAAATGTCAACAATTAAGTATCGCTCCCGTACCGCATTCGTAACATCTTATCATATTTCACAGATGACAGCGGCGCGCATTGCAGTAATTATATACCCAGAATCCATTCCACGAATTCATATCAAACCTTACATCTCTATTCCCTATGCATAAGGCACGAAATGGCGTGACACATCTAATGGCTGAAATCACCAACGATTGCAATGATAACCAGAACAACTGGTTCGAGTATCCAGTATATATTGAGCTGCTGTTTATAAGCAAAATTGTCGCCGAATATCGTAACTATTTTGCAAACGAGAGGTGCGGTGGATCAGCGTACGGTGGTTTGAAATGGCCACCCGCGGCGACCTCACAGCATGTCTGAGTCACAAAAGCAGTGGCCGAATGAGACGTTCGCAATGTAAATAATCAGATTGCTCTTATTTATTCGTAGAAATATAATAAAATTAACACTTGTGCTTAATTCAAATTACGTTTACTTAATACAAGGTAGACTTTTTATATAATTTTAATCAAGAAAGTTATGCTAACATATCTTATTACCTCATCGTTTTTCATTTCTTTTTTTATATTGTAAGGTGGACGAGCACATGGGCCACCTGATGGTAAGTGGTAACCAACACCCATAGACAAAACATTGTAAGGAATGTTAACCATTGCTTACATCGCCAATGCGCCACCAACCTTGGGAACTATGATGTTATGTCCTTTGTGCCCGTAATTACACTGGCTCACTCACCCTTCAAACTGGAACACAACAATACAAAGTACTGCTGTTTTGCGGTAGAATATCTTATGATTGGGTGATAACTACCCAGACGAACTTGCATAAAGTTCCACCACCAAGTAGAGTAGTTTCATATGTATACTTCATTACGCCCTACCATAGTGACATCATATCGTTTTAATCTTTATTTTTATTTGACGAATATTCTTTAATTAACGCCTCAAGGCAAACAAATGTCGATTCAATATGCTCTTACTTCAAAATAAATCGCCCATCGTTATGTAACTTTCTTTAGGCCTACTGTTCTTCGCTCAAGATCGTTTGCAAGGTTGTTAGATAAAATGGCTCTACCGCCAAACAGTAATATTTTGTATTGCTTCGTTTCAGTCTAATGTCTTATTACAGTTGCTCTACACATAAACACACTCTACACACGAAAACATTCTAGTTGCTCATTTGCATTATGCTTTCATATAAAAATGTCGAGATAGCCCAGTGGTAAGAACGCGTGAATCTTAACCGTTGATCGTGGGTTCAAACCCAGGTAAGTATCGCTAAATTTCATGAGCTTAATTTGTGATTAAAATTCATCTCGTGCTTGACGGTGAAGGAAAACATCGTGATTAAACCTGCATGTCTAATTTCACTGAAATTCTGCCACAATTCTACCAACCTGCATTAGAGCAGCGTGATGGAATAAGTTCCAAACCTTCTCCTTAAAAGAGGAGAAGAGGCCTTAGCCCAACAGTGGGACATTTATAGGCTGTTACTGATAAAAAAAATCTACAATATTTTATTGCCACCTTTAAATCCAACAAACTTCGAGCAATATATTCAAATTGAATACCAAGAGCTTCGTTTGAAAAATATTTGAAATTGTATCAAGGTGGTAATGTTATGGTGTCACTCTATTAGGTTAGGTCACGCCATCTAGCGGACGCCGTCACGACATTCGCCCCTACTAAGGGTTAAACCAGCCATTCATTATGTAACTTATAAAAAGAGAAATTTAAACAAATAATGTATCTGTAATTTAAAATAATTAATAATAATAATAATAGAAATAACATTTAAAATATTATATGTATTTCTATAAATGTATGAATTCATTTGAAAATAGTATATTTATTGTAGGAAATTAATGACGTTTAATAATAAAAAACAACGCAATGGTTTGATGATTAAAAAAAGTAAAAAATTACAACAGTACAAATTTAAAAATGTAGTTTTTTCAAATAAGCTTTTACGAGCACAGATTATAAAGTAATATTTATATAGACCGACGGCTTAACGTGCTTTCCGAGGCACGGGTGTGTACAAACTTCCAGACTCCGGGCTGTTACTGAGAATTTTCTGACAAAAAAATCTCACTAACTATTTATTGGGAATTGAACCCAGGACCACCGGGTCTGGATACCATTAACTTGACTCCATAATTCGAAATTATAATCGAGTTAAAATAGTAACAGAATAACTTATCCGCAATAGACTCGTTCCAAGAACATCGGTTGAATTATTACATTTTTAATTCGTTGTAACTGGGCTACTGCACTCTACCGGACACTTAATAAAACATTCGTTATGTACACGCGACACGTACGACCTAAACTTAGGCTTGCCATGCCGCTAATATTCACCGGACATTACTTTTTAAATGTATGGATCTAGTGTTATGCTCCATTTGTTTAGAATATAAACTTGTATATTAATTAATCTATACTAATATTATAAATTGGAGAGTAACTTTCTGTATGTTACGCTTTCAAGGCTAAAAGACTGAATTAATTATAATTATAGTTGGTATGATGTTTGAAAATCGAGGAAGTTTATATGATACGTTTCGACCAAATTGTATCGCTGGAAAAACGCATTACGCGTTTTCCCCACGGGAATAGTATGGGGGTATGTGGGACTGGCGAAAAAGGCGCCAAGTGCGCTCCGAACATCAGAATACCTTCTAAAAAACAAGCGGTACCCTCTCCGTATTTACGAGGAGCGCCACAGGATCACTTGCACATGCTACCGTGACATTTCGGCCCCCTGGTGCGAGCGTACGCACTAACTAGTATAATATAATTTGGTAATATTAAAAATAAAAAGATCTAGGGTAGTTTCATCAAGTCATAACCTAATTTAGATTAATCAGCTCGATCAACCGTCTACCAAAGAAAATGTTTAAAAACAATTCAAAACTGTTCCAATCTTATGTCCTACATAATGTGCTAAAGTTTATTGTGTATCTTTTAGTTGTCAACATGTCATATAAAAATGACAAACAGCTAATCTAATTGTTTATAGAAACCAGTTTTATTTTTGTTTTAATAAATATGACACCAATGAATAACATGAGCATGGTGACGCAGATTATTAAATTTTATAAAAATACATATTATTATGGTCAGGATCTGTATCTACTTAATTACGTACATGACTTCTGCTTATCAGGAACTGATTATTGACTTAAAGAATTGTAAAATGATTTTTTTTATATAATTATGTATGTACATATGGGCGAAATATCACTAACACATCACGTGATCTCCGAAACTATTAGTTCGATTTGCTTGACATTTAGCATATCTACTCCTTTCGCGACGTAGACATTTACTACGAAAAGATTTATGTATTTTAAGGTTATTTTAAAACCTTAACTAAATACAAATAACATTTAAAAATAATTATTATACAAGTCGTGACCGCGTGGAATGGTGGCAAGAATGCTAGCAGCATTTCCCCTTTGAATCGCAATTCCGATTCTCTGGGCGAAAAATGAACCAGCCCTCCTGTCACCAGTGGAGGCAATAAGGCGGGGAGTAATATTTTGGATATTTTAAAATTGAACATTTTAAACGTATTCCAATACTGATCTATGGTCTAATTTCTTCTTGAGGAAAAAAATGTTTGTTCAAAAACTACCCCCAATGCATGCGGGATGAAATATAGAAATATTTGAAAAGCATTCCATGAAACACTAGTCTTTGGTTTAAATTTGAAGCTCTTCTAGGTTAAGTCAAATGTTTGTCCAAACCAATGCCAACACTTTAGGGTTGGAGTCTAATGGCAACCCTACTTGAAGAACATGCACGATCGAAGGCATACATTATTAAATTATTTTCTTCGAATGAAGTGTCGTATTAAATTTTAGAGCCCTTGGAAGAGACACTAATAGACTTAAGTAATTTTTTTATGGTGAGTGATATGGTGGTCTGAGTGATAGGACCCGATAGGATGCGTTAGGCGGAGATCTGGTAGCTTTGGCACTTCTTTAGAGAGACTTATGTCCACAGTGGTACTACCTTTTAGGTTTAAGTTTAAGAAGTTTATTTCTCATTAAGAACAAAAATTCGCTTACACGAGAAACTAATTACATAATTTTCTTATATACATATATATTATACTATAGTTATGTTTATCGGTGTCTTTATATAAAAACAAAAGTGATTATACATATATTATATATCTTTTCTCAATTCAATCTTGACAGTGTTTTTTTTCAGTTCGGTGTTAAATTTTTCAAAAGATTTTTCATTAATATTTTTTTTTGTAGGTGCCCCTTTAAACAATATGGTTATTGAGTCATAACTTTTTGTTCTGGTTTTCGGTAATTCTAGTTTGTATTTGTTTCGTGTATTGTATTTATGTGATTTTGTTTAAAAGGTTACTTGTGTGTGTACCTTGGGCTATATGATAGACAATTATCTATAACAATGTTTATAATTAGGAAGACGAGCAATTGTGCCACCTATAGTTATTTGTCAGGATGACCAATCGTTCCTTTATTTATACCTAATTCAAATTTGAATATGTAATGAATAAAAAAAATGGTTGTCTGTAAAGTCGGTTTACGGACGATAGTTTAACGTGACAACGTCGTAACAAAACATTGATCAAATGACTGCATACTTTTATGAATAAAATTGAATCATTTTTATTGAATTATCATTATTCTGTATGGATACAAAGAAGGAGTGAAATGAAATCTACAATTTGATTGATAAATTTACTTTTATTTGCACTCATAGGCCAATTGAGTGAAAGAGATGCGGCGCAAGCGTACAATCAGCGTAACGGGACATTGAGCGTAATGGGTCAATTTCGTGCATGCAGCCAGCGTTCATCAATTTATTAGACGTTGTCACGTAAAAAATTTAAAACGATTGATAATTGAAAATCAAATATAAAATAGATTCAACTAAAGTTGAATGACAGAAAAGTTTTAATAAATGTTTATTTGTGTACTAATTTAATCGATTCTATTCAGCCTGTTCAAATTACTAACAGTTTGACAGATGTTCGACTAAAACCTCGTTCGGCTTGTGTGAACGCGGTTTTAACTGCATTTGGACTGTTTCGATATACTTCTCTCGATCTAAAACTGTCCAAAATGACAAATTCCACTATTAACGAAACAGTAACTTTGACATATTTATAGCACTCTATATAATCTTTATGAACTTTCAATAAAACGAATACAAAATTATGAATTTACGGTTAATTTTCATGATATATGAACAATTTACGTCTTAAGCGTTCGCACATTATTTACTATTATTTATGGGCTTCTTGGCATTGAGTATTTTTGTAAAGACATTTTCAATAGCAGCCCCAAGGACTTACAGGCGCTTACTCTCCTGTGAGCATGTACATTGTACAGCTTAGGTACCATCTACTTACCACATATTCTCCAGGCAAATGGCAATAGCTAGTGTCGGTGTGTTTTAGTTTGAATTGTGAGTGAGTCAGTATAACTGAGGTCATAAAGGACATAATATTTTAGTACCCATGATTGGTAGCGAATTGGTGTTGTCTTCGTGTTTTTTTGTGTAACTTTGTATTGTTGTGTTCCGGTTTGGGTGAGTAAGCCAGTGTAATTACTGGTACAAGAGACATAGCATCTTAGTTCCCAAGGTTGGTGGTACATTGGCGATGTAAGCGATGGTTAACATTTCTTGCAATCCTATTGTCTATGGGCGTTGGTGACCACTTAGGCTTGCAGTATAACATCGTAATGGCACAAAAACGAACGAGGCACACTATACTATAATTAAATTAATTTATGTCAAAGATGGCCCAGTGGCTAGAATGCGTGAATCTTAACCGATGATCGTGGGTTCAAACCCGGGCAGGCACCACTGAATTTTCGTGTGCTTAATTTGTGTTTATTTAATTAATCTCGTGATTGACGGTGAAGGAAAACATCGTGCCCTGCATGTGTCAAATTTCACTCAAATTCTGCCACATGTGTATTCCACCAACCCGCATTGGAGCAGCGTGGTGGCTCTAAACCTTCTCCTCAAAAAAGGAGAAGAGGCATTAGTTCAGCAATGGGACATTCACAGGCTGATACATACATTACAATTTATTTAAAAGTGAAATCATGTCGATTAGTAAATCTATTTTTAAAGGTATTAAAATAAATCCCACATGTAAGAACGCTTGTTAGTGTAAGCCTCATTAGGATGCAGTCGGAGGTGGCGAGGCGTCGCTGTTTTACGATTACAACATAGCTACACTAAAATACAAAGATTTTTATTGGTGGACTTTTAAGCGTACTAGGGATTTCAATTGTCGATATTATTGTTTATTTCCTATGACATATTAATACATAAGATTTCGGTAGCAGTCCTTAAATCTCTTACTGCTTGGTTAGGTCTCCGGTTCAAGATTCTGCTTGGAACTTATTCCACCACGTTCTAGGTTCAAGAATATTTATTTTTCTCTACAAGAATATGACATTAAACGTTGACTTAAGCGTTTTTGACTTTAAAATTTATATATATATATATATAGATATATAATATAAGAAACAAAACATCGAAAATCAGCATAAGCCGTATGTAAATAACAACTGTATCTATGTATATCCTATCTATCTGTTTTTTTTACTCAAAGTATTCTTATTTATATTAATATTTTTAAGAAACACAGAACTGTATATTATAAAAACATAATAACACAGGCTGCTATGTTATCATTTAACATCGGAGTTCAATACGTGAATTAAATGAAATACATGAAATATTTTTTTATGTTTAACAATTACAAAACAAAAATTTTTAATGTCGAGCTTTGGAGTACTTATGGAAAAAAAATATTTTAAGCCTTATTTTTCAAAATATTATCGGATTAAACCTTTATAGCGGATTAATACTTCCTTAAAGAAAGGAAAGAGCCTTCCCAAAAAGAATTAAGCTTTTTACCTTATACATAAACTAGTTTCCGCCCGAGGCTTCTCCACGTGTCTGACGACCTTTATGCAAAATTTCAAAATGTTCGGATCTGTAGTTAAAGCGCGAAAGCGTAACAAACAAACAATCTCACTTTTGCATTTATAATGTAAGTAAAGATATTATTATTACTCAAATTCAAATTCAAAATACTTTATTCAGTATTGAAGTATTACACTTACTTATTGATTGTCAAACTGAAAACTGCTACCGGTTCGGAAAAGAAACACCCAGTCCTGAGAAGAACCGGCGAAAGAAACTCAGTGGGTTGGTTTTTTTTAGCTTTTTTTAAGGATAACAATAGTAATATTTACTATTAAGGATTTTATGATAAGACCAGTCGCCTTGATTGGTAAGATGTATCGCCATTTTTATAAAACTCTTTATAACAGACTATAGCCTGTGAATGTTCCACTGCCAAGGCCTCCTTACGTTTTTGAAGAGAAGGGCTTGGAGCTTATTCCAGCACGCTACTTCAAAGCGGGTTAGTTTAATTGACATGTGGCAGAATTTCATTGAAATTAGACACATGCATTTTTCCTCGCGATGTTTTAATTCACCGTCAAGCACGAGATGAATTATAAATACAAATAAAGCAAATGAAAATTCAGTGGTGCTTGCCCGGGTTTTGAATCCACGATCATCGGTTAAAATTTACGCTTTCTAACCAGTAGGTCATCTCGGCAGACTATAACAGACTATTTGAATAAAATTATATACTTTTTTGCTTTCGACGAATACAATTGGAACGAAGTTCTTTTACGCGGCTTACAGTAGTGAAATGGCAGTGGTCCAAGGTCACGTCATATAACGAAATAGCGTTCATACCGTGCCTACCAAATGCTACAAAATGCGATGCGTTGGGCGTTCGAATTTAGGAGGTCGATATGAAGGAGGTTGACGTGCTTTTTGGTGTGACATTAATACAGTATAATCATTAATTAAATTCTACATAAAACATGGTTTGAGTAAATAATATATCGGACACTTCGTTCCTGACGGGGACCCCCGAACGCATTTTTTTTTATATTATTACTAACATTCATAATATCTCTGGTCGGTATGAGGGATCATGGCTGAGGATCGTGGTCATCGACGAATGTGGATGGTATACACCTGGCTTGGATTATTTGCTTCCACCGTTGCCGGTTCATCGCGTCTCTGGCTACCGAGCAAAACTTTATTGAAGATGGGCCCCTCACTTGATCGCTCCATCTGGTTGGGGCCCGTCCCCGGGCGCGTTTTCCTTCCGTGTTTCCGACATATATAATATAAAATATTTCAATAAGCATGTTACATGTTATCATGTTATCGATACGTACAGTTATTCTGGCGTACATCACTAGTGTGCATATTAAGTCATTAGTGGAACACCAGCTTCTTTAATGTTGCTTTAAGCTACTAAAAATAGCAATAAAATTATGCATTGGCAGCGTCTTGATAGCCCCTTATAAACAATTGTACTTTAATGAGAATCGAGTTTAACGGCTAAAATGAAAAAAATAGACTTTGTAACAAAATAATTTTGTTTTGACATTATTTTGTATAAAAAAACTAGCGTAAGTCGAGCCTTTATAATATATATTTTTTTTATTTATTTAAAGACTCAAGTACAAGGCTGAACTTAGTAACAAAAGAAAATATATTATATATTTAGTATCCAGAAATAAAACTGATTTAAAAAATTACCTCGAATTGGTCTTTTTAAAAATAGAACACCAAATCGTATAAATTCATATAAATAGCTCACTCAATTACTCATACAAATCCAAATAACACATTTGAACATCTTCAATTACAAATCGCGCTAATAATGAATTAATGACTTTACTTTCAACTAACAATGTGGCGGTTTTAATTTCTTTTAATTCCCGGTATTTAATATGATGGTACCATAGGATGGCACCTGATGGTAAGTGGTAGTAGAGTCCAAACGCGACGACGGCTAGTGCAGAGAAGAATTATTTGCACTAGCCGCCTCCGGCAAGGCCCACAAGATGCCTCATCATGCCTCGTTTGAAGGAATTAGCGCACGCCCTTTATTTCAACACTGTTATATGGATCAAGAAATCTCCTAAAGATATTTTACACTATAGGCCTGATACCATATTAAATTTCATATTTGTCAGATTTTTAGTCTCCGCGTCTTTTTTTGACAGCGGACGATCTAGAAAGAATTATATTGACCTAATTTTAATATTTTAAGAATCTTGTCATATATTTCTTAAGATAGACTTTTTTCTCAGTCTATTTTTTAATGTATAATATAAATTTTATATAAATGGGATAACATTTATAACATTCGTAAGGACAAGAAAACAATATAAAAATATATATCATTACTTATGATGCTTGAGAATGGGAATTACGATTCAAAGGGTAAATGCTGCTAGCATTCTTGCCACCGTTCCACGCGGTCATGATTTGTACAATGACTATTTTTTTTAAATATTATTTGTATATATTTAATTAATATAATTAATAATTATAAATAATTCTTATTATACTATAATATCTACTTGAAATTGTTCCCACATATCTATACGTGGGCTTAGTTTTTAGATAGTCCGTACCTCGCCTTCGTTCAAATAAAAAAAAATAACTATCTATACTAACTTAATATAATCTCTACTATAAACTGTTCCCACACAAATAGAAAAGGGCTTTTCGTAACAGCCAGTATAGAAACCAAAGTTTGATATAATTAAAATTTCCATTCTAGTTTCAATTTCAGACAATTTCAATTACAGCCCTACAGCGGTCACTGCGGAGTTGGATTTTTATTTAGCGCTTTGAGCTTAACCGCTACAAACGAATGGTTTACCATTTTTAGCTGCTTACTCACTTAATAATGTTAGCTAAATAAATGAACGTTTTCGAATTAAAGCGCTTTTACGATAAAAGTTAAACAGCTTACCTGATAAATATATACTTCGTCCTAAAATAATTTCACGAACATTTAAATGATTGTTTTTTTTATCTTACTTAATTTAGGGACTTTTGTTCTACACATGCGCTTCAGTCCCATTGTCCTTTCCACATTTTTCAAAATTACTTATTATTCATTGATATAACAATGATATTTATTAAAGTTTTATTTATTTATTTGAACAATAATACATAATATTCTCAAACAATTTATACGATAGCAACTACATTAGTATTTCACTGTGTCGCAGTTACCATCGTCCTCCAAATCGACAGCACATTATCATTTTATAATATTTGTTCCACACAAACTAAATATAAATAAATTAAATGTAATATAAAATTGACAAACACATTATCTTACAAAATAAAACAAAATCCGAGTTAAATAAATAGATAACTAAACACAAATTAGAGGAGCATCCTAGCAGATTCTGATAAATGATCTATTGAATGCTCTGAACTAATCCAACATCGAACAAACATACTTTTTAATGAGTTAAATGATTAATGACCATATAAATACAGAGAAACAGCTGTTCGAGCTGAACAAATCTAAGGTAACTTTAATTCATTTTCCTCAGCATTTCACACATGTATTAGTTAAGTTTAATATTAAACAGTATTACAATCATACAATTCTAATAATTTTATTCATAAGAATAATATAAAGGATAGATCGATATATGTCATAAACATATACATCACGTGCTATTCAAAAAAGTCACAGCCACAAAAGTAGAAAAATAAATTTATTTAATAAGCTACCCGTCCCAATTTCGGACTTGTTAAAACTGTAGCTGGAATCTAAATAGTTTTTTTTTATAGTATAGATAGGCATCATCATGCTAAGTGGTCACCAACACCCATAGACAGTGGTAGTGTACATTTATTTAAAATAAAATGAACATCACTCATGCACTACTAACTTTGGGAACTAAGATGTTTTGTCCCTTGTGACTGTAATTACACTGACTGTTTTGAATTGGTATTGTTGTGTTCCAGTTAAAAGGGTACTCAACCAAGTACACCTGTTTTGCGGTAGCATATCTCATGTTTGGGTAGTACCTACCCAGACGAAGCTTGCGAAGCTCTACCACCGAGTACTTGGATAATAAAGGCTTCTTGTAATAGAAAAAATTCATATCTAACTAAAAAAAATAAAAATAATATAACAATATTAAGAAACAATTTAATATTGTGTCCAATAATGGAGACAAAAACATTTCAAGGGCACAAACACAAATTATACATTTCGTGTATTTTCTTGGCAACAGTACAATACCATTTCGAATGACGTCAGATGCCGTGTTAACTGTTACAGTAAATAAGATAAAGGAAATAGGTTTCCAGCCTGTACGCGACTGAAGTGACATAAATATATATGTCTAGACTGCTTTTACAATTTGACCGTTAATTTGACCGTTAAAGATATTTTTAAAAGGAGGGGTTTTTAATTCTTAGTCTTTCGTGAATTTTGTATACCATGTAGGGTACATAATGTATAATCCCATCACTTTATGAGAGTGAGGGAATATACCAGTGTTTGCGCATACACCTGTGCACTACTTTATGTTTTTATTGTATAGGACGGACGAGCGTATCGGCCACCTGATGGTAAGTGGCCACCAACGCCCATTGACAATCACCAGACATTGGCAGTGTAAGAAACGTTAATCATAGCTTACATCGGCTATGAGCTACCAATCTTGGGAACTAAGATGTTATGTCCTCTGTGCCTGTATTACTTACCTATTAATGTGCCTATCTATACTAAAAAAATAACAACAAATTATATTTACGTCACATTTTTCTATTAAGTGTTCATACTCGTATATTTAATTTGTTTATAAATTTATTGTATATAGTAGTCGAGATGGCCCAGTGGTAAGACGTGAATCTTAACCGATGGTCGTGGGTTCAAACCCGGGCAAACACCGCTGAATTTCATGTGCTTAATTTGTGATTATAATTCATCTCGTGCTTAACGGTGAAGGAAAACATCGTGAGGAAACCTGCATGTGACAAATTTCACTGACCATTATTCCACCGACCCGCATTGGAGCAGCGTGGTGGAATAAGCTCCATACCTTCTCCTCAAAAAGAGGAGAAGAGGCCTTAGCCCAGCAGTGGGACATTCACAGGCTGTTATTACTATTATTACTATAAATTTATTTCTAACTTGACCGTGAGCGTGGTGAGAAAATCTGCATTAATATTTAACCTTGATATTTTCTTTCATCGCGTCCAAAAGTTCCTTTCAAAGATATAGTTTTTCTCAACAGTACGATACCTTCTAGCCATCTTCTCCAGAGGAGAGGAATCCTAAGCTCAGCAGTGGTATATTTACACGTTCCATTTTTAAATATTTTTATCCATTTATTATTTACAAAATAAATGAAATGAATAGAACGAATGAGTATGCTCGTCGTTTAGTTCGACATAAAAAAAACAGTTTCATTATACGCAGCGTACTGAACGTTACAATATCATTTGTTTATATTTTCCCTTCAATTATACATGGAAGCATTATCATTTCGGATACAGTAACGTACGCAAGGCAGAGTTTACGGTAACCATTCAGTATAGCAGCCGTGCTACAATCAACGTTTGGTCCCTGATGAGAGATTGTTTTGTATACACACGGGAGTCTGGTAGCACAGATCGAACATTCTAGAAAATTAAAATGCTCTTCGTTCAAATCGCCTGGACTAAATTTTGAAGTGAAAACTTCTTTAGCGTCGTTGTGATTTGAAAGTCGATGTAACGAAAAAGCGACAGTAAAAAGAGACAGACACATAAATTCATAAAATTTAACGTGGGAGAAAATGAGATACGAAGTATTATACTGTTTCTTATGATCCTGGTTCTCTTTGTGCTCTGCTTCGTACCCCCTCCACTCGTGTTTACTAAGGCATATGGTACATGGTACTGTCCATAAGTATCAGCATGGTAAGATATGTATATTAACCATCACTTACATTGGCAATACGCCACCAACCTTGGGAGCTAAGATGTTATGTCCCTTGTGCATGTACACTGGCTCATTCATCCTTTAAATGAACACAGCAGTACCAAGTATTGCTGTTTAACGGTGGACGAGGTAGGAATGGGTTGGTACCTACCCAGATGCGCTTGTACAAAGCCCTAGTAAAGTAGTAAAATAAGTCGTGACTTTGAATATAAAAAATTACGTAAATGCAAACTATAGACACCATGCAGCCGATATGGCCCAGTGGTAAGAACGCGTGACTCTTAACCGATGACTGTGGGTTCAAACCTGAAAAAAAAATACTTTTTAATTATGTGCCTTGTAATTATATAAGTTATATATTTATCGAGATATGATAATTACTGTAAAAAATACACAGACACTCGATATCTGGTTTCCCGCGTTCAATGTATTTTCGCGACGTATATTTTAAAATATTTAGTCTGAGACGGGACATATACCTGAGTGAAGCATTGTTCTGGCGATGCCTTTTTTAAAAGCACAACAAAGCCACAAGGCATGCATCGCCTACTCTGTGTGTGATAGACAGACATACAGGCTGCATGCATATTTTCATAACATGTTTTAAAAGCTACGTAACTTTATTAAAATCATCTATTATGTTAAAAACTATTTTTTTATATAATTATAAAATAATAGAATATAAAGAGAATAAGACTTTAAGATTAAAATTGATAATATTATCTATATACTAATATATAAAGCTGAAGAGTTCGTTTGTTTGATCCGGCTAATCTCAGGAACTACTGGTTCGAATTTAAAAAATATTTTTGTGTTGTATAGTCCTTTTATCGAGGAAGGTTCTAGACTGATTTTTATTTATTACATTTTTATTAATTATACGCGGGTGAAACCGCGGGACACAGCTAGTATTCAAATAAAACCATCCATACGCAAGACGTGTTAATTTTATCATTGTGTTTTGTTTTGTATTATAATTATTTTTTATTGTTATATCAGACATAAATTACAAATATATGTACATTAGTTAAAGCAAGATTGCCAGTATGAAAAAAGAAATCATTGTAAGTTTTTTTTTTTATCACAGCTATATTAGTTTAATTTTTAATTAAAAGCATTACATTATTATACAATTTTATTTATTATCAAAATCATTAATCACTTATTCGTTAAAATATAATATAAATAGTTTGTAGTTACATAGTAGAATTTCTCTATTTCAAAACCGCCCTGTATATAGCAATAAGGCAGAGTGCAGACTGTTTTGTGTTCCATTTCAATTCGCGACTGAAGGGTTCCGTTACATCATTTGCCTTTAATTATGGGGGAAATGGAAAGCTTCTATGACTGCCTAATGGGGTGCGAAGAACTCACAGTCATTATTTAGTCAGTTAAAACAAAGAATGAAACATTGATGTCTTGAAATACAAATTTAGAGGCTGTAGTTTATCCTAAATTGTAGACCTCTTGTGGTAAGTGTCCCTTTAATGTTATTTGGTCATCCTTAAGTTTGGGAAATACTGTCGGCGTGGAAGGTTCTCGAAGTAATGTTTTGATGTTTGAGAATATTTGCTTTTAAGTTAATGTATTTTATCTAATTGAAAAAATATATAATTTAAACCTTATTTTAAGTTATTATAATACATAATATTAGCAAAAAATGGCAGTGGTTATTTTCGCCTGTGGTATGTCCCTTTTCGGCACGCTTGACGTGAATTCGACATTCAAGATGGTCAGTTGAGTAGTTAAGACGCGAAATAAACAAATCAAAACTCACTTTCTCATCTATAATATTACTAACGATATACAAAACCTTTATTCAATACACTTTGAAGCATTACTTATTTAGTGTCCAATTAAAAACTTCCACCGGTTCGGAAAATTAAATACCATGTCCTAAGGAGAACTGAAAGAAAATCAGCAATATTATTGTATCCTTACTAATATTATAAATACGAAAGTGAGTTTGTTCGTTTGTTACGCGTTCACATCCTACCTACTCAACAGACGGTACAGAAAAAGGACATTGGGTACCCAACATCATTCCTTATACGCAGACAAAGCTGTGAGCGGAAACTAGTCATACATATTAAAATTGATGTTGTTATTTAAGGAGATTATATTATATTTATATAGATATATTCATCGAGCATAGAAGTAGGACGATCTTAGTGGAAGTACAAGCCGTACTTAGTGTTCTTGTGTTCCAGGTTAAAGGGTGAGTGTGCCAGTGTAATTACAGACACGAGGTAACATCTTAGTTCCCAAGGTTGGTGGTGCATTGGAGATGTAAGGGATACTAATTACTATTATAATATTCCTTTGCAATGATATGTCTATAGGCGATGGTGAATACTTAACCTAGACACATCTGGTCATCCGACTATCTAGTCTATAAAAAAACTCACTCTATTTTTACTGACTCTCACAATACGATTGGACGGCCAGTTCAATAAGACCTGATTCATACACAGAAGGAATGGCTTTACGTACTTTCTAATGCACAGAAATGTACACACTTCCAACTCACTGACCATGGCTGCTACTGAGAATATTCGAACAGAAGTCCAGTAAGTTTTAATTACCTGACACGGAGTTGAACCCAGGTTCCCGGGATTTGAAATTTAATCTATCTAATACACACCTTTATAAAATATATATAACAGTTTAAATATTCCAAACTCGTTAACAAATGGTATCCAGTGGAACGAACTATTACGGAATGTTTTGTTCCGTTCAAATGAATTGGAATTTCTGGATTTACAATTAGAAGCTGATGTTTATTTGTGTGTTGTTGCCACTTTACGTAGACTAATGAACGGGTTACGTAGCAACTAATGGAAATTTCAGTATTGCCACAGATTATATAAACTCAGCTTACAATTTTAATTTAATTCTCTTAAATATTTATTAACCATCTCATGTTTTTTTTTTCGTTCTGTTCAAATGTTTATTTTATATTTTTATTGTCTATCTCCATGTTATTTGTTTTGTTTATTACTTGTTAATTGTAATGTAAGTTTAATTTGCTATTCAAATTTAATTGATTTTGTTCTATATGTTTGCAATTAAATATTTTTTGTCTTGTATTAAATTGGTACAAATAAAGGATTTAAGTATACTGTAATTTAGTGTATAGTCTGTGTTACTTACACAGTGAGGGCGTGGATGCTACAGCGGTAGGTATTATTGACGTCTTCGCGGCGCACCGCTAGTCAAACTTTCGTTCGCAAATAGCAGGTGCCACTTGAAAGTTATTGATGACTTTACTGATAGTTTATACTGCATTAAATCTGTCTGATTAGTTTGGGTATGTGTGCATAATTCATAATTACACATCAAGTTGGCAATTTTTTTTTTCTAGTTCTTTTTTTAAATTTTTTTGTTTATTTTTCTTTTAGTTTCTTAAAATCAATCTATATAAATTCACTGTGATATAACACATACTCTCATTCGGTAACTATATAATAGTAAGCTGTCCTTCCATATTCTGTAACGCACTGTTTGATATAAGTGGTATTTGAAAATATAATATTTTGTGTATATACGTATGAATGGGCCCTTATGTTGTGTTATATACATTTAACATACCTATTGACCGCAAATATGACTTGTGTTTTATATTCCGACGGTAATTGAATTTGTAATTAATTTGTATAATTACAATGAAGAGATCCTTGTTACAGCCAATTTGAATAAAATTTTGATTTTGATTGTAAGAAATTACATATTCATTATTTTAATGTAGCAACCGTACAAATAATACCATTTTTATATTATTAGCACTGCCCATATTTATTAACATCGTCAATGATTCACCAATCTTAAGACTCTTTTACCCATAATTATACTGGCTCACTCACCCTTTAATGACCAACTAATAGTAATTTTAAAGGCATAAGCTTTGTGTGTGCTTTGATAGAAATAAATGTTCGCACATACACACACACATACACACACACACACACACACACACACACACACGTGTATAAATACATGTTCACACAAAGTTACATACAAACGTATGGCTTTGCCTATAAACGTATAGCGGTGATGAGTCAATCAATGCTCTGTCTTTTTCATTCGAATGTCAAATCACTAATGACAGAAAGAGAGACGTTCTTGTTTAACTAAACAGCCGCTAAGCAATATTTGTGAGGCCAATAGACTACTAAATATATATATTGGGGAAAAATTCAGGCCCGTATGTATTTACAGTTTACAAGTTATTTTATCGCCAAACACCAATACTTCATAGCTGTGTTACAAATTGTACGGAAAAGGAAATAAGAACAGGGAGGTTTTGATTTGTAGCGCTATGTAGAGTATAGCTGACAGGTGACCATTCACTCACCGTACATGTGTGGTACGTATAAAAACTTACAAAAAAATCTTTTTGATTTGAAACATCTATCAGAACTGACGATATGTAGTCCCTTATGCAACCCATACAAAGGGACGGGTGGCTAGTTATATATATACTAGTTATCGCCAGCAGCTTTACCTGGGTGTGAGAGGAGAGGGGGAGGTATTACCTACAAAAACTGTCACGTGTCCTTGATGTTCAAGTATACTTCATACAAAAAAAACATCAAAATCGATTAAGTGGTTTAACCATAAAAGCGTAACGAACCGACAGGCAGAGTTATTTTCACGCTTATAATACTTGAATAGATTATTAGAAATACACAACTCACTTATAAGATAAGAAACTCATCTATACTAGTATATAAAGCTGAAGAGTTTGTTTGTTTGATCCGACAAATCTCAGGAACTACTGGTTTGAATTTTAAAATTCTTCTTGTGTTGTATATTCCTTTCTTCCTCTAAGGCTTTAGGCTTATTTTTATTCATCATATTTTTATTAATTATACGCATGTGAAACCGCTGAGCACAGCTAGTCAATAATAAAAGACAAGCGTTTTTCTTGTACTAACAATTAAAGTATTAAACAATAAACGCTTATTCAGTCTAACGTTTCAGTCTGTATTAACTAATTTTAATTGGCCACGATGTAGATATAGTACATTAGTGCAAATTAGCGCAGTCTTTGTTCCCACTAATGTGTTCTGGAGGCTTTTACATTGGTGCATTGTGCTAGTGTGACATGAGAACCTCTCATGTGTTCCACTTTTACAGCAAACATGGTATGCGACTTTGTTTAACTAAGACTAGACGTTAAATTAAATTGAAACTACCATTCGATATAATTATAATTACTGCTCTATCGTTATTAGAAATTACAATTATAATCGACCATTGACATTGTGATTTCATGAATTAAGTCTACTTATTGTTCCAACTGCATATGGTGGTCAATATAAATATAGTTTTTAAATATAATTATGTATATATACAGGATGATGTATATATACACCGATACCAAATAACCACTTCACGGGTCGGACACTTATTTTCTCACACTGTATATACATATATAATATATCGACTAACTTTCAAGGTATATAAGAAAGGGCTGGATGAGCCAAGTTGATAGAACATGTAATTCTTAAAAGCTAACATTTGTAATTTTTGTTTACAATACATTTCGTGATTGGCAGTGAAGGATAGCATGGAATTGAGGAAACCTGCATGGAGTATTGATTCTTATTAAAAGGTTAGACGGCGTTTTACCCATCAATATTAATGAATGCAACAATTGAATAGTGTTTGTAACAAAATGGAGATTTCCAAAACGTCTACTTCATTTAGTCTATAGCTATTATAACTAAAATATTATAACTAATAGTCACGAGTGACAGTGTCAGCTGATTATCTCTCTAAGTTTATTATAGTGAATAATTATTAATACATAGTTTTACGGGACAATAAGTGAATTATAATACTTATAATAACAACTATTATTCGTGGAAGTGTTATCGTGGAGCAAAAATTTATACTTATTAATTAAAAACAGAAAAAAATCATACAGTGTACGGACGATCAGCTGTTTTCTTAAAATACCCACCAATACATGTTAATATAAAACTTTATGGCTATAAATAAAAAACTTTTTATATAAAGAAAAACATTTATTAAAAACACAAGTGAACAGTGCTACATAAAAATATAATTATTACTATCTGAACTTTGGAATAGTACATAAAACATTTAAAATACAATTTCAATAGTAAGTGTTAAGTGCAATTTAGTAAACAATCTGAGTGTTTTCATTTAAAAAGTAGTTGTAATTGAATATTTTTTACAATGACAAATAAATGCAATCTGTGTGGTAAATTCATATCAGCGGTAGATAGGGCTAAATGTTCTCGTTGTGCAAGCACGTACCATCGAGCCTGCGTTAACATAAGCCCGAAAGGTTTGGCGCCGACAAAATGGCAATGTCGTGACTGCAAGGGGAAGACTAAACCTCTTAATAACTCCCCAGACCCCCCCGTGCCAGAAATGAGTGAGGATACTTTTGTTGACGCTAGCATGACGACGGACGGCTCACGGACTCTCGTCAATGAAATTAGATTGCTGCGATTCGAACTTTCAACGTTTGGGCGAGAGATGGCGCAATGTAGGCAAGAGCTTACGCACATCAATACCGCAATAAATGACTTCAACACACGGGTTGATAAGATAGAGGAGAGACTTTCAACGCTAGAATTACGTATTGCCGATTGTCCGAATGCCTCTGTGGTTTCCGCGGACCAAGATATAATAACGCAACTACGACAAGAACTAAACGAAAAAGAGCAAGAAAATCTTTTAAATGACGTTGTTATACAGGGCCTAGCAGAAAAGCCAGCGGAAAATACAGTTCAGATTGTCAGCTTGGTGGCGTCCAAAATCGGTATCACGCTGGATGACAGGGATATAGTCTCAGCTGAGCGAGCGGGGCCCCGCCGCGGTCTCAATGAAGGCGAGGAGCGACCGCACCCCCGGCCGCTCATTGTGCGCCTCACTAGACGTGCGGTGCGCGATCAGCTACTACGGGCGGCACGAGTGCGTCGTACTGTGGACTCGACGGGTATTATTGAAGGACAGCCGCGACGTTTTTATATTAATGAACGTCTGACAAGAACGAACGCCCAGCTATTCTTTAAGGCTCGCGAAGAAGGTCGACGCAAGGCGTGGAAGTTCATCTGGACAAATGCAGGTCGTATCTTTGTCCGAATAGATGCCAACTCCATGTCTCATCGCATACGGTCTGAAAATGATATTATGAAATTTTCTGGAGTCGATTAAATTGGAAACTCATGTATACTGGCACTCATAATGTATTCTTAATTTTAATTTTTACATTAGCTAAATGTTATACTTCATATTTCGTCTTTCTTAGCAAGTATGTACAACTTAGTCAACATCTTGCAAAAATCTGTAGAAACGTTATAATAATATTTGTTATTATTTTAGAAAATTATATTATATTCTTTTGTTATTTTTATATCTCAATACTGTGTCGAATAGGAGTGTGCAACTATGGTATAATGATAAGGTACTGTTTTGTTGCTATATATCTGTTTTTAACTCATATATTTTAATAACTTATACAACTACAATTTATAAATATACATATATACATAAATACTCATTATATAAAAATATTACAATCCTATTAAAACTTACAATTTTACTAATGTTTATAAGTATAGTATACTTTTATTTTAGAACATGCAAATTATATGACATCTACCATATCTTTACAATATATATAAAAACTAAAAAGTATAATTGGTTGTATATTAAAATTTTTAAAAAATCTCTTAAATGTTGCAATGTTGAATAATAAGAAATTAAAAATTGGCTTCCTAAATAAGGGTTTATTAAGAACTAGGCATGATGAGTTTAGTTGATACTGTCATTGCGTGGCTACAAGGGAGACAGCTGAAAATCAGCAGAGGGATAAAAATCCCTCATAGCCTGAGCTGTCTCCTTTTGACTGCACACAAGTTTTATTTTATTATATCTTTCTTTGTTTATGTTTGTTTTTATATCCATTTTTGTATATTTTCTTTTTTTTTTCTCTTTATATGTGTGTATGTCAATAAATGTTTTCTTTCTTTCTTTCTTTCTTTCTTTCTAAAACATTACATCGAAGTAAGGCTTCATATATCACCTGTATAAAATAGAATTACCTCCCCAAAAGTACCAGCTATGGAAGGCATTGTACGGATTTCGCCGGATAACAATGGCGGCCGATACCCGTATTGTTTCCATTTATCCGGGCACGCTCGTTACTCAAACAGCTCTAGTTTTGTGAAGTTATTGTTTTGATGCAGATTTTCGGTGAAGAAGAGGGAGGGGGGGATTTTAACGATGCGGTGTAAGCCTTCAGCAATGTTGATGTGGTAGGATAGTTAGCCATCAGGTATAATTAATATAATAGGTTAGACTTTTTTTTAATTTAATTTGTTTCGTTAACTATATCAGTTATGTTAAAAAAAATTCATTGTCAATAAGTCAATTGTTAGTAAATGTTTTATTGGTCTAGAAACTAGCTAATAAGGCTGCAGATCCAAAGGTGTTGGTTTCGAAGCTTAGTTAGGAATATAAAAACAGTTATGCCTAATATTGGCAGTGCTTACACTCCCATGCCTCGAAAATCATGTAAAATTGTTTACCCTGCAGATAATCTCTTGGAATTTGTCACCCCACCCGGAAATTAACAAGCAATACAAGAGTCGTATTAAGAGCATACATTCAGATACCATTATATCTTTAATAGATAGATGAAGCACGTTAAGCCGTTGGTCCTGCGCCTGAACTCTTTCCGGTCGTGTCGGATTGCCGTCCCATCGGATTATGAGAGCTAAGGAAAAGAGAGTGCACCTGTGTTTGCGCACACACTTGTGCACTATAATATATCCTGCGCAGTTGGCTAATCTCTCTTGAGATTGGCCGCCGTGGCCGAAATCGGTCTGGAGGACCTTCTTAATAGATAGATAGACGGACCACACACCGTTTCCTTATAAAAGATGAAACGTCCACGACAGTGTTCTATAATAAAATTTCCTCTCGACGCAGCAACCAACCATCAATTTTCAACGTAAAACAGTGCAAAGAAAAACCGCTATACTTTGTGCTCGTTTTTAAAAGGAATCTTTTAACCAATTATTGGCTTCTATAATTGAAAATTTGTTTAGCGGTAGGAAATAGAATGGTTTCTAAATCGATTACGACTAACGAAGAAATTATATGTTTACTCAATTCCTTATATTTTGTTTAAAGGGTAACTAGTTAAACATTGTTGTGTCTTCTTCTTTCAAACGTCAAATTAGGAATGACAGAAAGAGACAAATGAGTGTTTTACTAAACATCTAAGCAACAGTAAGGCCGATAGTGATTGGCTTTATCTCCCTGAATCTCATATCTATATGAATCTAGTAACATCATCAAAATCATAATAAAAAAAAATAACATAATCAAATATGTGTCTATAGGAGATACATAAATCATTAATCTTATATGTCGCTTAAATTCAAACGAAATTGACTTCGACAATTATTGAGGTGTTGATAAATTCAATTTGGTTTCACGTATCGGATCATCGGATCAGTATTTACGTATCGTATGCGACTATATTATAAAAAACATATTACAACTAACGTAGTCCAGTCGTAATATAATTGAAAAAAAAAACATGATAATCGATTGATTAGTTAAACGAGTAAACAAACTTTACACTCAACATAAAACTCTGCAGAAAACACTCATAGATCTCAAGTGACATAACGTCATTCATATACAAGATTATTTTAAATGACCCAGCAACCTCGCAGGACTAAATAGCTAACATAATAAGAAACAACTTTTGTTCTACAACTTTGGACATAACTCATACATGAAAAAAATGATTTTACAAGTTTTTGTCGTACTCTCGTGACATTTGTAGGTCTATATTTCGTTCATACACGACAGGACGACGCGACGGATCGACCCTTGCGTTGCGCGTAGATTTATAAACGTTCAAGCGGGAAATTAAATTAATACTTATTTAAGTATGAAAATAAAATCTAACAAATTATTATCAAAAGTCGTAGAACAAAAGTTGTTGCTTATGGTGTTAGCTATCTAGTCCTGCGAGGTTGCTGGGTCATTAAAAATAACCCTGTATACGAGTATGAAGATACATATATAACCTAATACATGTATATTTTTGTTCAGCTCAGTCAACAAATACCTGCATACCATGAACAGTTCAAGCAGTTTACAAACGGGATATCATTTTAATACTAACGAAATATCTTTCAATATTTGTAGTTTTGTTTACAAAATTAATTGAAGTAGAAAAACAAAATCACATAAAACTTAGTGCACACGGATTTAAACCTGTACCATTGGCTTAAATTGTGTGTGTTCCCTCCGTCGATCCATTACGCTTCGTATCTTTAAAAACAAAAATAAAACCTTTGTTCTTACATATTTATTTATTGTTATTCCAGAAAATCTTATCTCGCGATAACGATATGCAAATTCAATAGCTGAAATTGTATTTGCGAATATATTCCCGTTAAACTCAAGCCAGGACCCTTTTTGAAATAAACTTAACAGTACAGGCATTTATTTGTCTTGGAAATTTAATAAGATTTTTATTTTATTTTATATTATTATTTGACGATTAATCAGATGTAAGATTTTATTAGAAGTTTCATTCTGTGTGTGTGAGTGTGTGTGTGTTTGTTTGTGTGTGTGTGTGTGTTCATCATAATTATCATTTTTACTAATTTAGTAATTTTATATTCCACCAACCCACCTTGGAGCAGCGTGGTGGAATAAGCTCCAAAACCTTCTCCTCATAAAGAGAAGAAGAGGCCTTAGCCCAGCAGTGGGACATTCACAGGCTGTTCCTACTAATTTAGATTATGGGATCCCATAGGCAATCTACAGCAAGATTTGATTGCAAATGCATGATTAGACCTCTCTTTACCATTAATTAATCACTTTCCTCAGAGTACACTTTGATAGTTTAAACGCTTAAAATCTATATAAACTTTCTCTTGTTGCCATATGTGCAATTGTGCATAATAACGATCATATGCGATTGATTAGCGACCGCCAGTACGGCTTCCGTCGGGGTCGCTCAGCTGGTGATCTTCTAGTTTACCTTACTCACAGATGGGCTACGGCGGTTGAGTCCAAGGGGGAGGCATTAGCAGTCAGTCTGGACATAGCGAAAGCATCGGGTATGGCATAAAGCGCTACTCTCCAAGCTTCCATCTTACCGGCTTCCCGAGAAATTGTGCAAGTGGATCACCAGTTTTTTGGCAGATCGGAGCATCAAGGTCGTTGTCGACGGTGCATGCTCTGACTTAAAATTCGTCAATTCTGGTGTTCCACAAGGCTGCGTTCTTTCACCTACTCTGTTTCTTCTGCATATCAATGATATGTTACAAATCAGTAACATTCACTGTTATGCGGATGACAGCACTGTAGACGTCCATTACACCGGCCGTGCTAATATTTCTCGGGAACACGTCGACGAGTGTCGGAACAAACTTGTGTCTGAAGTCGAGACCTTGTTAACCAAGGTCTCGGACTGGGGCCGACTGAACTTGGTCCAATTCAACCCCAATAAGACACAAGTTTGCGCGTTAACCGCAAAAAAATCTCCTTTTGTCATATCCCCTCATTTCGAGAATACTCCCCTCGCTGCCACAGCCAGTATCGGTATACTTGGCGTCGAGATTTCGAACACTGTTCAGTTCCGCGGTCAATTGGAAGTTAAAGCCAAATTGGCTTCTAAAAAGCTTGGAGTGCTCAACAAGGTGAGACGGTACTTCACGTCGGACCATCGCATAAAACTTTACAAGGCGCAAATTCGGCCCCACATGGAGTACTGTTCTCACCTCTGGGCGGGAGCTCCCCAGTACCAGCTTCTTCCTTTTGACCGCATTCAACGTAGAGCGGTTCGAATTGTCGACGATCAGGCTATTACCGACCGGCTTGGTCCTTTGGCCTTGCGTAGAGATGTTGGGTCACTCTGCATACTCTATCGCATATATCACGGGGAGTGTTCTGAGGAGTTGTTTGGATTAGTCCCGGCAGCTGAATTTCACCACCGGACATCGCGCCAGAACTCCAAATTCCATCCCCATCACCTCGATGTCTGGAAATCCACAACAGTGCGTTTCTTAAGGCATTTCCTGCCTCGCACAATCACTCTGTGGAACCAGCTTTCGCCGGCGACTTTTCCGAACCGATATGACATAAAAACCTTCAAGAAGAGAGCGTACTCTTTCCTCCAAGGCCGGCAACGCACCTGCAAGTCCTCGGATGTTTCAGGTGTCCATGGGCGGTGGTAGTCACTTTCCATCAGGTGAGCCTCCTGTTTGCCCCTTCTTACATAAAAAAAAAAAATAATAATAATAATTGTCATTTGAATATATGAGCCGGTAAGATACTTACGGCCGAGTACTGAATCGCCCCTCAAAGTTAAACACTACTTAACACTCAGAAGCTCCTAAATTAGTATGCGAAATTTGAATTTAACGGCGTCTCAAATAATTAAGTTGCATTTAATATAAAATATTTAAGTGACGTTTTAGTATTCGGCCGTTAGTAATATCGTAATGACGGTCCCGTTCGTCTAGTTTATAAGGCCCTGAGATACAGAGGTCCTGAGCTCTAGCCCCGGGTCAGGCTATTAAAAAGGTTATTGGGTTTTCTGTTATCGTTGCTCCTACGCCTGGTCTCTTTCAAATCTTATTATGAGAGTGAAGTAAATAGGCTACACTAACGTCACATCCAGCCATAGCCAGTATTACATATTTACATGTAGCTATGTAAGGACGTTAAGATTCGTTTTACTATTGCCATTAATATTATAATCAATTATGCAATATAGACATGCTTTAGATATTTGAGAATATACATGTATATAATATTTCAGACATTGAAATAAAAAATTAAGAGTGCATTTGTGTTTGCGCACACACTTGTGCTCTACTGTACTATTGTGCTATTGGTGTCACTTAAAACCGAGACTAGAATTGGTTAGGGTGACATCATATATTAATTAAACACAACAGTAACGATTTGGTTTTGCTGCAGGTTTGCAGCTTATTCCACCACGCTACTCCAGTGCGGGTTGGTGGAATACACATGTGACAGAATATCAGTGAAATTTGACACATGCAGGTTTCCTCACGATATTCTCCTTCACCGTCAAGCACGAGACGAATTAAAATCACAAATTAAGCACATGAAATTCAAAGGTTAAGATTAACGCGTTCGTACTACTGGGCCATGTCGGCTTATTAACACAAGCTTTAAAGTAATCAAATGGCAACTAAATAAGGTCTCGAAAATATGAACCACTATTACTACAGACCTAAATAATAAAGACACAGTTAAGAGGCTTACCTCCTGATGAAATATCACTATGAAATAATAAGCATAATTCCTTTGTCGCAATATTTCCTCAATATCGAAACAAAGGATCGAATAGCGGGAGGAAATATGAAAGAAATATAGGAAATAATCAAGAAGAATCCATTATTTATGGCTTATATTCATCAAATTACACAAAAGGTCAATGATATTTGGCATCGACAAGATTTCCTACTTAAGAATGATTGTTTTTAAGTCAAAGTCAATGACTTTCGGATTATGTTGGAACCGTAACAACTAATGCTATTTCTGGCCACGAACCGCATTTGTTTTGTTGACACGTTGATTATGGCCGATTTTATTGGAGAATAGGCGAGCAAACCTGAAGTACTGATGATGGTTGACGACGACACTAGAACTGCCTATGCGCCGGTAACCAAAGGATCTAAGATTGTGCCTGGTGTGCGAAATCGCTCAAAAGGATATCATCGAAACATTTACTACACCGTACATTTTTTTTCCTTTCTAATGGTAAGTGGTCACCAACGCCCATAGACATTAAGTAAGAGATGTTAACCATTGCTTACACCGCCAATGCGCCAACAACCTTGCGACCTAAGATTCTATGTCCTTTGTGCCTGTAATTACACTGGCTATAGCAAGTACTGCTGTTTTGCGGATATCTTATATGTGCGTAGTACCTACCCAGACATAAACACTTCGATTATATAAGCTTTACATGTATTTGCTTAATATAATACCAATCGCTAAGCCAAGATTAAGAGATTGCCGGCTATAACAGAACTTGCATTAATTTTAAAATAAAAATGAGAATAAATAAAAACAGTTTGATTGTCTCAAACGTCAACCACAGTCTTTAAACAAGTTCAAGTTACTCAACAAAAGTAATAATACAAATTAAAAAAAGTATAAGTTTAATATAATATGCGCGGCCATTAGCAAAACTCCACAAAGTAACAAAAACTTTTCGCCTGTTCCGAATTCAAAAAACGGATGTAAGGGAAAAACAAAATGGCCGTCCGAGAGAATAAATTTTAAAACAAATCCTAACTCCTGTCACCGAACACGCGAACAACAAAACAAAAGATTTATATAACAACTTTTGAAACTTAGAATTAGTTACTCTTTTGTTAAATTAAGAACAAGTTCCACTGTTTAACAGGAACGTTTTGACAATTAGCGCTGTTAATTATTTTAAAAATCACATTATGGTTGGTGCTATTTTTTAATTGAAAAATGGACAGGCAATGGCCATCTAATATTCAGCCAACGATGCACTTCTTCAATTCCTTACATCATCAGTGCGCTAACCATGAAATCCAAAGTGATATCCATGATATACTTACAGTTAAACAGGCTTCAAAGCGATACGTTTAACAATGTATTGCCCAGATTGTCCTTCCGTAAGTAAATATTGTCACGTTTATTTCAGACTAATTGTGCCCAGCGGTTTCACCCGCGTATCTATACATATAAATAAAATTGGAGTGTCTGTTTTTAATATCGAAATAACCGCTTTTTACTACATGCATATGAATATATATACGGTACATACACCGAAATAACATTTTTTACAATTTTTGTCTGTCTGTCTGTCTGTCTGTCTGTCTGTCTGTTTGTTCCGGCTAATCTCTGAAATGGCTGGACCGATTTTGACGGGACTTTTATTGGCAGGTAGCTGATGTAATAAGGAATAACTAAGGCTGCTTTTATTTTAGAAAAAAATGATAATAAAAATGATTAACTTTTTTGTTAAATTCTACGCGGACGAAGTCGCGGGTACAGCTAGTAATTAATAAAAATATAATGAATAAAAATCAGCCTAAAGCCTTCCTCGATAAAAGGATTATACAAACACAAAAATAATTTTTAAATTCGAACCAGTAGTTTCTGAGATAAGCCGGATCAAACAAACAAACTCTTCAGCTTTATATATTAGTATAGATATGCACACTATTGAAATTTTAAAAAAATAGTCGAAGAATTTTCTTCCACAACATGTTAATATGGACAACAGAACATAACAGAAGAACTGATGGTTCATCTGTTCTTGCGAGTAATAGAAAATGACAGATAAAAAATAGTGCGCCCAGGCAACCTTTGGTGAAAGAGTTTTTCATATCAGTTACGTATAATCCAATTCAAGGTATCGCTTATTTACAATTTGCCTACAAAATACGTACCAAGAAACATAGGATATTTTATTTCTTTAAATTACATCGTCCCTTTGTCAAATTACAAACAATATCGATAATGTTGCCATAATTATATTAAATTACGATATACTTTACAAACAAAATTACATACTTCCGTTTGAAGCGGTATTCACTTAAGACAAGTGTAGACTGAAGACAAAATGTCGCATCAAACTGCACTTGCTTTCCTAAAGATGATATCCTTTACTGCATCTCCTGTTTTATTTATATATTTATATTTTTATTATTTTAAAATTAAATAAATATAAGTTGATATTGTTTTACTTATCTGAAATTTTTGATAAAAAAATTTTTAATAGAAAATATCCAAATTTAAAAAATTACACATATTACGTATAAACATTCAAAAAAACAAACTCACAATACGTTAACTTCACCGTCTACACCTCTGCTGTGTCTGAAGTCTGCGCCGCCTTATTACTTTAATGTCGCCGCCATTTACATATTTCGCTGTCATTATTCAGTTACGGAGGTCAGATGGCACTCGCCTGCCAAGCCGGATATGAGTCAATTTAAAATGCACACTGTAAAAGACAGATTGACAACTTTACAGTGTTATTTTTGCCAAGTTTTAATACTCTTAACATTTATGAAGTAAAATGCAATATGACACAAATGAAATAAAGCTTGGGTAGCGCAGACGGGATATTTTGTTTGTGATATGTTTTTTCCTTAAATTCGTTTTCATTTTCAATTTAATGATGGGCCTTTATTTAACTGTTTATAAAAACAAAGGCACAGGTATGAATTAAGGAACGGTGATAGTGATACCTTATTAAAATGTATATAAATATATGTATATAAAGATTTTTACAACGGGGCGTGACTAAAACTAAATTAAGTACCTGTAGTAAATTATATTCAAAGGAGTTTCGGATTCGATTTTGATGAAAACTAGAGCTGCCATCATTTTATTTTTCAATCAATAGCTTCTAGTCAGGAAGAAACCCGTTGATTTTGTAATAAGCATACTATTCGATAGTGTGTGAAGTAATGACATACGAGAAACCATAAACATTTTTTTTTATTGAATCGGTAGGCGAACTTCCATATGGGCCACCCGATGGTAAGTGGTCACCAACGCACATAGACATTGCCATTGTAAGGGATGTCAACCATCGCTTACATTTCCAATGAGCCACCAACCTTGGGAACTAAGATGTTATGTCTCTTGTGCCTGTAATTACACTCACCCTTCAAATCTGAACACAACAATACCAAGACCTGCTGTTTTGCGGTAGAATATCTGATGAGTGGGTGGTAGGTAACCTACCCAGACGAGCTTGCACAAAGCACACCCACGGAGTAAATGTTTTGTATATTTTGTTCATGTGTTGTTCAACATATTTTATAATATAAGCAAATAAATAATATTGAAGTGTATTTTAGCGATATCAAAATATATTGCCTCTTTTTAAGTTAATATGGCTAATATCCGAGTAACAAAAACTGTATTTTCTGTTTGTATGCAATCATATTCAAAACTGCAAAAAATACAAATCCAAATAACTGAACCATACAGGGAATAATCTAAGCTAGAATACTCTTTATTTCATTAAAATCGGTCGAGTCTATCAAAAGTTATAACTTAAAATGCACAGACTTATCTTTATTGTACATTATTTAACGTTTATCTATATTCTATATACACACAGATAAATAAAATTCGGATAATTTGTGATTTCAAAACAAATGGCTAATTTTGAGTTACAAAAACCAAATCAACGGTATATTTTAGACTATTGCAGTTACTTGTACCTATAATTGAAATAAGTTAAATTGCTGGATTCTAAAGAATTTACGTCACAAATCAAACGCTGACGAAACCGCAGGTTATGCTAGTATACTATATTTAAATAAAAATCCCTTTGACCGTCACAGCCACAAAGGATAACATTGAAAATCAGTGTTATGTTTTCAAAGCCAACGTGAAACTGAATGGTATATTCATATACCTATATGCTATATGGGTAGGCTGGCAGCCACTGTAACATATTACTCTTATTAGTATAAATGTGCGTATTCAATATGGAGCAGCTAGTGATGAATAAATATAGAAAAATATATTTAAATAGTTTAGTTTACATTCTGAATCTATTATAAATGCGACATGCGACCTTTATCATAATATAATTACTATGTTATAATTATAATTTCAAGACTACAAGCATCGACATCACTATAAAATATTTGCCATAAGTCGTGTTCAAACCACGTCGAGGTCACCAGTTTGGGGGGTGTGAGAGGAACAGGGTGTAAAGTTCCTCATCCACTATTGAAAAGGGAGGGTTCTCTGACCAGACGGGTGTTGTGTCTGGTGGGCTACTGCCCAACGGTTGTTGTCGGGTTCTAGTATATATGTTCAATCGCTCGCATAACTTTAATATCGCAATGTAGGATACGTTAGTTTTAGTTACTTATGTGGCGAGATAGATGTCGCTACATCAATATTATATTCAAATACTTTCAAAAATAAAATCCTATTTCTTAAAACGCTAGGAAAATAATTTAGATCCTAAAGATTGAGAAACGCCGACCGAGACCAATCATACAAAGTGCTCCGATACTTCCAGACTGTTGTCTGAATTAATCTTCTATTATAAAGCACGCGCTCAGTTTTGAATTCTTGCCAAACGCCAGGAACTCAAGGCCAAGAAGTTCGTGAGGACAGTAAAAATTTATCATGCATGAATTCATGGAACCTTTAATATGTACAGAAATATTCAGCAATGTTTTTAATCAATATGAATCGTAATCGTTACCAACTATGAAATACAAACCTTTAGTTTTCATTTAAGCACTTTTAATAAGTTTAACAATGAGCCACTCATAATATTATTATATATCTCTGTCATGATCGGGCACCGAAACTTAGCTAATACACGTCCACTAAATGTGGCAATGAAGAGGACATAGTGATGTCATCAATCGAGTTAAATGGCAAGGGACGTGTGTAGACAGCCGATAGAGTGTTACTTTAGATATGTGGCCAGAGTGGAAGCGTTGACATAGCATATTTTCTTTATTTTTTATATTGTGTATACTTCATTTTAAATACAATACTTTGTATGTTTGTTTGTTACGTTTTCACGGGTAAGCCACTGAACCAATTTTGATAAAATCTGGTATGAAGCAATCTTGAAAGGACCTCCAGAAAGGCTTTACATGCTATTTTTATACCTAGCACCTGCTCTCTCAACTAGTCACGCGGGAGAATTCGCGATCAAAAACTAGTAATCTAACTTTAATAGCATTTATTTTCATTCTTGACACCCATAAGCCTTGTTAGATTATTAGGGTGCAAAAAAATATATATATATAGTGTTTCGACTTATCACAACTTAAAACAAATTTTAAAGCAAAACGAACTTAAATACAATTTTCATCTTTAAACTGGCCATTGAATTGCGTCCTTTTTAAGGGAATCCTTCTTGGGAATTAAACAATCGTCTCCTGACTATATTTTTGTACTAATAATTTGGAAACAAAACATGATAAAAAACCCCACTGAGTTTCTGTTCTCCTCGGATCAGTGTATATCTTTTAAGACCCGGTGGTAGTTTCTGACTATGAAAAAGTAAGCTTCTATGTTGAATAAAGTATTTTGATTTGAAATAGCTTCGCCGCTATAACTGTGACCACACAATGTAACCTATATATGCTCCCACAAGCTAGACGTGCTGAATATGAATACGAGAGCAATGAGCTGAAGAATTCAACGTGTGACCGCTTCCCTATATACATAAGATGCAATCTTGGTATGCTAGAGTTGAACCTTTTCGTATGTCGGTTAAATTTCCGTTTATTATACTGGGAAAAATATACTTTTATTCGGTAACTAAAAAGTATGACAAAATATATTTTACGCTCCTTACACTATTATATCGTAATTTTAGAAATGAATTAATTTATAACAGTCTCAGTGGTCTTGTGGTTAGGTTCGAATCCCAGGAATAACCAAAAAAAATATTGATCTATCAGAAATTCCGTAGCACGCTGAAGTTAAGAAGTTGGTACCCACTGGTCCTACTGATAGCGGTTATCTGTGAAAGCGAGACGTCAAAAGACCACACATCATGGAGGTCAAGGATCGATTTTTTTCATACAGCGGCATTTTCTTAAGTTTATTTCCACATTTTCATAGCATTCATTAGTGCTAGTAAACAAAACATTATTTGGTAAGTACTTACCACCAAGTAAAAGTGTTTAAGTAATTTTTCTTCGTGTCTGTTGAATATCTTTAATCTTATAATGTAATTAATATATATAATAAATCATAAATAAAAATAATTAACTAAAATATTATAAAAATTCTTAGAACTAACGTTTCATCTGTAAATTAAAACTAATTACGAATGATATAGTACCGCTCGTCACGTAATCGTACAATCACTTAAAATTTCTGACAAAATAGAGCAGAGAGAACGAATGAATGGGTTCTTTATACGACCGCTTTTACAAAAATGACCTTTTTTCTTAAAATCACATAAAGATACCATTACGCTGAATCTCGTCCTCACAAAAGACCTTTTATGGGTTGTCCATGCAATAGTGGTATTACTAATGGCGTATAAGGAAATTGTTTAACACTTAGGGCAATTTACAATTGTTAGAAAATTTTCAGGACATTTTACGTTACACTATGAACTATGAACAACATTTTTGTATTTCTAGTTTTTATGTTTTAAAGTTTTTTATAGAAACAAGTGGTTTTACTTTGTTAATCTTATACCCAAAATAGTACTTTATTGTTCTAATCATAAGTGAGACTCCCATTTCGTTTTCGAAAAATAAGTCTGATGACAGAATCTGATGTCATGAATCGAGATTGTTAATTTCAATTAAGCTTGACCAAAGATATGGCACCGAACTGTTTGATGGCTTTACGTCTTTTACGAGGCTCGAGAGCTCTCCAACGACCAAACTCCAAGCTACCACTAAAAAATTCTTGACAGGAAAATTTTAAAACTTTTTAATATTCCGACACGGAATTCGAACCTAGGACATCGTGAACCGCCATTTTATATTACCACACACATCTAGCAATACCATTTCAACATATTTAACATAGTATATACAACGTGGAAACCCATATAAAACAATTTTGTCGCGATAGACTTTTGAAATATTGTCAATTTATCAACCTTCCAATACTCGTCAGACACAGGACGGGGTCAAATTAGATTCAAATCAGGCGAGACGACGCCACCCTTATTATCTGAATAGAAACGATATTACCGTCTTCTACGAACAGGGAAATGATATCTTGTGGCTGTCTGTTTATTATATAGATAATATATTTTGCATATAAATAATTAAAACAGGCAATTGCTGTTTTATATTGTGGTATTAATGGAAAAATATTGGTCACGTTCAAGTTTTGCAATTTAAATTAATTCTAAAATCTTTATTTAAATAAAATAAAGAAAAAATATTTGAAAAAGAATTAAAAAAAAAAAAAAACAAAAATAAATTTATATTTGCTAATTATCTTCCGTCTAATAAAAGGGTTTGATATCAAATTTCGTAAACTTTTTACTGTATGCTATTCGTACCAACATACCTACCTATACATGAACATACAAGATTATATACATGATAAAAAATTATATTAATTTATGTTAATAGCCTAACCGATTTACGAGTGAAACCAACTGTGCAGGATATATCATAGTGCACAAGTGTGTGCACAAACACCTGAGTTTCACTTTGTATTCCCACAGTATCATAATCCGCTGGGACGGCAATCCGATACAGACATAATTCAGGAACACGTCCAACTGCCTAACGTGCTTTACGAAGCACGGGAAATCGCTAGTATCCTATTGCCCTTTATATATCTCTTTAAGAGTTCATTTCGTATTAGCTAGCCATAAATGTCCCACTGTTGGAAAAATACCTCCACTCAACTTATGGAATAGATTTGAAATTGACTAAATAACGCTGCTATAGTACTGACTGTTTGGATTGTGGATATACATGTGTCAGAAATGTACTTAAACTACAAGTATTATAAGAATAGTTTAGTTAAGCTCTCCTCGAATTCCACTTACAATGAAACGTACAAACAAATTAAAAAATCATAAAGAAATAACCATTCGTAATATCTTAATTTCTTTTAATAAAACTTATCAAATTTTCAATCTAAAGTATGTATGTGAAATATTAAAGTCAATGTTTATTGTGTGTGATAAAAAACTAAGGCATCTTAAAGTGGACGCGGGTCCGTCTGGGCGGTGGTTTTTATCTTAACCGCATTTCTCGAATATTCCCCAATGTGCTGATCTCGTATACGAAATGCTTTTGTAAATTAAGGCTTTAACGTAGATATTTTTGGTCTAAAAAATCTATTGTATATTCTTATAAAGCGTTTTGCTTCGATCAAGCATATTTTATTATGTTTGTAATGTTTTTTTTATTTCTTATATCAAATGACTTATGTTATTTTCTCTTATAATACTTCTGATATAGTGTGTATTTTTGAATATATTTATTATTAGTCGAGACAATTAAGACCCTTCTGATGGATATATACAATAAAAATATACTATATTTGTCTTGTATGTATAAAGGTTAATGACCTTAAGTAAGTATTTCAATGGTTGATCTGCTTGAAAATTCGGGGTCTCAGTTAAATACTAAACATTGATAATATAATTTATTCTGTGCACGGCAGTAGTGAAAAACAAAGCGTGGAAGCGCGTGTGTCGTAAAATACTTTCGAATATAAATTTATTCCAATTCGCAGTGAACCTGCTTTTGACTAACTTACTTATAGAAGATTTATTTCACAGGAATGTTCTCGAAAGACAGTAAAAAATGTTCCTCCATAACAAACTTCTAATGAATGATGAAACCATAAGCGCTTAATATACATTTAGGCTGTTACAGGCACTTTTTAATCGTTATTTTTCATGATAAACTAAAAATATAAGGCCAGTGGCTCCGAAAGTAGATTCGACCTCGAAGAAACGGCAAATAGCTCAGTGGATACTATCTTATCTATCCATACGTGCCATGTTACTTAGTAGTAGGGCTACGTGCAAGCGTCTGGGTCATTGATGTAATTTTAACGCCAAATAGCAATATAATTATTGTTGTGTCCCGGTCCACAGGCACAAAGGACATAACATCTTCGTTACCAAGGTTGGTGGCGCATTGGTTATCAAAGGGAAGGTTGATATTTCTTAGAGCGCCAATGTCACATTTGCTAGTCTGCTAATCAATTTACAATAAAATAAACTAAAATAATAAAATTTATATATTTTGTATGAAAGTCAACGTTATCACCTTACACACTGGTGAAGCTGCGGTCTGACACTAGTAATTAATTAAAAATATAACAATCAAGTTGTGTTTTATGGGCGAAATAATCATAAGTCAAGCTACACACACATACGCACGCACACAAGCTTAAGACCAAAAATTAAGAAGCGGCAATTTTGATAAACGCTCTTTACAGACGATAGTATCAACCATTATATTTTATAACAAGTTAATAAGGACAGCCTGATGTTGTTTTAACATTATTATTGATATTAATTTAATTATTTAAAAAGAACACCACCAATTACTAATTTTAATGAATTATTATTGTTATTCCTGTTCTCTTTTCCAGCGTAGCGTAGCGTGACCCAAGCTGGGTTAGGTTTCACAATATTTTAAGGGACTAGGATTAAACCTGAGGCTTACCTTTAAGCATCCCAGCTATTAACTATTTAAGTTTACCTATGTATATTAGAATAAGTACTTCCTAATTATCGACATTGTAATGTTATATATACTTTATATTTAAGGTAAATAACTAACGTAACAAAAGATTTTGTCGTTCCGACGTAAACAATCCAACAATCCTAAAAGAGGTCGAGTCGCTCCAGAACTGCATACCAAATTACGACCAATAAAAACATATCCAACGAATCCAAATAAAAGAATGACGAATAGCTTCGTTATGAGAAATTTGAGTCGAACGATTTAAGCATACTTTGTCGATAGATTACGGAACATTTAAAATTTACAAGATTTTTGCATTCGAAAAACGAGAAGATTTAAAAGATTTTTAAAATGCTCATACTAATTATATCTTCAGATTGACCAGCAGAATTCGTCTCGGGATTATTTAATCATTGGATTTAAACGACGAACTAACAAGCCAGACGTTTTCAATTGCTCGTTATTATATTGCTTTTTATTTGGCTTTGAGAATTTTTGGGATATGTCATGTTATGAGTTATTACGATGAGAATGAGATAAGGAGATTTAATTATGAATTAAGAGCTATAAGGTTAGAGGGAGACAGAAAATTAAGGATTAACTATGTGTTAGATAATTGGGAAAAAATATTATAATGAATTAATTGGATGTACGTGGGTGGTATTTAAAAATAACACAAATTGATTAGCGCTAAAGCTAAATGTGCGATAATATTTTTAAACAACGAAGCTATAATTAATTAAATCAATTTAAGAAGTAAGGATTTTGAAGCTTTATGCTAAAATGAATAAAAAAATATAAGTTATTGTTAAATTTGTTAGTATTTAACACTAAAATTGTGTGAAAAATAATTGTTTTGATGTTTGATAGAATCTCTCACGGAGATTGATATCAACCACGATGGCCAGCTATTTCGCCTTACCTTTCTCTCTTCCATTTCTTTCATGTACCGTAAAGTTATTTGGGCGATATCGCTGTTTTGTCTTGTATTTTTTCAACGATAGGACTACCACATTGGCCACCTGATGGTAAGTAACGCCCATAGACAAGGGCATTGTGAGAAATGTTAACTATCGCTTACATCGCCAATGCGCCACCAACCTTGGGGACTAAGATGCTATGTCCCTTGCGCCTGTCATTGCACTGGCTCACTCACCCTTCAAACTGGAATACAACAATAGCAAGTAATGATGTTTTGCGGTAGAACATCCAATGAGTGGGTGGGACCTACCCAGAAGAGATTGCACAATTAAAAAGTGCTTGTAACAGCCTTAGAATATACAACGCGTAAAAACAATTAAATACAATACTAACGGTTATTGTTGAAAAAAAAAGCTTAGACATCTGAACGCGAGATGAGGTGTGTGAAATTTTGCTGGTCTTAGCGTGTCCTTAAGCGCTATCTTTGATAAAAACAAAACCATTTTTATCGGTGACTTATTATTCAGACTTCAAAATTTCGCTTACGACGAAACGTCAGATTTGCTTTAGTATCTATATTTTAAATTTAATAAAAACATTAATTATAAAAATTGTGATTAAAATTAATTTACATTGTGGGATATTATCGTAAATTGTGTTATTTTATTATTGAGAGATGCGCGTAGCTGATCGGTAATGTTGGTGGTCGTGAGTCAAGTCATTATTGATATGGCAATTGTGTAGACTTCATTCGCTTGTTCTTATCTCTATAAGTTAATATCGATTGCCTCGTTGACTAATTGCTTAGTTTATTACGCCGCGAGGTCTTGCGTTCAACTCCGGGTCGGGACAAAAAGAAATATCGGGTTGTTCTGTTGAAAAAGCCGTTGGTTTCTTTCTCTTTGTGTCAGATTTCTTTGGAGTGTGCCTGTGCTCACACTTGTGCACATATTTGTCTTGCACGATTTACTTGGAAAAATAAGTATTATATATGTACATATAAAAATACTGAACGTAATACGACTATATATGTGTAGCTACAGTTATTTTTAATTATCCAGCAACCTCGCAGGACTAGATAGCTATGGTTTTAGCTAGAACTTTTGTTTTACGACTTTTGATAATTTGTTAGATTTTATATTCATAAAAGAATAAGTATTCACTTAATTTTCCGATTGACCATTCATAAATCTACGCGCAACGCAAAGGTCGACGCGTCGCGTCGTCCTTTTGTGTATGAATGAAATATAGACCTACAAATGTCACGACAGTACGACAAAAAATTGTAAATTCATTTTTTTTTCATGTATTGAGTTATGTCCGAAGTCGTAGAACAAAAGTTGTTGCTTGTGATGTTAGCTATCTAGTCCTGTGAGGTTGCTGGGTAATTAAAAATAACCCTGTATATTTAACTAATCCTTAGAAAATAATGATGAACAAAATAATTATTCAAAAAGTTTCCATTCGACACGAATATATATTATATTTTTAAATATAACCCTTTACATTTAAAAATACATGTTAGTATTTGAAAACATTGAGTAATCATAATATTTAAACATATTTATCTAACAAACGCAGACAGTCCCTTGGCAATTTTATTCCATCTCTCATGTATCTGATAGAATAATAAAAATTGACGTAATTGCTCACATAAAGCCTTCGTTGAGTGGCGAATTATTCATTAAATAATCGTTACTATTTTTTATATTCAATACTTGGAACTCATCATTAGTTTTCGGTTGAGTAGTCTAGAGCCAACTACATTTCAACTTACGGCTGTTTTGCGAAGCAAACTTGTATAACTTATTAAGATTTGCTCACGTTTGAGAGAGTCGTGGTGGTGGGTATTACGTAAAAAAGTAACCTATGTCCTTAAACTTCAAGCTTAATTCAAATCAAATTCTATCAATTTTCTATTTTGAATTCTAAATTATAAATAAAATCCCTCAGAATTTACACATCATATTAAGGTTTATGTCCAACAATATTAATAATAAAAATACCGCCTCCAATCTTCAGACATCCGGTCATAGGAAGCGCTCCAGCCGCGGTTACGTCCCGATTCGTCACATTCGCATTATTTATTACAGCCTGCAATATAAAATAACGTTCCTGCAAATTGTCTGATACAGGACAACTCCTCAATTATTAATTGAGTTTCTTTCTTTAGATTTATAACCAAGCCGCATGATTGATTTATCGTTTTATGTTTTTTTCTTATAGAATAGGTAGGCCATCTGATGGTATGTAGTCATCAACGCCTATAGACATAGACATTGTTAGAAATGTTAACCATAGCTTGCATCGCCAATGCGTTCAACCTTGGGAACTACGATGTTATGTCCCTTATGCCTGTAAATGCACTGGCTCACCAATCAATATATGTTGAGCGGGTGGTACCTACCCAGACGAGCTTGCACATACCAGTAACAGAATATAAGCATAGATTAAAAATTAAATCGCAATTTATTACGTATGATTGAACCGAAAATCCGTTGTCAAATTTCAATTTTCTGAATCGCGCTATCGTTTGGTTTGATCAAATGTATATAATAAAGTGTTTCAACATTTCCAAAAGCTGGCATTTATAAAATGCTCGGACTTATATCAAATTACATAGTTTCCGCCCATGGCTTCGGCCGCGCGTAAGATATGTGAAGTAGGTACCCAGTGCCCTTTTCAACGTGACAACCTGTATGCAAATTTTCATAGTGATCGGTTGAGTAGTTAGTTAAGACGTGAAAGCATAACAAACAAACAAACACTCACTTTCGCCTTTATTGTATTAGTTAGGATAGCGCGTTGTATGGAGTATCAACCAGAAGTTGTTTTTGAATGGAGTGTAGTCAAACATAATAATTTATTATTACTATACAATATTTCACTTTATTACTGTAATTTTATTTTATTAATTTGGAAGCGAAGGTGATATTTTAAGGAAAACATTGTCGTATTGTTTATATATAAATATTTGTAACCAAAGTATATATAACTTGATATTCAAATAAAAAAATCTCTAATTGACGAAAAACTGAATTTTGCAAAACATTATAACGTAATTTAATTATATATCTATAGATGATTTTTTTTATGAAAATTTACATTTCACATATGTATATAAAGTTTTACTCGTTGCTATAAATGATTATTTTCAATAATTATTAGATTTATTGAAATTAGAATGACCTACAGATAATTAAATAATGACATTTATACTTATAATTTTTTTTGTCTTGACACTATCAACGCTTGCCCAAAGCTGACTGACTGACATTGAGACTAAAAGCCGTTTGGAACATAGATTTGTTTTATAGTTTAAACATCGGCTAAGAAAGTATTTACAACTTTAATTCGGGAGGAAATGGTAGGTAGCTAAACGTGCATCAGCAAGTCGTTTATTAAAAACATGATAATGGTACCGCTGTTAAGAATAGTATTCTACAAACCTTCAGGCAATAACAACGGTATAATAATGTCCTCCAGACCGATTTTCGGTCACGGCGGCCAATCTCAAGAGAGGTTGGCCAACTGCGCAGGAGATATTATAATACACAAGTATGTGCGTAAACACAGGTGCACTTTCTATTCCCTATCTCTCATAATCCGATGGAACGGCAATCCGACACGACCCGAAAGAGTTCAGGCGCAAGACCAACGGATTAACGTGCTGACCGAAGCACGGGAGTGTACACACTTCCAACTCCCAGACTCCGGGCTGCTATTGAGAATTTTCTGATGTAAAATCCCAATAACTTTTTATTGACCCGATGTGGAAATTGAACCCAGGACCTCCGAGTCTGCGGCCTTATATCTAGCCACTAGACCAACGAGGCAGTCATAATATATAAGCGAAACGCAAATCCTAACCAATAAACATATTTCTTATTATCTACCCGTGTGAAACCAGGACGATTGGCTAGTTGTTTATATGCATAATACACCAGTTTTTTTATTTCATAGGAAGGCGGACGAGCATATGGGCCACCTGATGGTAAGTGGTAACAAACGCCCATAGACATTGGCATTATAAGAAATTTTAACCATCGCTTACATCTCCAATGCACCACCAACCTTGGGAACTAAGATGTTATGTCCCTTTTGCCTGTAGTTACACTGGCTCACTCACCCTTCAAACCGGAACACAAGAATACAAAGTATTGCTGTTTTGCGGTAGAATATCTGATGAGTGGGTGGTACCTACCCAGACGAGCTTGCACTGAGCCCTTCCACCAAGTAAGTTCAAATATAATTTACAGATAGAATATTATATAAAATACAGTACAATATTCTGACAAATACTAAAGAAATATTTATTATACATACAGATATTACTTAAAATAAAAACAACTATCGCCTTAGTTAGAATTTTATCTGCTTAGGAAGCAATTTTATATATATTTTTGTACTTTTTAAAATTATTAATATATTTGTAACATTTTAATACAAGATTTAGTACTTTTAGTATATTCCGAAACAAGTACTTACTTTCTATTTAATTTATTGTTAGTTAAAAACGTCCGTAACATCAAAAATATATGCAAATACAACATCGCCAATTTAGGCAACCTAATTCAAAATGTGTCCCATGTCTCCGAGAGCATAGCTGGCGAGATTTAACGAATCCCAAGATCCAAGTTTGACGTTACCAAAAAAGTTGTCGCAATTAAAAGAGGTCCTCTCCTCTCAATGTATATTCATGGAAGAACCATTCGCAAACAAAAATAAAACCTGTTTGACAACTCCCGCCGTGCGAGCTGATACCTGCGTGTGACGTTACCAATAAATAAAATTAAATAAAAAAAAAAAACAAAAACAAATAATTAGTCTTTTAAAAACCCTTCGCGTTATGTTGCCACGACACGACATACTGTTGTGGTGTTAAATTGCACTTTTCTTTAAATTTAATAGCCCATTGACATGAATCAGTTCGGTACACCAATCCCTATGGAATTCACTGACGGTGCCCGTGCGATTAATTATATTGAAGGCTACTAATTAAATATTATCGACTTTTAACGGATGCTGGATCACTTTTACGTTAATTGACGCTTCTTTTCGTATCTCGTTTTAGTTTTGTATGTTTGTAATGTTCAATGTGTCAGTTTGTTCGTTAAGGTTTTGTTATACAATGTTGTCATTAATGTATAATATTTATCATGGGTGTATGTTATTTTTCAATGTTTTTTTTTTTTGAGTAGGTGGTATCTTGCTTTGCTCAAAAGCATACCACTAAGTATCCCTTGTGCTTGTAATAATAGTGACTCAAAAATAAAACGCAGTATATAAACGTAATCTTATTATGTTCCAATATCTGCAACCGTGATTTATTCGAATAGGCAGGCCGCAATCCCAGCCAATGGTCGTGGGTCAAAACCTGGGTTAGTACCGCTGAATATTCATGTGCTTAATTTGTATTTATAATTCTTCTCGTGCTTGGCGTTGAAGGAAATCATCGTGAGGAAACCTACTTGTGTCTCATTTCACTAAAATTCTGCCACATGTGTATTCCACCAACCAGCATTGAAGAAGCGTGGTGGAATAAGCTCCAAACCTTTTCCTCAGAAAAGAAGGCCTTAGCACAGCAGTGCAGCAGTGCAGGACATTCACAGGCTGTTACTTTTACTTACCCTTTTCGTATGTAATTTTTAAAACATTAATAATAGTTTATTACAAAAAATACTGATATTATTATATGATAATAACTACAAAATATAAGTAATAAAATGTTTTGCAAACATCATAAGATGGTAATATATATCGAGAACAGGAAACGTGCTACGAATAAGCACGTCCCAGCAATGACAGCTACTTGATCCTGAAATACTGCAATATTTATTTATCAAATACTTCTACTATCGTATTTTTTTTAAAATACATAAATCTTTTATACATAATAATTATGTACAAATCATATAAGATATATATATATTAGTATCTATTTGCTTGTTTACGCGTTTTTTTTCGCTTACACATCGTTCATCCGATTCTAGTAAAAAAAAAAAAAAATTATATAAAATAGATAGACAGACTGACAAATAGTCCACTTGATGATGAGGGGTCACCACAGATGTTGGTACTATGAGAAAACTTCACAATCCCTTACATCCTTTCACTCGGTGGTAGGGCTTTGTGCAAGCTCGTCTGGGTAGGTACCATCCACTCATCAGATATTCTACCGCAAAACAGCAGTACTGTGTATTGTTGTGTTTCGTTTTAAAGGGTTAGTGAGCCAGTGTAATTACAGGCACAAGAAATATACATCTTGGCGCATCAGCGATGTAAGCGATGGTTAACATTTCTTACACTGCCATTATCTATGGGCGTTGGTGATCACTCACCATCAGGTGGCCCATATGCTCGTCCGCCTACCAATACTATAAAAAAAAACATCGCAAGAGGCTGAGGTGGGTTGGTATAGAGCATTACTGACATGCATGTCATAGGTATCGGATAATTCACAAAAAAATATAAAAAGGCATTGTAACACACCGTGTCAGCTAGTACGCTGTAAGTCAAAAGCATGTCTATCTCCCATTTTAAAAAAAGCTGATAATTTAAGATATTACCCTAAACTTCTATAATTAGTTTCAATGCTTAACTACTTTAAGACCGTATCAAAACACCATTAATAGATAATAACAGGTCTGACGCTCGCTTAATGAGTCGCTCTTATCGGAATGAAAATCGAATCCTGTGTAAGTAACTTGTACCTAGTGTTTTGAAATACAAAACAATATCATGTTGTCTTTTTCTCGCGTATGACAATGATTGTTTGTTAGAAAAGGAGGGGTGAGAATATTTAAGTTATATTGACGGTAGGTGTTTGAGTTGCTTTGTAAATTGCATCTCTGTTAGTTATGTGAGGACTTATTTATGATCAAATAGGTATAAATTAACTAATAGATTAAGATTATTTGCAAGCCTTGTCTTAATTCGTAATCTAAACATATAATATTTATTCGTTATTGTTTTTTTTTATGAAGTAACGCTTCTTAGTGACGATATACGTGAACAAAAACAGTGCATGAACCGAGTTGCAAAAAATACAGTAATTACATTTTCCCCTAAATAGAAAATAAATTATAATATTGAAAATAATTTTTTAACACTAATTCGAAAAGTAAAGTAACTGCTTAATCTCACTACAAGGCTAAGACCCTCCATTTGAAGGTTAAACTCATTCAAATGTGGCTTCATGTGTCACATGCAGGTTTCTTTACGATGTTTTCCTTCACCGCTGATCACAAAATGCCAAACACAAGTCAAATACATGAAATTCTGTGGATCTTGCCCGAGCTTGAATAATAGATATCTGTATGATTGAAAAACTTACAAAAATAATTAAAGGATTAATGACATTAGAAACCCACACAGTCGCTGTCAACCAATCGACCAATCAGAACACTGGATACCTCCGAACGCATTCTAGTATTAAATAAGAATTATTTACAGTAACAGCCTGTGAATGTTCCACTGCTGGGCTAAGGCCTCCTCTTTTTGAGCTTTTCCACTACGCTAATCTAATGTGGGTTGTTGGAAGCACGACATGAATTATAATAAAAATTAAGCACATGAAATTCAGTGGTGCTTGCTCGGGTTTGAACCCATGATCATCGGTTAAGATTCACGCGTTTTTACCACGGCATCTAATTTACAAGAATTACATAAGAATTATTTACGATGTACATAATATAATAAATTAATTTGAATTTATGTAATTAGCTCGTTTATATACTGGATTGTTTGATAGAACATAAGCAACAAGAAATTCTTGAATCCGAATTCCGATGCATCACATACAATTTCAAGTTGTAAATAAAATATATATTTACGATATGTTAAAATGAATCCCTGTACGAATATATAAAGCGTTTTATAAAACAGTGGTACAAAATATATCAATTGGGTCGGTTTTTATACGGAGCTGTGTAAAACATCGTACTCGCGTGTGCTCGCCTTATGTGAGTCTGACACGCGAAGTGTGCGCGCGCGAAAAAGTTATTAACTATATTCGGACGAGTTTAATTCGAGCTATTTTACTAATTACATGATATTATTCAGGTATTCGGATTTATTGTAGAATTGCTACACTTTGATTTATATTTTAAGTAAAATGGAAAGTTTTGGGTTAGAACTTAAGTTTTAAATCTGAACTTAGAAATATGATTTATGAAAATGATTTTGATTTTGTATTTCGGACCAAGTGTATAATAATGAAGCCAATACGTCGTTTTATAAGGCATTGATTTAAAATTAACCTATATTTTATATCTTTAACCTATTTTTTTTTACGTAACTGTGGGCAAACGAGCATGTGGCTCACCTGATGGAAAGTGACTACCACCGCCCATGGACATCTGCAGCACCCGGGTAGGGTATGCCGGTTTACACCACTTTTCAAACCGTCAGCGTTACATTAAATTGTAACAACATATATGTAATATTTTTTCCTGTGAAATTATTCACACAAGGCCATCTGATCCCAAACTACTACCGTACTATGGAAACCATAGACAATATCTGTCCTGGGCGGGAATCGAACCCACGACTTGCGCCGCGAAAGGCTCGGCGCCAACAGGCTCGAAATAAATTTAAATTCATAATTGCGAGTTCAAACCCAGGCGAACATCACTGAATTTTAATATACTTGAAAGAAAACATCGTTAGTAAACCTACACATGTAATTGTATATCCACGACAACTGGAGCAACTTGATGGAAAATGTATGCTACAAACCTTGTCCTCAAAAATAGAGGAAGCCTCATTCAGTAACGTGACTTCTATACTGTTTATCTTGTGTATTAAACGTACTAAAAAAATAACTTGAATAAAATCATACAAATTTCTTCCTAACTATATTAAACACTTTCTCGATCATCTGTACGGCAACCCTTTTTATTTTCAAAGGCAGCACCTCGAATGATCGAATGTTTCGAATTCATGTTAAACACAAACTTATCGGATTCCAAATTGTTGTAATTTGTTAACTATTCTAGAACACCAAGTTGTATGGACTTAATCATTACGTGAGTTATGAATTTTATGAATGATTAAATTTAATATTTGTTACAATCTATTATACAAATTGAGTTATTCGATACAACTCGTTTTAACTAATAAGTTATTTGTGTTTAGTTCGCGTTTTATTGCAACGTTTACATCTGTAACGTAAGCATGAAGTGTTTGTGGCGCAATAATGAAACCGATATCAAAACCAGACAGTTAAAACAGTATTTTTATATGCAATTGTTATACAAAAATTGCTATCACTAAACCTATTTTAATTCCGCCTTTCATTTAACTTATAAATAACACTAGCTGTGCCCTACGGTTTCACCCGCGTATAATTAATAAAAATATAATATATAATAATCAGCCTAGAGCCTTTCTCGAAAAAAAGGACTATACAAAACAAAAATATTTTTTAAATTCGAACCAGTAGTTCCTGAGATTAGCCGGATCAAACAAACAAACTCTTCAGCTTAATATATTAGTATATATATAGATAATCTGCTGAAGAGTCCTTTTAATTTAACGAATCAATTGTAATGAAGTCATTTTATATACTCTAAAACAATGCCTTATTTACAATTTTTTAAAATGCAAGTAATACTATATTTAAAGAATGGTAGCTTTTGTATTTTATTTTAAATTAATTTATCCAAAGGCCTTCGATTATGCATCCTAAGAAGATGATTATTCGATCTTTATAAACATATTTTTCTATTCTTAAACGAACACCAAACCTACGACCCTAAAAACAAGGTTTAATTGCGAAGATAAAACAGTAACGCACTCGACCATCTCAAATACTCGCTAAGAACATTAAAGCCGAATTATGGTACCGATAAATAGGGGATGGATTCACGGGGTAGTAGAAGAAAAGGTATTAGCTTTTATCATATATATTTAAGAAGAAATCAATTGATGCGTTCAGTTTAACAATGATTTATATAATGGTTGTTGTATGTTGTTTTGTCTTCTTCTTATGAATGTTAATTTACTAATGCTAGTAAGGGATATCTATATGTAAATATTGAGAAGTCGTTGTTATAATAAGCGATAAAGCTATTTTTAATATTTCGGTTTAACAAAATGACTCAAATCATGCGTTTTGGTTGTGTAGTTAGCTAGCTGCTCCACGCGGCTTCAACTGCAAGGCTTAGGCTATTTTACGTGCCCGTCTTGGTAGGTACCACAAAATATTTTCCCGCCAAGCAATAATTTGTTTTGTTGTGTTCCTGTTTAAATGGTGAGTAAGTCAGTAACTACAGGCACAAGGGACATAACATCTTATTTTCCGAGGTTGGTGGCGCATTCCTTACAATGCTAATGTCTATGGGCGTTGGTGACCACTTACCATCAGATGGCCCATATACTCGTCTACCTATACTATAAAAAAAGTCAGACCATTAATAACATGATGGTTATTCGGTATTACTTTTTTACATTATTTAGCGTGTGATTAGAAATACAGCAGCTTATTGGAAAACTGAGGACTCAAGGAGATGCCTTTCAAAAAATATTTATATCCTGGGAAGTTATTCACACATGGTCATCAAAATTCAAATTCAAATTCAAATATCTTTATTCAATGTTGAAGTGTTACACTTACTTATTGATTGTCATAAGTCTACCACCGGTTCGGAAATAAACCTCAGACCTGAGAAGAACCGGCGAAAGAAACTCAGCGGGATTTTTTTTTCATCTCATTTTTTACAATATTTATATAATATATAATAACAAAACAATAATAATATTCTTCTTTAATTGAAACAGCCTGGAGGCGATCGTTTCATTCCCAAGGTATCTGATAAGGCATCTGGTAAGGCATCTGATCCCAAACTAAGCAGAGCTCGTACTATGGAAACCAGCCAACTTTTCTTTTGCAAATACATACTTATATAGATAACTACACTCCGATTCAGGACAAACAGACATGTTCATGCACACAAATGTCTGTCCTGGGTGGGACTCGGACCCACGACCTGAGGCGCGGAAGACAAGTTTTTACCGACCACGCCAACCGGCTCATCAGAGATATAAATAAGGGATTATAATATTAAAATGGCATTAAAATTAGTCATCTAATTACAACCGAGGCGTTTTCTGATGCTAAGGAAGTAACGATTACATTGAAAGCATGTGCTTGGTATCCACAGCTTCTCAATATATGAATGTATATTGTAGAAATTACAATGCATTTTATATAAAATCTAATTCAATAAAGCGTATAATTATAGTAGTTATTTAGTTTTTGTAGGTTTTAAATTGAAGCAAACATTTAACACAAAATAAGAATCCAAGTATACAGGGCCGGATCTATCATATGGCTATTTGGGCTTCAGCCCAGGGCATTCAATGCACGGGGCATTCAAGGGGCCCCCAGCTAAGTCCAGTCAAAAATAGACGATAATACAAAAGAATCCATAATTTTATTAAATTAAACAGATCGTATGGTTTGCAGTCCTACGAACCCTTCGATCAATCAAACCAATTCAATTCATTTAATTCAAGTCTACTGTCTCACTGTCTACTTACTGACTCATTTTTTTTCTATACTTTTAGTAATTAGGTGAGCCTCTAAGTAGTATTAGCCCAGGGCCCCCTTAACTCACGCTCCGGCCCTGCAAGTATAACCCACCCATGTAGAGAAATCCAATTATAATAGACACAAAAACAACCCATATGTAAAAACTGTTTCTTCACATTACTTTTTACTCTTAAATACACTTTAATTAAGAATCACATTATTATATAAAAATGCGTGTTTACATTCATCCATCGAGGTTTAATTGCACCCATAAAACAATTTTAAGGTTCCCGACGTCTCAAACGTTCATTAAGAACCGTAATGGCGAGCTATGGTGCCGATAAATGGGAGATTCGCGGGGCGATGTCGAGAATGAATGGAAAGGTCACAATGGTGATTTATTATTGTAATCTATGTTGTTACGATTATATGTTTTCTTGAAAACAATTATAAATGGATTATTGAGAACACGACAAACAGAAAAAAACTCGGTTTTTTACTTAAGCATTTTTGGCGCTAAAATTTCTGGACTACCAGGGCTAGCAGTGAAATTAACACCACGAAACTTTTGCATTACGAGTTTTACACAATAGGTTAATTCTAAGGAAGGATTTTTGAAAATTAAACCTCTAATGAAAATGATGAAAGTTTAAAATATGGCGCTGTTAGTAAGCAACAGTTAATGAAGTCAAGTCACTATGTTGAGCAATATCTTGCATAGTATACGTTAAAGAGCTCACATATATATAAAATATATAGTAACAGCCTGTGAATGTCCCACTGCTGAGCTAAGGCTTCTTCTCCTTTTTTGAGAAGAAGGTTTTAAAGCTTATTCCTCCACGCTGCTCCAATGCGGGTTGGCATAATACACATGTGGCAGAATATGAGTGAAATTTGACACATGCAGGTTTCTTCACGATGTTTTCCTTCAGCGTCAAGGACGAGATGAATTATAAACTCAAATTAAGCACTTGAAAATTCAGTGGTGCTTGCCCGGGTTTGAACCCACGTTCATTGGTTAAGATTCACGCGTTCTAGCCACTGGGCCATCTCGGCTTCAGTATAATATATGATAAACTAAAACTTCCTTTTAAGTACATATCAAATGTAGTCTATTTAAATACACCAGTATAGATCACTAACTAATTTAAATTTTTGACATTCGACTAATATGTTCCATCGCCTTATGAGACGTGTTCGACCAATATGAATAGTCAATATGTATGGAAATTCTTTGGAACTCGTTGGGAATTGATGGCTTCGTGGCTCGCGATGGCTTCATAAGTTCCCTGACTATTAGCTATAAACAAATTTTACATTATATCCTTTCAAATTGTTGTTAAGCTCTAAGGTATTGTAAATATTGTTCTGATAATTATTTATTGGTTGGTACAAAATGTTGGCCCAACACCCCGACATCAAAATTGCATACAATTTTAATTATTAAAACTGTTCTTTTAATGTAGTCATATTACCTCTACCAATGGGTCTAATTATGTATTAGACTTAAAATTTAGCATATACTTATTTATATACTTTCGAAATACATATTATATATATTAGATACAAAGGGTTTTTTTTGCTTCAGCAACTGTTTTTAGTTTTTATAATATTTTAATATTCCAAATTTAAAGCACGTGAAACCGCAGGACGTTCAGTTTACAATATGGGAAGTGATTTTCTAATCACAACATTTACAAACCCATAATTATAAAAAAAAATCCGGAACTCTATATAATATTACTAAACTAAAATGAAATTGTTGTAAACATAATGTATTTATTAAGAATCCGTAGCGTACGTTATGTTACGCCTGTTATGCAAATAAAATCAATTTAAATAAATAATCAATGACATGAGAACATTAATAATTACAAATAGTGACTTTTTCGACGGCGAGTGCGTCTTAACCAAAGGGTTCCGTAGTTTAAAAAAAATAATCAAAGAAATAGCAAAGAAAGACGAAACACAATGATGGTACATTGCCTTACGTCGCCTTTCATCGTAAGAAATCTTTATTTATTAAAAGTTTGCTAGCGAATGTTACATAAACTGTATCTTAATAAATCATGTACACCCATTTGAAAGCAAACACAACATGCACAGTGTTCTTGCGCTGATTACAATTTTATGAAATTATTAGAGAGATTGCCTAATATAACAGAAAAAAATGACAAACATGAGCTAGTATATAAAAAAACCTACAGGTTTAAAATATTTGGTGTTTATAAATTCAGTTTGTATTTACTTACAAGATTGATTTCTTTATATATTAATTAAACTAACTTATCAGTATATCTTATTTCTAATTACTAGCCAATATCACAGGATACAATCAAAGGATTGTCTGTGCCGTTATCTTAATTTTTTTTCCAAGGAATGTTTAGGTTGAGGTATATAATTAAAATGGCTGTATTTTTTTCTTTAAAAAATAATAAATCAAAGAAAAAAAATATTTAACTATCATAGAATTTCTACTAAAATTATTGTCTTTTAATTTTGATATGTAGAAAAATATATAGAGTACTTAATATACTGGAACAGAGTGGACAAGACCTTCAGCAATGAAGAGTACAACCGAGAAGAGGAAGAATATATAGTATTATATATAATTTTCAAATATTTATTCATACATAGTAGCAACACAATGACAATAATAATCTTTAATTATCATAAAACAAATTCAAATATTTTGATTGATAACAACAAATAGTTTAATTTTGTGAAAAAATTCCGAGATAAACATAAGATAATTTTACATAAAACAATTCGATATTTTTTTATACGGAACCCAATAGTTAAACACATCAAAGGCATTAATGATGGTACATAAAGTTGTACACATTGCCACACACGGTCGAATATCGAAATAGCGAATAGAACTGGCTGAGTTAAGTGATTTGACCAATTATTGCCTGTCCCCTGCAGAGCAGTTTGGATTTGACATTAAAAGAATTCCTTTACACGGATCTAAAGCTACTGACAACTCTGATTTTGTTATTTATTTGGAAACTCAAAACAGTATCTAGAAATTATAAGTAGTCGAAGTCGAAAAATACATTGATGGTAAAATGCTCCTGTACTTTAAAAGCCTGCATTAAATGTGGCTGCCGTAACTCTTTAATAAGATACTTAGTGGTATTTGTATTTCGATTTTAATCGTGATACATAAGATAGTATAGTATTTTACTAATTTTAATATATGTAAGTAAAAGTTTATTTATTTATTTATTTTATTCTACCGTTGTCAAAAAAAAAAATTAACAATAAACAATAAATAGAATACAAATGCAACAACATGCAACTATTGAATATAGTATCAAAAACAATCCAAAAATAGCGCATCTAGTGCTAGTGCATCTTAAGTGTTCGCCCACACTGTAACGGCCGCAGTACGCTTCTGACATAGAGATTACACTAACAACATAAATAAGCGTGCTACGTGTTTCATTAGACTACATCGTTTAACCTGTTTGTGCCTACTCGTCTAATAAATAGACCATTGATGAGCGGTTACATCTGCATAGCCGATATCTTCAGGAACATCATTTGATAACTTTGACAGGTAATTAGGCAATCTCTGTCATAGGAATGTCTATGGTCGTTTGGTTTTTGGCAGAATGGAGTAAAGTTTTCGTTATCATTCTAACAGTTAAGGCGGAGTTGTTTGTTTTTTTGCCTTAATAATTTCCACCAGCTCTAGTATTAATAACACTAGAAAATACAGTTCAACAGCATTAAATTTCTTTATTTTCTTTGAGAGCGTAATAATCGACTTGACTTTGTTAACCTAGACAAGGAATAAAGAATTATGATGTTAGCAATGACGATATGTGGTCATCTTCATCCGCATTTTGAAAGATGTAGCCAGAATGCCTGAACATCTTCTTTATAGACTTCAGTGCGTTTAACTCTATATCTATATCTAATAAAATCAAGTTATAACTGGTTCAAGACTTATCACTGAATTTGCTTAATTTTTGTTTATAATTCATCTTAATCTATCCACCAGTTGACTGGACGCCTTTTTTCAATATGTGCGTATGTGAAATATACGTGGGCGAAAGAAACGTTACAAACGCCAACTTTCTTCATACTAGTATATCGCTGCTTGATGATAATTTAAATATTTTATATCTATAACTTACATAGATAAATAATGTTTATTGAAAGATATTTGACCGAATTTTACACGAGTGAAAGCTCGTCTTCAACTAGTAAATATATATAAATGAATAATATAATTATATAAATATATATAAATAAATATATATAAATTCCGGTCGTGTCGGATTGCCGTCCCATCGGATTATGAGAGCTAAGGAAAAGGAGTGAACCCGTGTTCGCGCACACACTTGTGCACTATAATATCTCCTGCGCAGTTGGCTAATCTCTCTTAAGATTAGCCGCCGTGGCCGAAATCGGTCTGGAGGACCTTATTTATATATAAATGAAAATGTATATATTGACAGTAATACAATCGACATTATAAATGATATAATATTAAAACAAAAAATGTATTTACAATTTAGAAAAATAAAAGAAACTCAACTAACTCAAGAAATGAAGAAATTGCACCTAAATTGATTGATATATAAATACCCTGTGTCGGTACTGCCCTTTGATCTTTAGGCAATTTTACTCAAGAATAATATACAAGTAGAATTATTGCTGATCTTTAAAGTATTTCTCAGAATCTAGGCGTGAGTACAACGTAACGTCAAGTTTTGTTAATTTTCTAATGAACATAATAATAGTGCTGTGTTCTCAGTACCGGTTTTTGTACCTTCATAAGTGAAAGTAACAAAAAATGAATAATATTTTAAAACTAAGTTGAAGATCCCTTCGTATTTTGCTATGTAATATTACAATGTTAATAAAATAAAAATTGTGACAGTGAGATACTTTTGACGTTTATTACTATAACTTCTAATTGATTTTACTTTTTAAACCCAAGAAAATATACTATATTTGATGAAGGATATCGTATATATACATAAAAAATGTACGAGTATAATGTTTTTCGAGAAAAATAGTTGTAATCATAGTCATTATTTTCAAATAAGCATAATAATGGTCATGTAGTTTTGGTACCGGTTATTTTTTCATTTTATCCAATGTATTGTATACTAACATACATATATAAATATATTAACAAACATATATTGTTATATAAAATAAGTCAGTTGTGTTCTGCTTGTACTTATAGATTAGCTTCGCTTGAACTATTGTTTGTATTGACTTTGTTCGTGGGAAGCGGTTTTTGTCTATATGATAGATTTTATTGAATATTTACTTAAATAATAAAAATCATTGATTGTATAATTAGGTTATTGTCTGGTATTTTATTGAAGTCCATTGATTGGCGTAAGATAGCTCTGTAGGGCTTTTGTGTAAGAACAAAAACTTAGCGCAGAAAACGGTTGTGAATGTTCAGAAAGTGATATGCGACATTGACAATCATTATTATACTATTTCATACTATTGGTGGTAGAGCTTTGTGCTAGCTCGTCTGGGTATGTACCACCCAATAATCAGATATTCTACAGCAAAACAGTAGTACTTTGTATTTTTGTATTCTGGGTTGAAGGGTGAGCGAGCCAGTGTAATTACAGCCACAAGGGACAAAACATCTTAGTTCCCAGGGTTAGTGACGCATTGGCGATGTAAGCGATGGTTAACATTTCTAACAATCCAATTATTTATGGGCGTTGGGTACCACTTGCCAAAATACACTCATCAAAATAGTACATCACCATAAGTTAGTAATGAAGTGGCTTCATACAAAATCGCACTGCTGTCGAGCTTTCGCTTTATAATATAGTTATGTAGATATTTATCAGAAGAAATACTTCGCTTGACCTCTTTTTAGAAGTGGATTGAATAAACTAATCTCTAAAGAGAATCACGGATTCAAATCCTAGCAAGCACCACTTAGAGTTGACGTTATTCATATGTGTTTATACTATTGAGATGAAAATCTTAAGGAAACCATGTATTGGATAAAAATTTGCTTAATCTACAAATATATATTACAAGGTAGCGTTGCAATGGAACATAGCTCTAAGTCTCCATCTTGGTAACAACTAGGGCACCTATTTAGGAGCGCGCTAGAAGTCTTCATAACAATATTCTTCTTTGTACCTCTCCATCATTGAAGTTTGGCCGTCATCTAGTCATATTATAAACAAAGACAGGTTCTTTCGCTAAACGAAAAAGCTATGAAATATGAGCAATCGTGAGCCGTTAAGTTCACTTAGACGCACAATTTATATATGTATGAATGATATTTATTTCATGTAAGAGGGAGCAAACGAACAGGAGGCTCACCTGATGGAAAGTGACTACCATCGCCCAGGGACATCTGCAACATCCGAGGACTTGCAGGTGCGTTGCTGGCCTTTGAGTAGGTAATGAGTACGCTCTCTTCTTGAACGTTTTATAATATATTGAATTATTTACCCCTTTAATATAAAAAAAAATCCTCTGCTAAATTCAATGTATCCACTAAGTTTCATTGATTTTGAAATAAAATAAGATACATAACATAAAAGTATAAACCAAATCACCAATATTTTGAAATGATATCATTTGTCCGATTTAAACGCTTCTCGTTAATAACAATAATCTATTCATTGTAAAGGATTTAAATATAAAAATATATATCAAGAATCGCTAATTTAGCCGCGGGGGATTTAAAACTAGTTTTTTTTTATTCGCACATAAAACATAATTGAACGGACGCGAGCCTCGACCGGTTGGGCGATTCGTCGCGCAATCCGTCCAGTTATTAGTCGCCCATTAAATTACGTAGAGGTGGCATAAAATTTATTCGTGAACAAAACAAAATTGCCTCTCTGACACTTACATATATCGTTCCCTTACGAACGCAAAGGTCATAAAGCGATTCTTCAAGGTTGAATAATTCGTGGGTGTTAGGTTGTAAATATTAATAGTGCTTATTAAAAACAATGTTACGAAACAACTAATCATGTGATTTGTAATATTTTATTTGTGTTTTTTGGTATATTTTTTTATATAGATCATACAATTGATACAGCTTAAAGAGTTTGTTCTTCTATGCTACCTACTTTAAACAGCTATTATCAGAACTTAACTTTTTTTCCTCTGTCGTAGAAAATTTGAATAAAAATGTGAGGATAAAGATATACAAAGGCCGGCAACGCATCTGCATGTCCTCGGATGTTGCAGATGTCCATGGGCGGTGGTAGTCACTTTCCATCAGGTGAGCCTCCTGCTCGTTTGCCCCCTCTAAAATAAAAAAAATAAAAAATACACAAAATAAACTTATGTGACATATTAAATTATGCATATTAATCTTGCCACCATTCCACGCGGTCACAACTTGTTTTTAATTTTTATTTGTATTTAGTAAAGGTGTTAATATAAATTCTTATTATATATATATTATTAACTAACCCGGATGCTTGCGACAAATTTTCGATACGTTTCAGTTTAGCTACAATTCCTACTCAATGGAATACAATATCAGTACTGAGGCTCTTGCCAAGTTGACATTCTACAATTGTAAACGCTAATAGAAAACTAAATATTGTATGAGAATGACCACGTGACTTATCGTTGAGAGATGTCATTCTCATACATTTGTTTAGTTTTCTATTAGCGTTTACGATTGTAGAATGTCAACTTGGCTAGGGCCTGTGATCTATAAATGACGTAAATTAATCCGGATTAAACTGGATTACATAATGTAATAAACATTAACGATTTATAAAATAGTCATGTATATATACAACGAACTATTTTTATCACTTCAACGACATCGATGATCTGTGTGCTAGCTTCGGAAATAAGTAATATACAAATAAGTAGTATTATGTAATTTAATGTAATAATTCGTTCTTCGTTGATTTATAGATAAATAACTAAAAGTTAATCAAGTTACACACACACACACACATATATATATATATATATATATATATATATATATATATATATATATCCTCCAAACAAAGTGGCAAGTTATATATATATATTTAAATATCTAACTTATTCAGTGTTGCTATTCTTATGCAGATTTGAGAAGTATAAAAATTTCACATATTTTAAATTTTTTCTCAATATTTTAAGTTGAAACAGAAAATTAAGCACATTCAGTGCTTTGCCCGATTTAAACCAGCCATCTTCGTTTAACTGTCAAGTGCTCATAACGTGTTCTGAAACAACTCCATTCAATCTCCAAAAATACCAAGCAAGCAAAATCTTAAAATTCAAGATCAAATATGTATAAACCTTTAGAAGTTAAGACTACATCAAATACGGTGTTGCAATTAAATAAAACACGAAACAAACGTAGCTATCGTACGTGAAAATTTATCAAAAATCGTTTTAATATTAAGATTAAAACAACAAGGAGAGAACAATTAAAAACATTTTCGACCGAAATCGATAGTCATCGACATGAGAAACGAAATTGCCGGTTGTAACAATGGCATTGTAAATAAATTAATCGATAACATTTGATATCGTTTTTAATAATAGCGTTTTTCTCAAGAGATGCATACATTTACGAGCTGTTTTTAATTCGCTTGGCTGTATTTAATTCTGATCCAATCAGTATCTGAGTATCAGCGCGTTGACTCGTAAAAACATCATCGCTTGTTGAAAAATATTTCTTAGTTATTTTACTGCTAGTATGTGGGTGGGTAAACATGTGGCAGAAATTCAGCCTACACAGTTTCGTGTATAAAAACTCAGTGTTACTCCTTCTATCTTATTAAAAACTATTCGAAACTTGTTCCACCAAATACAACAACAAATTTGGGAAAATAATATCCTACCCATTTTCCTCTGCCAGTTTCATGTCAATGATAATAAATTTCAGTTTGATAGGGCTTTGTGCAAGCCCGCTAAGATATCCTACTGCTAAACAGCAATAGTATTGTTGCGTCTCAGTTTTGAAGAGTGAGTGAGCGAGTGTACAGGCACAAGGGACATAACATCTCCTATTCCCAATGTTCATTGGCGATGTAAGGGGTGGTTAATATTGCTTTTAATAGCAATGTCTAGGGGCGGTTCTGACCACGTACCATCAAGTTGGCCACTTGCCCGTCCGCCTACCTATAACATAAAAAAAACAGTTACTTTCACTTTTTTTTTATTTATTTATTATTATCCAAACACATGGAATAACAATTAAACAAAATAAGAGCATTATAAAAACCACAGAGGTTTGACATTAATTAAAAAACAGGAATATATTAATTGAGTCTAAAAAAAGAAAAAATAATAATTAAACGTATATAGTCAACATTTACCTGTTCCGTGATTGATTGTAAAATTAATAATCCGATGAAGATATTATACATTTCTTCTACATATTAATATAGTTCTTGCTTGAATTAACTGAAAGGTCAGACACACGACAACGTCCATTAATTGTCAATTTAGTTGTCAAATCAACGTATATGATTGATTTGAATATTCTGCAATCTGCTTACATAAATCTATTGAGCTTTTAAGCACTAATCAAATGGTAAATGTTACCTAATATATTTATTGCTATACATGTATGGTTTAATATATATTTTTTATTTACGATAAAGGAATTTTTCGACTTTTCCGAACCGATGTGGCAAACAAACCTTCAAGAAGAGAGCCTACTCTTTCCTCCAAGACCGGCAACGCACCTGCAAGTCCTCGGGTGTTGCAGGTGTCCATGGGCGGTGGTAGACACTTTCCATCAGGTGAGCCTTCTGCGTTTCTTACATAAAAAAAAGAATAGTGCATTCGATAATATTTTATACTTAACTTTATTTTGAAAATATAAAAGTAGCTGGTAAATGTTCAAAATGAAAATACAATTTTGTGTAAGGATTTTTGTGATGAAACTTTGTTAGATTAAAGGTAAAAAAATAGTGTGAGTTAAATAATAATATAGTTATGAGATTCCTTGATCCATATAACAGCATTATTTAAAAAAAAAAGACGATCGCTAATTGTTAACCGCCATTTTGTTGTCTACAAGAAGAACAATTAAATAGAACATTAGAGTGGCCGTATGGAGTGCACATTGGATTGCGTTGTACCATATAATATAATATTTAGTTACCATAGAATCAAACCTGTTACTTTTGCATAGTTTAGTCATTACACCGTTGAGACGTATTTCACAATATTATAAAACGGATACAACATATTTTAATTACATTACCAAATCAATGATACTGTCATAAATACTATTTAAATGCAAAACACTGTTTTGATTAAGAAATTTAAATAATTTAAGCCGATGAAATTACTTTAGTTCGTGTAATAAAATATAATACTTTAAGTAATAATTTAAGATGTTTTGTTTTTAAATTATATGATGTTAATTCGATATGTACGAACTCTAAACATATTGAATACTAGGGTGAGACAGTTATCATAATAATCTTGCTTAAATACATAAAATATTTGTTATTATTTACATACTTAATTGTACAGTATATACACAGTACATAAAATGCTTAGAACTAATATTACTTTGGATTTAATAAATATTAATTAGGCATGTCCTTAAGAAAACTTAATTAAAATAAAATTAAGCACAAAATTTATATAGGTGGTTATATAGAAGTAATATTAAGTAACAGTCAGTCTTTAAATGCCTCACAGCTGGGCTTGGGCCTCGTAGGAGCTTACATGTTTCCCCACTGTGGATTGTTAGTGAAACGTGTGATAGAAAGGCAGATTTCCTCATGATGGTATCCTTCCATAATTTGAGATAAACACAAAATAAACCTCCAGAATCTACGCTTAAGAATCAGACCACTGTGCCATCTCGGTTTGCATATAATAGTAATTAACAATTTGTCTGAAATTAATACTCTGATAAATAAATTGATAATATAAAAGCGTGAGCCTGACTCACCGATTATTTTATCGCTAAAAATGTTTCTTTTTTTTATTATGTTGACAAAACGGATTTGAGTAATCCGATATCAATCTGTTATGGCTCTGTCGTTTTTTTTTATAAATCGTGATATTTGGTGTTGCTTTATAAATACATTTTTATCTATATTTTTTATCTCGTTGTATTTCTGTATTATTCTTTATTATTATTTGTTAAATCCTTAAATAAAATAATAATAATCATTGAATATATTATTCGGGTAAATAAATATTGTGTTTATTATTACACGAATGTATAATGAAAAAAAAAACATTGAAACTTATTGTATGCATGCCATTGGCTGTAAAACCGACATCAAAGCTTAGACAAAACGTCTTTGGGTGACTTTAATAAGGCACACCGTGACGATAAAAAAAATAAAAAAATATAATTTTTACTCTGTACCGATAAAAATACACGTTTAAACACAAACGGCCTTACTTAAAACATTGTTTAACGGATGAGTAAATAAATAATGCTGTATTTTTCTTTCGAATGTGAAATTAGTAATGTTAGAAAGAGCGAAATCTGTATTTAAATAGACAGCCGCTTAAAAACGTATATAGGTAAAGCCGAATGTTACAGGAACAATTAATTATTAAAAAGATATTGATGTACAGACACCGCCCGTTACATATATATTGATAAGGTATAAGTCGTCCGTCGTCACTTCCCTGGCTATCAGCGCGCCCACGCGGTCCCTTCAAGTATCATGTTACGGTAAAACAACAAAATATGCAAATACAAAACAAACAACGTTGACGTTTTAATGTTTGTCATCACCGTCATTTGTTTTATCGTTTATAAAAAAAACTCGTAACGTTTTTTATATGGACGTGAACAAACTGGCTGCTAATTTTTGATTATCTTCATTTAAAAGGTTTTATTTTTTATTAAGACCTCTTTTTACGAAATAAAATCTTTATTTAATGAAGATACTTTATTTTTAAACGAGCTAACGGACATTCAAGCGTAAGTTGTCACTTTTGCTTGTTAATACTGTTGCTAGTGTAAGTATAATTATATATTTATCTTCATAAAACACGGACGGTCAAATTGGCAACGTGATGGTAAATAATCACCACTAGACATACCAATAGCCACTAGCAAATGCGCCAACATCCTTTGAGAACCAAGATGTTATATACCTTATGCCTGTGCCTGGCTCACTCAGCTTTCAAAGTGAAACTCAAGAACACTTAATAACGATGTTTGGCGGTGAAATATGTGATTAGTTACTAGTACATACTAAGACAAGCTTGCACAAAGCCCTAGCACCAAATAAAATTATGATGATGTCTTCTGACTCTTATTACCTATTTTGTCTTATATGTATGAGTTGTTAGTGGGTTTTTACGGCCTAACTATATAGAAACTGTAATTATAATGTCATTCGTTACACTCTAAAACGTTACATAAAGAAACGTACTCCAATTTAATCTTAAAATAATACTTCAACTAAGCTTGATGAAGATTCGCTTCAAAAAAATTCCGCTCAGGAAGTATATGACGGTTAAATGGAAAATTTTATTCAATATTAGAAGAATATCCTCAATTAGACATCAAAATCTCATAACACGTTTAAGTACGTTATAATTTTAATAAATAACTTTTCGTAACAGCACTCGTTCAGACGAAATGTTAAGAGTACTTAATGTCATGTAAACACCACTACAAATTTGCCGAATTGCAAATTAAGACGTTTAAATTTTTTCACATAAATTCAACTTTATCACTATATACATAAAGTCCAATATACATTATAATAATTACGTGTTATATAATTATAATAAGAAAAAATATATTACCGTAATGATTGTTTTGAAAGAATTCCAACGATCAATATGGTCTAAAAAAGATTTCTTTTGCTATTCTATGAGAAGAAGCCCTTAATGATAACCGCTACACGTTCATGAAATGTGGGGAAGTGATATGCGATATTGTTTGAAATCATTATAACATTTAAAGGATTCAAGCATCAAAATAGCGTATTATTATAAATCAGTTTAAGGCATTTCACGAGTGGGATACGAAGGGAATTACAGAATGCACTGCCATTTCGCCCACGGTTGTCAATTTTAAAAGCCAATTGTGTAAAAAAATATTTTAGTCCAAACACAGGTGCACTCTCTATTCCCCTCTCATAATCCGATGGGACAGCAAATCCAACACGATTGGAAAAGGTTTAGCTTTACGTGGTCTCCGAAGAACGGAAGTGTACACTCCAACTTACAGACTCCGGGCATCTGAGATTTTTTTCGACTGAAAACCAACCAAACCCAATAACCTTTTATCAGTCCCACCTGAGGTTTGAACTGCCTCATATTTTTATTCATTATTTATTCTCAAAAACAAAGTACACAATTCTCACTAAATACAAAATTCTCGCCAAACTAAAGTTTGATGGCGAGATTTTTTACATACAAATACTTAACCTATATACAATATTTATTTATTTAATTAAACATAGACTAGTAAGCAATTCTTAAATATTAAACTAAATATTTTACATAATAATTCTATTACCTAATCTATGACATTGTCATTGAGAAACTCTCTTAGTTTTAATTTTAAATTTATTTTACTCATGTTTGGGATTTGTTGATATCTAGCCACTATACCAAATTTTATTTTATTTTATTTTATCACCTTGATTCATAAACAGTCACAGTTATTATATGTACTCATGTCTCATACGTACATATAACTTATAAATAAAACATAATTTAACACAATTTTATTTCAAAACGGTTATAAAAGTAATCTAAATCATCCGAGAACACAACGCCATGGGTCCTAAGCGATTGCACTTCGATTTATTCCGTCTTACAAACTAATTGGCATGTAGCGATCAGTCCGCATTCCACACCTTCGCTACCAGTCCACTCAGCCCCTGATAGTGTCCCGATATGTTGTGACTGATATAAGGGCATAGACACTAGACTCTTTAGATACTGGATTTTATTAGCAAGACATCGTTATTTAATGTAATCAAAACAGCTGTGTTTTGATTAGAATTTTAAACTGTAATCGACCATAAACGCCTTTATTGTCAGAGTCTTCTTCTGAAGAAGAAGCCTTAGTTAATGAATCCTTCATCTAAACATATTTTTTATTATATAGAAAGACGGACGAGCATATGGACCACCTGATGGTAAGTGGTCATCAACGCCCACAGACAATCGCATTGTAAGAAATGTTAAGCATCGCTTACATCGCCAATGCGCCACCAACCTTGGGAACTAATATGTTATGTCCCTTGTGCTTGTAATGACACTAGCTCACTCATCCTTCAAACCGGAACACAACAATAATAAGTACTGCTGTTTTGCGGTAGAATATCTGAGTGGGTGGTACCTACCCAGAGGAGCTTGCACAAAGCTAAAGCTTGCAAAGCAAACCGAGTACATTTCTATAGTTCCTTTTTCACAAATATGTAGTTTCTGTTATCTTCAAATATTATTTAATATATAATAGTAGCTCACTTGTTTGCCCCTCATTGACGGTTACACGGGATAAAATTTGTAGAGAAGTAAAAATGCCTCGGGTTCTGAGAGGATATAATCATTTTGCTTACTAAATTTTATTCAAGATCAAATTGCAAAATTCCAAGAATTATTTTTATTTTTCCTTTTCGTCAATAGATGGCGCAAGTTGTACTTTACATCGCGCTATAACAATGTATTTTTGTAAGTACTTAATAAGGCTTGGCTATTAAGAAAGTGACAGAACAATTACACTATCAGACATGCAGTACATATTCGGTGGTTTTATTGTAAACTTAGTACTCGGATAAGCCCAAACAAAAAAAAAACAATAAAGAAAATAAATTTCAGTTTTAGTAAAACCACGGAGATAATTAGCATATAATTGAAGAAAAAAATTACATTTAGAATATGAAGCAATGTGCGTGTTAAAGAGAAGAGGAGAAGATCCGAGACTGTTGACCGGCAGTCACTTTATTTGCTTATACAGCTAAAATCAAAAATCACTTGATTTTTTACTTTTTAAATGGTAACAAACATATATACAAACAGACAACCTTAAAACACGATACCCTTTGATGGCGACGTTAAAAAACACGTTCCCGACTTAAAATTAACAAATAAAAATCACACCACCAATAAAAACATTACGGACGAGCCGACAAACAAGAACACAAATCTACTTTACCCTAATATGGTAATAATCATTACATTTTTATATTTACTTAAGCAATTTTAGCCGACGATAGTGTCATTGGCCCACGTCGTCTCCTTCTAATTTATTGTGGGTGCGATGAAAATTATGAAAGTTGTATTCTTTATATCGGCTGATCTGCTTGGCTTCTGGACGTCTTGTAAAACTTGCACCCACGTGATTCTAATCGGGGAGTGAGTATGATTCAATGGTTATTTTCGGGACAAACTATATTAATATATTTTTTTTAATTTATGAGTCACAAATCAATGTTATAATTGTTTACTGCGTGATTAAAGAACGCCATAAAATTGATCAAAGCCAATTTGATTTATTAGAAACATATTAAAGACCTACTTATTATGTTTGAATGATAATAAAAAGGACTACAGATGATTGTTTCTTGAAGATTAAATAACGACAGACCCTTCAAAAATATAACTAACTAAATTATTTTTTGGCGTGAAAGAGTAACAAAGATTAATTCATCTCATATTCACAAACTTTCGCGTTGGTTACTAGTATATTACTAGGAAGTCTAACAACAGAACTTAAATTACAAAGTAATATTAGGTCCTTACATACGAAATTGGCGTTTTGTACGGGAGGTATATAAAGTATTCTATTTGTAAAATTTATATAATTAATAAAAGTATGCACCGTTGTTATCTACGCACCTTAGCCATCTCATTGGTTACCCCGAAGCCTGCAGCTATCTCTGAAGTGCTTTGTGATGGATCCGCTTCCACTATATCACTATTCCTCATTCCACTATTCTTCATTTTCCACTTTGGTCTCCAGCCGTTCAGAACCAACCGTTCTAAAGGTCGAAATTTCCAGAACGAAAACTTTGAAACCAAAAACTTACCGTGCTTTCTTTTGCGACATTAGCGCCGTATGCATCATTAATCCTTCGAGCTGTTTCTGCAGCACTGGTGCCACGGTAGAACTCGTACTCGTAAATATACCGATATTTTATGTTTTCCATTGTGAGGTAATAAGCGGCGCCAAAGAAAAAAATAATGAGGGATAACAAATAAATGACTGTTTTCAAAACTCAAATGTACCAGCTAAATGAATTTATAAATTTGAATTTGGAATTTCTAACCAAAGAGAGATATTTCAGATCAAAGTGGTCAGTACGACAAAACGCAAATTTCATATGTAAGTACCAAATATTAATTAATACCTCAAAGAATTATATATAGAACTTACCAATACATAGGTAGCTAGAATGTACTATTATACCCTATTTACATTTTACCTCATAATGATCAAAGCACACTTTTTTTTTTTTATAGCCCGGGAGGGCAAATGACTGTACTCCACCTGATGGTAAGTGGTAGTACAGTCCAAACTCGACGACGGCTAGTGCGGTCGGGAAAAATGATCTGCACTAGCCGCCCCCGCCTTGCCGGCCCGCAAGATGCCTCTTCACGCCTCGTTTGAAGGAACCCAGGTCATAAGAGGAGGGGAAGACGTGTGCTGGTAAAGAATTCCATGTTTTGGAGGTGCGACAAAGAAAAGAGTTGCCAAATTTCTTCGTTCGCGATGGAATTGATGTCACAGTTAGGCGGTGACATCGAGAGCCAGCACGCGTAGACTTGTGAAGGAAAGGGGAAGCAGGAATGAGGGAGAATAGTTCCTCTGAGCACTCGCCGTGGTACATTCGATAGAAAGCGCTGAGTGCCGCTATCTCTCGACGCAATTGTAAAGGCTCGAGGGTGTTGGTGGCCTTTACGTCGCCAATAATGCGAACCGCACGTCGCTGCAACCGATCCAAGGCCTCCAGTAAGTACTTGGCGGAGCCATCCCAAAGGTGCGAGCAATATTCAACGCAGGACCGCACCTGTATTTTATACAACAGGAGCAGTTGTTGTGGCGTGAAAAAACGCCGCACCTTGTTCAGGACTCCGAGTTTACGTGAGGCTGTTTTTATAACAGCCTCGATGTGATCCTTTGAGGTCGCACCGAACGTCGATCCCCAGTATGGCTTAGCTTAGTTATGACTTTGCTTTGTATCTCCAGCGTAGTGCCACAGAGGGAAGGAGGAGGGGAAAATGGTGACTTTTTCGCTGTGAGAGCGCATACCTGAGTTTTCTTGGCGTTAAACTCAACAAGATTGTCAGAGCCCCATTTGGCGATGAGTCCTAACGTCCTATCGAGTTCAACAACAAGATCCCTCCGCCTCTCCTCAGTTTCCGCCCGCCCGGCTACTGCGCGTCCGTGGTATCCCCCATGCACTGTACTATCATCTGCATAGCAATGAATGTTCCCGAGAGAGAGCATATCATTGATATGCAAAAGAAACAGTGTGGGAGATAGCACAGACCCCTGGGGGACCCCAGCATTCACTACATGGAATTGTGAAGCGCAACCATCGACTAAAAAGCGAAGGCTACGCTTGTGTAGGAAGCTAGCAATCCAGGTGCAGAGCTGAGCTGGCAGACCGTATGCCGGTAGCTTGGAGAGAAGACTTCTGTGCCAGACCTTGTCGAAAGCCTTGAAGATATCGAGTATATCTTTATCTTCAGTAATTCTCTTATTCTGAGCTAAAAAACAGATAAGATTAACTTATAACATTTTATAAGGCAATTTAATTAAATTCTTATGAAGCTATTGATATCCTTATATAAATTGTAATCAGTATTATGTATTAAATATATTGTAAAATTATCTATATATATACCTCAAGAAATGAGCTATTTTACTCAGGGATTTTTCAACCATACACACAAGCTTATTTCAAAAATATTGACAGAAATACACATGTTACGTAAAACTATGTAAATGTTCTATTTTTTTCATATCATGTATCAGATTTAGTTGAAAACAATTTAAATTTCGAACAATTAAAATAAAGAAATTTAAAAAAGAACACGATTCTCAATTAAACCAGAATCTTCACAGACTATTTCCTCATTTAGACAAAAGATACAAATAAAAAAATAAAAAATAAAAATATTTGTAAGATAAAATTTTCAAGCGCAACCCATACCGAGAATCTGACATGATCGTGATACTTATCTCATATGCAATTTGGTAACATGCAAAACAAGAGGTCATCGATCATTCACGGTAATAAAACATATCAAATTTTAATTACGATCACACGTGAATCTTTTACTGGGAAACATCTTAGATATATATACTTGAATATATAATATTTAATATATTTTTGCATGTAGTCCGTAACTATCATTGAAATAATTTAATGTTCCTGTGTTATTTATTTCCATTTAAGTTTTTTTTTATCGTTTTTCAAAACGTTATATATATAAATTACTTTAAGTATATTGGGTATGATTTCTGTCAATGAAATATAGTGTATATAGTGTATAGCTAATACATTTAGTCTATATAGTTAACAAATAAATTATATATAGGTATATAAATACTTATAGTATTTAATTTTTTTTTGATAATTATTTATTTCGCACGTGGAATTGTTATAATATAAATAAGTATCTTTTTGTTACGTTAAAAGATTTACAACGAAATGATATGTATGTATATCATTCATTAAACCCGTTTTACTGATATTTTATTTTGTGTTGTATTTTACATTCCAGTTTAGTTGATAATAGAATGGTAATTTCGTTAAGTAATCGTTTTCAAACCGTTATGTTTATTTTTGCGAATAGAGCGAATCAAATAAAACCTTACAACTTTTTTACCTATAGTTATATTATACCACAGATCAAATAACACTAGCGTTATACGGAATATTTTCTAACATATTTTGAATTCGAATTTCGAGCGTTCGTTTTGACGTGATTTTACGTACATTTTTATTCTGTACTAGCTCATACCTGCGACTTCGTCTGCTTTGCTTGATATATTTACAAAGTTTTCTTATTTACGAAGGAAAAACATCAAAAAGATCGCAAGCAAAAATATACTTTGTTTAAACATACATCACTAAACACGCAGTGCATATACAAATCGTTGTTTTTGAAACTTTAATAACTTTTTATTAAATGAAGATATCGCAATAATTTTTTGTTGATAAGGCCAAGTGTTTAAGTAATAAAATTTAGAAAATTTCATTGAAATCTATCCAGTAGTTTTTCCGTGATGCGCGCACAACTGCAGACCTCTATCATTTTATTTATATAGATTATTGATTGTATTTCATTGGCGCAGTAGTAATTGAACTGGATATTGAGTTAACGGTCACAGATTCAATACCAGATTATTATAATTTTGTCTACGAATACATATAAATTAATTAAATGCTTTTTTAATATGATAATTTGTTAGATAATGAAGTAATGATTATATTAATAATAAAAAGCGTATTATAACAATGTTCTTACTTATAAAAAATTATGTTTGACAAATTAAGGAATTTATAAAATCTATTCATTTACCAAATATGTATATGAAGTGTATATATGCATTATATTAATTCAATAAAAACAATTAAGGCACATAATTATTTCTATATCTTAATTAAATAACCACAAATTTGAATTTAGAATAACAACGTTAACATTATTCAAAAATTACAAACTAAAAAGTTTTCACCTATCCAAAAAAAAAAACACCCAAAAATATGTGAAATTACCGAATTTCCGTCAAACGATAAATCATGACAAAATGCAATAGTAAAGTCAACGTTATAGAGTATCTAATATTATTGTAATCAATTTTGAACCGTCACATCGCCGAGGATTATATAGGCAAGTAGGTTAATTAAACATCATCAAGATTAATTACAGTAAAATGAACATCTGTATAATCAAAGCAAGCGCTCTAGTTGGTTGGATTGATTAAAAGAACTACTATTGAGCGGTAAATAGTATTCTATACCTATAAAGCTTTTTAATAACTTAAATAATTCCTTTGAGTAGATTTTTATATATTAATTGGTTTTAAATAAAAAAATATGAGATATATTAAGCAAAGTAAAAGCCATTTATTCCCTCTATTCTCATACATACAATGAATATAATTAAATGACGTAATTAAATAACGTTTTGCTGAACCATAATTGACTATACGCTATATGTTTATCACAATAATAAATTTGCTATGCTATTTGTGTATGTGTGTGTGTGTGTGTGTGTGTGTGTGTGTGTGTGTGTGTGTGTGTGTGTGTGTGTGTGTGTGTGTGTGTGTGTGTGTTTATGAAATATTTTGGTAGAGTAGACAGAGTAGTGAAGTTTGTATGTGTTTCAGTTTACTTTCTTATTCTTTTCCTTTCTTTTTGTTATTTTATATTATGAAGGCGGCAATGAAGTAATTGATTGTAATTCACATTAGTCAATAAACTATACTGTCAGAATCTCAACCCTTCAAAAAAGTCGCAGACTGTGAGTAACTTCACCGGCTCACTTGATGTCCTCCTGAACGATTTCAACCACAGCGGTCAGTCTCAAGAGAGATAAGACAACTATACGAGGCACGGGAGGGTACTCACTTCCAACTTCCAGACTCCAGGCTGCTACGGCAATAGCTTTTTATTGGTAAGACCTGGGGCTTGTACCCTGGAACTCGGTATCTGTGGCCTTATATCTAACCACTAGACCAACAAGGCAGTCATTAAATCACTTATCCTACATATAGAAAAAATATTAATGTTAAGTGTGTAATTTTTATGTTTATCACTATAAACAGAGATGGAGATAGCATAAAAAGAGATGGATATATTGGGACTATCCATACGTATTTTTAGTCATCCTAGCGCCCGCTGCCTACATAACTTGTAACAAGTCCTGCATTAGCGGTCATTTTCGTAACACGATCCGGTGCATGTATGTGTAATGCGCCTATAATTAATACTAAACGTCAAAAGATGCAAAGATTAGACCCTATCATAAATAGAAGATTTTAATCTGTCTGTATATTTCGCCAACGTTGCCCGTTTATTATTTAATTTATGTTAATTTTTAAATTATTTCAAAACAAACATAACATTGTGTATTTATTTTTATTGGTTTTTGCATTACCTTTATGAAGTGTTGTTTATATACGACGATATTACCGCCTCTTGCGCAGAAATGTGGGTATATTTTGTTTAATAAAGATGCAAAAGCATTGATTGTATAAGTCCACAGAAATATAAAACCTCCTTGTTTTTGTAAACTGACAATATTTTTGGCGCGTAAATTTTACTTACCAAAATAATAATTTATAAATTAAACATATTATCAGAAAAAAAGTATTGTATGTAGCAATAACAGCCTCTACTTTTGAAGAGAAGATTCAGAGCTATTTCCACCACTCTGCTCCAATGTTGGTTGGCGTATAAACATTTGGCACATATAACCCAATACATACAGGTTTCCTCAGGATGTTTTCATTCGCCGGCAAGAGATGAATTTTAAGCACATGAAAATTCGGTAGTGCTTATCTGACTTCACGTATTTTAACTACTGGGCCATTCTGACTCAATCACAATTTCAAATTCAATATACTTTATTCAATATACTTTATTCTTATTGATAGGTAAACTAGAAACTACCACCGGTTTGGAAAAGAAACACTCAACCCTGCGAAGAACCGGCGTAAGAAACCCATTTAAATATATGAATCGAGTAATTTTATCCATTTACTATTACTTTTATTGTTAATATGTTCCGTATTCTTAAGATCTCAACATTTTCAAAAGAATTTTACATACGCAATGAACCTCGTAAAACACGGCCTAAAAGGCATTAGCGTTGTAAAAAATGTGCAAAAAGGCGCGAAAAAAAGGCCGGCTGCAAGAACACGTTCCCAGTGCTGTTAAAAATAAAAGAACGTGCGAGCGAGAGGTGTGATTTGTGTGCTTTTTCTCACTAGCCGATAAGAATGGTCGATTAACGATTCAATGGGAATTGATATCGGTTATTGGCACATGAGGATGCGCCGGCGCAATATCTATCTTTTATTTTCTTGCATCATTATATATGTAATACTGATATATATTGATGATTTAATACTTAAATAGGTTAGATTTTTTTTCTGGCTTAGGACAAGCATTATTTATAAACTGTAAAGGTCATTACTTAGATTTTATATTTCATATATCACAAACCTTATTCGAGTCATGACAGAAAATATGTTAAAATGTATTTAAACTGCAAGCCCTTTCCATTTTTAATTAAACTGTAAATATATCTTTTATTAGTATCAAGAATGTATTTAAAATTTCAACGCCATTTATCTTTTTATCTTTTTTAAAAGATAAAATGAATAAATGCGAGAGTGATGAACGGGTATTGCAATGTTTAAACCTAACACAGGTCTGATTTATGCTCAGTAAATCATATTAATTGTAATTTGCTAAGCCCGCCCGTTTGGCCGCGGGTATCATATCTTTTATTTATCTTTTTTATCTTTTTCTTAACAATGTTTTATATCGCTGTAGCGAGCAGTTTGAATGTGCAATAATGTTCACGATAAGACGTATGTAGACGAAGCCTTCGTGTAATACAATTAAATGAAATAGTTACTCAGGTATTCGACATAAATAATACAGATAAATGCATATATGTATATAAATACCCTGTTGTATGAAGCGACTATAAGTGTAATAGATTTATTAAACATTTTATAGTATAGGTAGGCGGACGAGCATACGGCCGACATGATGGTAAATGGTCACCAACGCCCATAGACGTTGGCATTGTAAGATATGTTAACCATCACTTAAATCGCCAATGCGCCACCAACCTTGGGAACTAAGATGTTATGTGCACAAGCCTGTAATTAAACTGGCTCACTCACCCTTCAAACCGGAACACAACAATAGCAAGTACCGCTGTTATGCGGTAGAATATCTGATGAGTGGGTACCTACCCAGACGAGCTTGCACAAAGCTCTACCACCAAGCGAGTAAAATAATATAATCTATGAGTCTTTCGTATTCGTATGTAACTCGAATTGCTAAACTGAACAAAAGATTACAAAGAACTTTTTCAACGTTAAAAGTTTAAATTCATCGTTATTTACATAAAATCAATCTTCCGTCCACTTGGGAAGAAAAATCGCCAAAATTACAAGTATTCCGCTGAAGATTCTTATCCTTACAATAAAATTGTCCCCTCAGCGATATTTATGAAATGGGGGAGCGAGCGTCAAGTATTTGACTAATAAAAAATATTATATATTGAACTGTGGAGTCTATTTTTAATTATAATACTTTAAACATCATTTTTGTTAATAACTTTATTGAATATATGTAAATGAATATTTTGTCTCGTGCTAAATGATATTGAACAGCGTCATAGCATAAGTTCTAAAACTTTCTCGTCAAAAAACGAGAGGAGACCTTAGCCCAGCAGTGGGCTGTATATATCTGTCTATAGGCTGTTTCTGTATATGTAAATTAGTAAAATGAGGGCTGATTGTTTTTTATTTTTTAGGTTGTAATAGTCTCCAAATTATTGTGTTATATAAAATAATATATTTTTAATGATGTTTGTTAAAAGGTTTTTAATTTAAAGTCTTTACAAATAAGTTTTCAAATGATTTGATGTTAACTGTAATTAAAAAAAGGATATTGGTTTTACGAAATCCATATTCGACTTGGATTTATTGCAATTGCTGTTTTAGGAAAAGAAAGATATAACTGAATGAACAAAACAAAACAACAACAACCATTATTTTCATGTTGGTATGTCTGTTTGTCTTCAACGTTACAAGTGTAAATACATTTTGGTATAATAATTGTATTTTGGTGTTAATTTCATTGAGAGTCTATCAATAGCTATTGTTACTTACAATCAAATATTTAGGGTATATAAGTAGTACTGCTTTTTGATTTTTTCGAAGTTCCCCCTTAAAAAGACAAGATATGAAAAAGTGGCAACACTTGTTGTCTCTAGTAAGATTTTTTTATTATTCCATGTCATAAAAAAAACATTCAACGCGATTAAACCGCGGTGCACAGCTAGTTATAAAAACAAAGTATTATGTTATATAACAGTAATTAATATAAAGGTTTATACATAATGATAAAATAAATTAAGCATGTCAAATTATTACAAAACTTTAGTAGTTACATAAATTAATTATAATTATTATCATTACGTATGCCATCTTCGTAAGATTAATAGTCAATCTTTAATTAGTTATAATTGCAGAATTTATTTGTAGAATGTATGTTATGTAAGAGCTTGTCTCAGACACCAGGAGGCAAATTCTACTAACAGAGGCCCTTGCCAAGTTGAGTTGAGTCGAGAGATGTCATTCTCATACATTTGCTTAGTTTTCTATTAGCGTTTTCGATTGTAGAATGTCAACTCGGAAACGAAACATTATCGTTGACGTTTAGCCTTTTCCCTATTCTCCTAATACAACGATCCAGTTGGGATTCGATTCGTAAATGATGGAACGTCAAAAGTTAATAATTAAGTTTGACTTTGACATGGTGTTTTTACTTTTGTATATGGTAACATCATACTGATTCGGTTTTACGAGCCGGTTGGCGTGGTTGGTAAGGCTAAGTCTTACACGCCGCAGGTCGTGGGTTCGATTCCCACCCAGGCATTTGTGTGCATGAACATGTCTGTTTATCCTGAGTCTGGGTGTAATTATCTATAAAAGTATGTATTCACAACAAAAAAAGTAGTATATGTAGTATATCAGTTATCTGGTTTCCAGCTTAGTTTGGGATCAGATGGACGTGTGTGAATAATGTCCCAGTATATTAATTTATTTTATGAGGAATAGTCGAAGCTGGGTCGGAATCGAATCGAGAACGTTAATAAACGTTTCACATTAGTGGAATTGGCCATCAGTACTATGTTACATAGACATTATCGCTGTAAGTAATATCAACCGCCCGTAACATCGCCAATGCGTCACGAACCTTGGGAACTAAGATGTTATGTCATTTGCGCCTGTAGTTATAAGCTCCTTCGTTCCTTCGTTCTGGAACACAACAATACAATACCACGTTTACTTGGTGTTAGAACTTTGTGCAAGCTCGTCTGGGTGGGTACCACCCACTCATCAGATAATCTACCGCAAAACAGCAGTACTCGCTATTGTTGTGTTCCGGTTTTAAGGGTGAGTGAGCCAGTGTAATTCCGGGCACATGGGACATAACATCTTAGTTCCCAGGGTTGGTGGCGCATTGGTGGTGCAAGTGATGGTTGACATCTCTTACAATACCAATGTCTATGGGCGTCGGTGACCACTTACCACCACGTGGCCTATACGCACGTCCGCCTACCTATCCAATAAAAAAAAGAAAAAGAAACTATATTGCTGTTATCTTGACTTTACTATTGGCTAGATATCTCTTACGACTGCTGAGCTGGTCACATCTATCACAAAATAAATATCTGTGTAAGTCGAGACTAGTATGTAATTTCTAGTAAATGTCATCGATTCGAAGTGTTAATATATTTAAATTATATATAAATAAAACCGGCTCGTCAAAATATATTAAATTATATATTTTGACGAGCCGGTTGGCGTGATTGGTAGATGCCCTGCCTTTCGCGCCTCAGGTCGTAGTTTCGATTCCCACCCAGGACAGACATTTGTGTGCATGAACATGTCTGTTTGTCCTGAGTCTGGTTGTAATTATCTATATAAGTATGTATTTACAAAAGAAAAAATTAGTATATGGAGTATATCAGTTGTCTGGTTTACATAGTACAAGCTCTGCTTAGTTTGGGATCATATGGACGTGTGTGAAAAATGTCAAGATATTATTATTATTATTATTATTTATAATATACAAACATTCCGTCATATTTTTTTTTAAAGTTTTTGATTGATAATTACAAAAATGCATAATTTTCATATATACATATGTATTATAAAATGAATAATATCAATATTAATCTATATATACATATTATCCCACCATAATATCATATAATATAATGATTTTCTAAACTTCTACGTCTATATAATGTTATCTCTCAAGCCGTCTGTATCAAGTGGCCAGTCATTATAATTCTAATATCAAATTATTATAACGCAACTCATCGTTACGTTATTATATTCGATTTCTAATTAACAAAAGAAAATTACGTTCGTTATACCTCATAAACTGTCAAAGTGTAGAAACATAGGACGTGTACATAATGAACAATATAAGATGTATTATTTAAAGTTATCTAGTAAGCTCGTCTGGGTAGGTTAGTACCTGGGGTACCACCCCTATCAGATATTCTACCGCAAAACAGCAGTACTTTGTATTGTTGTTTTCCGGCTTCAAGGGTGAGTGTGCCAGTGTAGGTACATGCATAATAAAAGTTGTTTTATGTTTATAATTAAGTAAATAAGATTCGCTTTATTAAAACAATTTAATTGAAAAATTGCAAGGTAAAATTAAATTTGAGTGCAGATGTTTATTGTTGTTATTAAAAATGTAGTTATGCTATTAAAGTTATTGCAAATTAAAAAAAAAATATGCCATTAAATATATTAATAAATATCTTTGAGAAAACAAAATATCGCTTAGTTTCTTTGTCCGGTTCTTCTCAGGTCTGAAGTTAATAAACGAACCGACGGTATATTTTTGACCGTCAATAAGCAATTATATGATTTAATATATAGGTAGACTATCTACCTACTATACTAGAAGATATCCTTAACCCTTGACACAAAAAATCCTTATTCATAAATACCAAAGTTTATACCTCAACACCTCACTTCAAAACAATATTAGTTTCAATAACAAACTGTCAAAAATCATATCGATTCCATAAAAAAAAACAATCGCAGTATGACTAAGGTTTTAGAGAAAGGCTTAAACGTCAATACCTATTGTAAGATAAGTATTACAATACTTTAATGTCAAGTGCATAGTTTTGCCAACAGACATTTTTTTTCGAAAGCATCCTTTATAACTGTCAATATTAGCACAGTGTAATTAAAAAAAAAATTCAATTACACAACATATAAAGGTGTCAGTCACTACTTCGCCTTAATCATTATTAAAATAGAAATTAAAAAAAAAACAATATTAATTTAAAAATAGAATGCTATGCAACGAAATATTTTTTATTTTATTTATTCCCTCCCATAAATATTTTTTTCATAAATAAGAAAATTTGAAAATATCTATATAAAAATATAGTTTTAAAATTATAACATAAATTGCAGTTTTATGATTAACTAAAACGATGTATGTACAGTTTAATTTGAATAAGACTTCCATTTTCAAAATAATTAGAATGACTTCTTTTTCGCATTTAAAATATTATGATTAAAACTAATTTAGACAAAATAAAAACATTTAAGTACAAGCAATTTCGCTTCGCAGTCAAATTAAAATTAAAAAAAAAAAGTCATACTTATCAAGTTTTGATTTTGCGGAGCTCATTATTCTAGAAATTTCGTTACTAGTTACTGAGTCTTACTTTCGTATTTTAGATTTAAGTTTCATGCATAATCAGTAGAAAGAGAGTTAGCACAATTAGCGGGAATCAGAGGTAAATTAAATTTATTTTTTAATTCTGTTCACAAACCATAATTGTTCAAGGAAATCTAGGTTAAATATTCAATTCACTACTATTTTTTTATATTCGAGTCACTACTTATATAACACTTTGAAAATTAATAAATTAAAAATAGTTACTATACAAATCTTGACCGCGTAGAATGATGACAAGTATGCTAGCAGCTTATCCATTTTGAATTGCAATCCTGATCCTCTAGGCGAAAAATGATTTTTTTTTGTTTTTAAATTATGTTCGATTTCTTAGCCACCTATTTTGAAGTGGTCACCACCGCCCATAGACATTGATGGTATCAGAAATAGTAACCATTCCTTATATCTAGATGTTTTGTCTCATGTCCCTGTAGTTACAGTGGCTCCGTAAACCGGAACGCAACAATACTACTACTACTGCCGTTTAATATCTTATGAGTGTGTGGTACCTATCCAGACGTGCTTGCACAAAGCCCTACCATCAATTGAATTGTAATCAAGAATTAAGTACAAGCAATTTCGCTTCGCAGTCAATATAAAATTTAAAAAAAAATTAATGCTGTCATACTTATCAAGTTTTGATTTTGCGGAGCTCATTATTCTAGAATTTTTATAAAATATTGAACAGACTAACTCTATTCAAGTTTCGAATATGTATATAGATAGATGTATAGTTATAGATATATCTAGACAGATTAATTATTTAGCTAAGCTTAAGCGAAAAACGGAACTGGAAACGGTAGACAAATTTAACTAATTAAGCACAAACTGTAACAAGTTGCCGACTTGAGCTATGTTGAGTCTGAGATCTATAGTCTATACATACATTAAAGTTGTAGTTTAAGTCCGTCTATTCAATCAAAGAGGGCATACATACGTAAACTATTTATCTTAACAGCTATTTCCAATACGATTTGCTTAAAAGACATGTTACTATAATTTATAAGAGGTCTATTAGACGGTCGGTAAGCTTTTAATTGGTAAGCTTGTAATTACGAGAAATTATAGTATGTATTTATTTATTACAAGCTGATACCCGCGACTTCGTCCGCGTTGCTTGATATATTAACAAAGTTTTCTTATGTACGAAGGAAAAAGCATCAAAAAGATCGCAAGTAAAAATATACTTTGTTTAAACATACATCACTGAACACGCGAACACTGAAGTACAAATAGTTGTTTCTTAAAACTGCCATTATTGAGTATATATAATGTAATGTAAATGGTTATTTACGCACGTTATGTTCGATTTTACATAAATATTCACATATTATATACCTGAATACTTAGAAACATTATTTATGACATCAGTGCATACAAACATACAATAGACAAAGGAATCCAATTAGTAATATACGAAAACATTAAGATAACGCTTGACAATAGTTTAGACTATTATATGAAAATATAGAAAAACCATTCAGTATATAATAACATTACATATGTTAAAACCTTCGCCGAATACACAGTACCTTCTGGAATATGTTTAATGTTAATTGGTGTTCAGTTGCATTATATAGATAAAGATTGACTGCCACGTTGGTCTAGTGGCTAGATATAAGACCGCGGTGGTCCTGGGTTCAATTCCCAGGTCGGGCCAATAAATAGTTATTGAGTTTTTCTAAAATCAAATGTTAATTATTTTAAATCAAGCTTGTCTTTCAGAGAAACATTAAATCCAACTATTTTGTGATGAAGATATATTTTTTAATAATATAAACTTTTATTGGCTTATCGTTATATATTATTGTTGTAACAAGATTTTTTTAAAGGTTAAATTAAGACGCAGATTTATAATATATAAAACAACCAATATCTAATTCATATCATCGTTTTAAAATCTTCAATAAATTCGTACATCCATAAAGTACGATCTTAAATTATGAACGAAGCCTTATCATGCGCTGTCAACGTTCGTATTTGGGTCCCAGGTTTAATTTCACATAGCATAATTCAAGTACGCGTATACGTATCTTTTGATACGCCAATTTATAGCCGTCTTATTGAATTCCCGGCATTGTGATAAAGTTTCGGATTTATACCGGTCCAGTATCGGCACACCAAAAATATGCATGTTAGTCGACATTATTCAATCACTGTTGTTTTTTTGTTATCGCTTCAACTGTTCGCTTCGGTGAAATTATTAGTTGTTTATTGAGCGACGATTATAAAATATAAGTTGACTTAAGACTATTGTAATTTATAGAACTGAAATTAAACTTAAATAATTGTTGCATATATACATATATTATTATAATCCACTTATAGCACGCAAGATCACACATAAACACACATATACAGACATACTTTTACACACACACGCTCGCTCCCATAAAATTAATTAGGTTATACATTGCTTTCATTGGTAAAAAAATTGGGTCTTTATTTTTTTTAATTTTTTGTTCGTTTAATATAATACGGAACAATTATGTACCTAAAATCTTAAAAGGAACTGACTTCCGAAACCCAGCGAGAGCTAGTTTACAATTCTGGGCTGTGTATTAAAATTGTAAACAAAACATGTAAAATAAATAAATATGATTCATTTCATTTATAGATATGCTAAAATACGTATAGACTAGTAGACTAGGGTAGAAGCCTTTAAAAATAATAAAAAGTGAAAAAAAATAATAGTAGGATGCAACCCATTAGAGAAGGAGGGGAATATTATAAAAAAGAAAGGAAAAATAATTTACGGGCGATCTGAGGTCGGGAAGGGGATGGGGGTGAGTTTTTAAGGGTAAAAAACGGTTTTTCTCGATTTCCGGCAAAACTAAAAGTCCTATCGAAAAAAGTCAAATGGCCAAGTTGTAGGTAATAAAAAGATCTAAAACTTTTGTATTTACACTTTTTTCACATAACCTCAAAATTTATGTGAAAAATTCAAAAAACCAAGTTTTTGGTTTTGTATTTTTATCTTTTACAAAAATTTTTTTTTTTTTAACGAAATTTGGTGAAAACTTACCTTTTTATGTCTCAAATACGCTGTAATTTATTTGATTAAAAATATTTATTTTTTCACCTTATATTGAATTAATATCGAAAAAGCACCCTAATTTTCAATCGAAAATTCACCCGTCAAAATATCAGCTTTATTCAAAAAATTGGTGTGTTTTCTGTTCGTTGAAATCTCTACTTTCCGATGGTGAAAAAAAAAATATGTTACCATAGTAAATCTTCTCAGAAAATGCAAAAAATCGAAAATAACTCGAATTCCAATTTTTTGCAACAAACAGCAACAGATTGGGGCTGGAAGCAATATCAACGTGGAGATATGCCCAAATCTACACAAAAGAAATTAATTCCGGAAATATTGCTCAAAACATGACTACCATCTTCTTCCTCTCCAACATTATTTCCAGATTGCGTTGGTTCTTCATCCACTATTTCTTCTGAATCATTAATTTCCTCGTAGGTTTCTTCTTCAATATTGGAGCAATTTTCAGAACCATGACAATTTGAACATAAATTTGTGCATTTTAAACCATGTTTTCGGAAACCACATTTTAAACTATTACATCCAGTTTCACAGCTGCAGAAAATAGTTTTGAGCAATATTTCCGGAATTAATTTCTTTTGTGTAGATTTGGGCATAATTCCACGTTGATATTGCTTCCAGCCCCAATCTGTTGCTGTTTGTTGCAAGAAATTGGAATTCGAGTTATTTTCGATTTTTTGCATTTTCTGAGAAGATTTACTATGGTAACATATTTTTTTTTTCACCATCGGAAAGTAGAGATTTCAATGAACAGAAAACACACCAATTTTTTGAAAAAAGCTGATATTTTGACGGGTGAATTTTCGATTGAAAATTAGGGTGCTTTTTCGATATTAATTCAATATAAGGTGAAAAAATAAATATTTTTAATCAAATAAATTACAGCGTATTTGAGACAACTTGGCCATTTGACTTTTTTCGATAGGACTTTTAGTTTTGCCGGAAATCGAGAAAACCGTTTTTTACCCTTAAAAACTCACCCCCATCCCCTTCCCGACCTCAGATCGCCCGTAAATTATTTTTCCTTTCTTTTTTATAATATTCCCCTCCTTTTCTAATGGATTTCATCCTACTATTATTTTTTTTGGTTTTAAAAATTATCGACTCTGGTCTAGTAATACATTCGTAACTTCGTGAGCTTATATACGTTTGTTATTTATAAATGATTTTTGCAAAACAATTTGAAGAAAAGTTTAACAACGGTTTAATGAAAAGTTTCTGATGTAAAAATGTTGAATATGAGTAAATGGTACATATCGATTATTATTATCTATGTGATATGAATAAATGTAGAAAAAATTATCGTCTACCTAATTATTTGCAAAAGAAACAGAAAAAATTAAAATCTATCCTTTTTCCTTCTTTTAAATATTAGAAAAAATGTTCAATAACATAAATTAGTAGGTATGTAGAGGATTTTTAGATCGACATTAATTAGTTTTTTATAATTACGACTCTTACGTTCGAATACTGAAACGTCACTCAAATATTAAGTTTCAGTTAAAGTTACGTTTCAGTATTCGGCTGGAACTCTTGCTTTGAAAGCATTATACCAATCCGTTTATGGTGGTGTGGTTGTTGGTGACCTTTGAGGTTCTTTGAACAGTCCCGTCGGCTTATTTACCAGCTTTTAAGGCTGTAGATGCTGAAATCCTCGGATCGAAATTAGATCAAATCATATAAAAAAAAAATATAAATTGTGTTTTTTCTTCAAGGAATTCTAAGTAGCAGCAATGTTAAGCCTCCATGTCCTCGAAAGCATGTGATGCCGTTAGTCTTGCGCCTGATCTATCTGGTCGTGTTGATCGCCCTACCACATTTACTAGTTATTTATTTATTTAATGGAAACAAACAGTACATAATAAATTTTATAAATATCAAAATATTGACAAATCATTACCAAAAATAGTTTTCAATGAATAATGACTACCACATAACAGGCGTAGAGGCGTAGATGCATTGTATAACGGATAAAATTATCAATCAATTAGAGGTTACAGGTACAAAAGAGATAGTGGGAGAAATGACAAATTCATTCAATGCCAATTAATTCAATCAGTACTACCATTAGATAAAATATTTTTGATATAACGGTTAAAGTTATTGAAAGAGACATGAAAAATATCACAATCTAAAAATATCTGTTATATTCAGAACAACTCTTATTAATAAGAGAATTCTTAGCGAATTTAGTTCTGAGGCCCTTTTTTTTTTTTTTTTTTTACGTGGGGAAACCCTCATGGGTACCCTCTGAAGGAGGGTTATGTCGGACTCTTACCGACTAAAACCACCACGGTACCCTTCTCGTCTTAAGTGGAGCGCCACGGGATCGCTTGCGCATGCTACCGTGCTGCTCCGACGTTCGGCCCGCCTATGCGGGCCTCCATTCTCTAGGGAGGAGTCCCAGGGTACTGGGAACCCCCCTAGCCCCGGCGGCGCCTATTGTGGCGGGGGGAGAAGGTGCGCAAAGCGGCGCTTCCTTCCCCCCGGTCTTCTACGGCGGAGCGGGTCTGCAGCGGCATTCTCCTCCCGCTCCCGCTCCGCGGCCTCCTTCTGCGACATAACACTTTCACAGAAGGAGGCCATCTCCGACCAGCACCTCTCACTACCGAGCATCGCGTTGATGATACTCGGCAAGGAGAGGTCTCCGCCTAAGACCGCCGCCAGGGAATGCCTCTGGGGCCCCCACGCGGCACACTCTCTCAGGGTGTGATGCGCCGTGTCGAATGGCGCACCACACTCGTGGCAGGAGGGGGAAACCTCCCGCCGCGCAATCTCGTGCAGGTACTTACCGAAACAACCGTGTCCGGTAAGCACCTGCGTCAACCTGTACGAGAGCGTGCCTCGCTTTCTGTTGACCCAGCGACTCAAGTGGGGACGTACCGCCTCCACTGTCGCCAGGCCCGCCGTGGGGGACCCGAGGTCCTCCTCCCATCGGGTGATCAGGGCCTGCTGGGCTAGAGCCCTGATCCGCCCGACCTCCGCCGTCCCTGGACGGTCGCCGCGCTCCCTCGCCTCGGCTCGGAAGCGGTACACCTCCGCGAGCACCTCCGCCTGGAGTTCCCAGGGCGGATCACCCGCGAGGAGGGTCGCCGCTGTCCACGACACCGTACGATAACCCCTTATCGCCCTCACCGCTATGACCCTCTGCGGTTTTCGCAGGAGGGCCCGGTTGGAAGCGGTGAGTGCGTCCACCCAAATAGGGGCACCGTACAGTGCCATCGACCTCACCACGCCGGCATAGAGGCGCCGGCATAGCGAGTCCGGTCCTCCCACGTTGGGTAGGAGGCGGCCTAAAGCGGCGGCGGCGTTGATGAGCCTCGGGCCGAGCTGCACGAAATGCTGCCCGAAGCTCCATCGTCCGTCCAGGGTCAGGCCCAGGTACTTCATCTGGGCCTGCACAGCGATCACCGTCCCGTGGACGGTGATACTCGCCCCTCGTGGGGGGCCCCTCCGTGGACCGTGGAAAAGGAGGGCCTCCGTTTTGGATATGGAGACCCTCAAGCCCAGCATTTCCATGCGGTCCACGGTCAGCGTCGTTCCGACCTCGGCCAGGCGGGCCGCCTCCCGAAAGTCCCGCCCCGTCGCGGTGACGAGGGTGTCGTCTGCGTAACACAACACCCCCATACCGGGAAGGACGGGGGCTCTCAGGAGCCAATCAAAGCCGACGTTCCACAGAATTGGGCCGAGAACCGACCCTTGTGGAACGCCGCAGCCTACCCGACGCCGGACCAATTTGCCGTCGCCCCCCGCCCAGACGACCTCTCGGTCCTGGAGGTACGCCTCCAACAGCCTCCGCAGATAGGTCGGCACCCCATGGTATCGGAGTGCCTCCCTAATCGTGCCGAATGGGAGACTGTTAAAGGCGTTCGCCACGTCCAGCGACACCGCCAGGACCACCTGCCCCTGGGCCACCGCTTCCGTGGTCCGAGTCTTCAGGGCGTTCAGGGCGTCGACAGTCGAACGACCCGCCCTGAACCCGAACTGGGCCTCTGACAGACCCGGACCAACCTCATCGAGGTGCTGAACGAGACGGGCCGCAAGAATCTTCTCAAACAACTTGCCCGTCTCGCTCAGCAGCACAATCGGCCTGTATGCCGAGGAGGAGCCAGGTGGTCGACCCTCCTTCGGCAACAGCACCAACTTTCCTTCCTTCCAAGGCTTCGGAAACTGCCCGCTGCTCAGACATGCGTCGAACAGCCCCCGAAGCCTTGCACCTAGGTATTCCAGGGCGACGCACAGAACTCGCCCTGGAACCCCGTCCGGACCCGGCGCCGTCTTCTTGGCCCTCAAGCGATCGAGGGCCATCTCCATTTCCCGCTCCGTGATCAGTGGCGGATCCACTGCGTCCTCTATCACGGAGCGGGGGGCCATAGGCGGAGGGACAAACTCACCTGGGTGGGGAAACAGTTCCCCCACCAGGCGCAGGAGGAGCTCCGGCGGTAACGTTTCCGTCACGGGGACGGCTTGGGTGCGGAACTTTCCGCGAACACCACGATACGGCCGCCCCCACGGGTCTCGATTGAGACCCGCCAGCAACTCCTCTCTCGCCTTCTCCTTGGCCTGACTTATCGCCAGCTGCAGATCTTTTTTCAGCTGGCGGTAAGTGGCCAAGAGTTGCCCCTCTAGGTCCGCGTCGAGGCCGTTGCGCCTGCGACAGCGGACGTAGGCCCTCCGCGCCCGGCTGCACGTCGCCCGAAGTTCGGCTATTTCGGGCGACCACCAGTAGACATGCCGGCGCGGAACTCTTCGCCGGGTCCTCGGCATGGCCGCATCGCAGACCTCTTTGAGGGCACTGCGCATGCGGCCCGCCAGCTCCTCGACGCTGGCTCTCTCCTCCTCCCGTCCCGCGGAACCCCACCGCTGCACGATGGCGGCCTCTTTAACCAGCTCACGGTCTAACTGACCAAGAGACCACCTCGGCAGCGTAGTCGGCACCCTCTGGGGTTCCGCCAGCCTGCGAGAGGTGGAGATCTCAAATCGGATATAGCGGTGGTCCGACAGAGTCTCCACCTCTTCCTCTACTCTCCAGTTCGACACTTTGCGCGCTACCACCGGGGTGGCGAACGAAACGTCCACCACGGACCCCCCGTTGTGGCGCACGCATGTGTGAACCTGCCCCCTGTTAAGTAGGGACAGGCTGGAGAGTAGCGCCCATACTTGGACGGCCCTCCCTCGCGGGTCCGTGGCAGGGTTGCCCCAGGCACGCGACTTCGCGTTTAAGTCGCCGAGAACCAAGGTAGGTTTCGGCGACTGCCTGGCCACCGCAGCTCTGACCGAGCCGAGATACGTCTCGAACTCAGCAAGGCTGCGGTTGGGGGAGAAGTACGTTCCGACGACCGCGTACTCCCCCCACCCCGCCACAACGTAGCCCGAGCCCCTCTCGATGAGTGAGAGGGGGGGACCCGTTCCGCTCCTCGAAAGGACCGCCACCGTTCCGTCCACATCCCCCACCCAATGAGCTAGGGGAGGGACGAAGTAGGGCTCGCAGGCCACCGCCAGGTCTATCTCCCACTCCGCCATGGACTGCAGCAAGAGGTCCTGCGCTCCGGCGGAGTGGTTCACGTTCGTTTGGATCGTGCACTCATTTTGAGTTAGAATTGGCTTCCTCGCGTGCCTGGCGGCTAGCGTCGTTCGATGTGGGGGTGGTCCTGGTGCCGGGGACCACCTTTCCCTTCCTGATGGGGGGGTTGCAGTCCCGCGCCCCCATCATATGCCCAGAGGGCTTGCCGGCCTCTGCGCAGACCGCGCAGCGCAGCTTACCGGAGCAGCTCGACGATTTGTGGCCGTCCGAGCCGCAACGGTAGCACAGTCTGCTCCTCTCCTTATCCGTCGGGCAGAGTGCCTTCGTGTGGCCGAGGCCCATGCACTTGAAGCAGCGCGTGGGGCGCTGCTCCTGGAGCGCGACCTTGGCCGCACTCCACCCGACCAGAAGGCGGCCGGCGTTGGCCAGTTTCTTGGCCACCGCGATGGGGCAGGTGACGCGGGTCATCCCCATGTAGCCCGGCCCGCGTTGCACCGCTCCGCACCGGACGTCCCCAGGGGAGCAGGCCCCCTGGCCCCCTCGCGCGCGACCGCTGCGACAAGCCGCTCTTTAGTGACGGAATCGTCGAGACCCGTCACTTTTAGTTCCGCCCTACTGATGGGCTGCGCTACATTCGCAACCCCGTCGAGGACGGAGCGCAGCCTGTCTGCCAACTTCGCCGCCTGATCTTTATGGGCCCTCGGCAGCTCGAGGACCCTGGCCCCGGTCGCCGAGCGGCGGATTTTCAGACCGCCGCTTATCCCCAGGTCTTGGAGCTTCACTCCTTGCTCCGCGCGCTCCAGGACCTGGGCGTATGTCACGCCCTCCTTCTCCGCCTCCGGCTGCAGCGAGATCACCACTGCAGCCGAACGGGGCGCGGCCAACTTCGGCTTGGCCGCTTGTTGCCTCGGCATGACCGGGGCCGGAACCGGAGGGGACGCCTTCTTCTTCCTCCCCCTCCGCACTACGGTCGACCAAGACGGCTCCTGGGCCGGCGGTGATTCGCCAGCCGCGGGCGGCGCGGGGGCGTTGGACGGGCCAGGGATCGCGGCCGGCGCTGCTGCTTTGGCCGCACTCTTTTTAGGAGCAGGTGCGGCCCGCGCCTTTGAGGACGGTGCACTTCGTTGCACCGTCTCACTTCTCTTGACCGCTTCGGGGGCGGGACAGGGCACACCGACAGATGGAAGGCGCCCCTCGATGCTCGACAGCCGCGAGTTGAACATCGCGACTGCCGATGTAATGGAGGCTTGAAGTGCCTCCAGGGCCTGGGGCTCGAGTGTCGTGCTGGACGGCGCCTCTTTGGCCGCCGCTGCCGCCGAGGCTCGCATCTCCGCGAATTCGCGACGGTGGGCCTTGTTTTCCTCTTTAAGCCCGTCTGTCTCCTTCCGCAGACGGGTGTTATCGGAGCGGAGCCGGCGCGTCTCATCGGCCTCCGTACGCGACGTCAGCACGTCCACGATAATCTCAAGGGAGGCTGAAGACTCTTTTAGCATTTTGATGTAGCCTCCCTTCAGATTGGAGGACTTCTTAGCCACCTCAAGGATGGTGGCTATGTTGCGGCCAGCCAGCGCGCGCAACTCCTCAGGGCCCATGCTAGCTGGGTCCTCCGTAGTGTCGTTCTCCGGGGTGGTCTTCGCCTCGAGGGCCGTGATAGCAGGTGCCTTCCTAAAGGCCCTGCTCCGGAGGGCCTTCTCAAAGGCGACCTCCCTTTCCTCGTCCTCCTTCTTACGGAGCTGGGCCTTCGCCTTGGCGAGCCCGCTCAACGCCTTTTTACCACGACGGTCAGCAGTGGGTCTGGCCGGCGTCTCCTCCAGATCGCTGTCGGAGTCTGTGAGCACAGCCCTCACAGAGGCATCCGACGCGGTCGCCATCTCCGTATCTGTGCTCATACGGCCAGAGCAAAAGAGCGCTTACCTCTTGGAGTATGGGTCGGAGGTTGGCTCTAAGGCATCATTTTTGATCCTCAGAGCCGGGGCTTCCCGATAGGGCAATAAAAATTTTCTATATAATTTTTGCCCTCTATTCTTTATATAGTATAATATACTATTTTTTTTGGTTTTTCGTAAATATCTCCCGAACGGAGAAGCCGATCCGGGAGATAGGGGTGTCAAAAGACGCAGGGCAGAAGGCCCCACAAAGTGGTGGAACACGCCGAAGGCGAAAAACGAAGAATGGGGGGTAAAATGGGGGAAAAACGAAAAAAATAATGTGACGGACGGACAAAATTTAAAGATACAAAAAATTATATATGAAAAGAAATGTAGGAAATAGTGCGATTAGTTGTAAGTATTTTTTTCAGACTTTTACAGTGACAATTTAAGAAGAAAAGTTAAAAAATAAAGATAAGATAATTACAAAATTTTCTAAGTCTAAATATGAAATATAAAAAACAATATTTAGAGGATAAGTCCGGAACGGTTAAGCCGATCCGGAAGCTTGATGTGTCGACGGGTGCGGGACAGAAGGCCCCACAAGACTGCCGAACACGCCAACAGTGAGAATTCAAAAGTAGAAGGTGGAAAGGGGAAAAATCAGAAAAATAGTATGAAAACAACAATAAAGAACAAATAAAAACAAGAAAAATATTAAAAGGAGAAACGAAAGCAACAACGCAGTGAGTATATTCTATTTTTCCAGTGATTTAAATGAAAAATGCACAGAAAATTTTTCAAAATGATACTCCTAGTTCTGAGGCCCTAGCCAAGTTGACATTCTACAATTGTAAACGCTAATAGAATACTAAACAAACGTATGAGAATGATATCTCTCAACGATAAGTCACGTGATCATTCTCATACATTTGTTTAGTTTTCTATTAATTATTTTCCTCATTACATAAACGTAGAACGTTTCTTTACGCCTAGCACATATACGCGGACAATGGAAAAGCACTTTCGAGAGCAGTTAGGGAGAGTCAATATAGTTATTAATTATTTTATACAGTTGAGTCTGATATTTCTATATCTGATTCTTATAAGATGAATACGTAACTGTGCACACGCACAATTATGCAATATTATATCTCCTTGCAATTCTACTTCTTGATCCCCGATTGCCAAAATTTGGTCGCAAGATTTCACATTCGACTATCAAATTTGGTATATGATTGTCAAAAACCGTCTTTCTTAAAAGTCATTCATTATTTACGAGCCGTGAATTGCAGTACTTAATTGCGTTATTTAAGATTAAATAATTAAAATCCATAATGATTATAATCTTTAATTAATACAATCATTAAAAACTAAACTGTAAACAGTTAGTTCATTTAAAAAATAACAATTACACTTTAATCGATCTCGAAGATATGAGAGGGATAGAAAACGTTCGAGCGAGATGGAAAATCACGTTCTATAGTTTACAGCTGCGATTTGGTTTGTAATGAAGGTTTTATAAATAACCCTCAAACGGCTAACAGCAAATCATACGAGATATGCGCTTGGGTTGTTTTATTTGAAAATACGCACCTGCCCATGAGAACTGAACTGATGAATGAGGGTTGTGGATCACTTTGTTTAGAACGTTGAGCTAATGAACTATTGGATGACCTTTGCCCTTAAAATAACTTATATTATTATATATGATTATGAACGTATGATGGACGTAAAATAACCACAGTACGTACTGTTCAGTACTTGTGACCTTTTCGTATAAGTGATGTATCTACAAATTTTAGATATAAAAGTTGCAATTACTTCTTTCGTTGTTTGTTAAATTTGACCTTTTTCTAATAAAATAGGAAGGCAGACTAGAAAAAAAACGTGTACTTATGTACGCGCGTGAGAAGTTATACTTCTTTAGCATCATTAAGAATTTATTATTATTATTCTTTCTATTCCCCCTCCCAAAAGCGTTGAACATTTAACGCAACCTTGTTGGAAGTCGCATTAGAAGTATAACTTCAATAGGCCACTTATTGGTTAGTGATTGACTCTAAAAAATTTAACCATCCCTTACATCACTATGGCGTTACCAACACTGTGTAAACATATATTACAGAGTCCATGTGCACACTTTCACAATGATTAATCGAAAAGCGATGACAGACAACTCAAACAGAACTACCAACATTCTTTATTATATAATAATATATCCTGGGACATTATTCGCACACGGGCCTCTGATTCTAAACTAAGCAGAGCTGATTATAAAATATATAAAAGTATGTATTTATTGAAAATCATACCCAGACTCACGACTAACAGACACGTTCATGCACACAAATGTCTGTCCTGGGTGAGAATCGAACCCACGATCTGCGGCGCGAAAGGCACGCCAACCGGCTCATATCATTATAATATATAAGTTTGTATATACGCCTTATCTACTAATTATTAATCTCTAAGAGGATGAAGAGTAACTAATCAATTTAAAGCTAGCACTAGTTTTACAATAAATTCAATTCTGTAATTTGACGATTCAAAAGTTAGGAGGATCCTAAGCAGAATTGAATTAAAAAATCTTTGAATTTGAATTATTATTTCATTTATATATATACGTATATATATACGTATATATAAACGTATATATATACGTATATATACGTAATCGGATATTTTTATTATGGCATATTTATTTCATACTATGGCATCCCTAACATTTGCCCCTTAACCTTATTTTAAAATTTTATACGTAATATGTCCAAGATACCGATAGACAATATTCTTTTAAACCTTCAATAACATTCTATTGCTTCGTTCTATCGTCTATCCCGTTTGTCTTTGTTGCAATATTTTATTATTAGGTAGCGGTACGTCCCGGCCAAGTTTGTTCCTGGACGGAATGTGGCCCCGTGATGCCGTCCCGCGAGACAATGCAGCCTTCCCATTCACTGTGCGACTTTAGAAAACGTTTTTGTTTATTTAGAACAAATCTTATAATTTTTAATATTATTTCACTGGTGGTAGGGCTTTATGAAAGTTCGTCTGGGTCTGGGTACCACCCATTTATCAGACATTCTACCGCAAAACAGCAGTATAATTGTTGTGTACCGGTTTGAAGGGTGAGTGAGCCAGTGTACAAGTGACGTAACATCTTAGTTCCCAAGGTTGGTCGCACCTTGGCAAAGCATTTCTTACATTACCATTGTCTATGGGCGTTGGTGACAACTTACCATTACGTGGCCTGATGCATGCACATGATCGTCGGCCTTAGGTATATTACATAAATAGGGAAATACGAAACAGTTCACTACCTTTATCTCATAGTTGTCAAATAGCAACACTGTCAACGCTAGAAAAATCATGTCTTATCATTTTAATATATACAATATAAAAAAACTAAATTATAGTAAAAATACAAAAAATAACAAATTGCCAAATATGGAAAAATAACAAACTTCTTTGTGAAGAAAAACTTTGAAACTTCTTCCATTCTACACTGCGGGCTAGTGTATTAAACATGTATATGTGGTAAAATTGAATCCGCAATACGCAAAATTCTTCACGATTATTTCCCCTCACTGCCAAGGATAAGGTAAATGATGTACATCATATAATTCAGTACGAAAACACGGTGGTAAATGTCGATTAGACAAAATTGAGTTCTCACTAAAACAACTAAAGTAAAGTAAAGTAACGGCCTGTGAATGTCCCACTGCTGAGCTAAGGCCACTTCTCCTTTTTTGGGGATTCGGCTCCAATGCGGGTTGGTGAAATTTACATGTGGCAGAATTTGAGTGAAATTTGACACACGATGTTATCCTTCACCGTCAAACACGAGATTAATTATAAACACAAGTTAAGCACTTGATAATTCAGTGTTGCCTGCCCGGGTTTGAACCCACGATCATAGGTTAAGATTCACGCGTTGTAGCCACTGGGCAATCTCTGCTAACTAGTTTAAATTAGTTTGTATTTAAATCAAAACCTCATAAGAGTGATTTTAAATTTCGAACATATTAATATTTAGCCGCATCGTGAACAGACGCTTTATATCTAAGCAATATTGCGCAGATAAGGCGGTGCGTTTGATTCGTTGCAAGAAGCGGATCCCGATACGATGTTTATTGCGAACTCATTAAACGGTTATTACTTATTAGGTAATAGGTAATCTTAGAGACCTAATTGGTGTTTCGTTTCGTAAGGCTAACCTCACATTAGTGATTTATGTCTGTTATTACTTCGTTGCTTTAAGTTATTTCAATTACAATTTGAAATATGCAATATTATTCAAGTCAAACTTCTTTGGCTGCTATTGGACAAAGTTTTGTGGTCATATTTTATATTTGAATTTGTTGTTCTTCTAAAAATTGATTACCACTATTAATGTTAATGGTTTGCAATTAATTTTTTTATTGAAACCTACTACATTTTTTCTTTGACTAACAAAAGGTACCTGATGGTATGGTGGATGGGATGGAGATGGAGTGCAAGCTGGGTAGGTACTACTACCGCCGAACAGCAATTATTAATTTTGTTGTGTTCCGACTTAAAGGGTGAGTGAGCCAGTGTCATCATAGTCGCAAGGGACATAACCTCTTATTTCGCCAGGTTGGTGGCATTGACAGTGAAAGAGTTGGTTAACATTTCTGACGCTACCAATCTCTATAGGTGCGACTGACTATTATTTGACACATTTACCAGTCATTCTATATAAAAAAAAATTAAATTATGAATTATTTATTTATATTATTTATTTACTTTGGTGGTAGAGCTTTGTGCAAGCTCGTCTGGGTAGGTACCACGCACTCATCAGATATACTACCGCAAAACAGTAGTACATGGTATTGTTGTGTTCCGGTTTGAAGGTTGAGTGAGCCAGTGTAATTACAGGCACAAGAGACATAACATCTTAGTTCCCAAGGTGGCTCTTTGGCGATATAGGCGATGTTTAAAATCTCTTAAAATGCCAATGTCTATGGGCGTTTGTGACCACTTACCATCAGGTGGCCCATATGCCCGTCCGCCTTCCAATACAATAAAAAAATATTATAGCTTTACAGAAACGACCAGTGTGTCAGACCATTACTTTTGTTGAGGTTTATTTTAATGGAACGGAATTTTGAAACGAAACATGTTTATGATCAATTTATTTATATTAAAAACCTTTTAGCGGTCATTAATCAAATACCGGTATTAAGGATCGTGATCTGATTTGAATTATTTCATAAAATTAATATGTGATTGTGCTAAGTCGCGTATTTTGTTGGCGGTCATCGGCTTTATAGCAAACCCAGGTAGTTCAGTTGTTAGTATCTTTACGGAAGCGGGTTCAAATTTATTCTCGATCGCGGGAATGAAAGAAAACAAGGTAACCTGCTTGACTTGTATGTCAATTTTCAATAGCCTCCGTAAAAGGAACAGCTTAGCCCTGCAGTGGGTCCTTTATAAGCTGTCACTTTTTACAGGAACCTTTATATTTATGTCGTATTATGCATTTTATTATGATCTAGATACTTGATATGAACTCTTATTATTAGTAAACACATGTTATATTTATACAATTCAATCAGCTACATGAGTCTTGTCATTACTTATTTGTTAATTTTCTTATTAAAAAAACAATAACCTCCTTACTCAAAGAATACCTTGTAAAGACTAAATTCTCACAATTTTGATTTTCCTATTGGGGAAAGTGCGTCGCCATTAGGAGGGACCTGTTTCAAAATTAAATATAGACTATTCTAAAAAGGTGAATATCAAATTTTAAAAAAGGAATTTTAACTTATGTAAATTACACATATCGTAAACAATTATTATCGTTTTCATTTGTTTTGACGAATAAAAAATGAAATGGCTCTTTAGGTCGTTAAATCTGGCGAAGTTATTAAATTAATAGATGCACCGACTACATAATGAGCAACGGTAGATATTCTCAATTTTTCATGCAATCTTTGAACGTGAATAAAGAATGAACTTAATACGGGTCGATTGAACTTCTACTAAGAGCTTTTCTAATCTAAAAAAAACTTAGATTAATATTTATTTATGACAGCACAGCGGACTGTATTTATATGAATAAAGGGGATACGTTACGTCGAACTCATGGCTTTTACTCATAACACTATTTTTCCTGAGAGCAATCCCTTACACCCTTAGACTCTACCGGGTGGTAGAGATGATGCAACATCATTTAAATCATATATATCGCAATAGAAAAAATAATTGTGATTACTATTTAAATAATTGTCTATAAAAATATTAACAAATATTTGATTAAGTCGTTTCAAAGTATGACATTTTTATTTTATATAAAGATTTTAATATAAAATATAACAAGTACATAAATATAAATTTAAACTGGACGCTCATTATTATCATCCCTACAAGGCACTATCTAGAGGATACTTATCAGCTTAGATCGAAAGGTTGTAGGGACAGACGATGTCGGGAGATTTAATAGCCAACAAGTTCACTCGTATGCGATGGTAATCAGTTGATCTAGCTGTAAGTAGCTCAGCTATCCTATTGATTTAATTTTATTGATTTTTGTTTAAGTTAAATAATGTTTGTACAAAATGAAATTCGTTATTTAAAAATTGTTCACTCTTGCCACGTCGATATTTGATTTGGTTCGTTTTTATTGATTTGCCTACTGCCTAAGATTTCACAGAGTAGTTCCCGGTTCCATGGAAATACGGGGACAAAATATTGCTCATGTTACTCGCTGATAAGGTAGCTTTCCATTGATGTAAGAATTTTTAAAATCGTATTAGTGCTTTAGGCGTGAAAGCGAAACAAATAAACTTGCTTTCGCATTTATAATATTATTAGGATTAGTATTATCCTTTATTATTGTTTTTATTTTACATTTTTTTTTCATGCCTTCATAGACACAAACAAACAGATTTATGTTTTGCATTATATTTCTATCATCGTCAGTTGAAGGGAGCAACTTCCATATTATATAAAATTTAAGTTTCATCATCATTACAGACGCAACCGTCCACTGCTGGGCAAAGCCTACTTACCTTAGATTACACCTATAACCGCTAAGTTAGTAAAATAAGTATTTAATAAATAGATGTGTTACTTAATTGGAATAGAGTTGTATTATAAATAAAGGTAAATTAATCAAGAACTGTTTATAGTGCATAATAATGCATAACGACTTAAAAATCGCATGCAATTTGTGTTTACTTTTAGGAATTTGAATAGGGTATATGTATATACATATTAGCTGTATATATTTGTTGTTTGTATTCCGTGAAACTAGAATGAACAAGAAACTAATCTATTACAAAACCAAACAAAGCTAACATACCACCAAATAAATCCTAGTTAAAACACCAGGAGCCGATGTATGTTGTAATCGTTGGACAATAACTCAACTTATACACTGCTTAAGTATTTAATCTAGTTCGTATCAAATCCATTAAACATAGCAAGTAAACGATTATCATTTCTGCATAACCATACAATATTTATAAGGTTCGCAGCAACTCGTTTCGTACGTAAATGGTCGGATAGATAGTTCGTTCGTGTTATGGTCAAGCTATCAAGAAGTAATTCTATTATAAATATTCAATTATTATTTGTTTTGGAAAATATATTATTTAATATTTTTATTAATAAACAAATCGAAGTGGATTTGAAATGAGAAATAAATAAGGTCCTCCAGACCGATTTCGGCCACGGCAGCCAATCTCAAGAGAGATTAGCCAACTGCGCAGGAGATATTACAGTGCACAAGTGTGTGCGCAAACACAAGTGCTCTCTCTTTTCCTTAGCTGTCATAATAATCCGATGGGATGGCAATCAGACTATATGTGCCACCAACGTTGGGAACTAAAATGTCCCTTGTGCTTGTAATAACACTGGCTCACTCACCCTTCAAACTGGAACACAACAACAAGTATTGCTGTTTTGCGGTAGAATAGCTGATGAGTGGGTGAGAATGTGTTTCAATATATTTATTATATAGTATTATATATTCATTAAGAAATAGCTTTGATATAGTTGTTTTTCCTTACTGTTTTGTTACTTTGTAACAAATAGTATTAATGAAATATACAATTTGACCTCAATGAAAATTACCTTAATAGTAGTTTTAATATCATATTTTAAAACGCTAACTTCACTGTTTAAATAATCGTCCACCATTTTGAATTTCCGACGATAATACATGTCATATTATGCAACAATGTAGAAACTAGTGATTTTAATATGATTTATACATCGAGACCTGTAATTGCGTGTATTTATTATTGCTTTTTCATCACGCGATTTCCAACTCGATAGTAAATTAAAATAAGCCTTTTTTAATGTGACTCAGTCGTACAAACGTTATTCGGAGTGGTATAAATAATATTTAAAGCAAAATGTTTTGTAAAACTTATTACACTTTGAAAATGAATAAGCCTTAAGCTGCAGTTATACAACACGAACATTTTTATGCGGCTTCCGTACTTTACTACTCTACGCGTTCTTTAATAGCAAAATTGATTTTTATTGACTACGCAACAAGATTTAAATTCCTTTCAAACACGCGATCGCCACGCAATCAAGCCGCGCATCGGCCGCACAGCGACCGTTGACTCAAAGTGTGGGAGTCGCACGAAAATTTCGCGTTGTGTGTTGTGCCTTACGATGTCTACACGTGTGTAAATTTTACATTTTTCACGGCTTTTAGTTGTGCCAGCAGAGCACAAATTATTCGTCAATGCCACGTGGGAAAATTACAGAAAACTTCAATATGATAAATCTGCCATATTCGGTTTTAATTCGGTTGAAATTTGACAAAAATTGACAAAATGGTAATACTTGTGTAAGTTACATGAGAACATAAATTTTTCACGTAAGCATAATGTTTTCGCACGCAATGTAATTTTGATGCATACTCATTGAGATCAATACAACAAACCTTCAGTCTTTATTATGACTGAACATTTATGAGTTGGTTTTCATATTTAGATACATTCATATGTCTTCACAATGTTGAGCTTATCAGTCGTACCCCCTGACACACACACACACACACACACACACACAAACAGTGATATGGTAAACAAACAGCTGCTAAAATCAAAATTAAAACATTATTTCTTCAAAGAGGCTCTTGCATACACACTTCAAGTCAAGTTGCAGGATTAAATTGAATATAAGCATACATTTTCGCATTAAATATTTACTATGTGGTAGGCTTTGTGCAAGCCGCTCTGATTCCCATTATCATACCCATTCATCAGTTATTCTACCGCTAAACAGCAATACTTTTGTCATTATATTGTTACCTTCCAGTTTGAAGAGTGAGTGAGCCAGTGTAACTACAGTTACAAGGGACATAGCATCTTTGCTCCCAAGGGTAACGCATAAGCGGTGTAAAGAATAGTTAATATTTCCATGGACTTTGGTGACCACTTACCATCAGGTGGTCATCTATTACTTAATGGGCAATGACGAATGCACTCTCTAATTTCATATATGATCTTCCATTTTCCCATTATTATTTAAATATAGCCACTTCTAAAATGCTACAAGTCTATGTATAAAATAATTAAGTTAATCATTTAAAATCTAATCGCATACTTATCAGCATCGGCGTTAAAACGTTACCATTTAAGTCAGATCCAAGAGGGGCATCCCGATCCGAATTATTTATTAGAATACAAACGATAGTGCAACTTATCTGCAGCATTGTACACCATATACAGAAAGCCATCATCCATATACATGGTGTTTAAAAATATCGTAAAGAAAAAACAAATCGAAAATTTTGCTTCTGCTTTTGTTTTGGCCCTCGAGACCGAACTTTACTTTATTTATTTGGTGGTAGGACTTTGTGCAGGCGTATTTGGGTTGATCAGTACAAACACAACAATATTGTATCAAGTTTGCAGGGTGAGTGAGCCAGTGTCAATACAAGGGACATCGTAATCCTTAGTTGTTAAGTGATGGCTTATACTTGTAGTCAGCCAATGTATTTAGTCGGTGGAGACCACTTACATTTTGTGGCTTATCGAATAAAATCTTACTTGGTGGTAGGGTATTGTGCGAGCTCGTCTGGGTAGGCACCACCCACTCATCAGATATTCTACCGCAAAACAGCAGTAGGTACTTGCTATTGTTGTGTTCCGGTATGAATGGTGTGTGAGCCAGTGTAATTACAGGCACAAGGGACATAACATCTTAGTTCCCAAGGTTGGTGGCGCATTGGCGATGTAAGCGATGGTAACATCTCTTACAACGCCAATGTCTATGGGCGTTGGCGACCACTTACCATCAGGTGGCCCACATGCTCGTCCGCCTTCGTATGCGATAAAAAAAACCAGAAAATACAGCAACGGTGACAGTAGGGATGGTTTATATAGGAAATGCTGCTAGCATTCTGGCCCTCGTAGCTATTTTTCATTTTCATTTGTACTTTTCATGTCAGCCAAAAGACGTCCACTGATGGAATGATATTACTATTATTTAATTTAGCATTGTGATATTAAAGTGATTAATAAATAAGTTCGGAAACCCTATAGATAATATTATGAACGTCACGAAGCAGCATCAAAATTCAGCGACATTAGAAGTCCATTTGCAGACCAGCTCTCCATAGAGACGCCATATACGGGTAATGTCAGATTAGATTCGCTTGAATGCGCCTGCGCCGTTTAGAGACTAAATAATTGTCGGCTCTTTCTAATTTAATTTTGTCATTGTATGTTTTGAAATCATAATATCTTCATTAGTTTATTTACTGTTATTAATTATTACTTATAAGGTTTCGAATGGTATTGACAATGAAAGCACTTCTTGTTTGTTCAATGTTTGTCTCTGCTTACGTCATGGAAACTCGGTCTAAAATTTCATTCAGTTTTAGTAGATTGAAGCTTAAGACTATGTTCTTATATTTGAATCCGTGGCATATGATCGTATCTAATCATGATCTCAAAATTTAGAGTAAAGGTTTATTTTGTAAAGAATAATTCACATTTCCTACTAGGAAATATTTATTTGTCTTCTAACTTTTTCATGTGAATATTTATTTAATATTATTATTATTTTATAATAAACAGTCATCAATCCAACCATCTTATATTTTAAAATCAATATAAATAATAATATCAATATAAATCCTGGGACATTATTCACACACGGCCATCTGATCCCAAACTAAGCAGAGCTCGTACTATGGAAACCAAACAACTGTTATACTTACATATAATACTTTTCTTTTGTAAATAAATACTTATATAGATAATTACACCCAGACTCAGGACAAACAGCAGGTTCATGCACACAAATGTCTGTCCTGGGTGGGAATCGAACCCACGACCTGCGGCTGCGGCGTGAAAGGCAAGTATCACACAAACCACGCCAACGGGCTCGTCAAATTACTAATATTTAGTATTAATACATTACTTATATTTAGTAAATGATGGTAAATAAATTGATATCAATGTTATATACAGAATAAATATCAGTGCAATTTATATTTATTTATTTTATTTATTTATATACTCTTTATTGCACACCAATATAGACAAAAATAATAGGAGTAAAAACAAAAACAAAGAAAAGAAAAATGTACAATAGGCGGCCTTATCGCTAAAACAGCGATCTCTTCCAGGCAACCTTTGGTAGAGGAGAGAGATAGGATGGTAGGGGTGTACAAATTATTTAATACATAAAAAGATTTCAGTTTATAGAAACCTTACTACGGAAATCTTATAAAATACTTAAACTATTTCTCTCAATAAAGTTTTGCAATTAAATACCACGAACCAGCTAAGAGCTCAGTAGTTAGAACGCGTAAATATTAACCAATGATTAGATTAGTGGCAGAATTGCGCATTCTGCCACAGGGTCTAATCATTGGTAACTAATATTCCTTAACTCTCATACTCCAATGAGACAATGAAACAATTCGACATGATCGGGAAGAGTTCAGACCAACGGACGAGAACCTTACGAGCTTTACGTGCTTTCCGAGGAACGAGAGCGTAATCACTCCCGACTTCTATGCTCCGGGCTGCTTCTCAGAATTTGAAACAGAAAAACCCAATAACTTTTTATTGACCTGGACCTGGGGTTGGAAGCGCGGGTTCTGCAGCCATATAGCCACAAGACGAACGAGGCAGTTAAGATATGTCTGTTCTATAAACATTTTGCTTACCCCGTTAATTATATAAGCGCTAAGCTTAACACTTTCTGACCCAAGACCTATTGATTTACGAGTCCCGTGCTGTTGTTTCGCGCTGTGTTTAAAGTAAGTTATACCTGATGTCGGGCGATTAACATTAATTACGAGCATTGAACAGCCGCCGCCAAGATCATGTTTTGCAACAAGATTGAGCCGTGACTTTACATGATTTTATATCGACTATATTTTAGTTGAAAGTACTGCAATATATTAATAATAGGGCACAAGTGGACTAACAAGGATATTCTAGATTACTTAAAAATTTCAATCTATAATAAACCTGACTCGATTATAATCCTCGGATCCAGATTCACACGAAGACAACTAACCCATAAAATCAATTGGCACACATTCCGAGACAACCACGAAATTATCTGAGAAGTCTAAAGCAAACCAATATTTGTACATTGTCGATATATGAATACATCTCTATCAATTAATACCAAAATTTAGATTGTGATGGTAACAAAAACATGCAGACACAATGAAATAGAATTGATAGAAATTAAAGATAAGGTACAAAACTTACTTGGTTGGTTGGTACTTGGTATACTTTGTGGTAGAGCTTTGTGCAAGCTCGTCAATTCTACCGCAAAACAGCAATACTTTGTATTATTGTGCACAGGCACAGAGGACATAACATCTTAGTTCTCAAGGTTGGCGGCGCATTGGCGATGTAAGCGATGGTTAACATTTCTTACAATGCCATTGTCTATGGGCGTTGGTGACTAACCATCAGGTGGTCCATACGCTAATCCGTCTACCTATACAATAAAAAAGCAAAAAAAACGTACGGACGAACGTGCGAATACACAAATATAATTAATTTAAAAAAAAATGATCTAATTATTTTCTATTATTACGTTATTACGTCTTCGCATGGATACAATTATAGTTCAACAGTTTTCAATCACGCATATGGACATACAGCTTCCATTCATTAATTATTTATTATTGTATTTGGTGGTGACTTTGTGCAAGTCTGTCTCTCCTATAATGAATGTAATCCTGTACAGTATAATAGGATTTTTAAATGATTTTTAAACTTAGTTATAGAAACATAGAATTGTCTATGAAATTTTATTAGAAAATCGAATAAGCTGCCCCAGAAAAGATGATAATAACGCATAAAATAGTAAGTACTGTTTAATAATATATAACATAATATTATGGCTAAGTGTTAAATTTTAGTCTCAAAGGTTTCTTAAAAGTTATCGATTATGCAATAGCAGAATTAAACAGAATTATTGCCAGCGCTTTAAAGCAATCTAAGTTTCGAATTGTCAGAGGAACGCATTAGCTCGCCGTGCTCTCTAATAAATACAAGCTTATCCTTTAAACAAGGAATTATTGAATGATATAATACGAATTAGTTTGTTTGTAATTAATTCCAATGTAAAATAAAGTAACTTAAATATTGACGATAACATAAATATACATTTAACAAACATATGAATAAATTTATATACATTAAATGTAACATGCAATAAGTTTTACTTCTAAATATAATAGATATATTCAATCACAGCGTTACCTACCGAGTCCAATCTAAACCACGCACTTGAGTGCGTACACATACACAGAAAAAAAAATCAATCAAATCGGTCCAGACGTTTAGTAGGATTTCAGTGACATACACACGATCAAAATAATTTATTATGCAGCTAAATGACAATCTATAAAAAAAAATATTACTCAACCGAGTGTTGAGTAATATTTTTTATGGATAATTCGTAATTTTATATTTTATCTGTATTATTACATCTGTCACTGTCATTAAAACAAGCATTTATTTTGAAACAACAAAATGAATACTGAAACAAACAATAAAAACAGAAAAGATAACACGAAGACAATGAATTGCATATGAAGCATTCAATGTTAATCAATATAGCAAAACAATTTCATTGAATAAATTATAATTAAATGTATAAAGAACTCTTTAATTTTTAAAACATTTTATATGACAACTAAAATTATGTACACAGACAAAAAACATCAGATTTTTTTACCTAATACCTACTTTCTTGACGACGTGGACTGGCAATCAAAAATAATTGAATATTATTTTAATATGATCAAATTTTAAATAAGAATATGTAGGTACTCATACGGTCCAATTGATGAATCTTAATGAAATACCTTCGAATTTTGAACTGAAAGAAAGAATCATTAATTTGGGATAACAACAACTAATAAATAACAAATAAGAGAAATATAATAATTCTTTTTTTTTATTGCATAGGTAGGCAGACGAGCGTATGGGCCACCCGTATGGGTAAGTGGTCAACAACCCCCATAGACATTGGCATTGTAAGAGATGTTAACAATCGCTTACATCGCCATTTGCGGTAGAATATCTGATGATGGGGTGGTACCTACCCAGACGAGCTTGCACAAAGCTCTACCACCAAGTAGAAACCACTCTTTAATATAAGGTCCTCCAGACCGATTTCGGCCACGGCGGCCAGTCTTAAGAGAGATTAGCCAACTGCGCAGGATATATTATAGTGCACAAGTGTGTGCGCAAACACAGGTGCACTCTCTTTTCCTTAGCTCTCATAATCCGATGGGCCGGCAATCCGACACGACCGGAAAGAGTTTAGGCGCAGGACCAACGGCTTAACGTGCTTTCCGAGGCACGGGAGTGTACACACTTCCAAGGCCTCGTTGGTCTAGTGGCTTGATATAAGGCCGCAGACGCGGTGGTCCTGGGTTCAATTCCCAGGTCGGGCAAATAAATAGTTATTGGGGTTTTCTGTCAGAAAATTCTCAGTAGCAGCCCGGAGTCTGGAAGTTGGAAGTGTGGTACACTCCCGTGCCTCGGAAAGCACGTTAAGCCGTTGGTCCTGCGCCTGAACTCTTTCCGGTCGTGTCGGATTGCCGTCCCATCGGATTATGAGAGCTAAGGAAAAAAGAGTGCACCTGTGTTTGCGCACACGCTTGTGCACTATAATATCTCCTGCGCAGTTGGCTAATCTCTCTTGTGATTGGCCGCCGTGGCCGAAATCGGTCTGGAGGACCTTATAATTGTGTATCCAATAGGATATCATATAATAAATATTATTATGACGATGCGATGATGAAATTAAAATATTGATTGTTTCACTTCTTATAAAATGCCGCTTTTTTAAAATAAAATAATTGCAATCGTAAATGCTTTATAAAATCTTAAATGAATGTATTTTTTTAAATGATTCATTTTTTAAGACAAAAATGTATTGCAAAAGTGATTTGCCCAATATTTGCTGTTTTAATTATTTGCTGTTATCTTAGTTTTACTATGTAATACATTGTCTTGAAACGCTTAAATATTAAAAGAGTATAGTATTGTCGTTTTGTATAACATTGATAGGTATACGTTCGAATGTGCGCCTGATAGCAAATATTTACGACCACCACATTGGTGCCGCTAGAAATTACAACCATGCCTCACATCACCAATACGCCACCAACGTTGGGAACTAAGATGTTATGACCCTTCTACCTGTAGTTACATGGCTCAGCCTTCAAACACAATAATATTAAGTATTGCTGCTTGTCGATAGAAGATATGTTATTATTATTTATTATGTGGATGGTACCTACCCAGACGGGTTTGCACAAAGCCCACAAAGTGAACGAATCGGTCCTAACTCCAAGGTCCGTCACGTCACTAGATGTACACATAATTTCTTTTATCTCTTAATAAATATCTAGTAAACGTGAGAACAATCAGAGCGCATGGCTAGTATTATTATAAAACTATCAAGATATAATCAAGGGTTTATCTTATCCATTATGTAAGTTAGGATGCCCTGTAGGTCAGCCTCTTGGTCACACGCCAGTGAAAGGGACTACTGATATTTCGTAACTATAGAATTTCTGTGCATTCTGAAAATCTAGGCTCGGTTTATCCGGGGTCAGCGAACTATTATTACATAATAAAGATTGTATGATGCTATTTCATTAGAATTTATTTCACTTACATATTATATAACAATTTATTCTACACAATAATATTTCCGTTGGGCACGAGTTATATAAGCATAAGATAATATATAAATAAATTGTACCTAGATTCGAACCTACTATCTACGCTCAATTAGCTTTTATCCGCTTTGCCCCATTACATTTTTTCATAAACAGTAGAATATTTCACTCTACTGAGCATACACATAAGTATATATTGTTTGATGGTAGATAAAGAAGAGTTATCAGTTAGAGGGAGTTCTTTTCATTTTCCTTATATTTATTTAAATTTCATAGTTAAGGTTTCCATATATATTGTCGTACGTACCATTTCTAAGGCTGCAAGTTCTTTGTACGTTTAATATAAGACAATAAACAGATTTCAAAGCAAAGCCGACATCCATAACAGATACGACATTAATTAAATTGTCTAATTTAATTAAATGGAACAATATCTTAATTATTCAACAAGCATCTTAGAATTATACCTTAAGCCGAAAACGCCTAATATGGGAATCGGTATGAAGTTACAACTGCGATCAATAAATAGTGTACATATAGCTAATTAAATATTTATTGGCTGACAATGTACGATTAAGTGGAAAACATGTAACATGTTACTGTCTAAAACTAGATTTATTGCATAGGAAGGCGAACGAGCATATGGTCCACCTGATGGTTAGTGGTCCCCAACGCCCATAGACATTGGCATTATTAGAGATGTTAACCATTGCTTACATCACCAATGTGCCACCATCCTTGGGAACTAAGATATTATGTCTCTTGTGCATGTAATTATACTGGCTCACTCACCCTTCACACCGGAACACAACAATAAGTATTTCTGTTTTGCGGTAGAATATCTGATGAGTTACCAAGAGAGTCATACCCAGACGAGCTTGCACAAAGTCCTACCACCAAGATTTGGCAATTATGTTGATGTCGACCAGTAGTCAGTGAAACATTTAGTACCCTAACCAGCTACTTATTTGTTATTCTACTGCTTAAGAAATATAGTTGCGTTCAGGTTGGAAGGGTGAGCCAGTGTCACTACAGACACAAGTGACAAAATGGGTTCCCAAGCATGATGGCGCGTTGGTGATGTAATGACTGGTTTATATTTCTTACATCGCCTTGCCTACAGTCGGTGGTGACCATTTACTATCAAGTCCCTTTAAAAAACTCCCTAATGTATTCCGACCCTAAAACCCTCACATACACACTCACACACATCATTTATTAAACATCTCGGTACTTCAAAGACAAAATTAATAACAATAATTAAAATATTTTATAAATATGTTTTTGATCTTTAAAATGAAATGGTTATAAATTAATTAAATTATATGTTAATATATCACCTTAATAATAATGAATTATAATAAAAACAGTAAAATATAATAAACGTATGAAAGAGTTCGTTAACAATGTCAATGACCTTTTGACTGACATTTTATTTGTGACGTTTATCTGAATTATTCGATTCAATAATTCTGTCTGCAAGGCTGGTTATGGAGGGAAGACAATATAAATATCTTTTAAGCAACGATCCGTTGTTGCTTTTTCCTAATTCCTTCAGTAAAATTGCGTTTAAATAAAGGGTGAACTCAGGTTATCCCATTTTTTTTACAAAAATATTAATTTTGATTTTTAGTTTTTTTATAAAAGAAAATTATAAGTAATAAGTGAGTTTGTCACAGGTCGGACAAGAATTTTGTTACATCCTGTATATGTACTTACCGAAATCAATTTTAACGAGTACTCGCTGATTCTTTTCTATGCAATGCCATCTTAAAGCGTTATACGCGTATATTATACTGTAGGGTGGTACTACCACCGTGGTAGGTGACTATATACAAGTGTGTCTGAGTACCAGACAGGTAATTAAACGTCAATGCTAATATTATATTATATATGTGTTCGGGTTTCAAGTTTCAGTAAGTTACGCCAACACAACTTATCATTGATAACTAAGTACGCATGGTGTAAGAAAAGGGTAACATTTGTTACGGTAACTATGTCTATGAGCGGTGGTGATCACGACCACCGAGTTTACCATATTATTTTAATTTAAAAAAAAACAATATCTTAAAATTCATTTTTCATTTAATATTTTAAGCAGTATATTAGTTGGTGTACACCTTTTTTATGTCTTCAACTGTACATGTCTACATTCACCGCCCAGTAATGCGTTAACATTTGATTTTATCCATGAATTGCAAAACAATAGCTTCTCTCTCTTCAATATATTCAAATACGATTTGCTAGAAAGAGATGGAAAACATTCCTACTGCAACCTGCATCTGATGTGCTTTCGAGATATAAGGCAATTGTGGGACAAAACGGCTATTTATTTAGGTAAAGGCAGTTAAACTACCTCTGATTGACATCTGTCTCGCTCGAATGGCAATAAATTAATGCTGTTCCTAATGCTTCTAAGCTTCTAACGCAAATGCGATTCTATTCTACAATTTATTTTGGAAATTTAAAACCAATTCTAAACATGATTCTAAATACACAAGATAGATTACACAGGACACAGAATACACAGGATTAACTGTGTATTCTGTGGAAGACCTGGTTTTACAGCCAAAATTAACCACGATCTAACCATGGATCCATGGATGGTCCATAGGCTGTGGTAGTCACTTTCCATCAAGTCAGCTTCCTGCTCGTTTGCCCCCTCTAACATAAAAAAATACCTTAATTATTTTTCCCGATATTTCAATAGCACCTGTGCAGATATTGCACCTGTCGTGGTCGCAATCTATCAGTCATCTGAAACAAAATGATTAGTGTTCGTTACTTCATAACGATATTTTATTTATTTAAATTCCTATGTCCTTTGCATGACAAAAGCATCGCCTATTATGTCGATCTAATAAAAAGTTATATCACATGGTAATGTGATTCTCAAATATGTGTTCTCATTATATTTTCTCTCAACTCTTAAAATGAAATATTTTATAAAGGCATTTAAGAGTTTCTTATTTTGCATGTAAAAGTAAATGTTTCGCTATTGGGAAAAGGCAAACAAAGGCCTCACCTCTTTTTTTAGCTTATTCCACTAATATACTTACTTTACCAATACGGCAACCTTGTTCAATGTAGCAGAATTTCATCCGAATAGTTTCAAGGATGATATTAAAACTGATTAAGTACGTGAAAATTACAGTTAGGATCTACCAATTTGTCAACCTTATCAGAGTTCCTACTATAATTAAGCGGCTGTCATTCTAGCTTCAATTTTTATTACGAGCCAATTTAAAGTAAAAATAAAATTTTAACATTTCAAATGTACTCCTTGTGACCCACTAAAAGATTTTCCATCGCTTGAAACACAGCATCCTCCTCATTCATCAAACACGGAGATGCTGTTCCCAACTTTCGCCATTGACCTACAAAACATCGAATAAAACAGATGGACTGAAAATGAAAACGCTTAAAATGTAATCTGAAATTTATTGCTATGTAAATAAAGCGTAAAATCATTAAACCGAAAAAATTGTACTCAATTTCGTTTCTGGCATACGGTTTTTATTGATTATTCAACTCTATTCGACCTCTATTAAGTAGCAACCTCCCTTATTATCCCTTTTCTTTGGTTTTTATTACTTATGCCTAGCCCAGGCGTAATCTAAAACAAATAGAGGAAAAACAATAACATTGTCGGATTTACAACGCACATTGACCATAGATTATAAAACAAAACATTATTATAATATTTAGGTATATTTAGATACATTTATGATTACAGATAAAATATACTATATTTACCTCCTTCGGTTCTTATTATGTACATGCTAACACCGCCAATGCGCCACCAACCTTGGGAAGTAAGATATTATGTTTCTTGTGCCTATAATTACACTGGCTCACTCGCCCTTCAAACCGGAACACAACAATAACAAATACTGCTGTTTTGCGGTAGAATACATGATGGGTGGTACTTACCCAGACGAGCTTACACAAAACTCTACCACTACTAAAATAGTAGCCAAAGTATATATGTAGTAACTATTTTTGTAAAAAAACATAATCTTTATACAAATAAACCTTCTTGAACGAATAATCAAAATTTTGTTAAAACGCCATCAAAATTAATAAGTATTTAACAAAAAATGAATTTATAACAGTATATAATTTTATTAAAAATAATATAACATCCCCTTTGAAATCCAGGAAGTGCAAATAAACCTGTGAAATGGTTAATTTACGAAATTTTTACCAATATATAATATATATAATACACATTGCAATTTGCAACTTTGTATTCCCCAATCGCCGCTTTATCTAAATAATATATTCTAGAAATAGCCTCATAAATAATGACTAAGGCGAATAATTAAGCTTTTGATCTTACGCCGACCTCTTATTACCAAAGTATCCAAGGCTTAGCATTACCCAGATTCTATAGATGACGAGAACACGTAAATGGATAAATTCCAAAAACATTAACTGACTTATTAGTACCATATAATAAAGCGAAGAGAAACATGAACATTAAATAAAATTAAATAAACTAATTTGACAATTTAATGTATTTATAATCTACATCCTCGTTAATGTTAAGATAGCAATTAAAAAAAATAATTGATTTGAATTTGAATATTAATTGAACTTATAATATCGTTACAATTGGTTCACGTTAATTTACGTAAGACCAAAAACAATTTTGACCTATTTCATTACTCTGTCTATGTATTTCAATAGATAATAGATAAGGTTAGAATTATATTTAAACATTTACCCATTACTATTACAAAATCGAATGCTAAAAATATAGATACTAATAAATTAGAACTTGACCGGTAACTAATTTCGTTAATAATCGTATTTTGATAAGCAAGCGGTGGGAAAAGGTCGAATTAGGTGCAGTTAGCATACATTCACTTTAATGCGATACGAAAGTGATCCTTATGCCTTTTTAATACGGGCTACATATATATATATATCTCTCTTTATAGTAGTAAATACAAGCTGTCATTGCAATGCCTAAGTTATTTAAGAGATTAAACGTAAATATACATTAACAGTAACTATCGTTTTAAATGAACCTACGAGAAATAGGGCCCCAGTCCGGAGGGGGTCCGGGCGGGGGGCCTTTAGATACAATAAAATTATCTGAAATCGTTACAAATCGTCTAAAAAAAAGAAAATCTTATTTTGAAAGAAACCTTTTATACGTTTTTAGATTAAATAGTAATAATTATTACACTTTGAGTAATAATCTATTATATTCAAGGCCCTCTAGTTTCAAGGGGCCTAACATTTTCAATGACTAATGGGGGCCTTTGATTGTACACACTTCTAATAACAAGCATATTGATTAAGCAAGAAACTCATTGGCTAATAATTCACACCTATCTTCATCTTGCACGGAAGTGTATTTCATAATTTGACTAGTACACGCCTCGACTCCGCCCACGTTATTTCGACGCAATTAAACCTATTTTGACGAACGGTGTTTATCACTACTGCATGCATCTTTGAACGAGAAATTAAAATTAATGTAGTTTATGAAACAAGTTTTTAAAAATGAAATCTTAGATACATATAAAAAGAAAAAATAAAACGTTGTATGAGCCAAATATTTGCCTAGATTTTATTTATTCAATTTATTTTTTAACGACTTTGGAAATAAGAAATGTTATACCTATCGAAAAAAATTATGAAGCTATCGAATATACTGGGTTGAAATGACATGGGCATCGTAAGAGATGTTAACCATCACTTACATCGTAAATGCGCCACAAACCAAAGCTCTACCCCCAAGTAGATTAAATGCTGCTAGCATTCTTGCACCACTCTTTCAGCATTCCAAACGGTATTTTCATTATATATTTAAGGTGTTAATTCAAAATACTCATATACATGTATATATAAAGAGACATTGGAGCACAAAATATATAAATACAATAAAAATTCAGCGCAATATGTCAATAATAATTAAAAACAGGTACCTACGGTTTAATTAAGTAAAATATTAACTTTGCGGTGAGTTATTTTATAAAGCATCCATTCAATTGACTCCTCATTACCCAGTTCACGACTTGACAGAATAATGGAGGACCACGCATTCAATTCGAAATTGACCGATTAAAATTACCTACTTAAAAAAAATAACATTTTTAATAAGAACGATCAAAGAATACCGCCATTTATTAAAATACTAGTGGAAATGCCAGGAATTCGTCCATTCTCATTCTTTAGGGTTTTTTTAATGAGTAATTGAGCACAGAATTACGAGTATAATTATTATTAAAAAAAAACTGCTAATTGAATTTCTTCCAATTAAAAAAACTAGGCATCTGCGCTGGATATATATATAGGAAAATGTTAGAAGCTGGTCTAGTGACTAGATATAAGGCCGGACAGAAAAACGCAATAACTTTTTATTTTCGACTGCCTCGTTGGTCTAGTGTCTAGACCTGGAGATCCTGGGTTCCATTCAAAGTTCGGCCCAATAAAAAGTAATTGGGTTTTTCTTAATCTTAATAATATGCGTGTTTGTAAATTATAATACAATAGAATATAGTAGCAAACCCAGATTTGGTCAAATCGAACACAGTGGTGTCTCTGCTTTTTTAGGCCTTTTAAATGTTTTGTAAATTATGGCTTTTTTAATTTTCGTTCTTCTTTTGTTTAATTTAATATTTTATAATTTTGATTTTAAATTGACTTTGTTGCCAGTGTTTTCGCTCGTAATACATATGTGATAGTGTGAGTGAAGCTTCCGTATATTTACTTTGTTAGGGCCATGTGTGTGTGTACCCAGAGTAATAGATAAAGCAAGACGGACACGTCACTACATTCCGGCTCATCTCCGGCCCTTGATTACATGTGGTCACTAAATCTATTAGCACTGCCTATTATAGTTTATGCACATAAGGCTGTATTTACACACTTTTACATAGCAAGAAAACAACGAGAAAAACTTCTTATAAAGCTTAGGAACATTTATTTATTTATTTATTTTTAAGATTCACCAGTGGTAAATACATCAACACGTACAAAGGTATACAATTTTAATACAACTTAAAACTAAATGCATTACCTATTAAGGTGAATACCACATGCAAAGATAAAGTTGGAGATGACAAACTTACAAATAATTAATTGTTAGTAAATCAAGGTTAAGAATGACAAGAATTAACAACAATAGTAAAACAATAAAATACAAATATAAACAAAATAAATTAGTTAGCTGACAATTTTGACAAAATTTTTTTGTGAAACTTGTTTGATGAGTCTCCAAAAGGGTCTAAAACAGCACTGTGCTCATTCAAAATTTTACATAAGCGAGATACAGGTGAATTGCTTCCTAAAACAGTTTTGCGGAAAGGTCTTACTAATGGTGTTATTGGTTTACGTGGAAATCTAATGGGAACATTCAATTTAATTTTTGATATCAAAAACGAGTTATCATAGTTGTTGTTAAGTGTTTTATAAAGAAATCTTAAATCCAACAAATCCCTCCGATCACTTAGTGAAAGAATTTTGAAATATTCCAATCTTTTTTTGTAAGAAGGAAGTATTTTCCCTTTACCTAACGAGAAAGTAAGATGATAAAGAAAACGTTTCTGTATCCTCTCAAGTCTTAGGCAGTGTGTTGCATAATGTGGCCTCCAAACAACGCTTCCGTATTCCAGTATACTCCTGACTAAGCTATTAAATAAAATAATTTTTGTTCTAGGATTTCGAAATAATCTTCCATTTCTTATTACAAAACCCAACATTTTCGAGGCACGGCTAATTACACCATCAATATGAGGTATGAAAGTTAGTTTTTTGTCGAAGATTACTCCCAGGTCTGAAATTCTGTCCACAGATTTAATAGGGGCACCAGCTATGTAATAAGTCGTTTGAAATTCTTTTAAGCTCCTGGTGAATGATATCCATGAACATTTTACTGAATTAAGTCTCATGCCGTTATCGTTACACCAATGGTATAATCTTGTCAGATCATCTTGTAAAAGAATAGTGTCATTTGGTTCTTCAATTATTTTAAGAAGTTTGACATCGTCAGCATACAGAAATGGTGTAGAATATTTAAAACAATTAGGCAGATCGTTTATGAATATATTGAAGAGCAGTGGACCCAGGTGTGACCCTTGTGGGACTCCAGATTTAACATCGCATTCAACCGATTCATAACCGCCGGCAACAACATAAAAATGTCTTTCTGTAAGATATGATGCTAGAAATCTCAGTAAAGATCCGACAATACCATAATTGGACAACTTCAAGACTAGTACTGAACATGGAACCAGGTCAAATGCTTTACTTAAGTCTGTGTAGATAACATCCACTCTCTTGTTCCTATCAACAGATTCAAATAAGATTTCGGAGTAATTTACTAGATTTGTGCATGTAGATCTACCGGCTATGAAGCCATGCTGGTGGGTACTAAGAAAACATTTAACATGACTGTAAATATATGGATATATTAGAGACTCCAACACCTTACCAAAGATAGAAAGGATTGAAATAGGCCTATAGTTTTTTACATATTTTTTTTCTCCACTTTTGAAAATAGGGACTACTTTCGCAGTTTTCCACTTAGAAGGAAATATTCCGGTGACTAATGCTTTGTTAAAAATAATTGTTAGTGGTACAGCAAGACTTTGGGCACAGTTTATAATAAAATTAGGCGGAATATTGTCAAATCCAGCACCCTTATTCATATCTAAATTCTTTAATTTATTAATGACTTCGGATTCATCAAGCTGGATCAAAGGTAGGCTATTATTGCAACTGACTGTAGCATCCATGGTTCGCAGTATTTTGTCAATATCGTACTTGCTCTCGTTTTCTTCATACAGCGAAGAGAACTGTGACGCAAAAAGGTTACAAATTGCTAAGCCATCAGACTCAACAGTTTCATCATTTTTCATTAATGTTGGATAGGTGTTAACATTTTTATCGCGTTTGCTTTTCATATATGACCAGAAAAATTTACTGTTGGATGTAATCTTTTCTTCTGCAAAGTCAAGATAAGAATTATAACACTCAATAGATAGTTTATCGCATCGTTTTTCTAAGAGCGTAAGTGACAAACCATCCATAGCATTTTTGTATTTTTTAAATTTCAATCTTAGTTTTTCCTTTTCTCTTATTCTCTTTATTAGAGTTTTGTTGAACCAAGGTGGATATTTTAATGATTTTGGTCTTTTGAAATTCGGCGTGTAAAGTTCTATAGAATTATATATCTTCGTATATAGGTAATCAACCATTGTGTTAATATCATGAAGCTCTGCAAATTTTTTACTCCAGTCTATACTTTTAAGAAATTCATTTATAGCTACAAAATTGGCCTTAGCGAAATTATATCTTTTGATATCTTGATTAATCCTCAAGTTTTCCTGCAAATTGTGTGTTACGACAATATCGTAACCGTTAACGATTCACCATTAAAAAACACTAGATCGAGTACTTTATTTTTTACATTCTTAATGCGATTCATTTGACGAAGACAATTAGTATGGGAAAAGTCTATTAAAGATTGAGCTAAAGTAGTTGTATGGTAACTATCATGGGGACCATCAGCCAAGTTCCAATCAATGCAACTTAAGTTAAAATCGCCAATTATTAGTGTGTTATATTTCGTTTGTTCTGAAACACGATTAAAATTGTCCATAAATGTTTCCAAGACTTTTCGATTAACTGGTGGAGGAATGTAGGTTGCGCAAATAGCGATTTTTATAGATGGTTTTATTTCTAGAACGATCCACAAATCCTCACAAGAACTATCCCAGTGAACCATTCTTCGAGAAATAAGTCTATTGGACACGGCAACCAGCACTCCTCCCCCATGTTTTTTTTTAGAGTTATACATGTCTCTATCCCTTCTATAAACATTATAATTGGAGCCAAACATTTCACAATTAAGAATGCTGTCACATAACCAGGTTTCTGTGAGTATTATTAAATCATAGGTACAACAACAAATATTTCTATATAGATCATTAGTTTTTGTTCGTAAACCTTGAACATTTTGATAATAAACATTTAATCGATTGAATTTTACACAACTGAAATCAAGTTAACATGCAAAAAGTAGTATGACTAATTTAACTTATCAAGACAGTCCATGTTATATATAATTTTGTAATCAGCATTATCGGTTTTTCTCACAAATATACGCCCATTTCGTACCCATACGTGTCTGTACTTCAACTCCTTTGCCTTGCGCCTCGTAGCTGCATGTAGTAATTTATTGGCTGCAGATAAATGTTCGCATACATATACTGGCACAGTATTTCCTCCAATACCTAGATGAGAACTATTTAATTTTTCAGTTGGATATTTCTTGTTAAATTTTATAACTGCTGCCAATAGTTGATCACGAACAGATGGCGAATTTAGTTGTAAGATAATAGATCGCGGTCGCGTTGAATTACGATTCATTTTTGCAGTTCGCGTACAATTTTGTATATTGCAATCTTCAATATTAAAGCCAACAGTATTGGATAATTGTTTTACGATACTTATTAAGTTCTCATTTTTTGACTCGGGCACACACTGAATTTCAATGTTATTTGCTCGCGCTCTTTGTTCCATTTGATTAACTTTGTAAGAAAGATCCAAGACAGCGGACTGTAGTGACTGGTTCTCATGTTGCAGTTTTAGAGTTATTTCGGAGTATGAGTCTACTTGTTTCTTCATATCATCATATTGATTACTCATAAATGATACTGATTGTTGTAGATCTTCAATCTTAGTTTCTAAGTTTTTTAAATGAGTGCTGATGGAGGAGGTGATGGTTTTTTTAATGTTATCAATTAGAGAAGATATTTCTTTTTCAATTACTTCACCAATAATAATGCGAACTTGCTCTTGAGTGATTGATGCTGTTTCGTTTGGTGACTTTGGAGAACTAAGTGCCTGTCTTTTGTGTGATCTTTTTGTGACATTGGTTTCATTTATAGGGGCATTACTGCGATAATTACTTGTCCGTACTGGTGTCTCATCACTTCTAACGCCTTTTGGTTTTGTTCCGCAACATTTCGGACAATTCCAATTATGACGAGTTCTTGTATTAGATTCAATACCCAAACAACCACAATGATATGAGACGTTACATTTTGTGCATTGAACGTATTCATCATCGCCTATACGTGCATTGCAACATCCCCAAGATAACACTGTTTCTGTCATATTTCAATGAGGAATACTAATTAGTGATATGGCAGATATTTTAAAATAAAGAAAAAGTTGCGGCCGGACTGGGGATCGAACTCTAAATCTTGGGAGCGATCAACAAGTTTCGCACCGCTGGACCAGCCGATTGCTAGTGGAATCGGTGAATTTCTGCTTCAGTTGCTTGTACGTGGTGTTGAAAAATGAATCCAATAGACCCACACTCTTAACTTTGTTTTCACTAGTTGTTGAATAATAAGTATTAAAGTTTTGATCACTTTTAGGTCTTTCTACACTAAGTTTTGTCACTGAACATATAACTCACTAACTATCTTGCCAAATTATATACTTTAGTTTTATATAATAGCACTTTTATTATTTATTTAGAATTAAATGAAGAGAGCCAACCAGACCGACAGTCACCTTCGTGACGTACATTTATAGGTTTCCTCCATAAATAAAGCCTTGTGCAATCAATATATTTTGTAAGATTTAAGTTACGATCATTTGAATTACATGATTTTGTAAAATAATTAATAAAAATATTTTTTAGTATTAACTAATGATAAAAAAATACTTGTACGGCCGAATTTCAAATTTCTCATACTAAATTTTGAAATTAATGACGATCCAAATAATTAAGTCCCACTTCATATTTGAATTACGTTTCAATATTCGGCCATTAAAGAAACAAAAGTTTAATGGCAGGTTTTCTTCCACACGCTTCTTCTTTCTTCTTCTTCTTCTTCAACATGTGTTCCTTACAATCAATATTTTAAATATCTATAAATAATTAAGTAGACAGACAAAACAGATACAGCAAAAACGAATACAATGTAAGTTGTAACAATTGTTACCAAAGTCAGTCATACTAAAGAACGATTTTTTTTATTGCATAGGATGGAGGATATCGTATGGGCCACCTGCTGGTAAGTGGTCACCAACGTCCATAGACATTGGCATTGTAAGAAAAGTTAACCATCACTTACATCACCAATGCGCCAACCTTGGGAACTAAGATGTTATGTTTCTTGTGCATGTAATTACGCTGGCTTACGAATATATTTCCTAGCTAGTGAGCGGTACAAAATTGTATGTATGAGATAATACATACATATATATGAATTAATCAATACATGTGTATTGTGTTATATAATAGTAAAAAGTATTGATTTTTATATTCACGGTAGTTTCTATTGTGAGTCAGCCAATGTAATAACAGATACAAGTTTACCTACAAACTCATGTCTTACAATACGATCCATAAGTAAAAATATCTAAAATTTAAAATATATTCTACGAATGTTCTAAAGTTATAACTTTTACCTAAGACCTACTTATATGTTACTTTATGTACATTCCTTGATTAAACCTTTATAAAATTGTTACTTCAAGGAAATCATTGCATAAATCTACGGCACGGTGAATGGTCACAACTGCACATATAAACGACCCAATCAGTTCCATAATACTCAAATGAATATCAACTTTATTCCCTTATACGAAAGTCTAAAATCACTTGTTAAACGATTTCGAGTTATTCAAGCAAAAATGTATCTTATGCGGCACGTTATTAAAATGTAAATTGCTTGGTATTTATAGAACATATTGTAGGTAATCGGTTGGAATCAGTATAGGAGCGGCGGGTCATTGTGTCAATCAATTCCTAGGTAGAATTGTGGAAACGACCTAGGTACTATCTGATCGATGGCTAAAAACCTTAATTATACTAATTCCTGCCTGATTTAATATTGGCAGGGGAATATTTAACGATGTTTTCGATCAAAGATAATAAACCAAGCTGGTTAAAATTGCGGTTTATACCTAACGATTCTCAAAAACAGATAAGATATTAAAAATATATAATCAATATAATGTATATTGTACTAAAGACTCTCAAAAGCCTTAAAATTAAGTAACATTCTATTTTTTATTTTATATAAAAAATAATTTATGCATCGAATTGTTTATTTGTTTTTAATAGGTTTACGTTTAAAAGGAAAAATTATATGCATATACATTATAATAAAATAGTCCTTTTTAGAAAATTATCGGTAAGAGATGAGAAACTTCTACAATTGACATTTCAAATTGCAACGGTTCAAACCGCACCTATGAACTGTGTGATGACCTACTTATATTTAAATATCATAGTTATTATTAATTTTATTCATATTTTTCTCATAATATAGAAAAGTGGACGGGAAAATGAACCTGATGGCAAACCCTACCCTGTGTACGATCAGGGCAAAATATTAATCGTTTCTTACATCGCGAATGCGCCACCAACCGTGGGAACAAAGATGGTATGTTACTGACTCACTCAACCTTCAAACTGAAACGCAACAGTTCTAAGACTTGCTGTTTTGCGGTAGAATATGCGATAACATGGTGTGGTAGCAACCCAGACTTGCACAATGGCCAAGTATTCAATTACATACTTCAATTTTGCAAAACCCAATAGTGGGCTCTGTAAATTGATTCGTTATTTAATCTGTAGTAATTTGCTACAGCAATGCTATGCGGTAACTCACTTAATATCTCATACGTGCCTCGTTGGTCTAGTGGCTTGATATAAGGCCGCAGACTCGATGGTCCTGGGTTCAATTCCCAGGTCGGGCCAATAAATAGTTATTGGGGTTTTCCGTCAGAAAATTCTCAGTAGCAGCCCGGAGTCTGGAAGTTGGAGGTGTGTACACTCCCGTGCCTCGGAAAGCACGTTAAGCCGTTGGTCCTGCGCCTGAACTCTTTCCGGTCGTGTCGGATTGCCGTCCCATCGGATTATGAGAGCTAAGGAAAAGAGAGTACACCTGTGTCTGCGCACACACTTGTGCACTATAATATCTCCTGCGTAGTTGGCTAATCTCTCTTGAGATCTCATACGTGAAATTTGAAAACCGACTTACGCTGATACTCTATATTGATTCGTGGTGGTAGAGCTTTGTGCAAGCTCGTCTGGGTAGGTACCACCCACTCATCAGATATTCTGCCGCAAAACAGCCGTACTTTGTATTATTGTGTTCCGGTTTGAAGGGTGAGTGAGCCAGTGTAATTTCAGGCACAAGATACATAACATCTTAGTTCCCAAGATTGGTGGCGTATTGACGATGTAAGCTATGGTTAACATTTCTAACATTGCCATTGTCTATGGGCGTTGGTGACCACTTACCATAAGGTAGCCCATATGCTTGTCCGCTTTCCTATACTATAATAATAATAATAATAATAAAAACACGTGTGCACACGTGGTAGAAGTGAAACCTTCAAAAATGTTGGCTTCAACTGTATAATGCTCTCTATCTCATTTTCTCCCACGTTAAATCTTATGAATTTTTGTGTATGTCTCTTTTGCTAACTGTCGCTGATGCTAAAGAAGTTTTCACTTCAATAAATATTGATTTCTATATATGTTTCAATTAGTATATTAATAATTTCCGAAGGTTAGTGGCGCATCGGAAATATACGCGATATAAATATAAGCATTTTTAACAATGCCAATGTCTATGGGCATTAGTGACCACTTATCATCAGGTGGCTCATATGCTCGTCCGCCTCCCTATGCTATAAAAAACCTTTAAAATCAATGGCATAAAATCTTATGAAAGGTTCTTCAAGTCTAATGTCATATCTTATTACATTTAATCGGGATGTAATTAATTATTAATAAAGTACAGCGCCCATTAAAAAAATATCCAATTTTTTTTCTTAATGCGTCTATGTTTTACGAGACAATGGTCTATACCAAACAAGCCTCTATGTTTTATAGTTTAAGGTGTGAGTAAGATGGCCGCCGTGGCCAAAATCGGTCAGGAAGACCATTTATATATATAGTTAATAAGTCAGGCCCAAGCATTATATATCAAAATTTTAATTATATGATAAAAACTAAAAAGTTAATATTAACCAATGCCATATTTTATTTTAAATAAGGATTAAAACACAACGTACAATCCAATAAGGCTGAAAATGAAATGAAATGTTTTATAGAAATCCGGATTGTAATCAATGAAGTCCACTGAAGCCGGTTGGAGCTGGATAAAACCGGATAATAAAAATGCACGTATAACCTGCTTTTTGTAACAGAACAATATGAAAAACTTTATGATTTCAATCCATGGATTATACGAAATGAATTATTTTAATGTACATTTTAAAATGTTGCGTAATTAATGTTGTTGGGTGTTACCAAGTTCTTTTATATATTTTGATAAATATTGTGTTACTTAAATAGATAAAATAAGATGGGAGAAGGCCTTAGCCTTGTAGGAAAATAGTTAAAAAAACCTTTTCTCTTAATAAATAATTTTATTGGTTATGGTTTTTAGGAAATCATCAGTCCGGCTATAATTATATTTTTTTTTATTAAAGACTGATATTATATAATATGATTACCGATTATGGTAAATACAAACAATGAGGAATGTTTTTATTTAGATTTATTTACATTAAGACCTTAACTAAATACAAATAAAAATTAAAAATAATTATTATACAAGTCGTGATCATGTTTATTATATAATACGCATTAAGAAAAAAATGTGATAATATATATTAAAAATAATTATTACAAAAATGCTGCTAGCATTCTTACCTCCATTCCACGAGGTCACGACTTGTATAATAATTATTTTTAATTTTTTTTGATACAAAAATAATTATATTTGATAGCTTTTTTTGCCAGTATAATTACAGGCACAAGGGACATAACATCTTAGTTCCCAAGGTTGGTGGCGCATTGGCGATGTAAGCGATGGTTAACATTTCTTACAATGTCAATGTCTATGGGCGTTGGTGACCACTTACCATCAGGTGGCCCATATGCTCGTCCGCCTTCCTATACAATAAAAAAAAATATATAGGTTTTGTCGATCTAATTTATCGGATATCTTGTATTCCATATTTATTTTATTTAAGCGTCCATATTTATTTTTGTATTCATACTAAAAAAATATTTTTAGAATTAATGTTCTTGCTTCGTTTTGGTTTTCATTATTTAACTTTTACTAATATCATGACTACCTCTTTGGTTCGACGTTTACTATCTATAAACTACTATATACCATTTAAGTAGAGACATTTGTTGGATAGAACCCATATTAACACCTTAAGACGTACAAGTCTCAAGATCGTAAATCCGTCATTGTTCTAGAACCACGATACTTTACACACACACACACACACCCTGTTCTTTTATCATTCATGCTTGCCTTGCACTTGACTGTAAGCAGGTCATCTGTTCCTCTCATCTTAGAGATAAACCTCAGACGAGAAAGTAGTAAATATCTAAGGTGTTTACCACCCACTCAACTGTCATTCTATTGCCAAACTTGAAGCTATTGTATTTTGTGAGTGAGCCAGTGTAGAGACAAAAGCGATAATATATATGTAGTTATATATTTTCAAAATTATTAATTATTTGTACTGCACTGCGCCAGCCTCTGTTTGATGTTGTTGGTTTCCTTTTATAAAAAAAAAATCATAGCTATGATTAATAGGTGTATACAGCTCCAAGATAGCCCACTGGTTGGAAGGTGTATCTTATTCGAAGTTTGTAGGTTCGAAACTGGACGAACACTATTGAATTTTCGAATGATTTATATGTGTGTTGTAATTCAACTCGTGTTTGATTTGGCAATGAAGGAAAGCCATATGTGTCAAATGAAAATCTGCCTCTTGCGTATCAACTCGTTCTTGAGCAGCGTGGTGGAATATACTCCAATCCTTCTGATTTAGGACATGTACTATGTCGCTTTATGAATAATATACATTGCGATTTTTTTAAATATACAATAGTGAGTAACATTTTAAAATGGCTTAGTGTTGTTAAATTCGTCCTGCGAACGTCGAGTTAATGCAGTAACGGACATTTTGTCAAATAGAATAAATCATGCGCACTGTAATCTTGCGTGACATTAATCCGAGAGCGTGTATTCTGTAAGCAAGCGAAATATACTAAATATAAAGTGAATTATTTTTATATTATTCAGACTTTGATTGGTTGATTTAGTGTGCATGTTTACGTATTGTAGACATGAGTTCGCAAGAAATTTAAAGAAAATGGAACAGTATAATATTACTTTATTATGATATTTCTATAACGATTGCCAAACTGGTCTAGCATTGGGGCTAGGGCCGTAGACCCCGAGGTCCTGGGTTCGAACTACAGGTGGGGCCGAATAAAAAATAATTGAGTTTTTCTGTTCTGAGAAACAGCTCGGAGTCTGGAAGTTAGATGTGTGTGCACTCCCGTGCCTCGGATAGCACGTAAATCCATTTTGCTTCCAGACGCTGCTTGTTAAAATTTCTCGCAAGTGACCAAGTAACTTTATTGTCCCGACTCGGGGCTTGAATCGGAACCTCGGGATCTGCGGTCTTATAGCCTAGCCACCAGACCATGGAGGAGAAAAAAATTAAGTATCAAGCACTTATTTAAAGAAAATATAAGATCAATTAAGATAGTGAAATACATAAACTGTTAGTTTTGACCTAGCGACTTTGATAGTTAAGAATAATAAAAAATAACTGCCTTTATTATTATAAATCCGATTATGTTTATTATTGCTTGTTCTCTGTTCACACAGCAACGGATGCAGCAAGGTCAAAAATATTTTTTGGGCTGACTAGCATATTTTATTTGTTATCTTGGAAAATATTCGGAAGCGAAGACGCGGTTTAAGACTAGGGAATATATTTTTATATTAAAATACTTTAATTTATAGCCGTCATAAAAGTCAATAATAAGAATTAACTGACGAAAGGATAAAATTAATTCGATTAACATAAAAATATGACAGCAACGACGTTCTTGTAATATAATTAATTCAATACGTTATCTAAAAGCTTTAAGCTTTTTATAATTAAATAAAAATATAAATATATTAATGGGTAATAAATTCATGGAATACACGCAGTAAACATTTTAAGACTTTGTGCCGCCCTGATGGTTAGTCCCGTCATCTAATACGTATTTGCTAGCCTGCCTTCCTCAATTTAACAAAAACACATTTGTACATCTATAAACGTTTTCTAAGTTATCGATTTTTAAATACGGAATAATACTTGAATAGTTGAAAATTTCCAAATAAAACCAAAGTCATGTCGAATGGTAATAAAAAATATCGTCAAATTTCGACATGTTATGATAATAGGGTACTTATTTGGCATCTGCGGCCATCTATCAAGTTGGGTTTAACAGTGAAGACTAAGTATTGTTTTACGTTAAAATATTGTTATTCATTTCTAGACAGCTACCAGTTGCGATTTGAAAACGAAATGATGAATTAATGGGTTTTAAAAATAAATATATCTTGCTTAATATATAACATGATTATCTTTGTTTGTTCGTATAAATTCCGATAAATTAATACGTTTCTTCTTCTTTTACAAGTGCCTCTAAGACAAGCCAAGGTTGGCAGTCGGACACTCCCTCTTGTTCTTCGCGAGGTGGAAGAGCTCTGCGGATTACGTTTAGAAAATCAAATTATATTTTATTAAAATATGCTCTTTCAAGTACATTTGATTAGCCATTTTATTAAGGGCTTACTTAGTATTGTTGAATTCCGATTTGAAAGGTAATTGAGCCGATAACTACAGACACAAGAACATAACATTTAAGTTCCCAAGGTTGGTGGCGCATTGACGATGTAAGGAATGGCTAATATTTCTTACAGGAACAGTATCTAAGGACACTTACCCTCATTTTCTCGTCCGTCTACTTATTTTATATTTAAAAAAAAACAACGGCCTTCGGAACCCTGGAACGTAATTATGAAATAATAATAAATAATAACAGTCGTGGGTTCGATTCCCACCCAGGACAGACATTTGTGTGCATGAACATGTCTGTTTGTCCTGCGTCTGGGTGTAATTATCTATATAACTATGTATTTACAAAAGTAGTATACCTATGTAGTATATCAGTTGTTGGTTTCCATAGTACAAGCTCTGCTTAGTTTGGGATCAGATGGCCGTGTGTGAAAAATGTCCCAGGATATTATTATTATATAAAGCATTGATTATCACTTGAAATCATTATAAAAAAATGTAAATTCTGTCACTGTAAAACTGTTTAAACATTTCACAAGTGAGTATTTAATATTCAATGAGATACGAAGTTAGTTATACTTAGTGGTAGAGCTTTGTGACAGCTCGTCTGGGTATGTACCACCCACTCGTCAGATATTCTACCGCAAAACAGCAGTACTTGGTACTGTTGTGTTCTGGTTTGTTGGGCGAGTGAGCCAGTGTATTTACAGGCACAAGGGACATAACATCTTAGTTCCCAAGGTTGGTGGCGCATTCGCGATGTAAGAGATGGTTAACATCTCTTACAATTCCATTGTCTATGGGCGCTGGTGGTCACTTACTATCAGGTGGCATATATACTCGTCCGCTTTCCTATTAAAAAAAATACTGAATAGCACAGCTGATATTTTCTGAATCTCATTTCAACATCCAACTCATATTGGGTATCCTATTTCACGTTTTTTCTTTTTATCCTTTAACTACAATACTACTAAAATATACGATTATAGTAACGAAGTTCTTTTACGCGGCTTACAGTAAAGTGAATTGGCAGTGGCCCAAGGTCAGGTGAGTAACGAAATAGAGTTCATACTTTGCCACATGCTACAAAATGCGATGCGATCGAATTTAACAGATCGATATATGAATCGAAAATATATCGCACCGAACCTCGTTCTTGACGGGGGTTCCCCGACCAAACATTTTATTTTATTATTTACTTTGCTTACCTTTAACGGACAAACAGCGAGACGTTGAATGGTACTGACTTATTCCATGAAAGTCATTTTTAGTATTAAGAAACATTTGAATGAATTGCTCTGTACTCTACAATTTATTATTTTTCTTTCTACATTTATTTAATCATAGTCATCTCGTAACAAAGCTCTTCATGAGATAAGTGTCGCTTTCATACTTAGTTATCTTTGGACTTTATTGTTTTTAGTATTTAAAGTGGACTGAATTTAAATATAATTGAAAATCTTTACAATTAAAAAATGTGAAAGTGAGTTTGTATGTTTGTTACGCTATTACGTCTTAACTATTTAGGCGATCATTATGAAATTTCGTATAAAAACATATACCTTATCATATACATTTCAAACGATCACACGTTTTTAGTATAGTTAATTTAAGTAGAAACCTGGATGTAGCAATTTCAACTATAGTAGATTTATCTTGTATAAAATAGACAAAAAACATGAAATTACTATTCATACTAACGATAAAAAAAAATTGATAATTTCTATGTGCTGCGTATAAGCCTCCTCTCTTAAGGGTAACTTCTCTAGATTGGTGAATACAAACCTTAAATAAAACGAATGACAAAATTACCCAGTTCATTTTCAACGTCACCAAATCATTGTGTCATGATCATTTTAAAAAATATGAAGCATTGATTACAGTTAAAGTAACAGCCTGTGAATTTCCGCTGAATTTAACAGCTGGGCTAAGGCCGTTTTTCCTTTTTTGAGGACAAGGTTTTTGAGCTTATTCCACCACGCTGCTCCAATGCGGGTTAGTGGAATACACATGTGACAGAATTTCAGTGAACTTTGACACAGTCATGGAGGTTTCTTCACGAAGTTTTCCTGTACCGTGAAGCACCAGGTGAATTATAATCACAAATGAAAGACATGAAATTCAGTGGTGCTTGCCCGGGTTCGAACCCACGATCATCGGTTAAGCTTCACGCGTTCTTACCACTGGGCCATCCATGCTTTGCTTAACAAAACATATTACCGTACAAACCAACCCTATGCGATGCCGTTTTAATAAATCACTGTATCAAAGTAGACAGTAATAAGATGGCCGCTATTTCGCCACGAACTCGTATGAGCATATTTCGAGCGCGGATAATCCGAGTCATTTTATACAAGTTAGCAAGTCACTGTGGCGCGAAGCAGGTAATGGCTTTTGTTACAGGTACTGTACGGTGACCATGTTATCGCTTTCTTCGATCATATAGAACCTTCTTACATGAAAATTATATCAAACGTTGATGATATTAATAATTCATTAAATTACGATTTTACAGTAAGTTTGTTTTTACGTACAATTATGATCATATTGGTCGTTTTCAGCATTATAGAATAAGTCCCCACTTTAAACCATTAGTGATGCAATTCTGACCAAATTCAGCCTCAGCAACTTTAGGCTCAGTGTGCAAGACATATCGTAGTGCAAAACCATGTGCCCAAACACAAGTGCAGGGTGCACTTATTCCCTTACGCGTCTAGAGTCAGTTCAGACAGAGAACCAACAGCCATAGGAGCTTTCCAAAACACCGTCCACACCGGACAGCGTCTGGTTAAATTAGTAAATGATCCAGTGGAAATTCAGGGACAACGATTATAATATTTTAGATTCAATGGTTTGCGCCCTAGTAGTACTGGAATATTGTTTATGGTTGAAGGTACTTATCATTTGGCTCATTTCCTCGTATGCATTGATAAAATAAATAAATTAAAAAAAAAAAACACCTAAAACAGAAAGGTATATTTCCTATATATTGATATATTGTCATAAATTATGGTGTCTCCACAAACAGTAGCTGTCGAAGCAGTTACGTTCTGAATGGGCGATTTGAACACTAACTTCGAGGCTGTTTTTAACCACCAACGCCTTGTATTACTTATGCATAGAAGCAGATTTTCTTCTTTAAACTTCTAGTAGTTTTTAACTTGGTCGCATTGTTGCGACACAAAATGGAAAACGTACTGTAAACGGCATCGAACAAATACTTTAGAGTTTTGTAAATTCTTTTAGAGGTACTAAAAGCCGTGGCGTAATTTTAGTTTAAAAATGAATTTTGACGTGACGGTGAGCTAATATAGCTTAGTTTATAAAACGCTAAGTTAAACTAACAATTGCATTTCTGAAATCATGAATGGCAACACTTCATTTACTAACGACTGTCTAGTGCTTATATAATATAATAAATATATAAGAATATACTTATTATATTATATAAATGTCGTGTCTACATCAAGAGAAATGTAATCATATGTTTTCATTGATTGTCATTTTGTTTTGTAGACCTATGAACATAAAATAAAAAATAAAAAATACTTATAACTTATAAATGACTGACGGGACCAAAAAAACAACATACGGGGAATAACTTAATTTTAATTGTAGAATTAAGAATAATATTTGATTGCTCTTAATTTATTAAAATATGATAATATTTACTTTCATGAAATTATACATGTTTATTAAATAAACTTTTTAATTTATGTTTTTGTATAGATATTATATTACTATCTACATTTCAATTTAATTTTTGTAAAATCAAAATAGTAGTTAATGATAAATAAACACATTTATATAAAATATGTATTAAAATTTATAATAGTATAAAATAATCCTATTAAACAAGTAAAATATACTACTATTTAAATAAAACAATAAAAAATAATCAATGCCATATATAAATTTAAAAAATTAAAAGATATAATAACTTCTTCTGGAAAATGTCATTATGACATTTGTTTTGATGAAATTAATTAAGATCTGTATAGTCTGTGGTCTCAATATGGCAAGCGCGAAAGTACACTCGTAAACGATAATAACTTAAGTATTTATTACTCTGCTATAAAATTTTGACAGTTACAAGGGACGCTTAATTGGTAACTACAATGTAGTACTTTACGATGTTGAAACAGGATGAGCTAGATTAGGTACGACTAAGTTGTATAGCCCTTCGTTTAATTTATAAATATTTTAATCTATACATAATACGTAAATAACTGAATATACTACCTTGTTGATCTAGTACTTATCAGGTTATAACTACCTATGTTTAAAACCCGGATCAGTTCCAACAATCAACATTTTTGGGTTTCCCTATCAATACCAACCACTGGTAGTGTAACAATGCGAATGTAAGTTTGTTTGTTACGCTTTCATGCCTAAACCACTAAGCCGATTTTAAAAATTCTTTCACCAATGGAAAGCTACATTATCAGCGATAATAGTATTCTGTAAGCAGTATTCTGTAAGAACGACTCGAACTCGAACTCGAACGGTCGGTTGTCAACATTTCATGGATGAGTAATAGAGTGAGTAAATACCAAAGCACTACAGATATAAACCGAATATATCAAGTGTATTCAAGACATTTAATTATTCTATTTCCCACTCAACTAGGCGTCAAACTTGTCCTAGATGTGGACAGCAATAGTTCGAGAGGTCAATATCGAACTTGTAATTCACACATCGCTAGATGGCATCTAGATACAATATTCTATTTACACAGACTCAATAATCTTCTTATCAAAGGTGAAATGACTATCTCTTATCTATACTCTATAGTCTATACTACTGGTTCGAATGTCTATATTATTTTTGTGTTGTATAATCATTTTATCGAGGAAGGTTCTAGGCTGATTTTTATTAATTATATTTTAATTAATTATACGCGGGTGAAACCGCGGGACACAGGTAATTTAATTGTAAGTTAATACTAGCTTCCAACGCCCGCAACGGTCTCTTGTAAAGGACGGCAAAATTTAGATATCTAATGTGGTTTTCTGTACCTGCTACGTGTATAAGGAATCTAATGATAATCAGTAGAATAGTTAAGAGATGTAAGCGTAACATACTAACTTTCCCATTAATAATATTAGTTATTCACAGTAAGAGTTCACAAAGAAAACATATTTAATAAAATTGTTACAAAAAAAATATTCCTACAAAAGTTATAGCTTTTATAGAGATTGATCCTCAATAAATTATCAATACGATTTATGTCTAAGCCATTCTGTTCCGAGAAAAAAGTGGAGAATGTTTTCTAATCTCCATCAATGTCGATATTATCTTACTTTATTTCAATACTAGTTTTTCTGGTCTTTCGTCCTCGTTTTAGGAAGAAGTAAACAGTATTGACCCTAAAAACAAAATTTATATTAAAATCCTTTTCGTTATGATTAAAGTAAAAAAAAATATTATGACGATGTTTCTGTTAACATGGTGCATCTATATACCAGTTTGTTTGTTTGATCCGGCTAATCTCAGGAAATAGTGGTTCGAATTTAAAAATTATATTTGTGTTGTGTTTATCGACGAAGGCTGACTTTTTTTAATTATACGAGGGTGAATCCGCAGGGCACAGCTATATATTATAAATACGAAAGTAGCTCTGTCTGCTCCGCTTTCAAGGCTAAACCGATTTTGTTGAAATTTAGTATGAAGTACGCCTGAGCCCCGAAGAAAAACGACTCCCCAACACAAACTTCTACATTACCTAATATGCGTACGAAGCCGCGGTCGAACACCAGTTCTATATATTTTTCAATTACCTAATGCAATAACTTTAAAAGTATTCCTACATTACAACCGACTAGCTCTGTACTGACCTACTTTCTTAATTCCCGCTAAATTATTATCTCTCTTCGCATTACTAACAGCGTTTTTGACCTGATCCCAAAAAAAAAAACAATATTCATAAGTAAAAATATGCTCTTCCTCATTCATTTGACACAGTCGGAAAAACAAGGGTATTGTGGTTGGAGAACATGTTCCATACTGCAACTGTGCCGACCCACTTTCCTAATTCCAGCTAAATTGTAGCCATGAGGCGCCATGTTGCGTTGCTGCCAAAGTATTCAATCCACTAATGAGCATCTAGCTCTTCTATACTTAGCAAGATATTATTTACTAAGCAACTATCTTAATTTTATATAATTATTATATTAATGAATACTTATCTTGTTTAAAACAATTAATCGGTTCAAAAAAAGTAAAATTATCATGACAAAAATATAATTTTGTCTGTGCTCATTTTTATTAAAGAGAAAAGAATATAAAAAAATACAGACTATATAAAAATATATGATTTTTTTGCTTCTTTTTAGGATAAATACATTTAAACGGCTCAGTATAGTTTTCTTTATCTCTAATGGAAGTAAGAATAAAACAACCTTAACGCAAATACAAAGAAAACTGTTCGTCGTCTGCTCCCGCCATTTCTAAAGTTTAGCGTTCCACATTCAAATTTGAAGTTTTCTCAGTCGCCATTAGTGGAATCGCGAATACGAACACGTCTTGTGTTCGGAAATTTATATTTAAGGAGATTTCAAAGTTTTAATTACGAATTCAAAGAACTCGATAAAAAATGTTTAATTACTAATTTGATATTCCTGTTTAATTTTCATCGGTCACAGATTAGCCCATTTTATTAAAAGCAATATACATTTAATAAAAAATGTGTATAATAAATACAAAATATGTATGGTGTAAATAGGTAGACCATTTGTGTCCAAAACATTACACAAACTGAGATGGTACGTTGAATAGCACACCTTTGCATGCTCAAAATCAAGATATGCACCATCTCGGTGGTGAAGAACACAAATTGTGAAGAATCCACCACGCGTCACCAGTCGTAGTGGGATGGTACGGTTACCATTGGTGGTAACCGGTGCCTTATCCTTCAAAGGAGAGGCTTTGCGACTATTTTGGACTTTAGATTAATTAAAAAATTAACGAAGTAGATAATTTCCACAATTGACCAAAATGCCTACATACATACATGCCGACATTGCCTACATTTTGGTAGCGGAGTACACTTTATGAGCGACGTGATTTCGACGCATCCGGTCCATGATGGTCAAAACCGTAGTTTTCTCGAAAGAAAGCATTTTTGGATCCGGATAAGATAATAGCCAACCTTCCGTATTACGCAGACTTTTTCCAGTAGAAAACTCAGTTTTGTATTTCAACTCAGCTATACGCAGTATGCTCATATTGCCACACGACAATTTACGTGTAAATTGTCGTTGTTTTTTAGTTTTAGTCTGAGGCAAAAAAATCCATCTTCCATTCGCTAAGCCTAGGTAGATTATACAGCCAGATAAAAACCTCTTCAGTCAAGAAAAACAATCAACGACAATCTCTTTAAGATCTCAAATAGAATGTATTAAGATGTATGTTTCGCCTGTTATTTTTATTTCTACTAAAAATGCAAATAATAACTCATTTTAACGACTTAATCCTAAAATATAATATATAGCAGTAAACTCGCTTAATATCGCACCATGTGCCTACTGGCAACGCAGCTTTAGTTTTGATTTAAACGCGAACAAAAGATTCTAGCTTAGACTTTCAGTCCACAAAACGCCATGTAAAGAACGATTTGATGACAGCTTCATGAAATGGACGTACACTTAAAGTGATAATCTATATATTACTTGAACATAGACAATCGTCTTATATAAAATTGTTCTAGAATTTTCGATTGATTCTATTTAGCGAGGATGGCAATTACATAGAGAAATAAAAAACGTATAAGGATATAATACTACTTCTGTACTGGTATATGTCACCGAACTCCTCCTTAATGGCTGGATTTAGATGATTTTTTGCGTGTTTTGATTGGGTCTCTTGATGGACTAGAATTGACCCGATAGGTGGTCGATCTAGCTCCCAGATATTATATATAAACCACACTCAGATTACATATTATATATTATGTTTAAACAAATAATATGAAACGTTAGTTAAGACGTCTAGGTATTAGGCTGGTTTGAAGTCTTTATAATTTACTAATAATCACATTATAGGTGAAAGCAAAAGTTACCTAAAATAAAAGCCGAGTGGGTTTAAACTTAATATCGCGGGTTCAATCCAAACATGCACCACAGTTTTCTTGTTCTCAATTAGTATTTATAATTCGTATAATGCTTCACAGTGATCAAAAAAATTGTAAGATAAACTGAGGTCGAATTCTACTAATCTATACCAATTATGTTTCAATTCAAATCCAACTTTGACTATTCTATATTTATTTGGATCGGAACCGAACCGATAAAATGTTAACCGGTACTTTAAAACCAAAATTAATTGTAAACTTTAATACCAAAAATCGATTATTAAATTAAAGAACAGGAACGGATAAACGGCAACGATCACGCTTCGATTCGATTGCGGTAAAGTGACAATTTGTTAGTAGAATTGGCACTGGTATTGGCATAGGTTCAAATACTGCAAAATGTCTATCCAATCTGCATATCAACAGCGTGGGCGAATAAGTTGTAAACCTTCCTCTTTAAAGGAGATTTTTGCCCAGCTGGGACATTCCTTAAAAATGTTAAATATCCGCCATTTTAAGATAAAACTACACACTTGGTTAATTGATAAAAATTTCTATTCTGTATCTGAATTATTAAATTCTAATAATGTAATAATTTAAGGATGAAATTATTAATGATGAAATTGTAATGTAATTCAAAATTATGATTTCTTTTTTGTGAATTTGACATGTACTACATATTTGCATGCTACTATGTGGCTATATTGTGTTATAATTATTGTATTTCTTGTACGCAATAATTAGTGCAAATAAAGACTTTTTATTATTATTTTATTATAGGATAGGAACGGGCTATACCATTGGCAATATTATAATTAGAAAAAACGACGCAAAACTGATTTATATACATATATTCAAGAGGCTATGACAATCAAATAGTTATAAATTAACACTTACCTTTATTAAAATGAACCACTACCCGGAGATCAGCATAATGATGATATATTATGGCGACTTCAAACGCCTTCGGCTATTAAGAAATAACTTTAACGTTACCTGTTAGCTATTAAGTTGTCTATAAATATTATTTTTATAGCTCACCTAACTTGATTCAATTATTAGTATTGTTGCGCGGCTTACCAACAACAATGTTTAAATAAATGTTGTTATTTGGTCAGATGTTAAGCTATATTGAATATGCCGTCTGCATTTAACTTTGGAGAATTGGGATTATTGAATTAACACTATCACACATATTCTGATTCGTGGATTGACAAATATTGCGCGTAGTGAAGTCACTTTCACGTAAGTCTTCTTTGATGGACCAGGTATTAATCTTCCTAGCGCTCCCGCTTCACGTTCTTAGCAAACGAAGACTAACGCCATCAGGATATTCTCTCTATTACATTCGGCAACGATGGTCTCCGCCAATGATAGTTATCAGGAGGTCCCAATGCGGCACAATCTGTTAGGGTATGACGCTGTGTCCAAAGACACGCCAATTGTCGCAGAAACTTGATCCAGCATTCCATTCCAGAAGTGGGACATTTACAGGCTGTTACTTTACTTTTTTCTTTATATCAAACGCCTTTAATGAGTTTATAAATATTGACGTTCTTGGCTAAGTCTTTGTGTGAAATGTAAACATTGGTGTTGGGTTTATTTCAAAACGATAAAACAGCCAACCTTCATTATCAGATACTCAATAAACATTAATTTTTAACACGAAACACGTTTAAAATTAAATTATTTTCATTCATTGGCAATAAACATTTATAAAACGAGTCGATCTAAATCGGCTATTGTTTGGCGCGGCTAATTAAGATGTCGAATATAGAATAAAATATCAATATATCATTTCGTATAATGTTCAATCGCCCACGTCCATATCTTGAAAAGATCGTTTACATATAACGATTTGTTTTTTTTTTTATAACGTTAATACCGAAGGTCTTATGTGTTTATGCCAAATGAGATAAAAAGCTTATTTAATATTTCCGATGTTGATACTTATTTGGTTCTATGTAGATCTTATTCCTTTTTATTCAATAAATAATGATATATAAAGTAAAAAAAAGAAATTAAACTTTTCATGGTATTTTTTTGTTTTACAATGAGGACTATAAAACAAAATAAAATTCATCTAACAGTTCTGATTCGGATCTGATTTTGATATTGCTCAACTGCTCTACCGATCTTGACACCCTTTTACGTATACATGTTCAGGGGTATAGAAAAGGACAAAAGATATCCAACACATTCTCCTTTTTTTTTTTATTGCATAGGAAGGCGGACGAGCATATGGGCCACCTGATGGTAAGTGGTCACCAACGCCCATAGACATTGGCGTTGTAAGAGCTGTTAACCATCTCTTACATCGCCAATGCGCCACCAACCTTGGGAACTAAGATGTTATGTCCCTTGTGCCTGTAATTACACTGGCTCACTCACCCTTCAAACCGGAACACAGCAATAACAAGTACTGCTGTTTTGCGGTAGAATATCTGATGAGTGGGTGGTACCTACCCAGACGAGTAGGTAGACGTCCTCCATAGGTATTGTAGCCGCGAGGGAAAACTAGTATCGTTACATTATGCAAAAGTACTCTAGAATGTTATATGTGCGTAAGATATTTACTGGATACTCTTATACTATTAAATAACTTCATATAGTTTAATATATAATCAATAAGAAACTTTGTAAGCAAGGCCGGACCATGAGTTTAGGGGCCCTGGGCTAATACTACTTAGGGGCCCACCTAATAACTCAAAATATAGAAAAAATGAGTCAGTAAGTAGAAAGTGCGACAGTAGACTTGAATTAAATGAATTGAAAGGGTTTGATTGAGCGCAGGATTCGTGGGGCTGCAAACCATACGATCTGTTTAATTTAAAATTATGGATTATTTTGAATTACCGTATATTTTTTACTTTGACTTTGGGCCCCTCGAATCCACGGGGCCCTGGACTGAAGCCCAAAAAGCCATATGGTAGATCCGGCCCTGTTTGTAAGACAATAACACACGTTGACTCATATAAACAAAATAAAACTATAAACTATATATTACAGCGTCAATCCGTACAATGAATCGTAACTAAATCGTAAGTTATAAACAGTAGGCCTAGTAGATATTTAGCGGCAAGCGAGGTGTAATTTTAACGTATCTAATAGGTGCCTTGTGTTATAATCGTTCCGGACACCGCGGTCAAGTACCGCTTGCGATCATGAACCAACGCACACTTAAATCCTTTAAGAATATTTTAGTTTTATTTTCTAAACTTTTTTGTAGCGTAGGTAGGCGGACGAGCATGTGGGCCAACTGATGGTAAGTGGTCACCAACGCCCATTAGCACAGGCATTACAAGAGAAGTCAACAAGAACAAGAGAAGTGAAATTACTTTTTTGAATAGATAATGAGCTGTTCAAACGAATTTGAACAAAGTGTGAACAACCAAATATACATTATGCTTTAATTTTTAGGTTTAATATGGTTCTTAAAAGAAACTTAAATACTAATATTGTTAATTTTTTTTTATTTCATAGGAAGGCGGATGTGCATATGGGCCACCTGATGGTAAATGGTCACCAACGCCCATAGACAATGGCATTGTAAGAGATGTTAACCATCACTTACATCGCCAATGCGCCACCGACCTTAGGAACCACGATGTTATGTCCCATGTGCCTGTAATTACACTGGCTCACTCACCCTTCAAACCGGAACACAACAATACCGAGTACTGCTGTTTTGGGATAGAATATCTGATGAGTGGGTGGTACCTACCCAGACGAGCTTGCACAAAGCCCTACCACCAAGTATAACTTATTTAATTATTTGTTTATATATATATAAATTTTTCGAGATCTAATCCATAAGACCATCACGACAAATATGTCTTAAGTATGGACGTACCGTTAAAATATATTGTGGCATTTCACAACAATTTCATACTTCGTGTATAACTAAATACGCCACTAAGGGAATGGATCTAAGCTTATTATTGATAAGTGCAGGTTTCGGGTGCAGCCGCCGCAGGCGTAGGTTGTAATATCTGCTAACCTACGAGTAAACTATGATAATGAGATAGGCATATCCCTGGTACTGGAAACCTAACAGTTAAAATAGAACTGGTCTGGATGTATATATATTGTAATGCCGTTGTTGATTTTTTTGAGCCTAACAAAGATTTTGAGTATTATTAAAATCATAATTATTAATATCAGTAAATATTTTGGAAAAGCCAAGATGGCCCAGTGGTAAGAATGTGTGCACCTTAACCGATGATCGTGGGTTCAAACCCGGGTAAGCACCACTGAATTTCATTTGTTTAATTTGTGATTTATAATTGATTTCGTGCTTTTCACTGAAATTCTGTCACATTTGTTGTCACATTGGAGCAGCGTGGTGGAATAAGCTCCAAAACTTCTCCTCAAAAAGGGAAGAGGCCATAGCTCAGCAGTGAGACAATCACAGGCAGTTACTAATCTATACATATATATTGCCTCGTTGGTCTAGTGGCTAGGATTAAGGCTGCTAACTCGGGGGTTCTGGGTTCAATTCCCAGGTCGGGCCAATAAAATGTTATTTAGATTTTCTGTCGAAAATTCTCAATAGCAGCCCGAAGTCTGGAAGTTGGAAGTGTGAACACTCCCGTGCCTCGGAAAGCACGTAAAGCCGTTGGTCCTGCGCCTAAACTCTTTCCGGTCGTGTCGGATTGCCGTCCCATCGGATTATGAGAGTTAGGGAATAGAGAGTGCACCTGTGTTTGCGCACACACTTGTGCACTATAATATGTCCTGCGCAGTTGGCTGATCTCTCTTGAGATTGGCCGCCGTGGCCGAAATCGGTCAGGAGGACCATTATTATACATATATATAAAATTGGAGTGTCTGTTTGTAATATTGAAATAACCGCTTTTTACTACATGCATATGAATATATATACGGTACATACACCAAAATAACAATTTTTACAATTTTTGTCTGTCTGTCTGTTTGTTCCGGCTAATCTCTGAAATGGCTGAATGGATAGCTGATGTAATAAGAAGTAACTTAGGCTACTTTTATTTTAGAAAAAAATTATAATTTAAAATAAAAATGCAAAAACCAAAAAAACTAAATAAACTTATTAACTTTTTTGTTTAATTCCACGCGGACGAAGTCGCGGGTACAGCTAGTGAAAGTATAAAAATATTTTGAGTTGATAAGTCAAAGACGCCTTAAAATAGCAGTCTGGCGAGCGGCGCTTGTTTACTAACCATATTGAAATATGATTAAACACAGCCTGCTGGATCTAGGCTTGAACTCTTTTTAATCGCGTTTGATTTTCCGTTACATCCCATTATAAGAACAGGGGTATAGACTTTATAATATCTCCTACATAGTTCACGCCTCGAGCAGTAAGATATATGTGGAAGAATTACATCCGATACAAGCGTTTTCTAACGATTATTTACTTACTTTTCATCGTCGAGTAAGAGGAGAGACGGCAAAAACTACCCGTGTTTACACGAATTTGCATCCGCGACCATCAGTTAAGATTCACGTGGTTCATCCAATGACTCATCCCGACTCATCCGTCGTTATAAAAGCTATCGTTAATATTCTAAAATTACTGTCCACCATCTTAATATTTGTTCTATACCCCAACCCATTACCTCCTATACAAAAATAAACAGACAACATCAAAAACAAGCAAAAGGAAGCATTCGCCTGTTTATCATACTGATTATTTTAACCACACCTTTATCCATTTCAACCCTCTCATAGACTTTTAAAAAATTGCTCTTAGAAAGCTCCTTAAAGCTAATACCTGGCAAATTTCAAGTTTGGCTTTGAGCGGGACTCATAATGAGTTTTGAACGTTTCATAAATTCCTTCGCAGAAATATTCTTATGTTTAATATGCTATGTTTTGTTTTACTCTTGCATATCTAAAAATAGGTTTAAGTCATGTCGTGATGATCAGAGTGTTGCCTGTTAATTTGTCATCACGTTTTGGCATCTTTCGTTAGCCTCTGGAATGTCACTTACAATTTTTAATAAAATATATCAAACATATCTGACCCCTCAGTTACTTATTTTTATTTGTGATTCCAGGTAGTATTTTATTTTATAGAAACAGCCTGTGATTGCCAAACCCACTGCTGGACTAAGGCCTCTTCTCCTCTTTAGAGAAGAAGGTTTGGAGCTTTTTTCCACCACGCTGCTCTAATGCGGGTTGATGGAATACACATGTGACAGAATTTTAGTGAAAAGTGACACATGCAGGTTTTCTCACGATGTTTTTCTTCACCGTCAAGCACGAGATGAATTATATATAATCACAAATTTAGCACATGAAATTCAGTGGTGCTGGGTTTGAACCCACGATCATCGGTTAAGATTCACGCGTTCTTACCACTGGACCATCTCTGCTTTTCAATTATTTTATAAATGTTTTTAACTTATGTGTACGTTTATATTATTATAAAATAATATATTTTTTACAAATATAAATTTTCTGCTTATGTTAGATGTATGCAAGAAGACTTGTGCCTACATCGCCATTAGACGATACTTACGAGACCATATCTCATCTATTATTACGTCATAAAAACGTTTGTTTAACCTTATTAAAATTACGTTATTTAAATGTATTGACTCAAAACACTTATAACACAAGCCATGAATTAAGCTCATCAAATAATAATCCATGTTCGATTAGATCTACAGGAACAGTAGAACATTTCCTTGAAACCATGTCCGTGCCAAAGAGATTTACAACTACGCGATATGTATTGCATATATTAACATAAATTGTTTCAAAACACCGAGAACGGTTTATGATTATACAAAAACTCGTAATACCGGGTTTTATTCGTCTGTTCCACAACAATAACCTGTAATCCTCAGTTTAATGAAGGCCTAAGTAATCTGCCAATGAAATATACCTTACATTGCATTGTTCGAAACTTTTAGACTAGAGTCACACTAAAATATTTAGTAGGTACCTACTAACTGCTAGTAAATTTTTACTATCAGCCTAATATATTTTTATTCGTGTATAATATAAAGATATGTATATGTATAAATACTTGAACCGAACGGATATTGTTTTAAATTCAAATTCTTAATTCTTTAATATTTTCGTATTTATATCGGTTCCGAATAACTTCATTAGGATAACTGACTGGAAGAAATTCTGAGACTACTCATAGAGACTACTAATTCTGAGATATACTAGAACGATAGGTTGAGGCATGAAACTAAATAAGCATGAAGAAAAAAGTAGATTATAGAATGGAAACGACGATATGAACGGCACTCTATATTTATACTATATTTTTAATTAGTATATATAGCTTAGTATAGCTATGATATATCAGTAAGTTTTCTGATATGGAAAAATTATAGTTGGTCAAGTGTCACTTTCTGACAAAGAACATATTATATAGTTTTTACTAACAATAGAAATGTGTTCGCCAACTTCCAAGATCAAAAATATCTTTCATCCGAAAATAATCGAAATAATAACAAAAATGATTCTTCTTACAGTAGAAATCTCAAAATTACAAAGTATTTTTATAACATAAAAATTGCAATACAATTTGAATACTCTCGAGTTTATAGTTGTTGTTATCTGTGTAGTACAAACTTTATAGGAATTCATTGAAGTCGGAAGCGATACAAAACACGCTATTTGCAATTATTAATAGCGTTCATTTAAATATTTGCTGCATTGTATTAACTATGAAAGACCCGCTGTTTGAAGCCTTTTTTTTTCTTCTGACCGTGTAATGTGTTTTCGATATTTATTGATAGTGTTCCGTGTAACTAGTATTGAAAATAATGAGAAAACTGCCTTGATGGTCTAGTGGCTATTTCATAAGACTACAGACCTCGAGGTTCTGGGCTCAATACCCGGGGTAGGGCCGACAAACAGCTATTGAGTTTTTTTCTGTCAAGAATTATTCAGTAGCAGTCCAAATTTTTAATATGGGAAGTGTTAACACACGTGCCTGGGAAAGGTAAAATCGTTGGTCCTGCACTTGAAGTCTCTCCGGTTGTGAAGTCTTAAGTATCTTGTTTTAGGCCACCAGACGACATTAATAAAAGGTATTTTTAAATTTAGTTTTTTAAACAAAAAAGTATGTAGCTTAAAATATATTTTCAATCGATTATATTTATTTAAGGTTTTCAGGGAAATTTTATTAGTTTTCGGAATTATTGTAAAAACTTGTGTAAAATGCGCTTCATTTCATATTAATTTGACAATTTTATTTGATTTTTCAAATTCACTAGAACAATTAACAAGAATAAAAAGTAGTAATATATCGCAGGGTAATAATATTTGAACCCCTTCGAAAGAATAGAAACTATAAAAGTTAAATATAAAATAATAATATATCTTTATTTATTATAGAGATTGAACACATAGTGTACTGTTGTACATTACTGTACTAATGAATTAGGTAAAACTTACAATTTAAGGAGCTGATGTGATACTTGTTTTATCCACAAATTGTATAATTAACTCGTTCACAGAAATAGCAGGTTACGTTACAATCTTGAAATTCGTCATTACAGTGACATTATCACAACACAGCGGCTGAATGACCCACTTGCGACGTCACATCAAACACGAAGTGGGACGCCTCGCCTCAGGTGCCGCTTTGACACAATTTGTCACTGATTAAGACCTTTGTTGCTACGTTTAGCTCTTATTTGGTTATGAAATGCTGATTTCGGGCGTAATCTGTGGTTTCATAGTATTCTAAACATTTATGTATAACTAAATACATAGATGAAACTTCACGAATTAAGCAGTCGTTACATATGAGCCTTTGTGTGTAGGAGTAGGACCAACAAGTTAAAAAGCTAAAGGAGATCCCTAGAAGGAGTTTTAATTACATCTTATTTAGTAATATTAAACGTGTGCAAAAATAATGTTACAATAAACTTACTTAAGTAATAAGTATTGTCCTCCTGCCCCATTTCGGCCGCGGCGGCCAATCCCAAGAGAGATTAGCCAATTGCGCAGGAGATATTAAAGTGCACAAATGTGTGCGCAAACACAATTGAACTTTCTGTTCCCTCAGAAACGGTTCAGGCGCAGGACCAAGGGCTTTTACGTGATTTTCGAGGCACGGGTTTGGGTGTGTAGTGTACACACTTCCAATTTCCAAACTCTGGGCTACTACTGAGTATTTTCTGTAAGAAAACCCCAATGACTATGCGACCTTATATCTAGCCACTAGACCAACGAGGAAGTCTACACATAGTTATTAAATATAAAAATTAAAAAATCATACTCTTTACACAAATAAATGGACTCAACGGGAAAACCAAGTGACATGGACACGGAGCCCCAACCGCCTTAGATGATGAGCAAGTTTGACTATGGATTCAAACATTTGCGCTAGGGATAGTTTCAATGACTCACATCGGAAAAAGTCATTATAAGTTACAATAATTACGACATACTACTTTACAATCACTTGATTCAAAGATTATTTAAATTTCTTGAGACCATAAGCATAAAAAAATTAATAAAGTTAAAAACGACGCAACAGAAATTCCGTTAAAGCTAAATGGATTACATTAGTGTCTTGCTTCGCTTAAACCGTTTATGTATTATTTCGTTTCTCGTTGATAAATTATGGGACGGCAAGTAAATGCAGGGTTCAACTGAATTAATTAGTTTCTTTCCCGGGAGACGGAACTGACGATAGTTCTTGTGATAAGAAGATAAACTGTCTCGTGAAATAAGAAACTTCGCTCCGTTTTTCATTTGTTTACTTTTTTGACCATTTATAGATAATTAATATATCTGTTTAAGAGCTATATGTGTTCAATTATTTGTCAATACTAATATTGGTGTCTGCCTCGTTGGTCTTGATATAAGGCCGCAGACTCGATGATCCTGGGTTCAATTCCCAGGTCGGGCCAATAAATAGTTATTGGGGTTTTCCGTCAGAAAATTCTCAGTAGCAGCCCGGAATCTGGAAGTTGGAAGTGTGTACACTCCCGTGCCTCGGAAAGCACGTTAAGCCGTTGGTCCTGCGCCTGAACTCTCTCCGGTCGTGTCTGATTGCCGTCCCATCGGATTATGAGAGTAAGGGAATAAAGAGTGCACCTGTGTTTGCGCACACACTTGTGCACTATAATATATCCTGCGCAGTTGGCTAATATTTCTTGAGATTGGCCACCGTGGCCGAAATCGGTCTGGAAGAGAGTCTGATTATTAATACATTTTGAAATAATTTCTTTATGGTTTTAAATGATGTAGTGGTGTGTGAACACATGAGTCTTAACCGAAGATTGCGTGTTTCATTCAAAAGGGTAGAGCCCTTTTTTGTCCCAAGTCCCAAGAGGGAAGGCCCAGCAGTGATATATTTTATTGATTTTTATATTATAAATATAATATGTTATGAATACTCTTATTATACATTTAATATGGAAATAATTATAATGATCAAAACATGATTAGACTCGCGATTTGAATTATTTTGTCATTTATAATTTTACGATTTTATAATTGACTAGTTAATTGCCAAGACTTCGCATTATCGGATGCTATAAAGATTTCATCTGTTGATATTATTTTTATATACCTACCCACTATTAATTAGTTAACATTTAAAGTTAAAACATTGTTTGTAATCGTCAATTATTACTTTGTTCAAAAGTACTCGTTACATATACTTACTTAGTTATACTTTTTACATGTGAAAAACCTTACATTGCATATTTGGGATAAATAACTTAGTACAAACTTTTTTTATAATTTCTCATCGGGGTTCCGAACCCGAATAAATATTTATTTCTACTACAAGTTTAATATTTTATTTTTATTTATAAGAACACAATATTTAGAGACAAGTTTTATCTAGTTTTTTTATTTCTTTTTTGGGAATGAGCTTGGCTTATTTCTTTATTCATAATAGAAGACACTGAATTGAAACTTTCCTATTGGTTAGACGCGTGACTGCAGCGCCACATGCGTTGAACTACCCTCGTCTCGTCGATATCTGACCTAACCAGCCGATATCGACATCGATAACCTAACCAGCCGATATTTTACACTGTGAGTTTTAACATCATATTTATAAGCGTGGACGATACTCTCTGGTTCCTTAAAAACTCCTATGGAAGACATATAAATAGGAGGGCCGAAGACACGTGCTGGGCCCAGAATACGTAAGGTAGTTGGTGCTCTTACTGGTATGTGCTAAGGCTCAATTCTTATTGTACGTTACACTATGGTAGATATTTTTAGTTTTTTTACGAAGTCTGCCTTTTACATGTACAGGGTTACATTCGTACAATTAAATCTTTTTTTATTTAAAAATGTTGGCTGTTTTATTTACGCAGACGGGAGTTGTAAATATTTTTACAGTCATTTCTGTTTAAAGTTTAAATATAATTCTTTAATAATATTAAAAAAAAAGTTTTGTGACAACAGATTAAAAGTAATAGAAGCAACCGTGGTGTAATACTTAGACGTAAATTAAAAGTAGGTATACATGTGTATATTCCTTTAATGAGGTACAAAATCAATTTGCATTGTAAACTCACAAGAGGTCTCAGCAGGACATGTCATAAAGAACAGATAGACTGATAGACGCGATTAAATTTTACATCTGAGTTCCTTACTTATAGTACTAAAATTTACGTCCTCGTAAAATTGTTTATTGGTAATTTGTTATTACGGAACATTAATTAATATATAGCATCAATCAATCAGATTTATAGGTCTTATATTATTTACATGTTAAAATGTTAGAAAGTTGTCGGTTTAGATGATGCAATATGTATGTTTATGTAATTTAAGTAACTTTTTTTTATGACGAAGTCAAGAATTAAATTACTTGTAGGATTTTGAACATCATGTTTTAAATCAATGGGAGCATCACGCAAGAACAATGAATACAACAACCATGATACAGCATGACGGACGAGCATATGGGCCACCTGATGGTAAGGTCAACAACGCCCATAGACATTGGCATTGTAAGAGATGTTAACCGTCGTTTACATCGCCAATGTGACACCAACATTTGGAACTAAGATGTTATGTCCTTTGATGCTGCCAGTAACTCATTCACCCTTCGAACCAGAACACACCAATACCAAGTACCGCTGTTTTGCAGTAGAATATCTGATGAGTGGGTGGTACCAAACCAGACGAGCTCGGACAAAGCTCAACCACTAAGTAAATTATTCAAAGGTTAGTTATAAATATAAATGCATTTAAAAAATTATTTTAAGATTTTAAGAAGTGATCGTTTACCTATTTCTAGTGTTGACGTAAGCAAAGGTTCAACTAAGTATTTTACAAAAGAAAAACATATTTTATTTGCCTATGCTATTCTCAGCTGTTAACCGTACTTGTAACGAACGTCAATTTAGTATTCATATGATAGTGAGCCACTCGGTAAAAGTCGCGATACAGAAATTCTTTCTGATAAACCAATGCTAATAAAGTTCAGTTCTAGACTAGCGTTCCGAAGTCGCGCCTGTGATCCTTTTGGTAACTGGGTATATATATATATCTGATTAAATATCTACAAACGTCCAATCGGTAATCTATACTAATATATAAAGCTGAAGAGTTTGCGTGTTTCATCCGGCTAATCTCAGGAACTACTGGTTCGAATTTAAAAATTATTTTGGTTTGTATAGTCCTTTTATCGAAGAAGGCTCTAGGCTGATTTTTATTCATTATATCTTTGTTAATTATACGCGGGTGAAACCGCGAGGCACAGCTAGTCATATAATAATGTAAGCATATTAGATCGAGTTTAGACATGGACCAGAGGCACACACGTATCTTAAACGCAGGTCGCAGGTTCAAATACGAACAACCCCATTGTCTTAATTTATATTTTCTATGAAATAACAATTAATATTCACTAACCATCACGTAGCAATCATTATCTTACCTATTATATGAAATTTGTACTCTTGTGTTGTTAAATTGCGAATGAATCCATTAGTGAAATTAAGCCAATATAAGTCATAATAGTATATTATGTAACTATTTTATTACAAAACATATTTCTTACTACTTAACAATCTTTTAACTTTAACTAACAGCTCATTTGTTTATTTAAAAAATCGTGTTTATTATGACAGAGACATCCGGCAGTAGTAGAATAAGTATGGTATTCATACATAAATTAAATCAAGGATATTGAAATGGAAACCGTAGACAATTCACTACTTTTTTATGTTTTGACATATTCCAAACACTTTGTATGAGTCACGCTTGGGATTTAAACTAAATTCTCAGCTTTAGAATCACAACAGACCAAATATTAAACGAAAATAAACTAAATTCATAGGCAGTAGAGGATTACATACTCGCTTATCTTCTCACAGTTGTCTGTGCCTCTAATAATGAAACAAAAGCAATTAAAAAAAAAACACGTGGCAGAAGTGAAACCTTTTCGCGTCAGAATATTTTACACAAAAAAAAAAGTTCAAAATACTCACACGTACAAAAAAGTTTCACTTAAAAAAAAGTAGGTAAGATAGGTAAATAAAAGACACGTTTATTTAAATGTATTTAAGTGTATTAGCAACGTTGGTACATGATATTACTGGATAATACTGTCGTGGATATATCATTTAGACGATCCGACTCTTAACAATAGTGTCGGTTAAGTACAAAACGTATAATCAATAAAAACGTGCACTCCCTAATGCTTATAGTAAATACAACTCCATTTATGCCTCTATTACACCTATAAATTCAATAACGGATTAATTTCAATACGGTATAGGACACTACTAATAAATATACAAAACGTGAGCATTCATACAGATAGGATTTTTAATTTTTTTTTTTTTTTAATTAAACATTCGACTATTACAAAGACTTTAAATTATCTCAAATGTCAACTCAACGTACGTTCATTCGTTCAGAAACCACACGAACTCGCATCGCTTCGCTAGGTATAGATAATTTAACTATTATTTATATACTATAAAAAGTCACTAACAATATCTAATGCGACGTTACATAAAACAACTGAATGGAAGCATTACCGCAGCTGTTAATATTTCTTAGAAAAAACATTCAAAAATCTTAATTCGTAATCGAGTCTCGTTCAAACAAATCCTTATTTCAGAAAAAGCAGTCACGAATATTATTAAATACATTAACCCACGATCATAGGCCCTAATTAGAATAATTCAAAATTAAAAAAAATATATATATAGGTAATAAAAACAATTATATATAAAAAGAAAAATAAGGAAAACAAAAATAAAAACAAAACCAAAATTAAAAAATCATTCTTTAATATTCTGTGTATAATATAGGTAATTTCTTTCTTTATGTAAAAGAGCATATTTTCTATTAAAATCTACTTACAACATATGACATACGACAAACTAATTGATTAACACTAAATAATGTCGCAACGACAAATTAATGAATGGTCGTTAAATAAAATTTCAATAATATATTTTTTTAAATAAAATATAAATAATCGAGTATTACCGTTCCAACAACTTTATATAGTCTGTGGTTAACCACGGACAATTATAAAACATTTGAATTGTCGCGTAACACTAAAACCGTGAAGTTACGACTTATATACTAGTTGCAAACTTCAAGATATCTTATTATTATCGGGTCAGTAAAAAATTTGATTAATATTTATAGTAACATTTTAAATGTTTTATGATTTTTTAAGTAGAACATATATTTTTCTCATTCGAAAACAAGATGTCTGCCGGTATATAATATTGTTGTCTTAGATATTAATCAAACTGAATGCTGACCGTGAAACATGACAACTGATTAATATCGCAGCAAAAATGATCTATACAATAATATATCAGTACATAATATAAAATTTTACATATATCTAATAATGCCTACAATTGTCTAATATTCTCACAAATGGAAATCATAAATTTAAATAATATATATATAAAAACGATTAAATAAAAATCCCTTAAGCCTAAACCGAAATATTTTTATCTGTGAAAATAATATATAAAAAGTTTCGCTTCATAGAAGCGACGTCGCCCTGGCAAGCAATATTGTATTGGAAAAAACTGTTGTACAATCGCTTAATTGTTTATAATAAAAAATATTATACAAAACTTACATACACTTAATCATATACATTTAACATGTACTGCGCGGTCCGTCGACGTATGTATTGGTGCGTGAAAGAGACGGAAGTATATTTATTGCTATCCCTCTTGTATCTCTAGTATCTGAGACCGCGTAGTGAATGCTCGATGTGTACGCCGTTACTTAAATCATATAATGCACTGAACGAGGGTAGTTTGTACCTGGTTACTCAGTCAACACCGCCAACAATCGCGGACGTTTTGAAATGCATTATTGTGCATAAAATACTTCGAAAGTGAAACATCACATAAACCTTAACCGTCTATATTTTTAAATATAGTATATGTTCGATTACAAATAAATAGCTACACTACAACTAAATTCAAATAAAACGGAGGGAAATCATCTAATGAATCGTTTACTTAAACTAAAGCTGCCGACATTATAATCGGATGATTATATCGAGAGATCAACATCGCTATGAGGGCGAAATTTTGTCCTTTATATGTATGTCATGATTGCTAACTTTCCTTTCGTAAAAAGATTTTGATAAACATTCGAATACAAATATTATAGTCTTACAGTTAGAGCGTTCTATATTTAAATTTAATGTACTTTTGTTATTTTTATCAAAATTCAGAAATGGAGCCATATTAATTTAGGTCCATTTAAAATCGATTTATAAAAGGACAACATATAAACAAAATCGATTAAATTTTATAATAAAGATTATTTAATTTATATTTAAATGGATAACTAGTTTGATTAAACACTTAACTTTTTTAATGATTTAAATAAGATTTACGTTATTTCATATAAAAGTCATTTGTTAATTCATATACATGTAAAGTTAATAAATAATTAAATTGGGCTGGTTGTTTTAATGATATAAAACTATTTTGACAGACATAATATCATACATGATTTGATTGTAATCGTTCAGAAAATTGATTGTATCATATTAATTCATAAGCACACCGATAAAAAAACCCTTCTTAAATCTATCAAAATAATTTCATTACAATGTACAGTCGATCAAATAAAAAGTTAACTACATATTATTTTGACCAACAGTACACAACATTAAAAAAACTCGATAAGTGTCGTATGCGTGTTTAAAAACCGAATATTAAAGCTTGTAAAGACATCCCAATATTGCTCTTAACGCTATATATAAGACGGATATTCCTTAAGTATATAAGAGGACAATAGACACCTATATTACAATATTCGAAGGACATGGAATGAATATAATATACATATTACAAAAACTTCGTGTTCTCTTGTAACAGCCCGTCCGTAATAGTCCCTTAGATAATATCGGGCTAAGTCATCTACATGTATAGTTTAATTATATAATGACAATATTCAAATCCTGAATATTAGAAAAGTTTGGAGTTAGCGGGTAAAGGTTTAATGTATACGTTGATTTTTTATATTACGTTATTTTCATACTTTTATCGTTAAAAAAGTACAGTCGGCAACAACATGAATAAAAAAAAACCCTTAAAAGTATTATATTTGCAGAAACAAGTAAATAATAAAAATAAGAAAAAATAATACATAAGTAGATTGTTTTTGCTTCATTTATAAATACAAGTAACATGTTCAGTATATAAAAATATGTATTGCCAAATGTACTTTGTAAATTTAACTTCAAGTACTTACACAAAGACAGTGTGAGCTTCGATTTTGTAAGAAAATGTCAATACAGAACATCTACGGGAATCCCCTTTCGATATACGTTTTATAATATAATGGCACGACTATATACAGGGGAATTGACTTTATCGATTTTAACGAAAAAAAAAACGATTCAAAATAATCGATATTATATTTAAAGTGATGTTAGGCCACATCAAATTAAAGAAAATTAGTGGAAATTTATGATTTATGATAAAGTAATCATGATTTTGAAACATGTCTTATTCAATATTACATTAAAGTAATTAAAAACTTTAAAAAAGTATAAAATTCAACCTATTACTTGATAATAAAAATATGATAATTATAATAGAAAAAAAAAAACATTTTCTCCGTCGCAAAAATAAATACTGTGAACCTGTAATTATTAATATTTGATAATATTTATAATAAACATCAAAATCCATATATTATTGGCATTTGCCGAAAAATATATATCCCTAAAGAGGCGAAACAAAATTTTTATAATAGACAATACTTTATGGTTTCTTCAAACGATATAACAAGAACGCCAACATACACAAATGTCATATGCACTGAATAAGTACAAAATCCTGAAGTTTTAGAGACCTATACAACATCCTAAAGTTTGGAGTTCAATATGAAGCCTTGAGGTTTAATATTGTAGGTCCTGCAAACAGTCCTTACGATATTTCTAGACCCGACTTGCAGGAATAATAATTAGTGTTAAGTTTAGCGGCTGCTTGGTGGCGGCATTTGAGCTTGGACACCTTGAAGGTTCATGGGTCGCCCGTTGGGGTTGCCCATACCTAGCCCATCTGCGTAGTTAACATCCATGGCTGGCATGTCATCGTTCTGGAAATTAAATATTAATATTATAATTTTTAATGAAATGATTTAATTACATATTATATAGACATTTATACATTTACTATTTTAAAATTTATTAACAGTAATGTTTATATTATTTTTATTTATTTTAATATATTACAAATGATATATTTATAATGTAAGAATTGACTATTATTCGTTAATTTAGTGCAAATCGTTTAATTTGTGACTTAAGATATAAATTAGAAATAAAATATTATACAAAATTTAATGCAAGCTACAATTAAAGCATATTCATAACTGTTACATGAATCATATATAATGATGATTGAAACTGTACAACTTGCATGAGATAAAAATATATATTACACATCTGTAATTAATATTAAAAAATAAAATCATTATTATTTGTATAATGTATTACAAAACGTTATATTATAAGTCTAAAGTCTTTAAAGAGGACCAAAAAGATCGAACATAAATATAGTTCACTTTTTTCAATTGCAGTATCTATTCCTTATGGTGCATTTAAACAAGACTTGATATCGAACGGCTGAATTTTAATATACCTTAGCTGGAAATAAAAAAAAACTATTTTGGAGCAGATATGGCTAAATTCTAAATAGTCGCATGTATCAACACAATTTTGATCTTATATTTACTTGTAACGACTGAGATAAATAAAAGTAAATTTTTGACGCAATAGAAGTTTCACTTCTTCGACGTCTACTATAAAATCATAGACACCTTATTTTTTACCTGTATTTTTGGATCAATAAAGAAAAACGAATATCGTGTGTTCATCTCACCTCCCGATGCCGTCGTATGGTGCGGTCCTCGTACCTGGTGCCGCCCGTGGACGCCATGGGGCGGCTCAGCGTGCTGTTGGCGGCGCCCGGCGAGTGCGGCGCGCCCGACATGGGCGTGCCCTGACCTGCGCCGCCACACACCCGTCACACACCCGTCACACACACACGCACACAGCGACACGCTCTTACGCTTACATCTCACATTCTATACTTCAACTATACTAGCGCGTCGTAGATACGAAGGGTATGTATTACGCTTAATAAGTGTATTGATATGCAGTGAACTCGTTACCATTCAATCCATGACATACCACTTCAATGATGTATGATTGAATATTAATCGAATTGTATCGGCCAGTCGTGTGACAGTTACAGCCATTAGTTAATATTTTATATGAAATTGAGCTTTTAATTTTATAATGATTGTTAGTGGTAGTTGATAAGCATAAGAGGTAAGCCGTGTGTATATTACAAATAAACATGACCACACAAACATACGAACGTTTTATACAATATGTACAAGAAAATACTTGCTTAAATTTTTTGCGTAAACATTTCATTCACGATTTATTTCCCTAAAATTGTGATCATATGCATTCTGTATAACATCATCCGGAAAAAGCAAAATATTGGATAAGATGCTACACACGTTGCTTGTTGGCATATTTATATAACACTTACATACCAACACAAGCCATGAACACTTCGCTTACACGAATAAAATAATACACATTACCATATAATTCATATTAAAACATATTTGATTATTTCTTTATTAATTTTATTATGTATATTTTATTGATATCAAGCGTAGTGTTCATAGGTGTGTAGTTCGTACGTACCGCTGGCGGCGGAGGGCGCGCGCGGCTGCGCGGCGCGGGCGGGCGTGAGGAAGTCGGCCTCGCGCCAGCCGTGCTTGCGGTACACCTCGCGCAGCTCCGCGTGCGACCACATCGTCATCAGCACTTGACCTGCCACCGAAATATTAAACTAACTCGTTGCTCTGTTTCTCACTCACGAAGCTAGCTTTATAGTGAAAACGTACGACTAAAAGCTGAATTCGTGGACTGACCGTCATATAAGGCAACATTCTCATATGTAACATTCATAACAACAATGTCTTCATACCGATTTCCCCCACGGGGGCCTATCTTAAGAGAGATTAGCCAACTGCGCAGAACATATTAGAGTGCCAGACCTGGAATTTGAACCTAGGACATCATGGTCTGCGCCCTTATAACTAGATCAGCGAGGCAGTCGAACTTCATAAAAAAGCCAATAACGGTTTTTATTACACTTTTCACTTTCTCTTTACTATTTAACGGGAACCTTGCTAATAGGTTGGGCTCCTGTCTCCCATGTACAAATTAATTTATTATATATAAAAATATGTAAAAATATCTGTGGGAGAGAATAAATAAATATATGTCATATGAACCTGCAAACTTGAGCACCCTGGGCGTGTGTCGGTGCCGCTGCTTGGTGAGGTTGAGCAGGCGCTCGACGCCGCCCGCTTCCAGCAGCGAGCGGGAGAACTCCGCGCTCTTCTTGATCACCTCGTTGAGGGTCGCCAGCACCGCCGCTATCGTGTCGTCCGACGTGCCCTGGGGACACGATCACGATACATGCTATATTGCTTGGTTATGAATCATAAATTGAATATCGATATTAATATACATATTCATTATCTTTATATTTATACAACGTTGGTGTCTTCAAATCCAGAGTAAAAAAGTTTCTTCTTGTCAAACATGCTACATCCTAGACCGTGTCAAAACATCGACACGTCAGGCATCAGGCAAGTCAACGGTCAAATGCTGGCCTAAAAGTAATAAAAAATGTCTATATAGCTTGTACTTGTCACAATCAGTACTAACCTGATCGTGCTGCTGGTTACCGCTTGGCAGCTTCTGCACCAGATCCCGCATGGCGTATTTCCCTATCAGTTCCTTGTTCCTCTGGTCGATGGCCAAGTTACGTAGCGCCGTGGCCACGGCGCACACGACCCTGTCCACTTCCATACGTAATAACTCAACTAGTATTGGTAATCCTGGTAATGAAAATACGTTATTAGTATATTTAGAATTAGAATAAATTAGAAGTATCTAGAAATGAATGGAATAAAAATGATGAACTTATGACGAATTCGTAATTTTAAAAGTAGTATTAGACAATAAATGCCCTACTGGTGGGATAAAGTCAATCATGAGATCAATTATAAACATCAATTAAGCACATGAAAATTCTGCGGGTCTGAACATTGCAAGAAAATTAATCTAGTATTCAATTTATTTTAAAGCATAGACAATATATCTACCTTTAGAATTCGTTATCAATTTTAATTTTGTTTATATAATACCTTTTTCTTTTCTAACAGCAGCTCGTATATCAATAGAGGGCTGCCAGTAGCAAGCCGCCAAATTCTGTAGGGCTCCAGCCGCCGCCTCCAACGTCTCAGGATTGGAACATGTTTGCAGTAACGCCATGTACAACGGTACTACCTGTTGAAACGAAGTTAGAAATTACCTCACTGTGAAAACGCATTAAGATTCAAAAGTTGGTTTATGTAGAAGGATATGTATAAAGAGGCATTCCATAATAATATTTGTTATCTTAAATAATATGACTTACATTTTTTTTTATTATTGTTTAATCGCTTTTACATTCATCTGAGAAATGTTTCCATTATGTTCTCTTCTCGACTCACTTCATGGGTGTTGCAACCCAAAAGATTGAGAAACAGTGATATAATGTATAATAAAAAAAACTATAGTAATATGTCACTGACCTCAGGCGACCAGAGCATCTCAGTTCCCTTGGGCACGCTGTACCCTAGCTGTGTGTTAGTGTTGCTGTCCAGCTGTTGCGGTTCCGGATCGCTCTTCCCCAGCGGACTGGTTGAGTTTGACGACGAAGACCCCTCCTTCTTCTTTTTACTACCACCGAAGCAACCTAAATTTTCGCCTGTTTCAAATAAAATTTAAATTATTATCGACAAGTTTGTTTGTAAAAAAATAATTTAATTAGACATAATGAATCAATTCTAAATTAACCTTTCGACGCGCTAGCTTGTATCCTTGCCTGTCCAGAAGATTGTGTCGGCGGAGCTCGTGTATCATACAAAGGATCTTCTATTTCCTGACACCTGAAAGTGATTGTTATTTCAATTTAAATAAGCATATACTTTTTAAGATGTATATAAACATAACGGTTTCAATACAAACTAATATGCCTGATAGTAACTGTTAATCCGTAATTAAGATTATGAAAATACATACAGAGATATGCATCGTGTAAATAATTGGACATTGGTTAAGGCTTTTTTTTTTAAATTATCAAAATCAACGGACATTAAACAGTAAGTTTTTTGAATTTTATTTCTCATTCTAATCATCACAGTAAGAACGTTAACATGATGACGTCACAAATATTCCGTGGTGGTGTTGACCTGTAGGAGAGGTTCCGGAGCACGCAGACGCAGTTCTCGACGATCTTGGTGCCGATGGCGTTGGCGCTGAGCGCGGCGCGCACGGCGTGCAGCAGCGCCTCGGCCAGCCCCGCCAGCGAGCGCAGCCGCCGCCGCGCGTACTCGCCCGCCGACGACGCGTTGCGCAGCACGCCCGACGCGTTGCGGAACACTGCGCACGCGACACCCTCACTACACCCGCTGCGACCTCATCCGCGTCTCATCGTACATGCTCTTATGTCTCTTTTTTTGTGTTTCGGCTCTTACTCTTTTCGTCGGTTTCAGTTAATAAAACGTCACAATCGTTGAAAAGTTACAATATACATTAATATACTATTTTGTATTTTCTTTTGTTTCTATAGACATACCCAGAGAGCTGTCATTTGGTAAATAGTATAAAAAAAATTGCCAAATTTAAGCAATATTATGTACTTATACATGGATCAAACAATAACAGTAGTAGTATTAACGGTTACAAGAGACTAGAGATATAGTATCCTCACCGGTAGACCAGTAGGTGTCGCCAGGGTTGGTGGGGTGCCAGCCGGAGTGCGGGATGATAACCTTGTTTACAATTACTTGTGCTGCGTCATCTATTATCGATTGCTTGAGATCTTCACAGGACGACATATTCCAAATCACACCTGTCACTAGCTCTTTTACCTGAAAAAAAAATTACAAAATCTTTTTTTTTTTTAAATAAAAACAATAGGTTATTTATTTAACGTACATGTTATTTTAGGGACTTGTTTTCTTAGTTTTAACAAAATATATAACCTTACCAAAAAAACATTTTCATTGGGTATTTATGTGTGAATTTGACCATCGCACAGTATGTTAGTGTAGTGTGTCATTGTCGGGTGGAGTGTGTGAGCGGGCTGACCTCCATGTCGGTGGCGCGGCACAGCAGCGCCATGAGCGCGGGGATGCCGCCGGCGTCGCGGATGGCGCGCTTGTTCTCGTCGTTCTGGCGCCCGTACGACAGGTTGCGCAGCGCGCCGCACGCGTTGCGGCACACCTCGGCGCTCTCGTGCGACACCAGCCGCACCAGCGGCGGGATGCCGCCTGTGCCCACGCAATTACTATTTAGAGTTACATTCACACGCGGCAGTCACATTCATTCATATTAACTTATATTTTTTATATACTAATTAAAGCGAAAATTACAATTGTATATTGGATTTCGAAAACTGCCTTTTTTTTTCAATTAAATAGGAGACTTATTTAGTAAAAAAATTCATTATGTTGAATTATTTTTTAAAATACTCATAACATTCCAGCACTGTATCATTAACCATAAACAACAACATGGAACCCTTGGGACATTGTCATAGAACATATATAGTTCAACATCATTTGCGTTTAATTAATACCTTAAACCGTAAACCTTTATAATTTTAATCATAAATGTAAAATGACCTAGACTCCTAGTCTTCTGTTTGTTCGGGTCGTCCATGTAAGTGAGGTGTTGCAAGTAAGCCGCAGCGTTCGCCTTCACAACGTCAGAGGGAGAGTTGAGGAAACCGATCACTTCCGGTAGGTTTGGATCTCGCCATTGTAGTCCGCCACCGTCCTCGCGACCACCGACACCCACGCCAACACCGCCGTGAACTGAAATTATATTTCAATATATTAATTTTTTACATAAAATCTCTTTTGCCTTACACCAAGGAAAAAAAAATAAAGAAACCAAAAAACTGTTTTATAATAATTATTATGCCAATTCAAAAAATGACTATACACAAATTATCGAGCACAGTTATAATTAAATACCCACCTAATGCCATCCCCGCCATTTGTTTTTGTAGTTCTTCTTCATCGCCATACATCGACTGACCGCCTGTGCTACCCAAACTTAGGCCGTTTTGTGAGTCCTGAAAGAAAACAAAATTACTATTAGTAAAACCTAATATCATAACAATTTAATAGTACTGAATATCGTCAAACATAAACATGCTAATATAAAATATAACAAAAATGTTACCTTAAAAGGTGGCGGTTGGTGCGGAGGGTCATACGCAGCGGGATAGTGTTGGTACGCGTACGCGTCGCCCGCGTACTCCCCGCGCGGTGATGTCACACAATAGTGCCGACCCAGTTGCTCTAAAGACGCCGAGTCGTACCTACATGCAAAATTATATATCTAATATTAATAATCAATCAACTATCCTTATAAAAACATTTTTAATTATATTTTTTACAGATACAGAATTAACGGATTAGCGGATTTTTAAGACTGATTTTTCTCTCTCTCTCTCATCATTGATTTGCTGTTCGAAAGAAGAAGACTCAAAATAAAACGAATGCTGTTTTTAGTGTTGATTATGATTAAGATGCAATTTTAATTTTCTGTATACTAAACACATTACCTCTGTTGCAAATGTAGATTATGTTGAGGTGGCATTGCTCCTGGCGAGGCGCTACGAGGTGATGCACTACCCCCGCCTTCTACGTACTCCTGGAAAAAAAACAATATGCATTCAGTACAGATATCGTTAAAAAAGCATTCAACTCGAGCAGCTATAAAAGCAATGTACATGACATGAATAAACTTATAGTTTTAAAAAACAACAGTTACAATCTTCTTCTTCTCAGTCGTACACTACTGACGGAGTGGTCGTGGTAATGGAAAGTCTGATGAATTGGTTGCGACTTTTGCGAGACTTCTCCATTTCTCTCTATTGATGGCACTGTGTGTACATTCAATAAGGGAACACTTCGTACACAATTTAATGTGGTTATTTCAGTTACATATTTACGTTAAAAGTATTTGATGGTTTCATATTGAAAAACATAAACAGGAGCACTTACCTGTGCCATATACGCGGGCACTTGCGGGTCCACGAGATACGCAGGCTGCGCCGGATACGCGGCTCCGTAGTGCGCGTACGTGCCGTAGTGACCGCCGCCAGTACCCGGGCCGACGCCGCCAGCGTACCCGCTACCCACCGACACCGCTTCCATCACCTGCGAAAAGAGTATTTACTGTTACATATATATTTTACAACTTATATTTTCTTTATATAAAGATTGCTGGTTTAGCGACAAGCCCTCCTGTAGCACTTAATGCAACTCTGTAAGAACATTTCGTACGCTACAATTATTGCGTACCTGTCATGTCATTAACTATTTATTGATAGAATATTACTATATTATTAAATATTTTACTAACAATTAAATTAATTAAAATATTTAATTAATTAAACGTCGCACTGATAAGTGATATATTTCAACATATTTTGTTAATATCAATGCGTTATATCAACTCGTTTATGTTATGGAAATACACAATAACAAACTAATACATAGCTTAAAATAAATATATAATATCTTATAATAATAACATCTATATAGGGCAATTTTACCGAATTAACAAATGGATATAGGTATTATGTATAAAAGCGATTATGGATTTCAAGTGTCGATTTTAAGATTACTATGTTACCTTCTGACTACTCAAATCGATCAAAGACCCTTTTTCTGCTTTATAAGAAAATGACAGTTTCCGTTTCATACATTATGAGTATTGATTCCACACTTCGAGTATGGAGTGCGCAGAACGAACGTAAAACACACGATACGTTGTTTTTTTTTTTTAACTTATAATCGAACGAGCTATGTTAATTTTCTTAAATTTGTTTTGAAGTTATACTTCTTTTGGCGCGATGGAGAAAACTGATGAGAGTGAATTTTTACGATGCGCGCGCACACTTACACCTGAATTCTACATCGTGAAGTTAGTTCTAGGTGGCATGAAAATCGATAACTATGTTCAAGTTGTATATTCTAGTATTTTTATATTTAGAGCACGTGTTTCTGTTGGAATATGAGAACGCACCCATATTTATTATGTTGCCAGTACTGATTTTGTACCAACTATATTGGCTATACCCTTTTTTGTTTTTTGTCACTTCTTTTGTTCTTGTATGTAAAGTTTTTCTATAATATACGTGAGGCATTTTTTCATTCAAGTTCACGTTATTTATTTATCAACCCAGTTATTCCCAACATGGTAGCAGAGCGTGGTTGGTGGTTGTAATGGTTGAAATTAATAATTGACAGTCGAAAAACTCCGTGAACTTATAAAAAGAAAAACCGGCCGGCGTGTTCTAAGAGGTTAGGTACCGCTCTAACCCCGAAGTTAGCGTCATTATTGAAAACTCTGTTAATACATGAAAAAGATGTCCAATACTAGCCACAATCCTTTTCACATAGACAGGCTCGTAGGACGAGACAATTATGCGAGTTGGAAATTCGCCGTGGAGGCTTATTTTAAACTAGAAGATCTATGGGACTGTGTCGTTGGAACCAACAAGGATGAAAAGAAAGAAGTAAAGGCAAAGTCTAAGCTTATACTCCTACTAGATCCTGTCAACTACGTACATGTACAGAGTGCAAATACATGTAAAGAAGTCTGGGACAGTTTACAACAAGCTTTTGATGACAGCGGGTTGTACAGAAGAGTAGCCTTGTTAAGAGATCTCATCACAACTACATTGGACAGCTCACGAACCGTAGACGACTATGTGAACAAGATCATGTCAACTGCTCACAAACTCAGGAATATAAAGTTTGAGATTGATGATGAGTGGCTCGGTACACTCATGTTAGCTGGCTTACCTGAAACATATAAGCCAATGATAATGGGTCTGGAGAGTTCAGGGATAAAGATTAGTGCAGATTCCATTAAAACGAAGCTCCTGCAGGAAGTTCAATGCTCAGAAAGCACAGCGTTCTTCACTAGGAAAGTAGCCAGTCAAAGGAATACTGCTAAGGTCCAAAACAATAGAGGGCCCCGATGTTATAATTGCAATAAACACGGACATTTTGCAAAGAATTGTCGTGTCACAAAGAAGAAAAATGAAGAGAAAGCAGACACCAGTAAAAGTTTTGTTGCAGCATTTTCAGCTTCACCAATGACTATGAATACGGACCAATGGTATGTGGACTCCGGTGCCTCCATGCACATGACTAACAGATGTGACTGGATGTATGATATGGCAAGTCCACCGATACCCACCATAACAGTTGCCAGTAAGACACCGCTACCTGTGGAGAGTATAGGAAAGGTTAATTTGTATATAAATAGTAAGGATCAAATTAAAATTCAGGTAAAAGATGTTTTATACATTCCAAAACTTGCTGCCAATCTCCTATCAGTAAGTGCAATGGTGAAAAATGGCTGTAAAGTAAATTTTAGAGATAAATCATGTGATATTTATGATAAAAACAATAAATTCCTGTGTTCAGCTATTCTAATCAACAATTTGTACCAATTAAATACTCACAGAGAAGTTTTTTCAAACTTAACATGTTCAAATAACTTTTATGATGTTGTCTTATGGCATAGGCGCATGGGACACCTGAACTTCACAGATGTAAACAAGTTACCAGAGTGTGTAAAGGGAGTCAGCCCATTTCAAGAACAAAATAAAGGTATAATCAGATGTACTACCTGCCTCCAAGGTAAACAAAGCAGACTGCCATTCAATAATATTGGTTCGAGAGCATCACAACCACTGCAGCTCATCCACACTGATTTATGTGGACCGATGGAGCAAACATCTCTGGGAGGTATGAAGTATTTTATTACCTTTATTGATGACTTCACTAGAAAAGTATATGTTTATTTTTTGAAAGATAAATTGAGCATTCTGGAAGTATTTAAAGTTTTTAAAACTAGAGTAGAGAATGAACTTGGTACTAAGATAAAAATTGTTCGGTCAGACAATGGAAGAGAGTACTGTAACAAGGAATTTGATGGTTTTTTAAGTAGGCATGGGATTGAACACCAAACTAGTACCCCATACTCACCCCAACAGAATGGCCTTGCAGAGAGGATGAACAGAACATTGGTAGAAAGGGCCAAATGTATGTTACTTGATGCTCATTTGTCAAAATTATATTGGGGAGAGGCCCTAGCAACAGCGGCTTACATAATAAATAGATCACCTACAAAGTCAATTGATGGTAAAACACCTATAGAAATGTGGTCCGGTAAGAAACCTGATTTATCTAATATAAAGATTTTTGGATCTGAAGTTATGGCTCAAATACCTAAAGAAAAACGCCAAAAATGGGATGCTAAATCTAGAAAATATATCTTTGTTGGTTATTGTGAGTCTACCAAAGGATACAGATTGCTAGATCCAGGCACTAATAAAATCATCAAGAGTAGAGATGTTGTATTTTTAGAAAGTGTACAAAAATTTGATAATTCTGTGTACTTACCTTGTTTACCTGACAGCAGTATGGAATACAGTCCTGGAATGCAGTCACCTGAAGAACCCTGTAAGGAAGAAATTCAACACAACTTGGACCAGAGTTCCAGTGATGACTATCAGTCCGGAGATGATGATGATGATCCATCCTATATACCAGAGAGATCAGTGGAAATTCCGACTCCAGCACGTAATATAAATTTACGTCCACGCAGAGCAGCACGGTATGTAAAGGAGGATGACCCGGACGTGAGTTATTTTTGTCCTATATTTGACTTAAATGACCCTCAGACTCTTGATGAAGCTCTTTCATCTCCACATGCTGAGCAATGGAAGAAGGCCATGCAGGAGGAGTATGACTCTTTGATAAAGAATAAAACTTGGTCACTAGTAGATTTACCAACAGATAAAAGAGCTTTACCATGTAAATGGGTATTTAAAAGTAAAACAAATGAGAAAGGAGATATTGTTCGATTTAAAGCAAGATTAGTAATCAAAGGATGTGCTCAAAGAAAAGGAAATGACTATGATGAGGTATATGCTCCCGTGGTCAGATATTCCTCAGTTCGATTCTTGCTTGCTCTAGCTGCTAAGTATGACCTGGAAATGATTCAGATGGATGCAATAAGTGCATTTCTTCAGGGTGACATTGACACAGATATTTACATGTTACAGCCAGAATGTTACAAAGAAAATGCCCAGGTATGTCACCTCCATAAATCAATCTATGGACTTAAGCAAGCTAGCCGGCAATGGAACCTAAAATTGAACAATACTTTAATTAAAATAGGATTAGAAAGGTCTAAGATTGACCCATGTATTTATTATTTAGTAAGTAAGTTTAAAAAGATATATATTGCAGTATGGGTCGATGATTTTCTTATTTTTACAAATGATAAAGATACAGTTATAGAAATAAAAGAAAAATTAATGTTAGAGTTCTGTATGAAAGACCTAGGTGAGATTCAGCAATGTATTGGTATAAACGTTAAAAGAAACCGTGAGACAGGTCTGATTATGATTGACCAGGAGAAATATATCAATTTAATTTTAGAACGCTTTGGCATGTCTGAGTGCAAACCAGTGCGTACTCCCATAGAGGTAAATATAAAATTTGATAAGAAACCTGAAAATGAAAACAGCAATTTCCCATACAGGCAAGCAGTTGGTTGTCTTATATATCTGGCACAGGTAACACGACCTGACATCACATTTGCAGTGAATAAATTGAGTCAGTTCTGTAATAATCCAGGGGTTCAACACTGGCTTGGAATTAAAAGGATCATAAGATACCTTCAGGGCACCAAGGATCTCAAGTTATGTTATGTCAAAGAAGACTCTAAAGCAATAAAGGGTTTGCGTTCAGGAGGGAGTGTTGGAATATGAGAACGCACCCATATTTATTATGTTGCCAGTACTGATTTTGTACCAACTATATTGGCTATACCCTTTTTTGTTTTTTGTCACTTCTTTTGTTCTTGTATGTAAAGTTTTTCTATAATATACGTGAGGCATTTTTTCATTCAAGTTCACGTTATTTATTTATCAACCCAGTTATTCCCAACAGTTTCGTATTACGTTAATAAAACCTTTTTTATTTAAATAAAATCTTTTTTATCAATTTTAATATTTATCGTTAATCACTACTGCATTTTAGTTATTTTTTTTTTCCATACGCCAAAGAAGTATAACTTCTAACGCGTGTACATAAGTACACACACTCTTTTTTTTTTCATATTAAGATATTTTTATTTAAACTTATACCTATCGCGCCTGATTGTCGAGTACATGAATACAAAGAATAATAACCATAGACAACATGTAAATTGTACAAAATATTATTTATGTAAATTGTTTATTGCATTAGTTTTACATACAAAGAATTAAATCATGCATCATGCAAAGAATTAAAGATTAGAAAAAAGAATGAAATTCAATTATATCAATCATCATTGTTCAATATTGATATTTTCTAAATATTAATACACAAGACATGGTTCATCTGAAAACAACCTTAAATTAACACTAATTCGCATAAAGTAATAACTTTCACATGAAAAGTATCGTATATAATTAGAACATAACTTACATAACCAAATCTAAATTGTGTGTTTATTCGAGAATCACTAAAAAAGTACTGAGCCGCTTTAAATACATTTCATTAGACATCAACTGTTATGTAATATGCATATACGAACTACTTACAATCGCCGAATACATAACAAAAAAATATAAACCATAGTGACAAGAAAAATACTCAAGGACTTCATAATAAAATTAAATCTGCGCGGCTGAAGACACGCGTAATTATTATATTTCTAAACACAATGAAGTAAAATGAATAGACATATTTGAAATATTAAAAAGTGAAATGTCAGTGAAACTACAGAAATTACACGCGACATCACTGACTCGGCATTTTAACGTTATGTCTTACGAAATACAATTTAATGACGTATCGCCTGCATGAAATTACTTTTGCCTTATACAAAATTATTATCTTTACTTTAAATAAAAAAATATAGTTTTGTTCCGATTCGGTATTTTGTTTAATATTGGAAACAAATTGACGGACCAGACATGTTGTCCGGCCTGACCGGAGTTTTGAACCCAGGACATCGAGATCTGCAGCCCTGTAGCTAAATAGTACCACCAACGTTTATAATATCCCACATATTTATAATTAAGGCGAAACGGTCAAGTGGATATTATTCGTATCTTCCGCTTCTTGTCGATGACGACCATCGCAGAGATTTTAGTGGCTATAAAACTCACGTAACCCGATAATTGGGCCCGGATTCCTATTTGAATGCATATTTAATATATATTTTATTTAGATATAATAAGTTGAAGTTAACTTTGTCACACTTGTGATTACCACACCCTATGGAAAGTTCTCCTTAGTCAAAGAAGCTGTTTTTTGCATTTACAGGCACAATCTTATATAACAAAACTATATTCTCTAAGAATAATATGTTTGGACATCCCTCATTTCTTATTATAAACTTTGACGCCTCACCCGTTCGTTATTTCCCGACAGTTAGTTCGAAACTAATGTGATTCCTTCATATCGAAACAAAAGTTCGACAAAGAATGTGATATTGATCATAAGTATATTTTGACTTAACCTAGAGAGAATACATAGTTTTATTCACTTACATGAGGGTACTTCTGCGATGGCGCCATGGTGAGGTGCCCCATATGGTTGTAGTGAGCGGCGGGCGACGACACGTACTGTCCATAGTCTGGCTCCACGCCACCACCGACGGGGTAATCGCCCGCCTACAGAGTGACAAGAAAAACGCATTTAGTTAACTTACTAATATTTTAGGTAAGAAAAATATGTCATTACTTAACTTAACCGTTCATTAAATTTAAATAATAATATAGTTGATAAGACAAGCCATAATTTGAATTGTACAGAAATGAAGGATTATTTTAAATTCCAGAATAATTGACCTCAGATACGACAAATTAGTTATTCTATCGCCGAAATATTTACTATGACATGTTTAAATGATAAGTGAGTCATTTTTTATAACAGGCATAAGTTCATAAAACATCAAGTAAGTTTTATAAGAACTTTAAAATCGTCATTTTATAAGGCTACCATGAGTTTGACCATTTCTCGAAGTCGATGCAGTGAGCAGGGTAGATGCACTGGTGGTGTGATGTCAAAATTATTTGAATGAACATACCTGCATAGCGAGATGGTGCTGATGCGCAAGCGCAGCGGATAGCTCCGCGTCCTCGGTGGAGGCGTCGGACCGCGACACGGGACTGTGTTGCGGACCATACGCACCCTCTACCGGACCGTTACTGTAACAATACAAAATATACATTTTAAAAAACTGACATAGCACTCGCAAGCCGATTTAAGTGTGTTTAATATTATTTATGATTTTAAACATTCTTAATTTATTTTATTAGTTTTTATATCTTCTATGCTAATATACAAAGCTAAAGAGTTTGTTTGTTTCATCCGACTAATCTCAGGAACTACTGGTTCGAAGTTCAAAAAATATCGAGGAAGGTTCTAAGCTGAAGAATTATACGCGGGTGAAACCGCGGGGCACAGCTAGTTTAACCATAAATAGAAACGTGTAAAACTTAAAATCAACAGAATAGTAAACAATAACAAGCCTTGATTCGTATGAAAGAAACGTTACATAATAATATGTAACCCAGATACATCCATATCCAATATTTTTTTTATATTAAGAGAGCGTTGGCAAACTTTTATAAGCTCTAACTAAAAGCGACGTTCGTTATCGCAAGTATCGATTGTCTGACCGCTACAGTAAATGTAGTGTTTGTCTAATTAACTGGAATCGTTACCGATACCTAGACCGCTAAACAAAAACACTGTTAGTATTTCATTAGCCGCTCTATAAACTTAGGACCACGTCGAGATAAAATAAAAAAAAATACTTACGAGTTTAGCAACATTTTTGAGTAAATATAAACATTCAAATTGCTAATACAGCAGAGAAACTAACCAATTTGATTTTTACGAAACGTATTTAAATTTTAAGGGTAAAACCTTGATTACAATTTAAAAAATGTTTTGCTTTAACAAAAGAATGGTTTACGCGAATATTTGGTACAATCACTTTGCGAGGTTCCTAGAAGTATAAGGATATATTTTTTGTATTAATCAAATCTGACCAATTTTACTTCAATCGAAATCTGTTGTTTTTTTATAGTAAAGGTAGGCGGACGAGCATATGGGCCACCTCATGGTAAGTGGTCACCAACGCACATAGACAATGGCATTGCAAGAAATGTCAACCATCGCTTACACCGCCAATGCGCCACCAACCTTGGGCACTAAGATGGTATGTCCCTTGTGCCTTTAATTACATTGGCTCACTCACCTACTGCTGTTTTGCGGTACAATATCTGATGAGTGGGTAGTACCTACCCAGACGAGCTTGCACAAAGCTCTACGACCAAGTAAATTATATTCTATGTATGTTAGTGTTGCTAACATAAATTATTACCCACTACACAAACTTTGAATTTAGTTATAGTCGCCGTACTTTCAAACGACACGTATTATAAACAGCGACGTTTGACAAAGTACTATAGACTAAACTAGACAGGTTTATTAAACTTTTATCATTATACTATAAGGTTTATTCATTTATATTTATATATGTATTATGATTTAAATTACATAACACTGAGAAAGAATGAAAGGTCGGCACGTAGTCACATTTTTAAAATTAGGATATTTAATATGTAGTTGCAAAAAAATTCAACCCTTCCATCACATTGTGAAAAACATTAACTTGAATTGATATTATTGATGTAGGTACTTTTGATATTTAAAATAAAATTATAATAAAATAGTATAAAAATTATATAACCTCTGACAAAACTGTAGACACTAGAATGTCTCAAGATGTTAAATTCAATATTGTGATAATATAAGAGCATATAATTAATTTTAGACTATCAGTTTACTATAAAGGAATTTCAAATTTTTTACAATTTCATTTGATAGTGCGACGTATTTACGTCACTCAACACAAAAGGCATTCCTTTCCTTTAAAAAACTAGACGGGGTGTCTTTGATATCAAAGTATAGTCTAGATCTGTCACTTGTGAATCTATGTCGCTCCTTGTTTTTAAAAAACTAAGGCAAGCTTTTATTCATTTTCTCATTCGTTATTCTGTGATGTCAAAAAGGAATGTATGAAGCTAATTGCAGTATTCTTAATGATGTCTTCATTTTTTTTTATTTATACTTTATTTTACACCACAAAGGCAAAAAAAATACAAAATCATGGATACAGCCTAAATAATAGTAGCATACATTTTTGGCGATCTTATCGCTACATAGCGATCTCTTCCAGGCAACCAACAGGGTTAGGAATAGCCCATACGATATGAGGTAGGATTGTGCTATTAATTTATAATAAAAAAGATTAATTTTATTGCACAATTTTAACGGCTCTATTTACGAACGTAATTTAGCGAATGATTAGTTAAACAATTATGTGTTCTGCTATTGAATAGCAAATCAATAATTACAGAAAGAGCGAAATCACCTGTTTACCAAAAGCAGCTAAGCTAGAATTAAGGCCATATGATGTGCTTTATTTCGAGACTGTCTCACTCACAAAATTTTATCACTTTAAAATATCACTAGATTTAATATATAAAAACTGTGTTTATTGCTGAACACATTGAACAATATTATATACAAATCATGAGATTAGAATTAAATGTATTTTTACAAGGATCCATCATCAACACATTATTACAACGAACTAGGTTTAGGTCGAAATCATTAATCTTATTTAGATTAAATAGACGCTTCATAACACATTATTTCGCCAGACAAATAAAACAATTAACCTAAAAACCGCGATAGTTTTAACCATTTAACAATGCGTTAAAAAGTTCAAATAAACCACACGAATAAAATATATAATAATCTTTAAACAGAAATGAAGACGTTCTTTCCAATGTATCCAGAAATAGATTGGGTTTATATTTGGATTTTTGAATATTTTAGACTGACTATCCTGTCATAACTTAAGAAGCCTTTGCTTCATTCAGCCTTCACTTCAGCTTTATTACTAGCTATGAACGCGGCTTCATTTGCTGTATTCCACATTCATTTTGGGATTATTAGATTGAACACATCCATACATGCAAACGCGTACGCGGATACAGCAGCTTCGAAGCGCTTTTTTTGCTAGTTTGCTTTAAAAATAACATTATTACTAAAATAAAATATAGTACAAGTTATCCTTAATACTAAGGATAATAGTAGTTACCACTACTGCGTAAAAAATATAAAATATTAATTGAAATTTATTCCTTCGTTTCAAAGTATATTGATTATTTATTAGACATAATCATTTTAATAAATAGACATAATAGTAGACAAAACAAGACATTACAATACAAATACAAAATATAAAGATAGCTTCATTAAACATATGTATCGACCCTCAAAATCCTATACAATTAAAAAAGCCGTGAGCTGGTCCATTAAAATTAATTTACAACACGATATTTAATGAGCTAACAACACGGGGAGAGACCGAACGGTATTACCTTAAAAATTTGTAATACAAGCAAACGCTAAAATTACAAGTTAATTGTGTCCATTAATTTAACAGAGTACGGTTCAAAATGTTAAACCTTTTTTTTATATTATTTTATATATAATAATAAATATCCGTTTATATATATATATATATATATATATATTCATACGCTATTATGACTACACATACGGACTACGCTCCTAAATCATTCTAATATAAGCTTAAGTATATTTTATGTGATGTCTTAAAAATAAATTAATATGTATTTGTTTAACTTATTTATAATTAAATGATAGCTAATTACTTATGCTTGTGTGTGTGTATGTGAGTGTGTATGTGTGTGTGTGTGTGTATGTGCGTGTGTGCGCGTGTGTGTGTGTGTATGTGTGTGTATGTGTGTGGGAGTGTGTGTCTGTAGTCACACTTGCTCACTCACCCTTCAAACCGGAACATAGCAATTAAAAGTATTACTGTATAGCGGTAAAACTTGTGATGAATGGCTGGTAATCCCTAGACCCTATTTTTATATACAAATTATGTATTAAGATATAACATTTGTCACATTTAATCTCATCTAATAAGATAATGAACATTTAAAAACGGCTATAATTTAACAGATATGCATATAATTTAACAAGATGATATAACTTAGAACCATTTCTATATAGCTCGCGGCTATATACAGACGAAGTTAGTTAAGTTGTCAATAGATAAGAAAGTTAAGATGTTGGATAGCTGAAGTTAGCATTATGTTGATAAGGAGGTCATTATTATTAAAAACATTTCTCTGGTTTGGTCTGCCACTAGGAACTTGTATGCCTTATGTCTTGTTCGCATGTATATTTACACTTCATGTGTCATACGTAAAAACTTATAGCTTCTAGCCATCTATAAGTGTGGGCTATAAGTTTTATAAGGCTATGACTGATTCATTTTTCGCCCAAGGGATAGGAATTGCGATGCAACGGAAAAAGCTGCTAGCATTCTTGCCACCATTCTACTCCAGTGTTTTTACAGTAGCTATTTTAAATTTTCATATGTATATATACCGAAGAATTTAATGTATATAATTCTTACGTAAATAAATATTTGTAATGTTGTTATAAAATACAAGAGGCAGTGTTATTGAATATTAGTGATTGTAAAATCATATCAATATATCAATAAATTATAGAATTGTAAATTGATATTGAGATGAGAATGAAGTTGAATTACGCGTCAAATATTAAACCAAATCAATTTTATTTTATTTATCCTTTTATATTTTTGTGACATTAAGTTTATATTTTTAATAGAAAAAATATTTTTTCATATTTCGTGATTGAAAAGTAAATAACAAAATATACAATCGTTTTTTATGTTCACGTGCTAACGTTACTAAACTAAACCGGCTGGATAGTTGGTAGGTTTAAAAGCGCTAATCGCAAGATTTATGAGTCCGATTAAAAAAAATATTTATTCGATAATTTATAGTTTATAGATATTTATAGCTTAATAAAGATAGTTATAAGCTAGATCCGTCTTCTTCTTCTTGTGCCTCTCCACTACTGAAGGTTGGCCGTCAGCTCAGCGAATTTTTCGCGGTCTCGCGCAAAGCGAAATAGTTTTTCCACGCTGGCGATCTTCGTCCATTCGCGGATGTTGCGCAACCAGGACTTTTTTCTTCTTCCAGCGCGTCGTTGCTCTATACTTTACCCATCATTATAATTTGGAGCAGTTATAAGCTATGGTATGGTATCTACATATACCTAAATTAGCTTTATGGCTATTTAAGGTTCGTCAATTAAATTTCGTCAACGCCGCCCACAATATAATTTATGTAAACCATTACCAAATGTTTTTAATCATAAATATAATTTACATAATATGTGTCGATAAAACTATCATAAGTAACTAATGTTATAATTATATAATAATAATAGAAAAATACGAATACTGAAACTCAATACAAGCAAAAATAACTTTTATATCGAAAGAATCGTAAACTAATAATGATCATAATCGAATGGCGATAATTTATAAACAAACATACTGACAATTTTCTATCCGGTGGATGTTACTTTTCCAATTCCGATATTTATTTTAACTTTCTACAGGTGTTTAATTTCACTAACGTAACGCAAGTAAATTGAAACCTTATGTAACATACGAATTGAGTCTAAAATAATAAAAGCGAATATTTACATAATTTTAGTTTACGTTCGTCGAAACATCGGCAAATTCAATATCTACGATATATTGAATCGTTTCGTTTGTTTATTATAAAAATAAACTGATAGACAGAAACTGTTTTAAATTATGGCCCGTGGGCATCAATTAATCAAATGAAAGGAAAATAAACTTATTCAAGTAAGCTATTATGAGTACGTTTGAAGTTACCCCGACTCCGTATAACCATTTGGGCGTAATAATGTGGCAACTCTATAACATTATTATTTATATGAATATCTATATAAATAAAACGATAGAGGTCTGCAGTTGTGCGCGCATCGCGGAAAAACTACTGGATAGATTTCAATGAAATTTTCTAAATTTTATTTCTTAGACACTTGGCCCTTATAAAAAAAATATTGCGATATCTTCATTTAATAAAAAGTTCTTAAAGTTTCAATAAACAACGATCTGTATATGCACTGCGTCATGCGTGTCCAGTGATGTATGTTTAAACAAAGTATATTTATGCTTGCGATCTTTTTGATGATTTTTCCTTCGCACATAAGGAAACTTTGTTAATATATCAAGCAACGCGGACGAAGTCGCAGGTATCAGCTAGCATATTATATGAGTAAAACTGTTATTTTAGTAGCAGTGTTAGTTAATATATACTGTTTAAATAAATACATCATATATCATAAAATAGTAATAAGTAACAATATTAATTGCATCGATAATGCTTAACTTACAATTAATGTATTATCGTCATTTAAAAATTACAATTTATATGTTAATATCGGTTTGAAATACATAATATTCTATCTAGAATTTTGAATATCGAACTTCTCTTGCAAGTCATTAGTTTTGGTACTGGCTATCGGTAAATATTTAATTAGATCTAATGTCTTACTTTAATTTGACACATCAACCATAAACAAAAAAAAAATATGGAGTCAATTTTCAAAATAAGAACACCAGGAATCGAGCTAAGTTTCAGCAACAAAATGTAAGTGGAAAAGGCAAAAGTTATTTATCTTCTCGAGGTATAATTAAGTTAGAACGTACCACGAGATTCACTACACCTGATACTTAATCAATGTAACTCTGTGAGAAGTTTGTAAGTATTAGGTCTTTCAATTTGTCTACTGAAAATAAGTAGCTATATAAATAGTGTTTATTAAACTCGGTTTTTTTGATTAGATATTTATTTAGTACTAAAAATAAAAACTAGCAAAAAATCAACCTTATATATAAAACTTTAGGCTTACGTCATAATTCAAAATTGTTAAGTAATCATTTTCATACTTCTTCATCTTCTTCATCATCTTCAAAAATTAAAGATTTTCGCCGCAGAAATGAAACTTGCACGTGCAAAATTAATAAAATCATATACATTTTAATAATTTTGTGCACTAGTATGTAATGAGTTCAATAATATAAAAATACTAAATAAGTTAAGCTCGTGTTTTTTTTTATTATATAGGAAGGCGGACGAGCATATGGGCCACCTGATGGTAAGTGGTCACCAACGCCCATAGACATTGGCGTTGTAAGAGATGTTAACCATCGCTTATATCGCCAATGCGCCACCAACCTTGGGAACTAAAATGTTATGTCCCTTGTGCCTGTAATTACACTGGCTCACTCACCCTTCAAACCGGATCACAACAATACAAAGACTGCTGTTTTGAGGCAGAATATCTGATGAATGGGTGTTACCTACCCAGACGAGCTTGCACAAAGCTCTACCACCAAGTAAAATACATAATACGTGTAATTCAGAACACATAATAGCATTAAAATGTTTCGAGTCTTAAACGTTAAGAAACCAAAAATACATATAAAAACGCTCTCAATCTGTACTATTCTATACAAAAACACTTCGAATCCCACTTGTAAAATGATATAAATCGATGTGTAGGTATGACGAATATGCGTGTGTCCTGTAAATGATATATGGCCTTACTTATGAACTTTGTTTATAAAATACATACGAATGTGTAATAAAAAATGTCAATAAAGATCGCAATCAGACTGATTTAACTAAACAGCCGCTTAACATCATATATGAAAGGCCTATTATTATAATTATAATCAATGTCGCATGTCACTTTCTGACAATAAGTGTGTTTAGTGTGTATCTCTACTGAACCTGAAAATTTAACTCGCAAATAATCTATACTAATATATAAAGCTGAAGCTGAATTTGTTTGTTTGATCCGTCTAATGTCAGGGCTTACTGGTTCGAATTTAAAAATTATTATTATGTTAGATAGTCCTTTTATCGAGGAAGGTTCCAGGTTAATTTTTATTCATTATACTTTTATTAATTATACGCGGGTGAGACCGTGGGGCACAGCTAGTTTCTTATATAACACAATGACATCGAAAACATTTTGATCTTTATGAATATTTCAAGTTGAAATAGGTATAGAAATCCACTTTACTTCAACGTGTAGCGCAAAAAACAAGCGTGTTCACTTTCATTAAGGTACGACAGTGAACCATCGGTTCTGATATTTATTTAATAATGTTAATGTATGTTCGAAAACCTAACAACAATTTTGCTACAAACTTCTATAGAAATTGGACGGATTGAACAATGACGAACCGCTTTAAGCTTCGACAGATAATCAAATTCACAACACAATGTAAATAATTAATTATTTAATTAATAAGGCCTACGTGTTACGAGAAAATGATCAAAATATTTTAATAATATATTTTCTCAGCATTTGTATTTATTTTTTCTATTAATCCCTCATATAAACATTACTTAATATTATGCTTATTATTTAAGTAGAAGGCTTAAGTCGTATTATTACTTTTTTTCATGATAATCTTTACAATAATTGCACACAGATGTACACTCACTCTCGCACACATGCACGTATTATGTATATATGTAGACGTAGACGAATTTATCAATCGATATATAATACATAACTATTCTTTATCAAATATTATATAACAAAATATTTTGTTAGAATTTTATAAAGAATGCAATAAAATAAAGAAATGGTTTCCATAACTTTTTTAACTTCGCAAAACATTCCACGAAGTTATGATTAAGGCATGTCAAAATAACCTAAAATATAGGCAATGTAATCCGCTTAATGGAATTTTAAGACGCAAATGCTTTTTATTGAGGATGCGTTTAATAAAATATTTCTGTCCGAACAATTAAGATGACTTAATTGATTTGATGAAAATTGGATCCGGAGTCCGCGAACGGCAAAACGTACCTAAACATCAAAGAAATGATAATATCTTGAAGATACGTCTTCGAAATTTTGAGAGATTATTCAATTTATGAAAATCATTTTGGACCATAAGTTTTATATTGTAAGTAATCGTATATATGTATGTAGTTCGTAAAAAAGGCACTCATTAGCACTGTATGTATATAACAAAATAATACAATATTTTAATACAGCCAATTTCGACATAATATATTTTTTTCCGTGTATTTTACACGGAAAAAAATACAAAAAAATAAAACAACTCTTACGTCAATAAATACATGTTTATTGAAGTGACAAGAAAACGAATAAACAATAAATTATAATAGCTTCTATTTACATTAATTATAATATTTAAAAAAAACATCGAATATTATATAAAAATTATGTATATAAGTAATTATTTCGAAACAAAATAAGGTATTCGTAGCATGCCATAAGGTATTCATAGACACATATACAATACATATACAAAATAAGGCACTTTAACTTCGTCACAGACGAATATTAAAATACATTCTTAGTACGAAAATATTTTCACAAGATATTTACCAAAAAGGTTCTACTACGGTAGGCTGGATTGTGTTAAAACATACATATTTAGCTTCACTGAAACCGGTTTACTTTAACAAAAGAAAATTTCGCTCATACGTTTTGTAATATAAATGACAAGATGGTCCAGTGAATGGAACATGTAAGCTTCAACTGAAGATCGCGAGTTCAATTATGGACAAGCGTCACTGATTTACATGTAATTGATTTGTATTTATCATTATATAAAGAGTAAGCCGGAGAACGAGTAATTATTGAGGGAATACTAGATGTACACCTAACAGCAAATTCTATCATTTATACATGTATAAATATATAATAAACTCCTAGTACTGTTAGTCTGTGTATATGCAAAACTCAAATATCGCAATACATAATAGAATGTCTAGCTCAGACATCATATAAAATTATGATAAAAAAATGTTATCTCAAAATGTAGCAAAACCAAACTCCTTGTTTTTTTACTTCAAACTAAAAAATACTGGTATATTGTGGTAGTTATGGCTATAGACAAATTCCATAAATATTTATATGGTTCCATATTTGAAAATAAATAAACAGTACACTTATAAAATCCCCATACATCATACCATTAAACGAATGAATCACATACAATCATCGGCTCCATATGATTAAAAGCTATTATCACGATTAAAAGTCACACAATAAACAAGATCGACTTCCAATTGCTTTAAATATAATCTTGTTTGGATAAAGTAAATTGATAAGTCGACTGTTGCAATAAAAGCGTTATGTAAAATACTGTTTTGCTGTTCTATAAACTCATCTTTTGATGGTAATATTTTGTTTATTGCATTTCAGTCCTTACGTATATAAAAATAAAAACTATTCGAAGTCGATGTCACAGTAGTCAAATTACTGAGCGTAGGTGACACAGAAATAGAGGACTATAGAAACCTATTACCTATTACGTACTTTTTTTCTTTATACAACGCAAATATGCTCAGACCCTATTCGTTTTTATGTCTCGACCACAGAATACGTACAGTAAATGTGTTAAGTAAAAAAAAAGGTTTTTCAAAAAAGTTTATACTACAGGCAGTGTTTTATAAAACATTTCATGAGACCAATAATAAAGTTGTAAAAGTAAAGTAACAGTTGTAAATATAAAAAAAACAGGTGCTGTTAAAATATTATGTTAATATTTCTTTGCTGGGCTAAGGCCTCATCTCTTTTCTGAGGAGACCGTTAGAGCCTATTCTACCACGTAGCTCCAAAGCACGTTTTCGGATACACATGTGGCAGATTTTCATTCAACAATTAATGTACAATTTTCACGATGTTTTCCTTCATCATCGAGCAAGAAATAATTTATAAACACCCTTATAAAATCCCTTGTATAATTTGAAATAATAACGTAGCTTACAAAGTCTCCAAGTATTAAAACATAAAGGGACTTGTGTAACAATATAATGCTTGATTGAAGTCTTACTCCACGAAACTACACAAATAATTTAAATCGCTTGTGTCCAACAAGTCGGACGTGTTTATCAAAAGTTATAACAATTTAATTAAGCATCATTTACTCATAAACGCTGCTTAAGTTAAATACTGATTTACCCCTTTGTCATTATAGATCTGACAAGAAGACATGCCACTGTTAGTTAGTGATTACCACTGTTAGTTACTTAAAATAATCACTAAAAACTATTTTCAGATTCTTTAGAATCGATTCAATAAAATGGATTGTTTTGTTGCCGTTAACATTGTGAGGTTTTAGAATTTTTATAATAAAATTTGAACGCGGGTAAAACCGCAGCGCAGAGCTATTTCATATAACACTATGAATAAATAATGTAGTCCCAACGGCATTAATTTTATAGAACGACTGGGTTTCAGTATTGAAAACTTTAGACTTGCTCAAATTCATTCGAGAACGAAATTTGAGCGTTGAAATCCCAACTATAAATTCACTGGCTTCTAATACACGACTAACTTTCAGATTATTCATAAAATAGAGGAGACCTTTAAATTTGCTCTGAGAGTTAGAAACGGCTTGGTATTCTGTATAAGTATATATTTTTTAAAGTAAAATTTGAGATTTAACTTTTCCGGCATTACATGTAAATAGTATATTCTCTTGAGAAGAAAGTTTGGAAATTAATTAAACAGGTTACAATTTGGTTTAACCGTGTGCTAAAATCTGATCTGGTAGGCTTGCTGACGACATTTCCCTTCATCGACCGGCACGAGATAAATTATATATCTTCATTTGAGACCTATCAAAACATTGAGCCATATCGGCTCCCTCATGACATTTTACGTATACATTAATTTCTATGAATTAAATATTGCAATCTGTCGCTTTGAAGTCCTCTATCAAATAAACAATTGTTATTTATTTGCTAAGTATTATACAAGTAAACGTTGGCATTTGTACAAATAAATAAAAATAATAAAAAACAGAATATAAGAAATATAAGAGCACATATCGTCGCTATAAAAAATAAATACAGTTGATTGAGTTCAAAAGTCACATTTATCAGCTGGATACCGTAAGCAGCTTGAAGTAGCAACATACGTAACCGGCTAATTGTCAACTTTGTGTAATTAAGGTCTTTACGTGTGCAATTAACGTACATATCTGACCATTCGCGTCGCTATACTGTCTATTTTCCAAAGGCTTGCGACAACAATAGATAATAGTAAGTTTTATTTTATATAATTTCCTCTACATAATCAATGTTAAGACCAAAGTCTTTTATGGACATAAAAGCATTTTATTTATTTATTTATTTATTTATTAACACCAACAAGATATACATTAAAAAAAATTATTTTTGTTTATTGTCAAAAATCTACCAGTTCCAAAAGGAACACCTTACACACGAGAAAAACCGGTTAAGAAACTCAGCTGAAACCTTTAGAAGTTCTAAAAATAAAGTATTTTATTAGTATAGATATAATCACCTGATACGACTAGCACACATTCTACTGTACTTGTACTGGTGCTTGCCAGAAACATTTGTATAAAACTTCAATTTCATCGATGCTCGATCGCAAAAAAAACTATCATTAACTTATAAATACATTTAATAATATTTGGTCAAATTACTGTTGTTGTATAGAAAGATAATAAACATTTTAAAAGGACAATTCGATCTAGACAAGTTCGAGCTTCAGAGATCTGGGTCTTATCAAAATCCTGTAAACAATAAAGGTGCTAAGTCTGTAAGCTGATAGGAATTACTATTACTTTACCAAACAAATATGTACCTATGCATATGAAACAGATGAGATGCATACATTTGCATGATGTAATAAGATTAGACGAAATGTGTATTGAAGTTATGCTGAACTGCACAAAGTAGGTAACACATTCTAACTTAGTTCACTGAAGCTTTTGTTGTTGTATTGTTATATGTCATTTTGTGTAAATATTCCCATAATTGTTATAATTTACTAGCTGATACCCGCGACTTCGTCCGTGTTGCTTGATATATTAACAAAGTTTTCTTATGTACGAAGGAAAAAAACATCAAAAAGATCGCAAGTAAAAATATACTTTGTTTAAACACATCACTGAACACGCATTGCATATACAAATCGTTGTTTCTTGAAACTTTAATAACTTTTTATTTATTATTTACTAAATTTTTTTGAAGATATCGCAATCATTTTTTTTTTGATAAGGCCAAGTGTCTAAGAAATAAAATTTAGAAATTTTCATTCAAATCTATCCAGAAGTTTATCCGTGATGCGCGCACAACTGCAGACCTCTATCATTTTACTTATAATATTATATTCTTTGTTGTATATCACCTTCTGATATTTTCCGAACGCGTTCACAGTCTCACAACATCTGATCGACAATTCAAGTCAATACAACATTCATAATCCGCTAAAAAGCAAAGATCTTCTTTTACTCTTTTCTCTCCGAAATTTCAACAACGCTTTAAAAAAAAAAACCATATCAATAAACAATATTTCATATAAAACTGAAATATAAAATAATACGAGAACAAGTGAACCGATATAAAATGGAAACGTCTTCAACCGCAGCAGTAATGCGCCAACTCTTATGGAATGTCGGTTAAGGTTTTTTTTTTTTCTTCATGGTGTGCGTTATGCAAGCGCGTGCGCAGCGAGCATTTAAATAAGCCTCTTGTGTCTGTCAATGCGAGATATAACATTCCTGCATAGATATTAACAATGACATATCATTATTATCGATCAGAGCGAATTATAAAGACCGATTTCAAAATGATATAAATAATAATCACCTCGCATTCCTATCGAAAGGCAATACAAGTTTTTACACCAAAAACCTTTTTTTTTGGTAAAATTTATCGAGTTTATGGTCAAATAAAACTTACATTATTCAAATTACAATCAAGTCTCCACACTTACAAAGGTCGTACTTCAAAAGACTTAATGATATTAATCGCAAATATATATTTAATAAATAATAACTTGAATTTGTTTCTTTATATATAAGTTAGAAATATAAAACGTATTTAATCATAATACTGCTATGGAAACTTAACAAAAAGGATACATTCAATCTCTAACTGACATTAAGACTTTTTTATTATGCAATATAATAACACAACTTAAAGGCAAAGGCGTCCCTTTTAGAGCCAAGCTCAAAAGAACTACAATAAAATTCTGAATCAATTTCCTTTAATGGGAAATTCTCTTAATAAAACGCAATGTGTTGAGCATCCTGGATAATATAATTACTAACCAGACTGGGGCGTGAAAGATAACTATCAGACATTTGCGATGACAGTCGGGACTATTGACTTAATACGTCATTGAAGCGCGGGTAGAATACCTAAGTATCGTGATAACTGTATAAATAACATTAATCGATTTTAATTATTTTATACAGTACTAGCTACCCATCCCTGATTCGAACGGGTGAAATGTTTTTGATTTGTTTTTAACTTCAAAGAAAAAAGTTCAGTTACCGCTATTATCTCACAGCCGGTTACGTCATGAAATAAATCTAAATTCAAAATTTCAACTTTACTTAGCGGTTTTGTTTATGCATTGTCAGTCAATCAGGATTTTATAAATATTACTTTTTTTTGTACATGTATCGTGTAATTTGTATTTGATACGGGTCATATTTATAATTGTATAGACACACAAGTGCACTTTCTATTCTGACTATGTACGGGAAAATATTAAATTTACTTGATGAGAAGTCCGAGAGCTTCGTCATCATCGCGTGGTGGTGACATCAACTGGCCATCGAGATCATGTGATCTAACACCGCTCGATTACTGTCTATGGTTCTACGTGAAATCTCGAGTCTATGCTCACAAACCACAGACAATTGCTGCTATTCCATATCAAAGTTCGAGCGCTCTTAACGAAAACCCATATTATATACATATATCATCCCATTTTTAATTTTACTTGGTGGTAGAGCTTTGTGCAAGCTCGTCTGGGTAGGTACCACCCACTCATCAGATATTCTGCCGCAAAACAGCAGTACTTTGTATTGCTGTGTTCCGGTTTGAAGGGTGAGTGAGCCAGTGTAATTACAGGCACAAGGGACATAACATCTTAGTTCCCAAGGTTGGTGGCGCATTGGCGATGTAAGAGATGGTTAACAGCTCTTACAACGCCAATGTCTATGGGCGTTGGTGACCACTTACCATCAGGTGGCCCATATGCTCGTCCGCCTTCCTATGCAATAAAAAAAAAATAAAAAAAAAATAGTTTAAGTAAAGTGTCATTACTCGAGTTGGTCTCGTAACCTTCCAAACTGTATGACATTCACGGTTAACACCCAAACCATAACAAGACACGTCGAGCAACTTTATATGAGTATGTAAATTACTTACATAACTAAATCAAAATTTCATTCTAGACGATAACAAGACGCGTGTTTCAGTTACGTGGTTACATGAAATAGTTTATCATAGTTTTTTAAAATTTAAAATAACATCTTATATTGAAATTATCATCTTTCGGTTTCAATTTTTTGTTTCTATCAAATTAAAGCTAACTTATATCATATAACAATAATATATATAACTAGCTATACCCAGAGATTTCACCCGCGCTTAATTAATAAAAATTTACTAAATAAAAATAAACCTAGAGCCTTCCTCGATAAAAGGACTATCTTACACAAAATAATAAGTTTTAAATTCGAACCAGTAGTTCCTGAGGCTAGCCGGATCAAAAAAACAAACTCTTCAGTTTTATATATTAGTATAGATAACACGTTTTATTTCACAGACGTGTGTGTAAACCCATGTGCATTAAATATACTCTATTAGTCCGATGGGAGGGCAATCCGTAACGACAGATGAGAAATTGGGCGCAGAACTCCTTGAAAGGACCTTTTTTAATTTCCCAAACCGGGATTAAAACCTTAGATCCTTTAGTCTCATAAGATGGGAACATAAAAAGAGTGGCTTTGCAACGGTTTAACGGTCAACGTGGACGGTTATAACCAAATATCATCCAAGCGTCGTCAGGTTTTAAAAAACGCTAAGTCTTTCATTTTTTGTGAACAACTTGATCGAAAACGGCAAAAACGAAACCAGCTTATTTTAGCAAATTATTTACGAATTATACCTTGAAGACAGATTCAGCATTCTAATTATAACTGTTCATAGTATTTGTAAAACGTAATTCAGTTACTGTTATTGTAATTCTATATCGTATATCAATGGAATTAAAGAACATAAAAAATGACCGTCACTGGACATGAAATGAAGTTAATCATTTTATTGAAAGAATTTATCATTAAAGAAAAACAAGAAATAATTATGGAGTAAAATACTTCACTTTTCTTATCACTATCATAATATACGAATATATAGCAACAAAGCATATAATATACACGCCACGCATCCAAGTAAAGAGCCTTGTCGTTTGCCATCACGGCATACGAACGATATCACCACCAGAGCACCAATAGACGTTTCACATCAATAATATAGACACTCGAGTCGAAAGCATAATAAGTCTCTTTCCATGTCGGGCTTACAAAATCAAGTTAAGATTGAAGACTCTCGGATCGGCGCATCCCTAATGCATAGAACATTAAAATTCACGTAGCATGCACGAATCTAACTTTAGTCGCCCATACACTTGTTATCCAAGTATTCAAATAAATCTTCGGATGCAATGCTAGCCGCATTTCGGTACGAATAATTTAAAACTTTTCAAACTAGATATATAGAAAGAAGAGCACGGTTATTTTTATAATTAGAGTAGTACCTACTTGATATTTTTTATTTTTTTATTAAAAATAATCAACTATTCTGACTAAGTATTCTGAATATGAGAACACTTGAAATATTTCTTGTAAATAATATGTGACTTCAAAGTTCAAAGCTACGAATAAAACCGTTAGTCGAGAAAGAACATAAATATCTAAATAAATTATACATACATATATTTATATGATGATGAAACTATAATATAATATAATGTTGATTTTGTTTTTTGTGAGATAGTTAGTAGAGATATAAATCGTAATTTCTTTATGATGGTGAAATGATAGTAGCTTGATACAAAGACACTTGGTGATAGAGCTTCGTGCAAGCTCGTCAGGGTAGGTACCACCCACTCATCAGATATTCTACCGCTAAACAGCACTACATGGTACTGTTGTGTTCTGGTTTGAAGGGTGAGTGAGCCAGTGTAATTACAGGCACAAGGGGCATAACATCTTAGTTCCCAAGGTTGGTGGTGCATTGGCGATGTAAGCGATGGTTAACATCTCTTACAGTGTCAATGTCTATGGGCGTTGGTCACCACTTACCATCAGGTGGCCCCAAATGCTCATCCGCCTACCCATGTTAAAAAAACACTATAGCCTATTCCAATCTAAAAGGGATTAATGAAAGAAAGAAACTTTTAGATTTACATATTATGCCATGCGATTCGTTAATAGCTCTGTTACATTATGCACTACACATAGTTCTAAATTAATATATCTTTATATAAAAATATCACAATTTTACTGGATATAATTACATTTTAATGTTACTTCTATTCTATCCGAATAATAGCTATTATTTTCTTCTCGTCTTGGCTTCGTTTTATCGACCATTTTCTACTTTAGCTTGATCGAATATAACTTCGTCGTATTTGTCTATATCAATTCACTAGTTTGGACTAATCTGCGTAACATAAACTGTAGCTACGAGAAAAACTAGATTTAAATGTACAACAAGCCAATGTGATAAATTGCATCAACTCTTCAATTATACGCATAATTAATTATATATCAGAATATAATTAATATTAAATTGTCATTCTTTTTATATTTAGGTTAACCAAATGATTAATAGTGATAGAGTCATTTGTTTACCGAACCGCATTTATTATGACGCGTATTCAAAATAATATCATACATTTATTTTGGTAGTATTTTATTAATTACTGTGTCATAAACATAGATACATATTATCGACTAATGATACAAACTGAATAACGCCCACAAGTGGATGGAAAGTAATGACGTACTACAAGACGGATTAAGTTTTTCTTATATACTCTTTAATTGTAGTAAATATAACAGCAATATTAATGGGTCAAATTTATATAAATAAACAAATAGTCTTGATAGTTGAAATAAGTTAGCTCCACCGAATTTTTATGTGCTTTATTTTCGTTTATAATTCATTTTCTGCTTATTGATGAAGTAAGACATCAAGAGAAAACCAGTCACATATTCATCCAACAAACCGCATTGGTGGCTGAGTGGTCTATCAAGCTCCTAAACATCTCAAACGAAGAGGAGACCCTAACCAAAAAAACATCATAAAAGACCTAGGTATCTCTAACAATATTTATTAACAACAATTTGGGAATGGGACGATCGCCGCATTGCTATAATTTACTTTTTGTAAACGATATATATTTATCATGATACAAACAAAATACTTCAATATTGAATAAAATAATTTGAATTTGAAATAAACTATGACGTAGTTACAAAATTCTAACATATTGTAAACTGAATATCTAGATAGCAGAAATAGGTGAACTAAGAGGTTTTGAGGTGAGGTAATACTTGACCTTCGAAACGATCAGCGAAGCCGGTAGTCGGGGTTAATTGATCCATTAATTGGTTAAGTGCATTAATTACTGTCATCTTGTCAAACGTTGATTTAGTTTCAGTAAGATTGAAAACGTTTCCAAAGGATGATGTGTTAATCGACTAATTTCACACCATATTTTTATTATAAAAAGTTTCTTTATTAACTTTTCGTCGTATCATTTATCGAATTCGAAGTGTCGATTCGAATTATATTTGTATCATATACAGGATGTAACAAAATTCGTGTCCGACCCGTGAAGTGGTTATTAGGTATCCTTAGTCGATTCTATTTATGTAATAAATTTTAAAATTTTAAGCATAATTTTACACCGAAAAAAAATTAATATGACTAAATAACGACAATTATATTGCCACACAGGCGCGGGCGTCAGCGCTCGATAGCTCTTACCTATCGGGTAAGTCGGAGATGAGGTCAAGAACTCAGTTCTCTATGAAATTTTCGTCATTTACAATTGAAAATGAAAAAAAAAATTTTTTTTTGAGTAATTTTTTTGCATAATATTTAATTTTTTTTACATAAATACAACCGACTCACGATACCTAATAACCACTTCACGGGTCGGACACGAATTTTGTTACACGCTGTATAAGCTGTTCAGTACGATTTCAACCGCATTAAAGGTTACTGATCCGCCCCACATGGGCTGATTTTATAATTTAATATAAAAATGCCTGTAAATGTTCTGCTGCTGGGCTATGGGAGGCTTATTTTTGGTCCACGGTTGAATGCGCAAGCGATCCCGTGGCGCTCCCCTTAAGACGTGAAGGGTACCGCTGGTTTTTTAGTGGGTATTCCGATGACCGGGGTGCAGTCGGTGCCCTGGACATACGGCGAGTCCCACATACCCCCCTCCCCCCACACTGTTCCCGTGGGGAAAACGCGTCATGCGTTTCCAGCGTAAAAAAAGGCTTATTTTTGGTCGATCTAAATTCTCGTCTTCTTACCACTGAGCCATCGCAATCTGCATCATTAGTCTGATGCAAAATGTATTTCACATCGGACTTGTAGGATCCTGCGATTATCGCATACCATTAGCATACCAGTCTTTAAATAATGGTGCAGATTAAAAATCATGCTACATATGTAAACAAATGGAACCGATTGCGAGAGTAAATGGGTGACCGCATTCAGTGAATCTTTCTCGTGGAATGATTCACGGCCGGCCACCGTGGCTATTTCGGTGAGAAGTGAAGAAATATCATCTTAACATATTAAACAAAAAAATTAACGTACCTACATATATATTTCGTATCAATTATTTTCCGTCAACTGCTTTGCCTGCTTGTGATGTGAGGTGCAATTGTTAGTTGACACTGACAGCGTGGATACAAAATTTCACCATGATTGGATGAGTAGTTTAGACGAAAAAGCGTAACTAATAAACAGATCAATTTCGCATTTATAATATGTATTAGTAAGGACAATTTTTGTGGTAGTGAAAATCACGGCAGTTTTGTTTTAAAATAATCTTAAGACCATATAATAGCATTGGTATAAGACTTTTAGTTATTTCATTATTATAAAAAAAAAACATTAATACTATACGAATGACAATATTATCATAAGAATGTAGTAAGAGTTTGCATTCATTATAGGATCATTAAACCAAGACAAGATTCACGTGCTCATATTGACGTATATATTTTCATAATAGTACGAAATAAATAAGAGCCGAGATGGCCCAGTGGTAAGAACGCGTGAGTCTTAACCGATGATCGTGGGTTCCAACCCGGGCAAGCACCACTGAATGCAATGTCATGTGCTGAATTTGTGATTATAATTCATCTCGTGCTTGACGGTGAAGGAAAACATCGTGAGGAAACCTGCATGTGTCAAATTTCATTGTCACATGTGTATTCGTATTCGTATGGAGCAGCGTGGTGGAATAAGCTCCAAAACTTTCTCCTCGCAAAGAGGAGAAGAGGCCTTAGCCCAGCAGTGGGACATTCACAGGCTGTTACTATTACTTACTATTTTACGAAATAAATATATATTTTATTATATATTGTTTCAACAAAGTGGATAAAATTACTATGTATTCTTATACTAAATATCGTTTCAGTCAAAGTTTATCCAATAATACCTCAACAGAGCCGTTATACGTAAAAAGCATTCAAAGCTGTTCTTTAGCAAAAACATCACGTTTTCGAAAATAAGAACTTTTATTATCTGTTGTACTCATACACACTGGAGATTAGCGCTGCGATATTTTCGAATAATGTTAATATTCCATTAAAATAAACTAATAATAAATTATTTTGTTATATCTCAATAAATATAACTAAATAAAAGTTGGTTTTCGTTAATAGTCACGTTGACCAATATTTTTTGAATTATATTTAAAATATAATACATAGCTTACATCGATCAATAGAATAAATAATAGACTACATAACTCATTTGTTACTTAACGTACGGCAACCATCCAAACACTAAATTGATGTACAGCTAAGTAAAGGTACAGTTATATAACGACCAACAGTGCGCACATACCTTAATATAAAGTACTCCTGATAGACACCCCGTTCCCTTCTCGGGGTTAGTGTCATAGCTCATTGCAAATTACACGGCCGTACCGCCTAAGTCCCGGCCAAATCTTTTATATCCTTTAGTTTATTTTTTTCGTAACATTTGATCTCAACAAATACCGTTATAAAAACATGAGGGATTTTGAAGACAACATGAGGCGTTTGAGATTTACCGAGTGTAATTTTGTTATAATTATTAAAAAATGTGTAATGGTATTAGGATTGAAAAGAGAAACAATCTGTAAATTATCCATATTTGGGCAAAGCACTAGAGACTTTTCTAGGATTTGACTTTAGATTTCATCCGTCAGCTTACATAGAAAGGAACCTCCTTACGATGTGTTTCTTAATCGCCAAGGAGGCGATTTATAAACACATATTAAGCACATGAAAACTCAGTAGTGCTTGTGGATCTTATATTGATATTAAGTTTTGAAATTGTAATGAGTTCTATGTTCGATAATCAAAATTGTGACGTCTCTCTATTTTTTTAATTACTGTGTTCGATTTCATGCTCTAGAATTATGACTATGACTCTACATGAGTGCGACATACAGAAAAATGAAATCGAAATTTTTTTAGTTGATTTTTTTCTTTATTTATTTATTTATTTATTTATTTGGTAATCCAACAGCTTTTATACATAAGTTGATATATTGACTATTATATAACATATAATTAAAACCAAAATAGGATTACACAGGTAACTTAAACATATTAATAACTAGAAGACGGTAGTAAAAGTAAAACTGTTTATGGGTGGGAATCCAATATGTGCGTGTATGTATTCTGGAAAATATTTTGGTAAAGAGTTCAAAGGGCCGACCAACCTAAGTCCAAGTCATTTTTCTATATCTATCATCATGGTTATTCTATCCAAATGCAAACACAAGCTCCTCGACAGTTATTGTATTGCAGCACACAAAGCTTTGTATTGCAGTGTTTCGGATGAATGAGCCAGAATATTTAGCGCTACAAGGGACGTTACAACTGAAATCCTTGGATTAGTAATGCATTCATAAAAGTACCCTCAATAGTTTCACTATATGCGGGTTGTCCGATCGATGAGAAATTCTCTAGTCCTGACGGTTTTAGACAGCGTACCCTCGCCTTGGGGGCTAAAGAAAATGGATTGGACAAATATCAAAGCTATTTTGAAATGCGCCTTAATTTAAATTCTGCATTTAATAATTGAATTGTAGATTACGTTAAACGTTCTCTACAAAATATATCGACAATCACTATGATTGGCCCGTAGGCAAGCATGTAAGAACGATCTAACTAATATTCCTATAATAATAAATGTCCTGACCGATTTCGGCCACGGCTGCCAATCTCAAGAAAGATTAGCCCACTGCGCAGGACATATTATAGTACACAAGTGAGTGCGCAAACACAGGTGCACTCTCTATTCCCTTACTCTCATAACCCGATAGAACGCAAATCCGACACGACCCGAAAGAGTTATATAGTGTAGTCACATAATATCGAAACCGCTACATAAAATATACTAGCAATATTTTAGCCTATATGTAAAGACATAAATATAACGTATTTTTAGTCGCATAACCCTAGTACAGTTAAGCAAGATATGCGTTCACAATTTAGTTTTATCGCTAACGCCTACGGACTACTGGCACCACTGCCAAATAGTCTACATCTAGCCTTCCAATACAGGTGATATATTCACTCATAAAATATCAATATAACGAACTATTCGTATTAATATATTTCATTTATAAGTGGAATATAAAAAAAAATTGAAAAAGTAATAGAATTTATTACGTTTTGCTAGAATATTATCAATAGCATTTATTTTTTAAATCACACAATTTCTCATGTAAAATAAATTTTAGAACATACGACGACGGAAAGAAAATAAATATTTTAGTGGCACAATATTAAAATCATGTTTAATGGATATTTTTAATTTGTGATTTTAGTCATTCAATCATTCGATATACAAAATGGTTACACATTATTGCGTGGACCGAATCCTAATAAATTGTAACAGAATTATCTCATATCTGAAATGGCGATGTATTGATAACATGTATAGTATTTTATTATTTATTAACAAATTATATTAATTTATATGACGTGAATTGCTTGGTGTAGAGATTATATTATTATCCATCTTTATTCGAACTAAATTACTCAATATATGAATTGAATTTTAAAATTTCTTAGTGCAACATCTGGTGTAAAACTTTCATACAATTCGTATGTAATGAAAACACTATATAACGAAATCTGCTAGCGTCGATCAAGATTTACTCCGATTCCATATTTGAAAATTATAGTATTACCAAATTCGGGTGCATACTTTTATTTCACACTAGATAATATTCAAACTAAATTAAAAATAATATAAATCTACAGAGTTATAGGAAATTGTATTTTAAATACTTTTTTTTTTTTAAATCTATTGCATTCGAACATCGAACGCTTAACCGTTTATAAGTTAGCAGATATGATGTATTTATTCATGGAGTTGGTATTATATTAATACATATGTGAGAAAAAATATCGGATTTTGCTAGTATCTGATAAATCGGCTTATATTTAATACTTACTTCAATTAAATTAGAAGCAGACTTATTGAATTTCTTTTTAACGTAACCCTTGACATTTACGTCTTACATTTATATTTAAAAAAAAAAAACTTTTAAAAAACTTCCAAATTTTTTTTCAATGGATCAGCTGAACAGTATATATTTTTTCTTCATTATTGTGTACGGCTTCGAAGTACGGTCCCGAGTTTATTTTATTTTTATTATTTCAGGCACGTGTTACAATAACGTATGTATTAATGCCATAGAATTATTTTGTTTATTTATAAACGGTATATTTGATAAGCAGCTGTCCCTTATTAGTAGAGTTTTATTTAAGTCCGTTAAGGTAGGCGCCACCCACTCCATACGTAATTCTAACAAGTGTGTTCCGGTTTAAGTAAAAGCAATAGTCAGTAAATGTCCCACTGCTGAACAAAATTATTCTCTCTTAAATTTAAGGCTTCTTCCACCAGGCTGCATTAACAACCCCTACCATAGTGTATATAATAATAATAAGGTCCTCCAGACCGATTTCGGACACGCGGCGGCCAATCACAAGAGAGATTAGAAAACTGCGCAGGAGATATTATATTGCACAAGTGGGTGCGCAAACATAGGTGCACTCTTTTTTCCTTACCCCAGAATTTTTTCCTTAACCCAGAACCACCATAGACAGCCACTAGACCAACGAGGCAGTCATAGTATATAGCACTGTATATAATATTATATTACGGACATAAAGTTATAACATATAAAATACCATTGTGGACCGACGCAAATCGATGTTATATTTCATAGTGATTTCTCCCGCGTCTAAGGGGGAGATGGAGCATTTTTCGGGGAATTATACAATGAGATGACGCTTGTAGCATAATAATCTATATAAATAAAATGATAGAGATCTGCAGTTGTGCGCGAATCACGGAAAAAACTACTAGATAGATTTCAATGAAATTTTCTAAATTTTATTTATTAGACACTTGACCCTTATCAAAAAAAAATATTGCGATATCTTCATTTAATAAAAAGTTATTAAAGTTTCAAGAAACAACGATTTGTATATGCACTGCGTATTCAGTGATGTATGTTTAAACAAAGTATATTTTTGCTTGCTATCTTTTCGGACAAAGTCGCGGGTATCAGCTAGTTTACAATAAATACATACAAAAGCTGTGTTTTCACTGATAATAATTACAAAATTACTAAAATTTAACAAAGACGAAACACACATAAAACATTATACTATCAAGTGACAGCAATAAAGTATAGTTAAGATAAAAATTTAAGAGAGGTAATTAACTACAATATATATATTTTTTATGAACAGTATTGGAGCATGAGATGGAATTTATCGAACGGGAATTCCATCCAAAAGGTAATCGAACGAAACTGAAACCGCGTAATGAATAAATTATAATTGCTTCGGGTAGCGTTCATTAATTGCATGTTAATTTTGACAAACGCTGCAAGTACGGACATTTGTATTACACGAGAAAAATTTAATTCAATTTCGAAATTCATATAGTTATTTTCGATACGATAGTACGAAATCTGATTGTATTTTTATTTAATCCATTCGCCTGGTGTTAAAAAGGTCTAACTATATTATTTGAATAAAATATAAGCCACATTATGTCATTGCCGAAATTTACGCAACGAACGAGTAGTTTTTTTTAAAATACATAAATATACTTTTGTTATTAAAGTCATTCGCTATAAAAAAAGTAATCGCTGAAATTGATATCGCTCGTATTTTTAGCAACGATATTTTTATCAAATAATTTCATATCAGAGTTCGATTTATCTATCTCTTAATCGTCTAGAGTCGAATGGGTTTTTTTATATACATATATATTAAAAATGTATGTATTTTTTAACATATAAATAGATAGCTTCGACGCCTTTTGACCGATCACCATGAGATATATACCTCATATATTATGTATTTATTAATAGAGAAGTTTTTTCATACTATCCACATTCCTGTGTCTCGCCACTAGATGGCGCGATAGAACTTCTATACCGTTCAATCACAGTTTCGCTAGTCTCCGCTGAAATTGGCCAGCGTGACGTGATCAACTATAGATCATATCATCATACATCAAAATACACATCCAAAAACGGTATTGAAAACGTTTAAAAATCGAATTCGAATCGGTTACAATAAATCATTGATTACAAAAAAAAACACGGATACCTTATCTAATAATAAATACAAACTCAATTGACAATAAAACATTCAAAGGGAAATGCTTTATGAAAATTCATGTTACGTAATATTACAAACGGTTACGCACGCAGCTTTGTGAGGGTGTTTATCCACAAGGGGACACTTCTGTGCAGGTTACGTAGTCTGTTACCAAATGCAATCTAATAAATGACATTACTTCTGAGAGAATTTCATTTCATAGTGTACGATGATTTAAAACTTGTTCTGGAAATTACTATTTGATTTGAACGCTCGATGTTTGGAATTACTTTTGTTGGTTGTGTTACGCTCCCATGCTCTAACCCCTCAATCGATCATCATAAAGTTTTTCATACACGCCGTCACGGCTACAGTAAAGGACACACTCTACGTAACACCTCACACGTAGGCAAATTCGTGGACGGAAACTACTAATATAATTAAAGTATTTATGGGCAGCACTATTTTGAGGAAATATCACGACATATATAACAAATATATTAACGTTTTTTGTGTATATTTCTTGAACTAATTTATAAACATTTTATTATTCTTTATTAAATGTTTTCTCTCATTCAACTGAGACTAATCACGTCTGAACCTAGCAGAGGTATTCGTATTGTTTCTATATTTCAATGAAAAACAATATTATCAAAACATGACAGAACATTACATTGAATATCAAACGGATAACCATTGAGTAGACTATGTAAATGAGAACGAAGATAAAAAAATCTAATTTCGTAAGATATAAAAGCAATCGTTTTTGTACGAAATGTTCTTTGTTCAAGTATATTGTTTTAATGTTGTCTTAAAACAATAGAATACAGATCGCGGCGGCCGAAAACACTTGGAATACAAAACAAGTAAATAAACTACAACAAACACCGATATAACAGTTATCTATTTACAAAGAACATCAAATTCAAGCTTTTCACGTATATTATATAATAGTACGAGATCCGACTGCAAGATCACTACGCTCATCGTGTACATATATCATCAAATCCTTTTTTTTATGTATTATACATGGCTTTCCCAAACGCGCTACATCTTCTGGTATAAGCTCTATATTTATAAAAGTGTAACAGTTTTTTCATTTAGGTATTACAAAAATAAAAGTTGCCTCATTTATTAGTATAGTATATCAACAAAAAAATCTTTAATACCAAATGGTACTCTGGTCATAGTCAATGCGCCGCCGATGTCGGTCGTAGTATGATGCTACATAGTATATAACAACATTACTTAATAAATGAGCTGTCTAAAGCAAAATGTTTTTTTTTAACGGACCGGTATATCCTTTCATTAATGAACGACCATTGCATATTAATGAAGATCAGTAGTCGTTACGAAACAGTATGTTTACGAACAGTATTTTTTGTTCCATCGGTTAAATGAAGGTAACCCAGATACATTACGGGCACGAAGATGAAACTAGCCAATGCAAGCACAATCACTTACACAATTTACTTGGTGGTAGAGCTTCGTACAAGCTCGTCTGGGTAGGTACCACCCACTCATTATATATTATGATATTCTACCGCAAAACAGCAGTACATGGTATTATTGTGTTCCGATTTGAAGGGTGAGTGAGCCAGTAATTACAGGCACAAGGGACATAACATCTTAGTTCCCAAGGTTGGTGGCGTATGGGGGATGTAAGCGATGGTTAACATTTCTTACAATGCCATTGTCTATGGGCGTTGGACCACCTACCATCAGGTGCCGCATATGCTCGTCTGCCTTACAATCAAGCTGCACAGATATGTGTTATACATGTGTTAAATTTAGGTTTATAATTCATACTAATATGAATTATATATAACCTTTCTGCATTGGATCAGTAAGGTAGATTAATCTTCTTAAAAGCGCAACAACAGGACATTTACAATCTTTATAATATTTTTACTTCTTGTTAAGTAAAATTACGTAGCATCATATTATACATTATGTATGGACGCGCATTGATACTTCGAGCTCCCTTATATTACGTTACCCACTTAACTCGTCCGCCTTCCTCATAAAAATAAAAAAGATGTGTATTTACTGTACCTACTTCATGTATATCAAGTTGATGCGAATAAGGACGACAAATAGAGGCACAGCATCAATTTTGGCAGAGTTTTGTAATTAAGATCTCTTTATCATTCGATATATTGCACTGGAAGCCTTATTTCTGTATATTATGACATCGAAGCTACACAATTGCATTCGATAGGTAATTTGTGACTTTGCCTCAGCTATGATTTGATATCACGAAAATGTATTTTTCTTATTACTTACCTATTATTTTGTACCAGCAGGTCTATTCTATAGGAACTCACTTCGTATCTTGCTCGTAAAATGTTGAAAAGCTACTTACGGCGGATACGCTATTTTGATGGGCAGATAAAACGTGATAATAATTATTATTAAAGTCATTTACGCGTATAACTTTAAGACATAACAAGATCTTTACTTATTCGAAAAGGTTAAAATTAACAACGATTTCTATGAAAACAGGATTATATAATATTTATTTATAATAAAATGTGCGTTCTCAGCGGACACTTTTCTTTAATCTCCGATAATGTTAATTTGCCTTAAAATGGGCGTTGATAGTCAATTAGTTAGAAACATTGTCTTATATATACATTAAAACTTACATAGAGAGAAAATAAATTTTAACACCTTCATTATATCACCTTAGCTTTCCTTTAAAATTTGCCATCAACGTTACTGAACAAAGCAAAAAAGAAAAATTATATTGTAATTTTTCTTCAGGTTTCAAGCTTCAATATTTTAAAAGTCGTCACGGACAATATATATCTTAACTATTCTTATTAAAAAAAAACTTATGAAAAATATGAAGCAAGACAATAAACATCACTTAAGGAAACTTTTTCTTTGTCGTAATAACGATTCTATTTTTTCTTGTATTTTAAAAGACTTTTTCAAATAATAATAAAAATGTTAGAGCGACAATTTTTATTAACAGAATTCTTAAAATTCAACATAACAACAAAGATAAAAGAGTATTACAAAAACGACAAAAAATATGCGAAACTGAAACGTAGCTTTACTTTAGCGTAAAGGTATTAATTTTATATGGAAACTGCTTTTTATTTATTTATTTAGAAAGGAATTGTAGGCCAACATAATACAAATAATTGATACCCGCGCCTAAAGACACTGTAACCAGTACAAATATGAGGTATTATATACTTATGTTTCATACGTTACCAACAGCATTGTCTCTAGCAAGTAAATAATATGCTTAACTAAAACTATTTTAATGAAAATATAATTAAAATAGTAGCAATTAAACGAGCGAATTTACTTAAAAGTCTGCAAAAATTTCACGCCATATATTAACAAACTCTAACGACCGCAAAAAAAACAAACTAATAAAAGAACCAGACCACAGACACATTCTGCTAAATGTTGTTTAAAACGTGGCTTAGATTAAAACATTTTAAAATTCGAAATGACTTTATTTCGGTAAAATATAAAGAAAATTTTATAACATTTATTTAAACCGGCTTTTAAATGTTACGAGGAATAAATACTTAATTAAAACAATAAACAAATAACAAACCGAATTTTTAATAAAAAAAATTATAAATATTATAAATTAGTTGGACACGTTATTATACGAAAGACTAGAACTGCGTATTTTTTTTGTATTGTAACGTAACAAATAAAGACTAGAGGGAAATCTATTCAATTACTAAGGCAATTAAGGAATATAGTTTTCTATCTATTTGATCGTGTGTGTCTACCGTCAATATAGATAAAATGTGATGATAATACGATACAAACTAAAACTTTGCATAGAATCGCTAGAGGCATATGGAGCTGTTTAAATATTCTACCCACTAGCTCGGCGTTTTGTATCTGGCGATAGACGAGAGCTCTGTCATTACAATCATGAGAAGCTACACCTTAGACATTGCCGTAGTCAGGGTTGTCAATTAGTGCTTTAAACTATATCAATATGTTTATCTATATGTTAGGATTCCAAATTTAAGCTTAATAACCCAATGTTATCACAAGTTCTCTTAACTTCCCCTTAAAAAATATTTGTTAAATAAACACTTACAACAGCTCCTGGCTGCTAGCACACGGCTTTCTGAGCACAAACAAAACAATAACAAATAACCTTATGGAACATACAAATATTTCTCATTACATAAATAGTCTCCACTGTTTGGCGGTAGAATATCTGGTAATTGGGTAGTTAATGGGTATTAAATGAGTAAGTCAGGTTCGCACAAAGCCCTTACCTGGCTGGGATTTCACCTAACTCTCATCATAGACACTGCGCTATTCAACAGACCAAAACAACACCATTTATGAAGAAGTGATAAAATTTTCATTAGCCTCTTAACTCTACATTAAAACAAAAATTTCACAACAAAGAACCCTTGTCACGTACTTTGTAACTTTTATTTTTAAGTAAATTATTGTCAATCGAATAAAAACGCTTCAAGTTTAACGCCCTATATACAATATTATATAGTATATTCATATGGAATACAATTGACGAAATTCGTTTCATGTTGACACGAAATACAATACGCTAACGACAACGTTCTGATTCACTGCGGAAACACGAGTCACGGTAAATACCGAATGTTCAGTAGATACGTATCCTACGTAGCCATTTTCGAATTAAAGCGTATAAATTATAGACCATTTACATATTTATTGTTTTAAATAAGTTATTGAAAAAATATATCGGTTTCGGTCGCGTCATCTTAAGAGAGATTAGCCAAATTTCGCATGACATATGTATGAGCACAAGTGTGTGCGCAAACGCAGATATACTCTCTAATCTCTCAATCTCGTAATTCGATGGGACCGCAATCCGACTCGACATCAAGGTACGGGATTGCACACTCTCCCAACTTTTACACTCTGGGCTGCTACGGAGATTCTTCAAAAAAACCCAGTATCTTTATATTAGCCCGACCTTGGATAAGAGCCCAGTACCTCGGGCCTTATCTTCCCAAAAGAACAACGAGGCAGGCAGAAACCAACCATAAGCAAGTAATTTTGTACTAATTAGTTAATTTTTCTTCTTTCAATTACACTAAAAGGCTATGGTACTAAGATAAAGATACAATAGATTATATAAATTTATAGTCTGTGAAAAATGATGATCAAACTAAGCTCAGAGTTATTGGCCGTAGCTCGATGATAAGGACGTTACGTCCTAAGATATCATACGGTTAATATGTTAACTAGCTTGTTGACCGAGATACGTTCGGTTCTGTAGTGGGTATGTCATTTATTATCCACTCTTTTGATTAAAACTTCAAACCATCAAATAAAGATATAAAAAACACGAAAACTGCAATTCTTATTTACCTTTCAATGAATTCTAATCAAAGAAAGAGACAAGATTAAAAAAAAACTTAAGTTAGATGTTTTTCCCGAATTCAACAATATGAATTGATTTAAACAAAAAACATTTTTTCAATTCTTCTATTATTTTTCATTATTATATTCAATTCAATGTCGCAGTGGTCGTTTTTTGGCTTTACTCTTGTGGTTGAAACCGACTTTAGAGGTCAATTTCAAAGTTCTATTATATTAGCTAAAACAATATTGTTCGTTGAATATTATCGAATAAATATGACGGTATTCGATAAAACATCTTTAGATAGTGGAAGAGTAATCACACATTTTCCAGACAAATATTAAAATTGAAGAAAGGTTGACAATCGATACGTACCAAAGAAAAATCAGTTACGCAATCAGAGTTCGTGCTTAAATTACGTCACTATCGTAAAGTTAAACAAAGGGCGCTTTCATTTACAAATATTCCGTACAAATACGTAAGGAAATCTAAAATTGTTCTCGAAACAGCCGACTACAACCGATATTTGACCTTCGTGATGTGAAACTACGATGAAAAGCTTTGACGTGACTAAGGCTACAGAATATCTTATATAGAAATGGCAAATACGTTTATGTAATGTTTTATACGACAATGTATTATTGAAACGGTAGAATATTACATACCATGTGATGTGCTTATGAAAGAAGACGAGGTGGCACAATGGCTAAGAACTAATAAAACTCGCTCGAGAAATGGAAGATTGCAAAGTTTAAACTGAGGTTATCATGCACTTCATTTGTGCTTTATTCATCTTGTGAAGAAAACATCTTGAGTGCACCTCGTGAAGGTTGGATGGAAGAACAGCGTGATGGAGTAAGATCCAATACTTCTCTATCAGAGGAGACGAGGCATCTACTTTTACATTACGAGACCTAACATGTTTTAATATACAAGATATACAAGAATGCAAATACTATCAATAACCTATCAAGTCTTTTCCATCAGTTCACTCACTGTTAAACGATAAATCGATACAATATTTTAGTACTAATTTTATATTATATCGATCGGATCACGTGAATGAAACTTATCCGAACCAATTACTTTTACCTAACCAAGTAACCTTATATATTACCGCCTTATATACCTACCTTTATAATATAACAGTAGTTATACCGTTAAGTAACAGCCTGCGAATGTCCCACTGCTGGGCTAAGGCCTGCACGCTGCTCCAATGCGTGTTGGTGGAATACACATGTGACAGAATTTCAATGAAATTTGACACATTCAGGTTTCCTCACGATGTTTTCCTTCACCGTCAAGCACGAGATGAATTATAATCACAAATTAAGCACATGAAAGTCAGCGGTGCTTGCCCGGGTTTGAACCCACGGTCATCGGTTAAGATTCACGCGGTCTTACCACTGGGCCATCTCGGCTTATACCTTTATAGCGTTTCATTAACATAATTAACTGAAGATAATCATAAACGACTTAACGGTATATATAGACCAAGATGGCATGATATTAAAGATTGAATCCCTGTTTTGTCTTTAGGGTCGAAGTTTGATATGTAAAATGTTAATTAAACAAAAAACTTCGTTTTTTATATACATTGGCAATAGCTTTACTTATGTCGTGGATGTCTATTTTAAATTCAACAATTCAATATGTTTGAGTTATCGCTCAGTTTTTACATAACATAAAACATAATTAAAAATTTAATTACACACGTTGCAAACATATTAAATAACTGTTTTATCTTACGGTACATAGAAAGACTAGCTTTTTAATTCAGTCATAGTTTAACGTAGCGAGCCAGGATACCATTTTTGATTTGACTTCTTCAACGGAGCAATTGTTATACTGCAGGCAGTCTGTGCCTGTTAAACATAAATGAGTCTATGTAGGGAATGAAGTTTGTTTTTAAAGATCAAACAAAAGGGTGAATCTTTAATGTTTCCATGGATGTATCTATTTTGAATTCTCTATACACGTTACTCTGTTAAGTTAACATTCGATTGTTACTTTGGAAGTAAAGATCAAAAACTCCTATTTAAAACATAGTCGATTTCATTGTGTGTTTTATTGAATAAATAATCTTTTTATCAAACGTGATAGTGATAAAATTTATATTTTAAAACAACGCGATAAGGTATAAAACTCGAAGCGTCGAACGAATTTAAAACAAAAGAAACATTTTTGATAAAACTAAGGAACTAATTGACGAGCCGGTTGGCGTGGTTGGTAAGACACTTGCCTTATACGCCGCAGGTCGTGGGTTCGATTCCCACCCAGGTCAGACATTTGTGTGCATGAACATGTCTGTTTGTCCTGAGTCTGGATGTAATTATCTATATAAGTATGCATTTACAAAAAAATAATAGTATATGTAGTATATCAGTTGTCTGGTTTCCATAGCACAAGCTCTGCTTAGTTTGGGATCAGATAGCCGTGTGTGAATATGTCCCAGGATATTTAAATTCCCGAAAAAATATTTATTGCGATTTCACAATCACTATAAGAATTTAAATCTATTATATAGTTAATCTATGTAGTGTTCGTTCGTGTAAAAATATACAAATAATTCTGTATGAGCTGACTTTGCCTCGTGGTTAGAACACGGGAAACACGATAGCGGGTTCTGTGGGCGAGCGACACTAAGCTTTGAGGTGTTTAATAAATATTTAAAATACACCACTCACTCGGTGCAGTATAGGAAGACATCGTGATTCGTGACAAAACCTGCATATTGTAGCTTAAATTCTGACACATGTGACTATCAATACCGTTTGGACCTTTAAATAATATCCGAACATACTCGACGTGATTTGACGCCTTAGCCCAGCAATGCTTTTTTTTTTTTTGTTATTGCATAGGAAGGCGGACGAGCATGTGGGCCACCTGATGGTAAGTGGTCACCAATGCCCATAGACATTGTAAGAGATGTTAACCATCGCTTACATTACCAATGCGCCACCAACCTTGGGAACTAAGATGTTATGTCCCTTGTGCCTGTAATTACACTGGCTCACTCACCCTTCAAACCGGAACACAACAGTACCAAGTACTGCTGTTTTGCGGTAGAATATCTGATGAGTGGGTGGTACCTACCCAGACGCGCTTGCACAAAGCTCTACCACCAAGTAAACTTTTAACATAAAGCTTTTTAACATTTATATTTGAATGTAAGAGAATTTTCCCTTCGCCTATAACTTGACGACAAATGACGATGTAGTCTCAAAACCAAATCAATCTCATTTATATCGACACGAGGCGTTCATTACGCACTCGTATCATTAGCCGATTCCATTAGTAATTAATTACAAATGACTGTTGGTATTATATCAACATTAGACTCATTCCGACTGATCGTAATTGCTTATGATTATTATACAGAAAACACGAGTTTTTATTGGAGATAAACAATTATACAATGCGATGAAATTGTGAGACAAATTATACAGATACTTATACATATGAGCCAAGATGGCACAGCGATTGGAACACGTGAATGTTAACGGGTGATACCGGGTTCGAACCCAGCCAAGCACCAATGAATTTTCATATGCTCAATTTGTGTTTATAACGCATCTCGTGCTCGGCGGTAAAGGAACACATTGTAAGGAAACCTATAAGTGTACCTACAAACAGCCGGACGAACGGGCGGTCCCTCTATAAAGGCTGACTTGCTGTAATGAAATGACATCTAGTGGCGAGTACAATAGAATTAAAATCTCCATAAAAAAATCTATATATACCAACTACCAATTTCTTTTTTTGATCAGTTAAACTGTGTCGCGGTCTATTAATCTCAGACGTATACAACAACAAACTTTTTTAATGTATATAATAGACGTATGAAAACCTTTAATATAATTCACAGACCATATAGATTCTGAGACAGGTAGGTTAAATCGTTATGATTCAACCGATGACTCCGACAGCACAGACTTGAACTTATCGGAAACCCCCGTCTCCCACCCCTGTCCCGGAGCAGCGAAGTTCGCAACTACATAGACAATTTATTAATAAGTTTCGTCCATGTGACTTCGTATCACGTGTTTAGACAGACACGTGTATTCATATCTATGTGTCCGTTTCTATACAAAGTTACGAAGTCAAAAACTTTGTCGTGGAAATTTCGTCGAGACACTTTAAGAAAAATATTTGTGCTCGTTTTGCGTGCTATTTATTTCAACTTTAAAAGTCGTTAACACATATCAAATCTTAATAGTTAGCACACAAATATCTTTCATATAAAATATTATATAATATTAATATTAACTTCAATATGTTACATAGTCAAAAAACATTTATTAAAAGAGCATTATAAGATTTGCACAAATCGATATAACTCAATAATAATTAAAGAATTTTTTAAACTAAACGATTCAAATTTGAATAATATTGATATTTTTGTAAGCGACAAAAAAATTATTGAAGACTATATAGAAAATATTTGCTCGGCATAACTCAATTAAAAAAAACTATAACATACAACTAAAATAGTTCGAGAAACAAACAGATAGAAAGTGGTTTTATAAAGGTCGCTGTTTTACATGTAACTGTATCAATGACCGATAGAGACGATGAAATTATATCAATAACCCGTTTTAGAATACAAATTACCATATATTTTTTCTAATATAACGAGTTGTACTCACGTTTTTGTGACGTCTTTCGATATGAACATACAGTTTATTGAAATACTAATTTCCGTCTGCGGCTTTGTCCATGAGAGGGTATTTTTTTTCGAATATAACGAGTTGTATTAACGTTTTTGTGACGTCTTTCGATATGAACATACAGTTTATTGAAATACTAATTTCCGTCTGCGGCTTTGTCTGTGAGAGGGGAGTATGTCTTTTTACAAACCCCTGACAACGTGTATACAAAATTTACATTTACAATCGGTTGATTAGTTAAGACGTGATGACGTAAAAAAACTAACATTTATAATGTTAGTAATTACTTTCATAGATTTTCGTCTGATAACTTTAACCAAATACATTTTTCATTCAATATGTAGATACAATTTTTTTTTTCAATATTCAATATGAATCACTACTTACATCATAATAACATTTCAAAATAAATAAAAATAGTAACTAGTACGCCGCGCTTTCATCCGCGTCAAATTAGGATTATAGGCCTAATTCATAGAGAAGATGATCAAATCACAACACACTCGAATAAAATATTATCAAGTAGGCTTTGAATAGTACTTTTAAATACAATACAATACTTTTTATTATACAAAAAAAATATTGTAAAGCTACCACCAGTTCGGAATCTTGCCTTACTCTATAAAATTTAAACGGTCTCTATAAAGTCACTTAGGCTACTTATGCCATTATTAAACTAGAAGATCCTAAAATTAACACGACCATACATACATAAACATATAAGCTTTGAAATAATAAGTTATCCAAAACAAATTAAAAAAGAAAAAAACAATTTAACAAAATCGACACAATCTATTATTATTTATCAATCATACACACGAAGAATAAAATTTTGAACAAAACAACAAGTTTTTGTAAATTATATTTTATATAAATCCTCGGAACATGTTTAGTATTATGTAACAAAACATGAACCTCCGTTATGACGGTCGCAGTATTTAGAACGAGCAATTAACTCGGAGGAAATGTAAGATTTCATCTCCGACGAGAAAGGAGACAAAAAAACAACGTACAAGCCAAAAGAAAAACCGACACTCGCCTCGTATCTAACGATTCACTCAAATCCTTCGTCTTCGTCTCTATATCTTTATACGACTCCACCAATTTTGTACATATTTAATTGATATAATTTTAGATTCAAGAAGTATATTTAAATTAAAAAAAAACATTATAATGACGTGAAGAATCGTGAGTTAGTACGCTTTCGATTTCAATTCAACATAAAGTTAAACCTATAAATGTCCCACTGCTGGACGAAGGCATCCTCTCCTTTTGAGAAAGTTTAGAGCTAATGACGTAACGGGGTTTAGTGGATGTGGCTGATTTGGTCGACCACAATTGGTGTCCAAAGATCTTTATCGCCGCCATAATAATTATAAGATGTTAAGAACAAGTGAATTTCCTGGCGTTTGTCTGTTAAGTCTGATAAGATTTTTTTTTTATTGCATAGAAAGGCGGACGAGCGTATGGGCCATCTGATGGTAAGTGGTCACCAACGCCCATAGACATCACTTACATCACCAATGCGCCACCAACCTTGGGAACTAAGATGTTATGTCCCTTGTGCCGGGAATTACACTGGCTCTCTCACCCTTCAAACCAGAACACAACAATAGCAACTACTGCTGTTTTGCGGTAGAATATCTGATGAGTGGGTGGCACCGACCCAGACGAGCTTGCACAAAGCTCTACCACCAAGTATTAAGATTCATGTACAAACACTGGGCAATCTGTTTAAATGGAAAATTTATGAAAAAGCTACTAGTTTCTTGTATGTTCATGTTAGTTGATTTCAACGATCGGAACCGATAGTAGCTCTACATATATCAAAGCGATTCAAAAGCACTTTTAAGAACCTACTCGAATTAAGTTTTATATTCTATATGAAGTATACTTGATTTGATTGACAGGCAATCCAAAAGTGTCTTAGGTCAATTTAATACTATAATTAATATAATCTACCGATAAAATTAAAATATTATAAATTCATAAAAAATATTTATGCGTTATATTGCAAAATGTACGTATACGTATAAAAATTTAGTCAGTTTAAAATATCGCTAGACAAACTAACGATGCTCACAATTATCTGGTGACATATACAAATTGTTTGAAAGCATTTTTTTGTACAAATTTATATATATCGACAAATTTATCATACAAAGTTTTATAGTAGCCATTTTTTGCATCCGGAAAAAGTCCTATGTACATGTAACATATCATAATGTATACAATGTATAAATCTATTCATAGAAAAGAATAACTAATTGTCATATCAGCCCAAACTACTGGGACTAGCACTACGAAAATACGAGTTCCTTTAACACATTAGATTAGCATTAAGGAAATGTTATGGAAAATTTAACCCTTAAGATAGATGATTGGACACCTTGGGAATGAAAGGATCTCCGCCAGGCTGTTTCAAATAAAAAAGAATATTATTATTGTATTGTTATTATGTAAATCTATACTTGTAAAAATTAACTGAAATAAAAAAAACCCGCTGAGTTTCTTTCGCCGGTTCTTCTCAGGCCTGAGGTGTTTATTTCCGAACCGGTGGTAGATTTATGACAATCAATAAGAAAGTGTTACACTTTCTTTGGTTTTTCATATTTACAATATTTTATCTTAAAATAGAATTCGAAAATGACTTATAATAATATATAGGTATTCTTAATATACTTTATTTAGAATCACAACATTTACGGTACGAATGCTACTTTTATTTAAAAAAAAAAACAAAACTCACACGACTCGACTTTAATAATATATGCATTTTAAAATTCATTTTTCGAACAATTCGCATGGTCCGTTGTCTTTATTTAGGTACATTTAACACGATAAAATTACGTATGCAGTTAGTTTTAATTTGTCGAAACGCGAAACGTGACTGTTTTAATTGTTGAATGTTATAACACGTAGCTCGTTAATGTTAGGGTGACATTTTATTCAACGTGAATTTGTCGATGTCATAATGTCCATATAATTGGCAAATACTATCACAAATATTTCATACAATCTTTGTTCACTAATAATATTTTTTTTTATGTACTCTCTATCTCACCTGATGGAAAGTGACTACCCCCGCCCATGGACATCTGCAACATCCGAGGACTTGCAAGTGCGTTGCCGGCCTTTGAAGAAAGAGTATGCTCTCTCCGTGAAGGTTTTTAGGTCATATCAGTTCGGAAAAGTCGCCGGCGTAAGCTGGTTCCACAGAGTGATTGTGCGAGGCAGGAAATGCCTTATATTATGTAATGCGGATTAAATAAATGCATATTCATGATAACAAAACGTATGTAATTTCATAAATCACGTATTTATGTTTTAGTTATGAAATAGTTCCGCTATCTCGTATTTATCTACAATACAATGAAATATTGATTATGTAAAACTTGAATCACTTAATTCAGTCTAAAGAAATATTTTATTAATTTTAACTAAACAATATTCTCGTACGAAATGTATTATACATTAATACCGGTTATTATTTCCTCGAAAACAAAATGATAAAGAAATTACAGGTTTAATTAGATCGACTTCTTTTTTTGTAACAATATAGCATTAATATGTATATCTATATCTTTAACAGTTGCGTATATAAACGACACTCACAACAGTATAATTAATATAAACGTTAGAACAGCCTTATCTAGATAATCTTAGCTTTTAGTTTAAAGATGACTATTTAAGTTCTTAAGATAAAGTATAAAAGTTTTATCCTACTTGCGTTAAATTAAAGTCTAGAAGTGGAAGAGAGACAAAAAATACGACTTATTACAGTTCAAAGTTTAGTCTATCAGTCGTCGCTGAGCCGAGATATTAAAATGGGAATTTCTTACTTTTTCAATTAGCAAGCCAATTCACAGATCTCGTTATAAAGCCACGTGCACATTGTCGACGATTTGGATTCTCAGTTCTCTATCAGAAATATATTTTTAATTATATACCAATTAACTTTAAAAAGTGTCCTACGAATATTTACTACTTATTTATTTTATAAAATATCACAGATATGCAAAAGAAAATGGTCGAATTTCTTCCAAAAAAGGCGAACTCCGACCACGTAACTTCCTTTTACTATCACTATATTTTATATGACAAAGCCCTCCCGTCGCATCTCTCTATATGTCTGTCTTACTGCGATAAAATCAAAAACTTTCAAGTGGATTATTATACGGTTTTCACCAATGGACAAAGTGATTAATGAAGAACATTTTGTCACAATTCGGCTGAAATATGACGACGATTGTTGAAAACGTTAGAGATACATAATAATGCCTACTGGATCTTATCCTACCCTTGCGAAGCTGGGACATGTTACCAGTAATAAACAATTGAAGTTCAAATATCAATTATATTTTTGTTGTATTTTATATAACTTTCCCAGATTATCATTTACTCTCGTACAAACAAACATACCAGAGATTACACGATATATTCACTGAACATACGAACTCTTTATTTTTACATCGACATCTTAATTAAGAAAATGGAAAAATGTAATCGAGGTACGACAAAATATATACCTATAGAGATAAAACGATCTATCTATAGAAATATAAATAACTACAGGCACAAACAACAGGGTTCTTCCTGACTGGCCCTAGTCCAGTCCGGGTACGGGCCTCGAGGTCTCCCTCTCTACCCGGGCACTTTCTCTCCGGCAGCCGCGACTGCCGGGTCTTGTAATACTACAGGCACAAGGGACATCATATCTCAGTTCCCGCGTTGGCCATGTTGGTGGCGAAATAAAAATAAATTATTATGCGTAAAACGTTTCGTATAATATAATTATACAGCTCGCAAGTACCTTCTTGTAATATTATTAAGTAATTATACAGATTTATTGTATACAATTTTATATAATGTTAACTGTAAATTAACAAGCATTATTTATTACACTTCCAAACTTAAGTACAGGAAAATTCCGACGAAATTAAACGAACAATGGAAGTTTTAATCGTCATATACCTTTAAGCATTGCTTAAAAATTCTTTATGCAGGTTATTCAAAAATCGCAGCCACTTTAAGCCTCGCGAGTTTTAAGATTTTTTTTTTATTATTTTTGCTCGGTGTTTTAACAGCGCGTCGCAAATAAAGCAAATCCCTTTACAAAGCCTCATCTTTTTTCCAGAAAATGTTTAGAGCTTATTCCACCACGCTATTAACAGGGTAGAACGGTGGATGTATATGTTACAAAATTTAATCAACGCGCTACGGTCGGGTTTCCTCGCGATGTTTTTCTTCACAATCGAACAATTGAATTATAAAGGCATGAAAACTTATAGCAATTGGCCAGTGGAGCTTTTCTTTCTTCTGAACCATCTCGATTCTCGACTCAACGATATGAAAAATGATTTACCTACTTTAATTTTTAATAATAATTTATGTATTATCCCAGTTTTATTTATAACAGATGATCCAAAGGATAACTTCCTTGCCATCTCTTCATGTAACAAGCACATACAAAACCGGTGCTTTCATTTAATAAATATTTTAAATTGACGTTGAATTGAGCTGTAAGGTCTTCATACTTCAATTTGAGGAATTTCTTAAACGCTTGTATTAAAATTTTCGAATTTAAACAAGTATTTAATAAAATATTGTCTTTAAAACTCAATCAAATTATTTGAAATTATAATTACATATATGAAGAAAATAAATATGACGCGCAGACGTTTATTGATATTCCAATTATTGTATTTGTGTTATCACTTTAGTGGCAACTTAATTGGTATTTGTTTTAGTATTTCACTTGAGTGTATTGTATACACTCAAGTGAAATATGTAATGCTCAAGTGTATTTGTTACGTAATGAAACAAAATAAAAATATAACGTCGTCTCACTCACTCTCAACTCACTTACAAAAGGTATTTAGCAGGTGTTGAGATAAACAATGATGTCTCTCTCTATCATCATTTATCTACCATTCGAAAGAAGAAGACAGACTGTCTAACTCATCACCCTTCTACAAGTAAATGTACAAAAATAACCATAAAATATATAGGTATTTTAACTATGTACACAGAAAGTAATTCTAAAGGGTAAACAGTATATAACCACTAGTCAAATATAGCAAGCGAAGGCGGTCCCTTGTTACTGGAAAATTCCTACTTTTTCCAATCAGCCGGTGATCAATCCGTAGAAAAATAAACCTTCGCAGTTAATTCAATAGGTAGACCTTAATGGAAAATTTACTTTCTTTCTTAATGAAAAAGCGGTCGATTGGAATAAGTTCTTGAATACCTTGTTGTTTTTTATCGTTTTTTTTTTTAAAATAATCTGTAGGATTTGTATAGTAGTATAGTTTGAAATTCCGTTATTCAAAATGTCATAACTTTAATAGTAATTTAATTTAGCATTATACATAATTTATCTAGTAAAATTATCTGCCCACCGATCTGCAATGAAGCAGCGTGGTGGAGAAAAGGAGACGAGGGCTTAGCTCAGCAATGGAATAAATATTTACAAGCTGCTATTTATATGAAATATAAATAAATGTACTCAAAGGAGCCAAGACGACGACTTGGAAAAAGTACGCCATTAATACATTAATGCTTTGATATACTTCATGAGAAGCGGACACAATTCAAATTGATAACAATTTTCAAAGTTTTCAAAACTTGGACTCCCACGTCTAAATGTAAATAACATATTTTTTTTATATTTTGAAACCATCATCGGTCATAACAAATTCGGATCTCGTCATTGAAGGACGTAATTAAGTACACATTAATAAAGATGTTGAACTTCGAGTGGTAGATACCACAACGCGATGCCTTAGAACACAATATCTTTCGAAGTTAATGACTGAAATTTATCTGTCCCCGATATATGTACGTTCTTAAAAAGAAGCAGTATCTAAACATTGCATAAGAAAAAGAAACAGTTAAATAATGCTTGACCTTATTTCAAAATGCTTTCCCATCAATATCAAATCTACTACAATATTATAAACGCAATATGGCAGACGAGCATATGATTCACTTGATGGTAAGTGATTTTTACAACGCCAATGCGCCACCAACCTTGGAAAATAAGATGTAATGTCCCTTGCGTCTGTAATTACACTGGCTCACTCTTCCTTCAAGCCGGAACACAACAATACAAAGTATTGCTGTTTTGCGGTAGAATATCTGATGAGTGGATGGTACCTATCCAGACGAGCTTGCACAAAGCCCTACCACAGCCGCATGTGAGGACATATAGCCGCCAACGAAATCTAGTTTAATTATATTTAGACAAATTCACAGGACTATCACGCTAGCAAACGAAATTCAAAAGAACAAAGAACACGCTTATTAACCGTTGTATACGATTCAAAACCTTCTTTACTTTATATATCTCTATTATACGGTTTCAAATAAAACCGACTTTCGTTCTAAATGCATTACGCTTCACACAAAATGGATTCCACGGAAATTCCATTACATTTTTTTCAAGCGACTCAAATTAACGGACCTCCGTTTTAAACTTATTTACACACTAGCCGAAAATTTTATTTATGTATAAATCATTCTTGAACTTCAGTCATCGGTTTGATTTTTTAACGAAACCAAACATTATGAGAATATTTCATTTATGAGAATGAAATTAGTCAATGTTATAGCAAAGATGGCGGGTTTAAATTCAAATCGTAGGTACTTAGCGATAAACATTTTGCAGAAATATTTTTTTTTGGAAGATTTCAAGACGTATTTACAACATTTATCAACCAACATACAACGGAGAATCGTGGTGGCATCCATTTATGCATTACACACTCATAATATAAATACTGTTGGACCTTCGGCTGTTGACAGAGTCAGAGCAGAGCTGGTTACGAAGACGAACTAACGTCGACTTCGTCGGCAGAGATGTTAAAATATATAATGGCATGTGACTTCCAAGCTTCTTCTAAATCACCAGCAAGTGAAGCAGCCATTTGCTGGTGATTGATTCATGAGTTGCAGAATCTAACCCGTAACCCGTTACTCGCGAAGATTCGCATTATTAAAGTTGAACCGTTCAATGCACTTGTAGATCATCTCAAACATACAAAAATACCGCACGCGACAAAAAAAAAAAGTACAATAATTTTCTGCTAGACATTCGGCACCGACGATCATAACGGTATGATAGAGTAGGAATAATACACGAACGAAGCCGCAAGTACAACTAGTTTTCTATGCAAGTTCATTATGAATAGGTCCACGCTGTGATATTGAGACAGAGAAATGGAAATAGGACACATGCATACATACATATAGAAATACATTTATGTTATTGTACTCGCGACGTCACATGCCTAATACAATATGTTCAGGTAAAACTATACATAAAAAAAAATAAAGTGGATAGTTTTATTTAAAAAGATTAAATATTGCTATCGATACAGATACAAAAAATATATCGAATGTTTTTTTTAATTTCGTTCCGGAAATTCTATCAATATGAAATTATTTAAAAACAAAAAATTAGATACATAATATACAGTTAAATTAAAAAAGTACAGCGCGTGATTTCGTCTAGAAATACAAAAGATATAAAAAGCTATAAACGGTAAGACGTAATAAAATTGGCGTAAAGTTTTTGATCGCAAATCATTCAAGATAATCACTACGTTATATTAAAAACGTAGAACCCTCTTCGAAGTCAGGATCAATAACACCAGACATAACTTGAAGCAGATTGTTTACCTGAATGATATTGATATTAGAACTTTACAAACGACTTAAGCTATTAAAACAACTTTATACTATAAAATATGGTTTAAAACGGGTTACATTAATAAAGTACATTTTATTTATTTATTATAGATGTATTGTTGAGAGTATAGTATGAGAGAGTATAGTAGTATAAACTTTCTTATCGAAAATGAAAGGTATAACAAATATTCGGTAAATATTGTACCCAATACAGATTCTAAGATTTTTCTCTTTGCAATGATTCATTATCGATATCAGCGAATGTGAATACGATATTGTTTAAAATAAATATAAAGGCGTATTTTAATTACTAATGAATATGTACATATGCCCTTTTAATAATGCTGTAACGTTATTAAAAGGATTATTTTTATAAAATACAGTCTCATGTAGGTTAATTATTACGAATGCTTATAGCGCGATGTGTTATTGAAAATATGATATTTATGTATGTAAGTGGTATGATGACCTCAAGAGCCGTAATTCGACGGCTATGGAAGAAAAATATTTATTCAAATAATAACAACATTATCAAAAGAAATAATGTTTAATCGCGTTAAACATATTCGCAAAATTTTCGCATAATTTTCTTGAAAGTCGAGTATTATGCAAATATACGCGAAAACGAACCTTCGTTACATCACTAATCTACATTGATTATTCAGATTAGGTTCGGCCTGGGTGTTTATTGAGCTCACCACAATGCCTCGGAGAGCACGTAAAGTAATCAATCTTAGTTAATATTAAAACATATATGTGATAGCAATATTCGTATAAACATGAAATAGTTGTGCTATATTGTCTTGACCACAATTTGTTTTTCACCTCAAAAAATAAGCCTAAATCCATATGGGAAATCAGAGTATAAACTGTTATCGTATCAATATTTAAATCAAATCCAATCTCCCGTGACATACGCAAACAAATGTCAAATTTCATTGAAATTCTGTCACGTGTATTACACCAACCCGCATGGGGCAGCGTGGTGGAATAAGCTCCAAAACCTTCTCCTCACAAAGAGGAGAAGAGGCCTTAGCCCAGCAGTGGGACATTCACGGGCTGTTACTTTACTTTACTTTTGTTACAATCTCCACCCGTCCGAGCATACGCAAACAAATGAGACAATATTTTCAAAAAATCTCTCTTTCTACACTTTGTGGCGATAGTTATACTCAATTTATTCAAAAAACATTGCTATCTCTTTTTCGGATATAGAATTGAAAAAGGTTAGCAACATTTTTAAACTAACAATTTAGCTTATGTGATTTTGTTTTAATACAACCACAGAAACCACTATCGCGATTAAACTATGTCTATGTCACGTATTCAGGTCACATACTGCCTCCATGTCAAAAATTATTACGATTAATTTAATGGTTTATTTGTGAAGTTATAAACACACAGACAGAGTTCCTTTCGCATTTATAATATTAGTATATAAATATATTGTGACATACTTAAAGAGAGCCCGTAACCACGATATAAAAAAAATATTATACAGCCTAAAGGGTTGTATTTAAATGCGGAGAACAAGCACAATTGCAGGTTGGCCAGGATAATCCTAGCTTAGAACACAAACAATGGAACTGTCCGTCCGCCGGCACAACCTAAACTAGCATTAGTTGGTTGCAACAAACAATGCTTAGGCTCCGTACACACTAGCCAGTTAAAATTTAATAATAATCAAATTATTTCATATTTGACGATAAAACTTATAAAAAAATTTATAATTGTAAAATAAATTATCACAATTAGGTCAGGTGATGTTACCTCCAGTATACAATGATACCGTTAGCCATAAGTTATGTCCTTTGTGCTTGTAATTGCGCTGGCTGACTCAACCTTCATAATGAAAACAAAACAGTACAAAGCGGCTTGACGGTAAACTGTGAATGACCGAAAGAGAGCAATTAAAAAAAACTATTATTTCTAACGTTACTAATATTGTAAATGTGAATAAATATGATTGGATGAAGCACAAGAAGTCAAGGCAGATGACGTCACTGAATATGATATGTGATATGACTTTTTGAATATTAGCAAGTTTTACAAGAGTTTCTAAATTAAAAAAACCGTATTGTAATTTATTTTTTATTATTATTAATTACACTGTTTATGTACTACGATCGTACAGTATGCTGTATGTAAAGTATCAGCCTAAATATATATGTCCCACATTTAAAAATCTCCCATTCGAGGAGATGGACATGAAATTAGACACATACAGGTATCCTCACGGTGTTTTCCTTCACCGCCGAGCACGAGATGAATTATAAGTCAGGGGTTTGATTCCGCAATCGTTGGTTAGGATTCACGCGTTCTCACCACTGGGCCATCTCATATTCGATGCAGACAAAAAGATAAATGGACGAAGTTTTCAGCGTTTATAAGGCTATCACCCCATTTTTTGATCGTATTATTTTTTTAACAAATTAAGGTTACAGAAAACTTTTATCGCCAACGTTTGTCATAACAATTAAGTTACCAATTTTTCGTCGCAACTCAATTCAACGTATAGGGACAAAATATCATAAGTTTGTTTTTAATGTAAATCACTTGCCGTTATTTGTATTAACAATAATTATTCAATGTCAAACACAGAATGAACATTAAGAACAAACATTCACAGTAGTTCAGTTTTAAACAGTAATTTAAACGGAGCGGCTGTTGACGTAACTTTCGATACAATTGTCGTTTATCATGGGATACGTTTGTTAGTTCGTCATTTTATTTATAGTTATACGTAGGACCTTCTAAAATAATTCCGATTTTGTATTAGATATATCTAATTTATAAACGCATCGTTTTAAGAGAGAGTTAATCGCAAGAGACATGAAGTATTATATTCAAAATATTATTAATTTTTATCTGTATTCGGAGATCACCATAATTCCTCTACTCTAGTTGACATCAGGTGTGTCTTTTTGAGCTTGCCTTCTAAATAAAATAGTAATTTGATTATAAATTACACATTAACATTTACAAGACGTAATAAAAATATACGATTACGCTGAGAGAAAGAATAATATTGTAATCATCTTACTTTGCTTTATCCTTTGAAGAGATTTATTCCAGCGTCTCGGCTAGGAATAAATCCAGACAGAAAAAAGTAAAAAGCAGACACGTAGTGTCGCACAAACATAAATAATAAATGTACGATGAAACGAATAGAATTTACAGAGAAAATTGGGACTAATTAAATCATAAAATGTACTTAAATTTCGTTTGTAAGTTTTCGTTGATAGTACTTTAAGAAAAAAGTATCGCATTGAAATGTCATACCTATGAACATATTACAACAGAAAATAATATTTAGAAATTGTCACATTCAAATTCACAATAGGCAATCTTGCTAGTGTGTGTACAGCCTAACTAGACTAATGCTTATAGGAGTGTCAACCAAACTCGAGCGACATAATTCGAACCTGTGACACGGTCTGAATACAGCCACTATTGAAACGCATTCAATAGCCCGTGCCTACGCTACTTCATTGTAGCTGGAAAATTCAAAATTATAATATTAAAGAATCATGCAGCTGAGGCCTTAGAATGAGTTTGCCTAGATAAAAAATATATCCAGATAAAAAAGACATTTTCTTTGTATTACATTTTTTTATGCTATATGCATGTATGTATGTTACATGTAATTTAAGAAAAAAATACAGTTGTCCATTACTTCCAAATTCAAAATTCGTCATTCTATATTAGTTAAAATTGTACCATGAACTATTTACTTCATAAATTTATTTATACATTTTTTTATTAAAGTACCGTTAAAAGTTTTTATAACCAAATGCAGATTGCATTTAAAATTGGAACGCCTGCAAGCATCAGACAAGTAATCAGTACGATCGGGGGATTATTTTAAACATCACGATAAATACGAAAGGGAAAAAAAAAACAAATTTAACGAATGACCTAAAAAGAAGAACGGACTGATTATTAATATTTATAACATTAAATATATTTCAAATATAGAACATCATGATTAAATAGAAGGGCCTTAAATAAAATACATCATGGCTAACTACAACCATAAACAGAGACACACAAACACATCGGCAAACATATGCAAACTATTTTTAGATCACATCTGTCACCTTTAAAAAAAAAGAACTAGGCAGGTCAACGCAGTTCTTGTTCCATATTTGAGAATAAAGAAAAACTTACCGATACAAAGTGCCCGAGTGTATTTTTTTCACGCCGTCCATTTCTGCAGTGGTTTTGTTATCATTTCTAAACACAACACCGGTTTAATATGCGAACGTATCAAATACAAAAGTCATTACGATATCTTGATTATACACCAGTCGAAAACGGTACCTGAAACAAAATTATAATAATAAAAATAAGTTGAAATATACTTAAAAACTAATTACTATGTGCAGTTGGAAATGAATAACAACCGACTTGGTAATTATGAGTATGAAGTTATTTTAGTGAACTAGTAATATTATCGTCGAGTTAGCAACTGTTTTGTTAGTAATATTAATAAATAATTAAATCATCTAAAACATCATGCTTTGTCATCAACGCCATTATTTAAAAATTAATCGTAACACATTTGTTGCGTTAAAATATATTTAACCTACATTGTAATTGTAACATTATATTATGAAAATAAATTATACATAACTTTTATGTCTTAACTGTCTGTCTGTCTGTCTGTTTATTTATCTGATTTAATTGATACTCGGAATAATAGAGTAACACCGAATACATTGGCAATAGGACTCAGGTCCTTTCAAGGAAAAGAGTTAGAACTTATTCCACCACGCTGCTCTAATGCGGATTGATGGATTCGTTCATGATTATTTTTCATTCGACTTGTATAAGAAGACAAAAAATGTTGAAACACAAACTGATCACATCAAAAACCAATACTGCTCCAAGTTTACACCCGTGAGGTTAGGTTACAATTCACGATTTAGATATACCCGTTGAGCCATCTTGGCACTTAGAATACATGTATGTGCTATGTGCTGTAGCTAAATGTGATGAGTTGCTAATAATATAGCGCCATTTTGAAAACTATTACCCTACCAAATTAAGAAGAACCAATCGAAGTTTTGTTCTACTTTTTTAAAACCAGTAATTAAATACATACAAATAAACTTTTCTTTATATAAAATAACGAATTTCAATTCCGATAAATAATTCTACAATGTCTACGATATCCTGCACTTTGTCACAACGTCTACGAGAAAGATTTAGTGCAGGAAACTGCAGGTGTGAGTAAACGGTTTAAACACTATTTCACTCTGATAACTGCAGTTTGTCAATTGCCATCGTAATCCTCTGATTCCTACAACTTAATCGCTTATTTGAAGATAGATTGACCGAAGTCTAATTGATTCGAATTTGATTAAATTATAGACTAATATTAACATTTATTTGGAGAGTATTATAATTACTACCTATAATATATTTATTTACGTATCAAATGTAGTCGATGTAGCCGTAGTTTATAAAAAAATGAGAGCCGTATGAAAAAAGGTGCCGAGCATTAACTAGTACATACATATTATATACATGAGGCTAGTGAGGCTAGAGTCATAAAGTGAGGTTATGGGTGCAAATGATTTCCTTCGATCGGATTCAATTGTTTCGACATAACTTAAATATTAAAGGTTATTTACATATAAAGACTTATTTACACTATCAAATTATACAAGACTCTCTAACAAATAAGCACAAGGACCAATAAATGCATACTCGTAGTTGTTTACGTGGTTATTTAACAAATTTCATTCACCATATATACCACTCGCTAATCATACACCATAAATACTCATGACCGTGAAATGAACATGACCCGGAAGTGACCGGCTTTGCTCTTATTAATCTGTGTATATTGATGACGACATGCGCCCAAAATTTCATCACGTGGACTCGGATATTGGGGGTAAATGTTTTGACCTTCCGCTTCGTAATCCCTTCCAATTTCCGGGATTAAAAAGATAATGTACCTTTTTAGATTGTCACTTTTTAGATTTATTTAAATCTCGTCTGTTAAATGCTATTGACTATAATATTACGGTTAAAAATGATGGGCTAATCCTGCGAAAAGATATGGAGCTTTTTTCAAAACTCTACTCCAATGCTGGTTGGTAGATACTCAATTTTAGTTTGCCCAGGTTCAAACCCGCAATCGTCACTGTGGTATATTAGCTCCGCCTTTTATCTCGACATATTTAGCCTGGGATACATTAGAATAATAATAAACTATACAGTCTATACATATCCTATACTTGGGTATCTTGGGTATGAAACAAGTCCATTAAAATGTAATAACAGTTTTGATTCATTACTGTGAACGCTTTGTTTTGTTTGAATGTTATTAAAGTTTATTTTAAGCGATGTTGATTTTAGCTTATCTCGGACAGGAAACCATAAGACATACGATTGTAACGTTTAAATATTTAGTTACGTATGTAAGTGTTTACGTACGTATGAATTCAATGAAAGATTATTTGATGAAATCCTCGTTTCAAGAAAAAAAAACTATTCAATCATACTGCTTTACTATTGGTTAATAATGTCCAACACTTCTTGGGCAGGCAGAGAGACATTTACTATTAACAAAACTTTATTAGGCAACTCATAAAATCCGATCTGTCTTCCGATAGGTAACGTACGTTATAGGTAAACTTTTAATAAAAATTGGCTTCATAATAAGTATGTATTTAAAACTCCTTAGACTCTTAAAAAAAGTTCATTTTATCATAAATTACCTTTATAACGTTTTTTCGTATCACTAGTGTAAATTGTGGAACATCTATCTCGTAAATAATAAATGTACATAAACGTTATATATTATACGGATTTACTTTCGTCCTCCGAAGAAGCTATGCTAATAGGTCGTTCACACTGCACTCGAATCATGCTAATTGCCCTTGCAATTAACAATGGAAGCATAAAGTTGAAACTGTGTTAACGAAGAAGTAATAATCTCAAACATTTCTTAGATAAAATGCACCCAAAAACCGGAACATTACGAAATTAACTGCAACAAACAAATTTATTTATGAAAGCCCGCTGCACAAATCTCTTTTTACATTAAGAAGACGATTTTTCCAACATACTCAGCAATCAATTTAATATATATTGACCAATTTAAATAAAACTTTAATTATACACGTAGAGCATCCTTATGAAAACCGCATGAAAAACGGCTTGGTGGTTTTACAATTTATCACGTTCAAATAAGACGACACTGCGGGGGGGGGGGGTAACTTTGTTTTTCATATAATAATGCGGTGATTTAGTACTTAGAAGCTTTAACGTATGCCTAAATCGATTCAGATTAGACCTATGAGAGTTCGAATCCGAATTCCGTCTTCAATTTTTAGAGGTTGAACTCAAAAGATTCTATATACTCAAAGAATTCTATATAGGTACTTCGCTTACCTCAATTGTATACTGAAACGAAAACCTCAAATTCACAATAATCGTGACATTATTTCCGATTAAATTCCGACACTTGTCATTGCAGCACTTTTAATTGAATGTTACCCTCAATATGTCGAAATTCACTCCACTCGAAATTTTCAACGCTCATTTCATAAGTTAACTCTATTAATACGAATGCCGCTTTAATATTTTCCTATGCGGAAAAACCTCAGACTAATAAACATCGTACATGGTCATATAACGACATAATTCTATGGTACAAATTACATTTTCACGTGACTTCATAATCACAAAAACACCGAAGACCATTTCAAATATTTAAATTATATTAATTATGACATAAAGTATGTGAAATTACTTTTTTGAATAGATAATGCAGCTCATTTCAAACAAATTTGAACAAAGCGTGAACAACCAAATATACATTATGATATACTTTTTAAGTTTAATATGGTTCTTAAAACAAACTAAAATACTAATATTGTTAATTTTTTTTTTTGTTTCATAGGAAGGCGGACGAGCATATGGGCCACCTGATGGTAAATGGTCCGACATAGAGTTTTGTAAAATTTCTGTTAAACCCAAAGCTACCACCAACGCGTATATTATAATTTAGAATAGACTAATATTTGTTTAAGTTAAGTTGATTATTAATGTTTCAATGTTATTATATTTCGTGATATGATTTTACAACTAGGTACCTACATTAAAATGTATTGACTTTGTATAAATAGCGATGTTTTTACAATTAACGCTCATAATTATTGTTGAGCTTGTGCAAGGTAGTTACTATACCGGTTTAATAAATACTGTTTATAACCATACAACATCTCTTTCGCTATCCTGGCCCACCTTCTGTTACATATCGCAATTTATCACTACATTCATCAAATGGAAACTATTAGTGGAAACATGAATGGAACTCAGCAAAGTGACATATTTTCTAAACTGAATTGAGATTAAAGTCGTAATGAAGAGATCCGTAATGAAATTGTGGACGTGAGGTCATCATCGATGTAGTCAGACGAACATGTGTGAACCTCGCTTATATTGTCGGTATTTACAGGATATAAACGAAATTTATAAAATTAACACAGAAATGCTTAAGCAGTGAATCACGCGGCAAAATGTTACCGCTTCGGTTACTACCAGACAAAAAAAGGAACACAGAAAATACCAAACCACTTAGTAACGATTTTTAATAACGATATAAACCTTTTATGAATTTCGTACCAAATAAACCTATAGAATTTTACATCCGCCTGTGTATCAATTTCACTTCAAAACCTTTTTATGTAGATGCTCGTCAACATCATCTCTTCATGTAGAGCAAACGCATACCTCGTATACAGGATGTGAATTTGGTTTCAATAACGCCCAAGTTTCGTATTTGAAGGAACGTGATAAATGTGCTTCAGAAATTTCTACAACACACGCAAGTTTTATCACACGACTTAAGCACTTCGAAAACTTAAACTTGCACCGACTTGAACCGGCAAGTCGGTAACTTTAGATTAAAATCAGCGCGTTTATCCATTGGGTCATCTAAAATTATCTGTATTATATCTCAGTTGGTTTTTTTTAGAGTTAACTTCAAAATGTGTCGTTGTCGGCGAAAAAATATAAGAATACTGGGAATAGAGAAAGAACTAGAAGAATATATTAGAAGATTATAATTTTCACCAAAACCTATTGGAGCAGAATGGGGGACAAGCCCTAAGCTGTTTTCTTAAGAAGAGGAATAGCCTAGCAATTGAATATTTATATGATGTTACATTATAAACTTCCATTTTTGATATAAATTATTTATTTATTTCAAGTTCTCTTTTGTTTAATCATTAAAGATGTATGCATGGAACAAAAGGATATGTGTAACTATATTGTATCAAAAGAAGTTTACATAGAAAGGAGCTGTACTTTCCCTTCTGAAATAATAGTTAAGAATGCATTACTTGAACAGGAGAATCCTATGCCCTGACATGGCTTTAATATTTTTTTATGTGAATTTTGTAGAACAAACCATTCTTTTATGATAAAGAAATCTATCCTCCGACAATATCAAACCGAATGAACTTAAAAACATGTATCTATGATGTTTCCCAATTTAATATTACTCAGAATTTCAATGTATCTCGATCTTATATTATTATAAACTAGCATTATATGTGATTAGTACTATCTTTATCAATTGAAATAATTTCCTCATATGACTCACCATTTTCAATCATATATTATTTTACTTACTCATTTAACTCTTTGAGGGACAGACGTTTGTCCCTTTGTTACCGGGACATTGTTTTCTATAAGTTAAAATATTATAGAATTTCGTAAAATTAAATAAGTTTGTCAAAATAATATAATAACTTTATAACCAATTAGAGATATGTAGGTACATTACTAAAAGAATATTGGTCTAATTCCACGGTTTTTATAAGTGACTATTATAAATTTAAACTGTGCTGATTAAAAAAAATATATTATACATTTAATGACTCATATAACAATATAGTAAATAATGATATATCCATATTTCCATCTTGCCATAATTAATTAATCAAGACGAGGATATGTATGAAAGCAAGACAAGGAAACAAAGTATGACAATAATGGTTTTCACCAGTATTATTCTCATAATAAATTTGAGTAATAAATATTACGTTTAAGATACGAATATCAGAAAGCAGTGACTTATCTGTACAAATTGAAATTACTGAATTAAAATACTTTCTTATACATAAAAAATAAGAAAATAAAAATGTGACAAATCATAGAAAAATATTAGAAATATTAATATGATTGAAATATAAGAAACATAATAAATTACATAACTGAAAAGTGCAGACTTTGAAACAAAAACAGCCTACTTATAATATTAAAATTTATTTTCAACCAGATAAACAGTACAATAAAATTATGTCTTTAGACAAACTTAAATATATTTGCAAAAGTGTTAGGAATGATAGTGATGTTGTAGAGAATATTTATTTAAAACTACTGAAGTAACTGAGTAAATAAACATAATTTAGTAATAGGAATTAATAAATGAAAGATGTATGGATTTTTGAGTTTTTTTCTGATATATATATATATATATATATATGTATTCTTATTTTTTTTTATTGCAGAGGCATACAATATCTGGTTGCCAATATGTCATAATATTAAATTTTATGGGGCATTGCTTTTTCAATAACACAAATGAGAGTGATAAGAACATCTTCACATACAAAGTTTAAGAGAACTTATAGACGTGCCTGTCCGATAAGCTGACAAAGTCCATCATTAGGGGTCAATACTCATATTGAACACAATATTATCGAAAGTATAAACGTAAATACCACTGATATGAGCACTTACCGAAAATGGCTTCAAACATCCAATTCCTATCGACTCAACACTCAACACTTAGCGCTATATTATAAACGGAACGTGAGATTTGTTTTTACGGCAATAGTTTCCCGTATGAATGCACTTTCCAACAGCTTTTACTATCACACGGCCCCTACTATACGCAAGTAGTACAAGCATGAAAAATACTCGATGACTGACGTACGTACTCTACGCACAGGGAGCGGTCGGAATGTAATCGCCGGTGTACACAAACAGTTATCAATACATCTAATCCACTCATATAGCATAAAACAGTCTCACTCAATTCAATCCATATATAACGATTTTAACTCAAACTACTAAAAATTTAATACACGACAACGAAGCGAAATCTATCGTTGCCCCTCCTCCCTTCACCGTGAAATAATCATAGACAATGTATTTTTTTTCTAATGCCAAATTCAATGGATATTGTAATACAATTATTATTCAACAGTAATAAGAAAAAAGACAGTAGAATAAAAATATATAATAATTATACTATCAACATGATCTCAAATTGTATCAAAGTCTGTTTTATTTTATTATTAATTACTGTATGTATTATTAATTCAAGCAAATTTTTCAAATGCTGTAAGCATAGTAAAAATAAATTATACTGATTTTGCTTCAGCAAAAATTCAATACTATTCATTTTTAATTTATATTACGATTCCCTTCAACATTTTGGAATACTTGTCAATAACCATTATAAATAAATAATTCAAATGAATGTAATCATTAAAATTATTTAAAGCTACAAAGTGCAACCAAAGATCGTTTAAAGGGGCAGCCAAAATTTCAAAGTGGTAACTTTAAGGAACAGGGACTATCAATGTCAATTATTATTTTGTTATCTATGACTTTCAAGAATGACATTTATAAATGTCATAAAACCCTTTAAATTCTTATATTTAAGTCGCGATATTAGTTTCTTGTTTAATTGTACGACGATTTAGCTATGTTTTTTTTTCTAATGGAAATAAAATTATATTGATACAACTATTTAAAGTTATAATTTTTTATTTCTTATTATAGAAGAAGCCATATTGAATTAATTATTTAGAAATTAGAAAGCATAGACAACTTCATTCGTAAAATTATTTGAATATATAAATAAATGTGTTATTCGTGTATACAATATTTTTTACATGGTTATTAAAAATACTGTTAATTTATTATATATTACTCGTTACCTTTAGAAAGAATTAAAAATTGTTGTTTTGTCTCATACGTTCGGATACTCGGCCTTGATCATTTAAAAAATACGTAGTTTATTATTTTTATCATTAATTTTAAATTACTACTGTAGTATCTTGTTTTCAACTATCTTTTTATATAATATGCCGTACAATTTTGTTAAAACAATTTAAATTATAACAAATGTTTTTTGCTAAATTTTATTTTCTAGACACTTTTTAATTCATTTATTGGCTATACAAATAATTAATTATTTAATACAATATTTAAAAATACAAAAAAGAACAATTACGATTAGCTTAGCATAAAAAACATGATAAATATTATTGTACAACACAATATCCTAATAGAACTTATATCAATATTTTTAGCACTTTTTTTCTTAAACACTTATCGAATTTAGTTATTTTTAAGAAATATTGCAATGATTTAAATTTAATATAATGCTTTTCATTTATTATATTATATCAAAAATCATCAAGGAGACTTAAAAATGCATATGGAACCTTAAATAACAATTCTTTTAAAAAGCTTCATTGAAACGTTGTCGTTATATAATGAATTAAAATAAAAAAATATATAATATCAGCTAAAGTTAAAATCAAAAATAAAATATATTGATTAATAAACCTAGTTTGCTGGTGCGCGTTATCGAACGAATATCTCACTATTCTCGCACTTTTGTTGTTTTTGTGTAGAAAAGGAAATTTGTGAGTGAGAAGTATCCATCCCATGTGTATTGGTGTACATATATTATGTATGTTGTGTTGTGTGTGCGTGGTGATTTGTGTTATATGCTGATAGAAAGAAATTAATAAATGAGTATATTTTAACGATGAAGTTTACATAAATGTGAAGAATCAAGGTGTTTTGTGTTATCAAGTGATAGAAAATCCGTCAGGAGGCGGTAATCATGTACGTTTATTCGCTATTTGTGGATTCTGGATCTCGTCTCGTCGATGTACCATAAACAAAAATGTCAGCGATCCCGATTTTTTGTTTCTCGCTGCATACCCCTCGTTATACCTTAATTAGATCACACGAATGATATAAATTAATGTTAGACGCTTTCTCTGAAGGTGTCGTCTTGGCCAAACGGCGTGTTTTAAGTATTAAATCGGCCATAATAAACGTGCGTTAAGTGTGCTTCGCGCCTGTCTACACCCGATCTATCTCATTGTTTATGTATGGAGAGTAAACCTGGAATTTTTATTGCGTTTCGCGGTGAAGTTTAGTTTTAATTAAATATCTGGATATAATCGAGGTTTGTGACGGCCGGTCGTGGTGGAGGGGCCGCGGGCGCTGCGAGCGTCTTCGCGACCGCCAAGGTTCTTTAAGATCTCTATTTATAATAATCTCTCGATCGCTTGCTGCAGCATAATGACATTCTTGTAATGAAGTGCCGTTCCGTGGATTTGTGGGACATGTGCCAATTATTGCGCCCGTGACGAAAGGCCCGCGGAACATTTTGTATTTGTATGTATACAATTTTTTAATAGGTCTGTTTACTTATGAACATGAATGGTGATTACTTGTTATTACTGTCACATTTTCAACAGTTCACGTAAGTTGCTGTAGTTATAATAGATACTTATATCATTTGCCAGTACATTTGTTCTAAAATAGTTATTCAATTAGGATTTGATACAAGCTTGAATACTAATAGAAAATATATGTCAAAACTGTAGTGAAAAAATTTCGATGCTGTATTTTATTTAAATAGGCATAAAACAATTGCTTAACATCATTATTTACAATTAAAAAAAACATTTAATTGAAGTAAATTTATATTTAGAAGATATACTCACTTGATATTCCAAGCATTATTGAATGAGTACAAGACATAATTCTAATATTGAATATTAATTGTTAATTCTTTAGTTTAACTTAATATGATATGATCAAAAATAAAAATATATGAACAGATGTTTATTAACATTAATTAACATTAATAATTAATTGCACTCAAATCTTTTAGAAAGCTAGTACAGGCTAGTTTGGTGAATCAATAGCTGTCACAAGTCAAACACCTATATGTAAAGAATTAACAAAATGAAATTTTAATATTTATAAGTTTGTAGCTTATTTATATGAATGTGATATTAAAATACACTTTAAATTGCGGGATACAAAATTACAATCCTCATATATACTTGTTTTTGCCAATAATTGTTTGTTTTGCTTATTAATATCAATTTGATATGTTACATTTGTTATTATTAACTCGGAGACTAAACTATAAAAAATCCATTATCTTATGGTAGTTTTATGTGTATTACAAATGTATTTAGCATTAAAGGAAAAACATATCTTGCTTATATTTTATTAAAATACATAATTTTTTTGTATTATCTGTGTACAGCTTAAATATACTTTTGAATTTGACCATAAATAATACACTTTCAAGGAAAGTAAACATTACCTGTTATAGCTAACTACGTACCATATATCAAATTCAATTCAGTACCTTAATCGTTAAAGCATAACAGAGTACTTTTGCAATAATAATAACATAAGTATAAATGATTGACCTATGTTTTTAAATGATAAGAACTAAATGTTAATAATATACGAAAAATACAAGCTCTTCAGTTTTCCAATCTACTGCTATTTCATATAAATTTGATATAATACAATGAATATTAATTAAATATATATTGAGTTGATGATTTTTATGGCAGATAATATACCTCACAGTAAAAGTAATTTTAATAAGCAGTAATATAAGGAGGTGATTGTGAATATGGTAAAATATCTAAATCTTTATTTTCTACATTATTTGAGTGGTTAGTTATGAAAGTTATTCACAACAATTTATTTTTTATTTTTATTTGAATGCTTCTTCGATTGGTTACAATTTATGAACTATACTGACAATATCAGATAAATGGTGACTTACCATTACATTACTCATTCCTGAATTAGCTGTACCGATATAAAAGAATAATAATGTTAAAGAAAATGAAAAATTTGGAATTGATGTAATTGCCAAAAGTTTAAAATTACACTTGATATTTTAAAAAATATAAATATCTGTAAATAAAATATACTCCGCTCTGCCCCATACCTTCTCCTCTATAAGAGAGGGGAGACCTTTAATTAGCAGTGGGACAATTATGGGCTGTTACATACATGGAATATCTATAGGAAATATCTACAACAAAGTATAAAAAAATAAATGATTGTGAAAGGTTTTGTCATATTATCATATCAGCTTCAATATAAAGAAGACATTCTATTAGCAATATAATTAGTTTCATGCGCTAAAAGGCTTTAAAAGCTAGCTTAATAAAAAACATTGCAAGACCAAACTTCTATTTATCTTAAGGAAACAATAACAAACTATTATTAAAAATTAAATGTTTAGCTTAAATGAAAAATTCCAGGACTCCATATACATTAACAAGGTTGTATTGTATTTTATCGTTGTTTTTATTTATGTCCGTTATTATGAGAATTTGTTTTATACAGTCAAGTTGGCGAAGGCACGTAGGGGAATGATCAAGGAGAAGGAGAAAGGCGGGGGTGCCCGCCTTAAAGACGAACCTAATGATCCTGCCGAACCTGGTATTTATTATAATTCTTTATTACTAGGGAGACTTTCCATAGAAATTTATATAAAATTTGCTTAAAATAAAGTTCTTTTTTAATATTTTTTATTAACACAAAATTATATTTTTATATTAAGCAAAATAACATAACCTTTAAGTAATATATAAATAATATAATGTTAGATGTTTGAAATAATTGTTATTAATTTAATTATAATGTTAATTGAAAAATATCTTTAATTTCTTCAGGTCACGGATCTCGTCCACCTTCTGCATCACTGCCGACCCCAGCGGCATTAAAAAAGGAACCGGACGAACCGGCACATAGAGTTAAAATGGAACCGCACAGCCAAGGTGGTGATGACTCTAACGCCGACCTCGGTGTCGACGGTATTAAGACTGAAATTGACGGCCTCATGGATAGTGATGGTGAGTGTAGCAGACAACATCATACACGTCAATAACGTTTTCTGATTGTTCATATTCTTGGCTCAAGATGGCAAAGATTCTTAGTGTTTTTATTGGTATATTTAAATATGCATTTTGTGTAATGTTGGAACTGGCACTGACTACAAACATACACACACTGACTAAAATGATGTGATACCGATCTGATAACGTTAAATCGGATAGCACTATGGGGAGGAGAAAAACAGCATACGAAAAATAAGATGATTGTAGAGCGACGAAGGGGTCTTTGATAGTCATGTACTCTTAAAGTACAATAATAACGGAATGCAAATGAATAGTTATATTTCATTTAACTGTATTTCTATTAAAATTCGTATAGTGGAATAAAATTTGTGACAGATATTTTAGAGAGATTGGTTAAAAAAGCCAATATTTCAAACTTTTATAAGCTAACAGTTTGAATAGTAATGAGAATGTGATATCATACTTTTTTTTAACAAACCACATGAAACAAATGTTATTAGCGAATATTATTATAGGTAACATTTTAAATATAGGCGGTATTAGCCCCCCCCCCCCCCCTCCCATCTAAATGTCAGACAGTGACAACAAATGTATATCATTGGTCATCGAACAAAAAAAAAAAGAATCAGAAAAATGGTGTTTCGAAAATTAAATCCAAAATATGTATTTCATATAAAATAAATAAATAGCATTACATCAAATGAAATATTTGTGATTTTAATTATCTATTAGATAATATCCAATAACAGGTAAAACCCCTAGCGAATGAGTGATAGTCGGCATTGATAACATATAGATTAAAATGCATTAGTATTGGCACAATGCATTTATGTCTTAGTCTTATTATCTTAGCCTTAAGAACTTATTTATCGTTTTGTATAATAGATGCTAACCTTTGACCAAAGAAGGAGCTAACGACTTTTATAATTGGTTTTCGTTTTCTTATTTTGTTTAAATATGTACTAGAATATTGAAGTCGACATGTTTCAGTGTATATCAATGTCAACCAGATTATTATTTTATATATAGGCAATTTAGACTAAAAGTTTATTTAAAATATATTGTAAACATTATGATACGAGAAGTTCTTTACATGGCGATAGAGCTTTGTGCATGCTCGCCCGGATAGGTATCACCCACTCAACCGGTATTTTACCGCCAAGTAATATTTAGTATTGTGTTCTGAGTGAGCCAGGATAAATGTAAGTACAATTCACATAACGTTGGTGCGATGTAAGGAATGATCAATTTTTCTTATATCGCCAATGTCTATAAAGGCAGTGGTGACCGCTTACAGGCTTATTTGCCAGTCGCCTATAGACCAACGGCTTAACGTGCCTTTCGGAGCAACGTGAGCAAACTCAGACTCAAGCTGGACTGCTACTGAGTATATATTCACGGTAGAAAAACAACTAACATTTGTTGGGGTCAACATCTGGACCTTGAGATTTGAGGCTCTATAATTTAGTCATTACACCAACGAGGATGTTATGGACTATATCATGTCAATATAAACTTCTCAACAGAGTGTAATCACTATTTAAATACTCAGAATATCATGAAAAATATTAAATTAATTTATTTAATTTATTGTTAAAATTAGGATTCAAATCAGTTCTGATTGTAAGAAAATTAAAAATATTTTAAAATAAAACAGCATTTTTCTATGTTTTGTGTTTTATAATTAAATCGTTCATTTATTTTAAGGTGACCCCACAAAGTCCCCGCAATGTGAACTTGGCGGTCCTGGATCACTTAAGTCAGAACGACTCTCATCCGATTCAAATGACATTATTGATCCACAAACTGGCCTCCGAGGATCAGCTGGAAATTTACAGGTAAACAAATAAACATATTCTACTATATATATATCTTTTAATTATTAATCATTACAAATTAGTATTAAGATGGATAACTTTTAAACAAAATGCGTTTAGTTAACTCTGACCAAATTTATATATAGATGTTATGTACCTATTACTGAATAAACTTCAATATCTTTTATAATTATTAATTGAACAAAACTATCAATAGTAAGCCAGTCAGTAGTTACCCTTACATTACAATTAGTGTTTTCATTTTCTTTATTTTTATTAGGATGGTAATCAGAACTGCCGCAATCCAAATGGCCCAGAGAACATGGGCTCATGTCGCATGGGCAATACGGGCCCCATGGGGCCTGGAGTGTCCATGGGACCCATGTCGAGCGAGGCGCAGTCATTGCCTTCCAATGTCATCAGCAAACAATCTGGGAGTATGGAGGTAACATTAAGAAAATATATATCATTTTCATTCGCCTCGATGGCCCAATGGTATGAACGCGTGAATCTTAACCGATGATCGTGGGTTCAAACCTGGGCAAGCACCACTGAATTTCATGTGCTTAATTTGTGATTATAATTCATCTCGTGCTTAATGGTGATTGAAAACATCGTGAGGAAACCTGCATGTGTCAAATTTCACTATAATTCTGTCACATGTGTATTTCACCAACCCGCATTGGAGGAGCGTGGTGGAATAAGCTTGAAATCTTCTCCTCAAAAAGAGGAGAAGAGGCTTTAGCCCAGCAGTGGGACATTTACAGGCTGTTACTGTACTGTACTGTTTCATTCGAAATATAAAAGAAAATAAAAATAATATTAACAATAAAGTTTATGTATTAATGTCATTCTCAAAATGATCAAAAGTAAAGATGATTTTTTAGAGGAAGTAAAAATAAAAGTGATAAATATATGATTACGTTGTTATTTCTGTTACTGTATGTTGCCACCACACTAGCCTTCTTCAAATACATGTTAACCAGTTTGTCCTGCAAAAAAAAACAACATAATTATGTATCATGTCATTTAAATATTTTTTGAATGGACAATATTTTTATTTATAAAGATATTTGGATTATATTTTTGGCTGTATAGGATGAGGTGCACGTCGTATTATAGAAGTGAAGCAATAAACACATGTTTCAATTGTTATGTTTTGTAAATGCAATGACACGTAATTGCGTAGGCAACGCATAGTCCTTACGATTTCTCTCATCGAAATCTTTGTTGAATTCTTGTATTTACTTTGTTGCGTTCGAGTGTGATGGACCGGCTTAACAGCATTAAGGAGGTTGTATATATATTTGTAAAAAAAATATAATCAAATATTATTACATAATCAATAAAAACATTTATTTTTAGAATAAACAAGTATTGATGTATTTTATACTTCCATAGTACACAATGCGTTCTATTTTCAAATTATGTATTGCTTTATCTACCAGCCAGTTTTATCAATTAATGTAAAACCATGACGGCGGTACAGTTTAAATTGAATTTTATTATTTCCACCTAATTTAAATATGACTCATAAAAGTCTTCATGGTCATTTAATAATATTATTATTAAAGTTAAAAAAAGTACGATTCAAATAGTTCTTTTCGTATCCTCCCAGCAGCAAAGTCAAATCTTCGTTTTCTCAACGCTACTCGCAAACAAGGGAGCTGAGTCTGTCATTTCAGGACAGCATCATTCGATCATTGCCTACCACTGCGCTCAACCTGGCACTAAAAAGTATCTTGAGGTATGTAAAATGAAATATATTTTAAAATAATATAAGTATTTAAACCTATAAAACTTTGTAAATATAATGAATTTGTTTTCATCAATTCTTATTTGCAAATTTGATATTTTCTAAATGACTTTAGTTAAATAACAATACAATATTTTAATTTTAGAAACATCCACTAAAAATGGGCCAGTTTAATAAACAAAATCCAGCACAATGGCTCAATAATCTTGCTATGGCTAAAAATCGTGGTGGTATGCGTGGAGGTCCGAATATGATGGGTGGACCAAATCAAATGGGCCACATGATGGGTGGTCCCATGGGGCCCAACATGGGCCCTATGGGGCATGGTGGAATGGGCCACATGGGACCCAACATGATGGGCCCGAATCGTATGGGTGGACCCGGCAATCAAATGATGATGATGAAAGGAGGGCCTGGACAAATGGGGCAGATGGGTCCGGGCATGGGTCCGATGGATGGGTTTCCAGGGGGCACCCCGTCCTGTGGTGTCATGGACGGCCTCGGTGCTGATGGTGAAATGCCCTGGGACACCGTGAGTATTTATCTGCACAATTTTTACTATAGTTTCATTTGTATAGTAATGACGATTATTTCAAATCAAATTTATATTAAAATGTAATGAGCTTATTTTATGAAGGCTTCAAATTTTATATTGAATAAAAATAAAATAAACCAAATATGTAGTTGAATGTTAACTTTACTTGTTTATCCTATTGCAGAAAAACTCCTCCGTAATGTCGAATGGCATGGCTAACGGTCCTTCTCAAATGCCTCCCTGCTCTGAATCAGGCGGTGATAACAACTCTGGAGATAATAATCTTTCTTGCCAGCCTGGTCAAAAAGGTGAATATCAGAATGTGCTATATAAACGAAAGATATGTTTTATGTATAATATAATACGAAAATAAGTATAATATATTTCATTTGATTAATAAATCCTATTAAAAAATGTAATGTTGTACTGTTGATTTTTTTGACCTTTTGGGTATTTAAAAAATACATGAACAAGATGTCAACTGAATCGCACGCAATCGATGTTGGTGTTAAAGAATGTTTTTCCATGTTCAGCTCTAGTTTCGTCCGCAGGCGTTAAGATACCTGACGAGAATCTGACGCCGCAGCAGCGAGCACACCGCGAGGAACAGCTTGCGACCATACGCAAGATGCAACAAATTCTATTCCCAGAGAGTGGAAGCAACCCCAATCAGCCGAACGATGGCTCACAACCACCTGATATAAATCCTCCGAACTCAACTGCAAATATGAACATGTCTTTCCCTCCAATGTCTGCTCATGGACCAATGGGATCTGGACCCAATGGACCCATGGTATCTATGCAGAGTAGTATGAGTAGTGGACCTAATTGTACAATGTCTGGACCTATGGGCCCAAACGGTCCAATGGGTCCTGGGCCTATGGGACCGGGTGGTCCGATGGGTCCCAATGGACCTATGGGAGGTCATATGGGTGGACCTGGGATGGGAATGGGTGGTCATGGATCTATGGGACCTAATGGGATGATGGGTCCAAACGGTCCAATGATGGGTGGAATGGGGCCTAATGGACCGATGGGACCAAATGGTCCCATGGGGCCAATGGGGCCGTGTGGAATGAAGGGCATCAGAGGTGCCTGTGGCGGACCAGATATGAAGTCTGGGATGTGTACAGACATGCATATGGGTAGGGGATGCGGTGGCCCTATGGGTGTAAGTATTTTTGACTTTATTTTGGAAATATTGCAAAGCACGGAAATACAAACAAGTATATAAATATTTGATTTTCTTGCAGCGTATGCCAAATCCTATGGGTGGTATGGGCGGGCCCAAACCTTGTATGATGGGTGGACCTCACATGGGGCCCAGGATGATGCCAGGGCCAAATCTGAATACTATGAATGGTAAATTGCAACTTTATTAATATAAAAAATATGTATGGTGAAACATTCGACCTCAATAACAATCCTTTTTATTCACATTACAGGAGGTATAATGATGGAAGGTGGTATGATGGGGGGCATGGTCCCGCATGGAGACTGCGGGCCCGACCACCACATGTCCGTCAACGGACCCATGTGTGACGAATATGGGCGCGGTAGAAATGTGAGTGCGGGCATACGATAGTATGTCTATTAAATGAATTTTATTACTAAATAACATTTCACAATGTCGGAAAAAATATATATCAAAATTGTATGTGAGGAAATCTCTCTCAGGAACTCAGTTTTCTGAAATTTATTTGTTTGTGTTATATGTATTTGATTTATATAATATTTCATATAGATTTTCAAAATAAGTATTTATATATTGTAACACTATACACAATAGGTAGGACTGAAGGTAAAGTCATTGGTATAAGTGTGCGTATAGCTTAAAATAAGATACAAATGGAGTAACGTGTTGTAAGCAGATGGGCCCGGGAGACCCCGGCGGGCTGGGTCCGGGGCTGGGCGCGGGGCTGGCGGGGCTGGGCGCGGGGCACAAGGCGGCGCGCAGCCCCAAGTCCCCGCCCGGAGACATCGACTGGCAGAAGCTGCACCATCAATTCTTCGACGACAACAAGAATATGGACAACGAACTCGGTGAGGGCTCACGTCTCATCTTTTTTATCAATAGAAGATAAGAGGACTAGTGGTCGTCACCGTTCCTAACTACTACCCGAATTGTCCATGCATTGATTATGAAAGATTTATTAATTCGTCTGTTATATCTCGCACATGATTATGTTGCAAAATTAAGTAGCAATAGGAAACAAGGCTGATTTGTAGTGAGGTGAATGTAACTGCCTATTGTAACAAAATGTTTACTTGGTGGTAGAGCTTTGTGCATGCTCGTCTGGGTAGGTAAAACCCACTCATCAGATATTCTGCCGCAAAACAGCAGTACTTGGTTGTTGTGTTCCGGTTTGAAGGGTGAGTGAGCCAGTGTAATTACAGGGACAAGGGACATGACATCTTAGATCCCAAGGTTGGTGGCGCATTGGTGATGTAAGCGATGATAAACATCTCTTACAATGTAATTGTCTATGGGCGTTGGTGATCACTTAACATCAGGTGGCCCATATAAAAAATACCAAAAAAAAAAAATGGTTGTCTGTAAAGTCGGTTTACGGACGCATAGGCCAATCGAGTGAAAGAGAGATAGATGCGCAGCAAGCGTACGATCAGCGTAACGGGACAATGACCTTTTTCATGCATGCAGCCAGCGTTCATCGATTTATTAGACGTTGTCACGTCAAAAAAACGTTTCTGAAACGCTGATCAATGTCAGATTTACTATATGACTAAATATTTAATGCTCATTGGTCACCTTTTGCGTCATAGGCTGCTATCGACCAATGACGACGATTCAGATTAAAATTAAATATATAGTCTAACTTTGCTAAGTGTATCTGAAACTTACGGGAAGCTTTCTAAAATCTTGCAGGTTATATTGTTATATTACCTGTTCAGGCGGAAAGACCGAGTGGAAGGCTTTAATAGATTTTCTTTAACTTTTATATTAATTATATATTTGTACTTAAATTTAATTTATTCTCGTAAATGAGTATTTACTAATTATTTCTATCCTAATCAGGTACACAAGTTAAATCACCGTGTTCAGAGCGCGGCGGATGTCTGCCGCCCCCGCCTTACGGTGCTTCACCTTTACATCGTTCAGCCTCTGTGCCTATCGGTATGTTATCAATTCAGATCAAAGGATAGATGAATTTATTCTCAAATATAACGTCACAATTATTTATAATAATTTTATTATTTATTTTGTTTATCAAGCAGCTCTAGTGTCATTGTTGTTGTTGTAAATACTTAGTCATATCATGTGTAGTCAATTTTTGTCGAGACGTGAAATGGTAAACAAATAACGTTGACATTGAATCGATATGACATTAGAGTTTGACTAGGGAAACGTTGTTTAATGAATAAATTACGCGGTGGTCCTGGGTTCAATTCCCAGGTCGAGCCGATAAATAGTTATTGGGGTTTTCTGTTAGAAAATTCTCAGTAGAAGCCCGGAGTCTGGAAGTTGGAAGTGTGCACTCCCGTGCCTCGGAAAGCACGTTAAGTCGTTGGTCCTGCGCCTGAACTCTTTCCGGTCGTGTCCCATCGGCTTATGAGAGCTAAGGAAAAGAGAGTGCCCTTGTCTTTGCGCACACACTTGTGTACTATACTATCTCCTGCGCAGTTGGCTGGTTGTTGGTATGATTTAGGGAATGGATATTATTATTATCTCAAAAATAATATGTACTGTGGTCGAAAGCTGCTGGTTCATGTTGGATATAATGCATAGGTATTTTACATATATCCAGATTTTATTGCGTCATTTATAAAACAAACAAACATACAGAGATATTCTATATATATGTATATATCGATGACGTCACAAATTAGAAGACGTGCACGTGTTTGATAATCGATATACCATATACATATAAAGGTAATCGATATACCCCGCCAGCCACGCAGTCCCCGTCGCAGGGCGCGGTCATGCCCATGTCGGCCGAGGCGTCGCGCGCCGGCTCCGCGCTGTCCAGCCCCGCGCACTGCAAGCAGAAGGCCGACGCGCCAGGTCAGTACCCGCCGACCGCACCGCACACCCCGTACGCACACCACACAGACCACACCCACACCTCGTACGCACACCTCACGGCCTGAAAACAATTACATACTGAGTCAGTGTTAGACGTGTGTGAGTCGAGTTAATTGACGACTATGCTTCATTACATTTACTTAACATACTAAACTATAGTCCGTAAATACATACTTTCCTAATAGTTTATATATATAACATTAGAATATAAAGAAAATACAATGATGTCAATTAAATAGGAATTTTAATGTGTAAATTGTCGAGGATTTATTAAAAAAAGGAATATAAGAGACTATTGACACAATCAAAGTCAGTCAACAGTTATTTAAAAATAAAAACTATATAAAAAAACGGAACTAAAATTTTCGTTACTAAGCCTATAAAATGTGTTCAATCGTTATTCAGTATTCACACACGAACAAAATACCACACGCACAGCACACATTTACATTAAAATGTAGAAGCCATAGAAGTAGAAATGCATGTTGTTATTTTATCTGTGTTAGACATTTTCCCAACCACAATGTTTCTTTGGAGCATTTTTTTTATTTTTATTATTGATCATTGAGTTTGGTTTGAAGTGCATTTGATTTAATTTCTTTTTTTTTTCTGTAGTTGTAATGCGTATTTTTTGTTTTCCCCTTCCCCGCAAAACGCTTGACCGCTTGAAATCCCAACGTGTGATGAAATAACAACGTCAAACCGTTAAACAATATCGAAACACTGATACGCGATACTGGACCAAAACACTACACGACACACGACATATTATTGGCCCCGAACGAAACGTTGGACAAACGTTGGCCGTATAAAGAGATATTAGAGAAATTGGACGATGGCGTTTTCGTCCGTACCCTCCAATGTTTGGCGGCGCAGCAACAGAAGAACCAACAGGGCGGATCGCATTCGAAGGAACCGAGTTTGATGCCCGTGCCATCACCGCAACAAATATCGTATCTCAACCAGTTTGAAGGTAACTAGATTAACATGCCGTTGAAGGAAATAATTAAAAAAAAAAACAAACAAAAGAATATAAAGAAGGTGTGCTGGAAAAAAATATTTAAATTATTTTCGTTCACGGCTAAAAGTTTGTGCTATGTGAAGACGCTTTTTTTGTTTTATGTTGAACTTAAACACATGTAAAGATGGCCAAGTATTATTGTTAAATTCTTACGAGAATGAATATTAATTATTTGTAGATACTATTATACTTGGCCATTTTTTATATCATCAATGCAATATCGACCTTCGGCCTATTGCTACAAGGTCAATATTACAATAACTCATGTTTGTTTAACTTTATAATTTGCAATGTGTGTTTCATTTTGGTGGTGGTTGGTGAAAATGTGCTAACATACTTTCATACTCTATGGCTAATTTGTTCTCTTTCTGTATGTACACCTCTGTTGAAAAGAATTATAAATTCATCTGTGTTCAATCAAATTACGACTTTATGTCCGTTGTATAAAGATTATTCTGCTACTTTGCTATAATGTATTAAATTGTTTGCGTGCAGGTCAAGAGTTAACGATACAGAAACAGCCTAACACCTCGTTGAAGGACAACGGACCGCCGTCGAATAGTGGCGGGCAAACGCCACAGTCCAATTCGAATCAAAAATCACCTGCTGGGTAAAATATTTTATGAATTATATTTTAAGGTTTCACATAAATAATATATTGATTTTTAATTATAAATTTAAGGGTATAAAAAATCATCTGCATACATATCAAAATAAAGATTGATTAAATATATAAGTCCAGAGCGTATCCAGCACTTAGTGGACTACAGCGTATGCACTATTATTCATATGTCCTGACAGACGGCTGACAGACACTTGCAGACGTCACTCGATTCGTAAAGAAACATATAATATCGAAACAATTGAATTATTATTTGATGAATTATTAATATTGATGGTGGACGTGACGTGATATTTATAAATGTCACAGATACAGAAATGTCACAGATACTCGTACAGAAACTTTGTAATAAAATAAAAATAAAAATACATAAAATTGTGGAATACTTTGCCTGCGACTGTATTTCCCGATAGGTACAACGGTTTCTTCTAGGCAAGCGTGCTACATCGTAGACCGTGTCGTTGCTTACCATCAGGCAAGACAACGGTCAAACGCAAGCCTATAACGGGTAAAAAAAAAAAGAAACGCATCGGCTCGGACAGTTTTTCGTCTGACTGCATTTGTCTGTTTCTGAACGGGATATACTGCGCTAACGTTCCATAGATACGTGCATATAATAATCGACCTTAATACGTGAACGTAACCAGCATGATGCCGGGCACGCCGGAGCCGCACTCGTCCCTGTCCGAGCAGCGAGCGGGACGGTTCTCCATGGAACAGAGCCCCGGCTTCAACAACCCGCAGACGCCCACATCAGCCGCCTCGAGCACCAAGTGCGGCCAGGGTTAGTTCGAATTCTACGATACATTAATCATTAGAAGTATGATGTTTAATATGAGGTTTATTGTAAAAACGAAAATATTATGTAACGATTTAAAAGTTCGTACCTATTTGTAGAATTGAAGCATCCCGCTTGTAATGTAATGTAAATTTTATCGTGTGTAGTTAATATATTAAATGATTTTATGTTTAGTTTCTCGGTGAGATCCATATTAAGCATCGATAGTAGCATTACATTTTGTTTAATATTGTACTGAAGATTTTAAAGTGTGTTTTAATTTTAAATGTTCGAAACGTACACATTTATTTTAATTCTAAGGTCTGAGTTGTGTTTTATATTAATTTTAATTTACGATTTTAAAATTACAGACGAAAAATCCCGGCCGAGTCCATCATCGAACAGATCGAGTCAAGATAGCGCGTCAAAAACACCTCAGCGAGAAGGTCGGGAGGGTCGCGAAGGTCCTTCGCTTAGCCAGGGCCCCTACGCGCCGTCTTCCACCGCGAAGAGTAGCTGCAGTGTCGTATCCGCACCTTCCCACTCTGACGACACAATGGCATCGAACACGGAGGTATTGTATGAAGTAATAATTTTTTTCTTTTGAAATAAGTTGTTATATGACCTTGAATAAAGTTACAGGAATGTAATTGAAATTAATAAATTGTTTGTTTTTCCAGACGACGTTATCGGGCGGTCCAAATAGTACAAGTTTACCGGGTCCGTTCCCCGGTCCATGCAGTATGAACAGGCCAGACAACATTCCCATCAATCCGAACCAGGGCCCGAACGGCCCCATGGGTACTTCCACGTCATCCTTCGACCCAATCTCGTCGCTTGCACAGATGTCGCAACAGCTGACAAATACAGTGGGCGGTGGGGGGCCAGGGCCTGGCGGACCCATGGGGCCGAATGGTAGTGGAATGGGGCCTTTCGGTTCAGGACCACATCACATGCAACATCACCATTCTATGCATCCGCACGGACATCCTCACATGATGATGAACGATTTAGGTATAATTTTGTTGTTTATCACAGTAACAGATAAAATCTTTAACATTAAAATTTATAATTAATTCTAATTGAACCGTATTTTCCGTAGGTTGCCATATGGATAATATGGGTGGCCCGGGAATGGGTGGACCAATGGAAGGAATGATGAGTGGTGGCGATTTTCCACCGGATATGAATCTGAGTCCGAAGATGGGCGGAGGGCCCATGGGTGGGCCGATGGGTCCGATGGGACCTGATGCATCCATGATGGGACCTCGAATGGGTGGTGCTGGAAAAATGCCCCCTTTCAACGGCGCGAACGTTCAAGTAAAAGCCAGCGCGCCTAACACGATACAGTATTTACCGACGAGGCCACAGATGGCGTGCAACACGGGACCCAGAGGACCCCCGAGTCTGGACTTCCTACAGCGAGTCACGAACCCCATGCAGATGGATAGCAGTAAAGGTGTACAGTATTTCCCCGGTGCGAGAGGTATGGATATGGAGGGCGGTATGCGAGGTGTGATGCGAGCGCCGGGGATGCTTCGCATGCCGCACTACCCGGCGGGATTCAACTCGCCACCGAAGATGGCAGGAGACCCGTTCGGCGGGCCCGGCCCCAACCCGATGTGCGGGCCCAACTTCCGCGGCGTGAAGGGCGGCATGGGCCCCGGCAACGTGCGGATGGGCGCCGCGCAGCCGCTGCCGCCGTCGATGGGCGGCCCGGGGCCCGGCTTCAAGGGGCAGGGCTTCGCGGTCCCGTCCACGGCGGACCCCAACTACGCGGCGCAGTTCCACAACTTCCAGCAGCAGCTGTACGCGACGGGCAGCCGCGGCGCGCAGCCGCACCAGGGCTACCCCCCCTACCAGCCGTCCAAGTGATGACCGGCCGCGTCGCCCCGCTGCGTGCGGCCCGCCCGATGCTGATCGCCCCCGGCTGTCCGGCGGCGACTTCGCGAACGTACTTAATGTATTGATAATACGCCAGTGAAACGAGAGATCAAATTATTTCGTTAGTGTCCTTAGTTAGTCCGTGTATTATTGTGAGATTTTTTCGATACCGGGAGATCGAGTTTCGTGTACTAATTTCGTTAGCTCTAATAGCATACTGATTTCGCTCTAGTTTGACGATCTAGGTTTCTTGACTGAGTACGAGTTTTATTTTAGCGAATGCGGAAGTTTGTACAAATTGTACAAATTTAGATGTGTTAACGTGTAGTCTACATAATTTAAAGTACAGTTTAGGCATATTTTTGCATATGGCAATAATATAGTTTTATATATTTTTTTTTATAAACAGACATGCCAGAATTTCAGTGTATTGGTTCCTTTACTTAGCTATTTTTTATATATGATTCCTATGCACACAGATATCTAGTCAATTTTGAAATTAATGCCTGACCCTGTGTTGAAGTGTATGTGTAACCGTCGAGTCCACAGCTTTGTCACCTTGAATTACACGGAAGTACATAATTGTTATGTTACAATATTTTTGTCCATCTTAGGTTTAGATTTTCTTTATAGGGAAATTGGTTTAATTTAATTATTTTGGCTGAGCGGCCAGTATAGCACCTGGAAGTTAATATACTAGTTTATTGTTTTAATGAATGTTTAATTCGTTTTGATCTGATAGCAATGTTTTTCTGTCTTCCATATCTATTCATACTCAAGCGTAATATTCTTTTATATAATTACGTTCACGTATGAGGTTACGAGTAATTTGTTTTCTTGTTAGAAAATTAACAAGTTCGAGTTAGCCTTACTTTTTTATCAAAGTACTTAAATTCTGATGCCATATTATTTGCCACATGAATATTGTTTTTTTCGTGATATTTTAAACTGTCTTATTTATTTTATTATTTCATCGAACAATGCCAATATAATTTGTAATGCTACACCTTATAGTACATAAGGCATGTAATAATGCTAGGCTAGTAGTTAGCACATTGTGGTTGTCACAGTGGCCTTTTGTAATGCCTTTTTTTACGAAGCGATGAACCCCGAGCACACGCGCATAGTTTGCTCACAAAATCTGAAATCCTTATGAGATTAAATATTAAATACACAATATAAACAAGCAACGACACTCGACACCCGTTTTTCCTTATCAGGAATATAAGCCTAACTTGTGAATATGTTTATTTTACATGTAGAACAGTAAAAATAGCACAAAATATCTATTTATAGTTGGGTGACGTTGCATGTTAATATTGTTTCTACCTTAAGAAAAGGGCGTGGCAATCTTGCGAGAATAAAGCACAACAGTCCAGTAAGAAACACCCGCTAGAAATTAGATAGTCTTAATTTAATTGTAATTATAATGTAAGGTAAAGAATGGTTCTTGTTTTAGGATTAAGTGAAGAGCAATGATATAAAATAGTTTGTGTAATATTAAAATAAATTAAGAGATGAAATTAAGATGCAAACTATTGGTTGTGATTCTGACACAATTTGTTAAGTTGTTCGTAGATTTGTCACAGATTATTGTGGAAACTTAACTTACTTCATGATAAGGCCCTTTTATTTTTTGTTTTTTTTGGACATTTTTTACTTGTCGTTCTCGTTTGTACATCGCTAACAATAATAATTGTACAGAGTACTTTTGGACTTAATTTAAGGCAATAAATGTATTTATTTTATAACTCGTGATGTAAGAATTTATTCTTAATTATTATAAAAAAAATATATAATATGCTTGTAAACTCATGTTTTATTTATCCAAATAACCACATACATTAAAACATTTCAGTTTTTTCATATTAAACTTGTAAAGGATTCATGCTTCCTTTATAATACAAATAATGATAAATATAAATAATCTTAGTTAAATGTATTATAACTTTATTCACGAAAATGTATGTACAGTATTTTTTTCGGTATAATATGTACATACATACATAATTTAATATATACCTAATTGTAAAACTTAAAATAAAAAAATAAAAACTTCTAAGAAAAAAGAAGAAATTTTGTGTCGAATTCGGATACTTTTATTGCATGTCATTTTCTTGCTCGTAATATCTAATTGATGCATTTGTCGGGTTTGAAACTATTTGTCAAATCAAAAAGATTTTGTTATTAAAAAACAACATCGAAGTATAAATAATAGTGATGTACGATACCTAATTGCATGCAATCGTACATAAAACGCACATAATATATTGAGAATACATTTTTTTTATTTCTTTTTCTGGCGTGTTCATTACAATAATTACTTCATATATATTGATGTTCATACATTATTAGTTTTTGTTCTTAGTGTGTTTTTATTTTTTAGCATTTGCCGCCATCGCGATTATCTGACCTGCCCAAAGGTAGATGGCGTTAAGTCCGCTTTTCGTATCATACAATTGCTTAAGGGCAAAAAAATATTTGCACAATAATCGATAAATAATTGCTGTAAATTTGCTAATATTAAGAAAGCAAAAAAACAATTCATAATCAAATACAAACAATATCGAGCAACTCTGTAACCATAAAAAATATTGTATCTGTGATTATGACATAAATAATTGCCATGTAAAATATTCTTATTGAACATGATAATTAAGAAGTTATATTAAATCATAAACCAATAATTATATATTATTTAAATATATTTTTGTATTTTTCTAATTTTGTACAATTTATAAAATACTCATTCATTATTCAAAATTAAAAAGCTAATGACTTGTCTATGGAATCACAGAACGGAATCTTGTAAAAGATTAGGCCATTTCATAAAACAAATGTATAGTAACTCGCAGAAAATATCTTCGGGACAGTTGTATTTATTTCAGCTTTGCATTTTAATTTAAATTGAATCGTGAACCGCAATATAGGCCCATTCTAGAGGATTCATCTACGACTCTAGCGGAAGGGTTAGCAGTCTTGATTCTGCAATAGAAAAAGATTTGCATTGAGAGGAGACGTAAGGTAAACATCGATTTATTTTCTCCAAAAATGGAATCGGTCGACGATATTATTGAGTAAATGTTTCTAAATGATTTAAATAGTGCCTCGAGTGTTTATAATTATTTTTAGTGCATCCTTGTACGAAATGAAAGTTTGACTTATGCCACATATTCTTTTGAATGGCAGCTGGCGGACGTACTTTAGCGTAATAGTAGGTACATAAAATGCTACGTAAACCATATACTAGTGTTATGCATTATTATTTTGCTGTTTCCATAAGTGATGGAGTTATTTTAGTTCATTTCCAAACCTACGTAGAAATAGTGAATTGAATTGTTTTTTCCACAGTGAAATGTCAAATTATGAACTTGTCAAAGCTAGGTTGAGTCATTGTTGCAATCACTTTATCTTTCCAATTTATTATTAAAAAACTACTTACACTATTTACTTTTACTTAAGTAAGCCATATTCAAGCTCTGGGTCATAAAATATTTTCAATAATATTTTGAAACATTGTTTTTAGAATACTTACATTTTATGTGTTTTCTTATAAAAAATATCTAAATGGTAAAGTACTTTATTGTTCTGAGTATCTATTGTGATTCATTCATAAACAAAGTACATTACATAAAAACAATAATACATTTGAATATTTCTTTCTTCATGTCCTTGGTCACATACTATTTTAGTGTTTGGAAAACTTATTCAAATTCAACTTTCACCTAAACAAATGAAACTGTTTTAAACAATATAAAACTTATCATTTTAATGTTAAGAGCTAATCTGGAGATATAAAATTTTGATAATTATGATACAAATGACCAGAATTTTATTAGTGATTTTGATTTAATTAATTTATTAAATGTATTTTAAAAATATGTTGGAAGCAGTGAATTTTTAAGGTATTAGTATTTTTATTATTTGAAATTTTTATTTTGAACAGATTTTTACCTTTTTCTCCATCATTTTTAAGAAATCTTTTATGTACTTGTAATTAAAATATCAAATACACATCATAACACAACACAATTTATTTATGATTACATTTTATAAAGTTCAATATTCTATACATTAATGTTCCCAAATATTCAAAGAAATTCACAGAAAACAGTATTTTCTAATACTCTTTACTGAGTACATATTTATTTATGTATACTTGTAAGACTAATTTTATTAGTAAATGATTTATTTTTCTTGTAATTAATGTATTCAGAGACTAATTAGATATATGTGATCAAAAATCAGTATTTATTTTATTTTTGATTAATATTATAACTTTAAAAATATTTTTATATAATATTTTGGGTGGATATTGTTCTTGTCCGACAGTAGAAAAATAAATATCTTTCTCATCATCAATACATACATACATAATTTTATATGAAAGTATTTTTTCCTATGATACTTAAGAATAATAACGCTAAATGGTAACCCCTAGCCTCATACATGCCTTTCTAATATTACTTACATAACTTATCATTGAAGCTTCTTTGATTGCATCTCATCAAATACCATACATTCTCTTGCAATATACTAAGGCTTTATTTGCATGTAATCACTCAGTATTTCATCAACAACAAATATCTTAAAATTCAATATATATTTTTGTTTCTCTGTCTTAAATTTAATTACTGTTTATGGATTAGATTAGATATTTAATAATACAATTTAATTAATACATGGTGCTTCTCGATTCAATATTTCAATATTCTCGAAATAATATAATAGAAAGTACAATATTTAAAGTGTTGATGATGTATTTGTCTATATAAAATATGAATATATAAATGTGATGTTTTATTTCAGGTAAAAGAGGCACGGGTTTGTTCACATATACTGAAAAGTACAGAACATTTAGCTCTTAGGGCTAGGATGTCAGTGTTGAATCAGAGTGGAGAAGAGCAGGTAATTTATATAGATATTGACATATAAGCATAAGTTTTAATAACATAATCATATCCCAATGGCAAATTTGGAGGAGATTAAATTTCTTATTAATATTAAATACTAATTAAGCAATCAGGGCTTTGTTAAAAAAAATAAAATTTACAAAGCAATCATTTAATTGCATATACATGCTTATTCAAAAATGGACTAAACAAATTTAACTGTGTAGTGAAGTGTCAAATACACATTATTTGTTTACATTTCGTTGGTTTATTACTCTCTGTTTTAGGAACAGACTACTGTTTTGTATAGATCATTATTATATGAAGATTAACTCAGATATCTTGTAATATAATATGGGGATCACACTTTTCATAAATAGATTAATACAAAAATATTGTTGTGTAACAAATGTACTCATTTGAATTATTACATTAATGAAAACGAAGGGACTATATTACATATTTAGTCAAAACTGATGTCTGTATTTTTCTAACATCTTTTTTATAAATCGAAAAAATATCTTATTTTATTTAGAAAAGATTAAAGAAATCATTAAAATAAAATACAAATATTTAAATTTAAAGTTGCAATAAATAAACCTGCAGACTTTAATGACCAGTTGTTTGTTTGTTGATAAAATCTTCTTGATAATGATTTTGGTGGTGGCTCAGGCACAGGGATTTGGATTGGATTGACTTTATTCTTAGCCAATAACATTTTTTTTTTTTTGAAAAATAACTTATAAACCTATATTCAAAGAATTATGACAATATTGTTATTGAAAAATCATAAATTTTATTAGTATTTCTGATATAAAAAAAAGAGATTGAGGTGGATATTTTTGTATAGCCTAATGCCATACTATTTAGATAAATACTTTATACTATTAATGAATACGCAACAAATATGTAAGTTCATTACAAATATCTCTTTCCTAAACTCAGTCAATATAGACTCATTAATATGGAAAGGTTTTGTTTTGGGAGCTTTTATTTAAAAAAAACATAAAATTTCATTGCAAAGATATTTTTTGTATAATTTTTTTAAGTTTTTCATGTAAACTGGGTCAATAGATAAAGTAATAAATACACCTAACTGTAGTTGAACTATCCATTAATATTAATGAGTTATCCATAAAGATTACAAGTTGTGATTGGTAGGTGTGGCCGGCCTAAACATGACATGTTGTAAACAAAATAGGTTTTACTAATTATGTAGTGAGTGAGTATTTTATTCATGATTAAATATTCTTTATTTATTTTAAATTTCTTTTCATTCTTTTAATATTAAAATTTTTCATATAAATTATAGATATAAAGAAAATTACATATTATGTACAATTTTTTTAATGTCAATATTAATTTAGATAATAAGTTAAATTATAATAATATAATAATCCTGGGACATTATTCACACACGGCCATCTGATACCAAACTAAGCAGAGCTCGTAGTATGGAAACCAGACAACTGATATACTTACACATATTACTTTTCTTTTGTAAATAAATACTTATATAGATAATTGCACCCAAACTCAGGACAAACAGACATGTTCTTGCACACAAATCTCTGTCATGGGCGGGAATCGAACCCACGACCTGCGGCCCACGTCTTTGTTTAAATTGTAAATTAATATCAACAAATTATACGATACAGATAAATGGGAATGTAAAGCATATTTTTTTAAAGACTTCCTTAAATCATATTATTTTTGAGTGATATTAATAATGTAGTGCAATTGTAATAATTTCGTGTTGCTATATGTATTAAAACAACAGTTTCAGTTTGACGCATTCTATTTGATATATTTGTATAAAGTCATATTTTTTGCTAATGGTAATACTTTCTTTAAAACATTATATTGGCATTTGTCAGTCTTTATATGATTTCCGCCTGGCCTCCACCATCCTTTTAAGGTGAAATATATTGTATCAGAATTATATTACCATTGGAATCTTTTTTGTTTCCGATTTCGAAAGGAGTTTAGTCATAATTCTTGGTACGAGCTTTAACCGAATGTGACTTAAATTCATCATCATTTGGAATAACAATTGCTTCAACATTAGTAATTTTGGTTTAATAATAACAAATATTGTTTAAATTCAATCATCTAAAACCATTTTTATAGTACTTTGATATACAATAGAATTGTATATAACTGTATTACAAAATACTACTGTACTGTTAATAGCAATTAGTATATATTTAATCATATTATGTTAAATATATGGAAAATGACAGTACAGTCTCCTGCTGGTCTAAACAAGCAGAAATAATAAAAAAAAAAATCTACCAAGAAGGAACCACAAGAAATTTATCCTTTTCATTACAGAGTTGATTCAAAACAATAAAATTTATGCATATCCTGCTTGGAAATCAACAAGTACTAACTCCATGCTTTCTTATCATTTATATAATCTTGTGTTGAGTGTGATGCCTTATTTATCAATGTTATTTGAGATTTACATGAGATTGAAATTTATCAATACGTAAAGTTAAAAATAATTGTGGATTCTTATTATAGAAACGAATACTGTGTCACAAGAGCGATTTATTGACTTTGGAAAGTCGAAAACTATGTTTATATACAAAACAAACGGTGTAATCATATATATGTTTTGATTTCAGGTGGAATGTCCCCTGTGTATGGAACCCTTGGAAGTGGACGATCTCCACTTCTATCCGTGCACATGTGGTTATCAAGTGAGTTATGTTTATTATTAACTTGACACAATGACGTCGAATCTGTTAAAAAAGCAGTCACTATAAAAAAACATATATATTGACTGCTACTGGTCCATAATAAATATATGTATTTATATTATACCATCAGCAGTTACTACACTTATTTAGATATAAAGTGTCCAACTCTTTAAGACTGGCACAAAAATGCATCATTATAATCTGTTTTACCATCTATCAAATTAATTAGGTAATTTTTTTTATACAGAACCACTATCTTGTATCTGTTTAAGTCACTAATTATGAGACGAATAAATGAATACCTGAAAATACTAGAAAATTAAATAAAATTGCAATAACTTTTCAAATATTTAAAACATTGGGTTGAAACATTTTGCGTTTGTTAAGTAAAGAAGACTAACATTTTAAATTCAATGTTTAAGAATTAATTTTGTATTTCAGATATGCAGGTTTTGCTGGAATCGTATTCGGGAGGGCGAGAATGGCCTCTGTCCCGCTTGTCGGAAGGCCTATCCGGAAAACCCTGCAGATTTCACTCCTCTCAGTCAAGAACAGGTACATATATTACAACTATGATCACCATAACGGTTTATAATTTATTAACCAAACTTTATTTGATTCAACTATCGAGTATCGAGGAATACTCGACAAGAGTACGCTTGTCGATATAATGTCGTCAAATGACAGTCAATATTCAATCATTCCTTGTTATTAATGTTATATATACATTAGTTAATATGGTAGTTAAAAGCCAGTAATATAAATTAAAATTATAAAAGTACAAATTGAAGAATATGTTCTCATATTTAAGCTCCTTTATAGGCTGAAAATCTTTATATTCGTTTGAAATTATCTGGTCCAGCGGTAATTAAGTAAAATGAGATGATTTTTTTGTTTTACAATTATTATAGTAATCATGAATAGTATATTAATTAGCATGAAAGTTAATAATATACCGTCTCCAAATTTAATTCAATGACATTTCGATAACGATTTAAAGGTTATTTAATTATAATTATTGTGTACTCTGTTCTGGTTGTTGTATATATAACATGTTACAAAAATATAATGTTGGAAATTATGGTAAATGGGGCAAAAAATTTTTGTTTTTATATATAGCAAGTAGAAATTATAAAACTAGTATGTTTTATACGTCTACATGTGTCGTTTGTGTCATGGTTGTTTAATTGTAATAATATGCATTATTTTTATAAAATTTTATAGGTGGCCGCGATAAAGACGGAGAAGAAAGCTCGCGAGCAGAAGCGACGCAACAAGACTCTCGAGTCTCGGCGAGCGCTCGCGAACGTTCGCGTGGTCCAGAACAATCTCGTGTTCGTCGTCGGCCTACCCGTGCGCCTCGCCGACCCCGAGGTATGACACTAGCACTATATTACCATGTTAGTTAATCCTATATTGAAATTATTCTCGCAATAATTTGATCTTGAGACATATTAAAAGAAATAATGAGTTCCTTGTATATAAATAAATAAAATAAAATTTGTCTCTGTGATTCCCAACTGAGTATATTAGGGAAATCAAACAAAAAATAATAATGTTTTGAAATTACAATTTCGAAGGTCGTTTATATATAAATGGTAGATAGTTTTAGATATATCATTGGAAAGAGTAATGAAAATGTAAGCTATAGAATCGATGAAATCCTTATTTAAAACTACATATTAGTATATATCAGTTTATTTTAAGTGTGATAAAATATATAAACGTATTGTTTTTCCAGATCCTAAAACGGCAAGAGTACTTTGGCAAATATGGCAAAATTCACAAAGTAGTTATAAACCAAAGTACTGCATATGCGGGGTCACAGGTGAGAGCTATATTTATTGACACACAGAAAAAATAATTACACTATGTTTAAAATGGAAGGTTGGCATAAATGTTCCACTGAGCAAAATAAATCTAAAATCATACATTCGAAAAATTATTGTTATTCCATTTTTTAATTGAACTCATAAGCGTCAGTAACGTTTCGTACTATTGTTGGAAGATTGCGATTAAAATATATGGAGTCGATTTTGTCTACAGCGTTAGTTTCTATCAAAACCGACTCCAGAACTCCCTCGAGAAATGTTCGGTAGTCGTGAGCCACACGTGGGACTACATGCTCGTCTGTCCGCAGGGCCCGTCGGCGTCGGCGTACGTGACGTACGTGTCGCCGGCGGACGCGCTGCGCGCCATCCAGGGCGTCAACAACGTGACGCTGGACGGGCGCGTGCTGAAGGGCTCGCTCGGCACCACCAAGTACTGCGCCAACTTCATGAAGAACATGCCCTGCCCCAAGCCCGACTGCATGTACCTGCACGAGCTGGGTCCGTACCGATCGCACCTAAACGCATCGACCACCCTCACTAAGATCAATTATGTCCTCCGGACCGTTTTCGGCCAAACTCAATAGAGATTATGAGAGCCACCTGCACAAGACATATTATATAGTGCACAGGTGTACTCTCTATTCCCTAACTCTAATAATCCGATAGGACGGAGATCCCACGACAGGAAAGAGTTCAGGCGCAGGACCGACGGTTTTACGTGCTTTCCGAGGCACTGGTGTATACACAATAAAAAAGCCTAACAACTTGTTATGAATCGACCTGGGGTTTGAACCCAGGACCACACGTTAATTCAGATTCTACTTTGCACAGTGCATTAGAGAAACAAGAATGTGTTTTCATACAATCAATTAAACATATTATAAGCAATAGATAAGAAATCTACTTGCAGTAGTAATAAATAATTAAATATTACATACAAATATTTTGGCACAGGAGTTTAATTTAGTAATGTGTATTATTTTGTTTACTGGAAACCTTATCTATGTTCGCAGTTAGATGATGAATTATTGCTTGGACTATAAATTTTCATATAAATCACGATTATAAATAGTGCACTACAGCTATCCGCAGGGCTGATCCGAATGTAAATAATAATTGGCAGTGACCCAAGACATATTTCCGTGAATTGTCCACTGAAATAATTATCGAGAATATATTAGCTAAGGTTGTTAGGCATAATATCGATTACTTAAAGGTCAATAATAATTTATGATATACTTCCAGGTGATCCGAAGGCGTCGTTCACGAAAGAAGAGATGCATGCGGGACTGCACCAGGTCTACGAGCGGCGCCTGCATCAGCAGCTGTTGCAGGCGCAGCGAGACCGCCCCGACGACAAACAAGCGCACGACGGTGAGCACCTCACACACCTACCACCTACCATTTACCTACTATTGTATCACATTGATAATAATAGTTACAATTTATTATTTATTTAATGCACATACAGCGTGTCTTAGAAAATGCAGAAACAAACACTTGTTATTGTACAAAAGAAAATTTTAAGATTTAACAGAAAAATGGTTTTCTCATACATACGAAACTATCCAATAAATATTATGTAATAGTAATTATTATGTAAATAAATATGTAAATAATTCACATAAAATCACTAAATTGAATATAATATCAAATACTTATCATCACTCCTTTACACAGATCTTAGATCTGCAGATGCAAAAGTTAGTTAATGAAATTATAAGATGGTTATTATCTGTAATATAAATAACGCGATGTAAAAACAAAAATATCGTTTCTCGTTTTTATAGTACAAATAAGTAATAAATATACATATTGGTAAAGACGCCAAGTAATAAATATACTGTTTATTATACAGGGTGTAACAAAATTCATGTCCGACCCGTGAAGTGGTTATTAGGTATCGTTAGTCGGTTCTATTTATGTAATAAATTTTAAAATTTTAAGCAAAATTTTACCCCGAAAAAAATTTAATATGACTAAATAACGACAATTATATTGCAACACAGGCGCGGGCCTATCGGGTAGGTCGGAGACGAGGTCATGACCTCAGTTGTCCATGAAATTTTTGTCATTTACAATTGAAAATGAAAAAAAAAAAATTTTTATGAGTAATTTTTTTGCATAATATTTTAATTTTTTTTACATAAATAGAACCGACTCACGATACCTAATAACCACTTCACGGGTCGGACACGAATTTTGTTACAATCTGTATATAACAAGTATAGTCCTTCGTATATGATTAAAAATGAAATGGAATTCCCAATTTATTATCCATTTCAGGTAATTCTAGTACGAATGCAGAAAAAGGCAGTTCTAAAGATGGTAAGCCAGGATATGTTTACGTTTAATCGTTCTTTATAATGATCGTTGTTAATTGTGTAATTCTAATTACTGTTTAAAACATTTCAGGTAGTCAATCGAACTTTATACCGACAACAGTGATCACATCGTCTCAAATAAATGTAGTCAGCACGTCAAAGTAAGTATAATTATGTCACATTATATAAAAATGCAAATCAAATACACATTAATATGATTATTAAAATATTTTATAATTTGTACTGTATTTATGTATATAAATAATTTATTTTTATTAGGATATTTATTTGTATATAATAAAATTTATTTGTATATAATTAAAATTAATGAACAAGGCATATACTGTACGAGAGTACATAGTATATATACATTATAAAATAGCTTGACATTTTCTTTCTCGATCAGTATTAATTATTTTTTATACAAGATACAATTTATATATGATAATAAATTGATGAATAAGACTACAAAGTTTCTTGTAGATTCTTCTTGGTAGAATTTAGATTCTGAACCTGTAGTAATTTAACATTAAACTAATCTTATAAAATGACAATGCAAAAGTACTTGTAAGAGCCTATTTAAATGATGTATATCTTTGCATAGAACACAAGTGTTATTTACTAATTGTAATATTTCTTATTCGCAATAGATCAAAGAAAGATACGGTAAATGGTAACGGCAACAGTAACGGCAACAGTAGCAGCAGCAATAGTAGCAGTAATGGCACGAGCGTTGGTAAAGAGGCGTGGCCCAGCCTTGGATCGTCACCGCCATCAGACAGCCCCGCCAGGAAACAGAACAGTCCCAAGCCGCATACAGGTTAGTCTTGCATTGTCATACATTGTGGAACGAGTGAACAAATTCATTATAAAATCATTTTAATATTCGATAATCAATTGGTATATTGTGCACCCAAGATAAACGACTACATTTTAAATAAATAAAGGTTTTTTTGTTGAATAATTATTAATTTTTAATGAGATCATTATTGATTGAATGTGAATTATGTGATTGTTCATTGTGTAATATTTTTGTTCAGTTAAGTCACAAGAAAATGGCACATCGGAATCGTCCAGTCCAACGCAGCTCCAAACACAACAGTCTCAAACGAAAAATAGCAAAGAAAATCACACAGACAGCAAAGCAAGCAGAAGTAATAAAGACAGTAATAACACAAACGGACAGCCTAGCAAGAAAAGCAAATCAGAAAGCAAATCAAAACAGAAGAATAGTAATAGTATTATAAATGAAACAAGTGAAACAGAAATAGTTGACAGCAAACCAGAACAGCCTAGTCCAAACAGTACGCAGACACAGCAAAACTCAGTCTTCGATAACGACACACAAAGCTATTTATCAAATGAATTAGATGAATTGGAATCAGATAGACACAGCCTGTTGGAAAACCACGATTTATTAGACAACAGCGATCACAGCCTACTAGACGACGATAATACACACAATCTATTAAATGATGCCAATAACGAAGTTATGATGATGCAGAGGCATAGAGAAATGCTCGCAGGGCTAGTCGATAATAACCATTTATTGCCTCAAATGAAAAGCCCACTAGTGAATGGTTACGGGTTGTTAGACAGGGATACAATGAGTTATCTAGGTAATGATAGGCAGATTAGTCAAATTAACCACGGTCTGATGGACCAGAAGGAAATGCTGCTCAGAGAACGCAGTCGGAGCAGCCTGCTAATGAGACAGAACGAAATGCTGGCTAGGCAGCATAATGTTATGGTGGAACCTAAGCATTATGTGCCAAATTCTAGTATAGGACTTGAGTCTGCTAGTGAATTATTAGGTAAGGTAAACGTTTACGTTCAGAATCAACGTTATATTGAATTCAATAATAATCTTGACACTGACATAATACATTTCAGATTACATTTTTATATATGATTAATAAATCAATGTTTGTTTAATCGAGATTAACGTAAACGGCCTGTGTCTTTTCAGGTGCTAATTTTCATCCAAATCACAATATGCTTCCACCGTTCGGTATGAGAGTAGACAATTCAATGGGCTCAAGCTCTTTAGGGAACACATTAACAAACACACTAACAGCAAACTCCTTGTCTAATCCTATATCCTCAAATACATTGGCGAACTCTATGGGCACGAACAGTTTAGCTGCAAATTCAATGGGAAGTTCAATGGGCAGTTCTATGGGTGGGTTCATGTTACACACACAGCAGATGCCGCAGATGCAAAGCCAACAGATGCAGAGCGGTCTCGTCAACGGATTCGATACGCCACAGTCTGCTGTGAGTTGAAAATGATTTTATTATAAATATTTAACCTTCAATTTTGTTTTTCAATAACAGAATTATGGTAGTGAGAATTGATATCATAAAAGTTTATGAAACATGTATATTTGTTTAAAATTCTTAGATATCATATTTTAAAATCGAATTAGACCATTGTTAATTAGTTGATATATTTTTAATAAGTAGGTGTATACATAATTGGTATGATCAATGTTCCAGAGCGAAGGTCGTTATCAGGCTGAGACCATGGATAAGTTCTTCACGGACTTCCACAAGGCGCAACAGATGCGACTGCTGTTGGCTCGGGGCGAGGAGAGACGTCACGAGCGCGACCTGCCGCCGCACGCCATGCTCAGCGCGGAGAGACTCGAGATGGAGCACAAGCACAGGTACCTCCACTGTTGCCACCGTAGGAGCCGATCAGGACGTACGCTTACGTGTGACCCATGAAGTTAATGTCAGCAGTCTTATGTCGCTTACTATATTGAAGAAACAATGATAGAAAATTTAATGGCTCGCTATACGAACTTCAAAACAATAACGATTCTATGAATAGAATAACCGAGCATTCATAAATGTCACAATTTCAACGAAGCTGGAATTAATTTAAAAAGTAATAATTATTTGATAAGTAGCCATTTTTTTTTAACTGTTAATCCGTTTTTTATTCTTTAAATGGATTAATTAAATGGAGTATCCAAATTGGATATCTTATTTTTTAGTAAAAATATAAATAAAAAGTTTATATAATATGCGAGTGTCTAATATAAGTTGTATTTTTAAATAACTGGTATTGTAGCTCAAGGGTTAATATTAATTTTAACGCTTAACAAAGCAATCCCTTTCGAATTAATTGCAAGATAAGAACACTTCCACACAATGGTAATCTCATTAGGTATAGGACGAGCAGTCCCCATCGCTCAGTTCCTCTCTCAATAAAGACTGTGTGTAATATTCCAGAATGGCCAACATGCGGGCGAGCGAGGCGGGCGCGGCGGGGGGGCGCGCGGCGGGCGACGGGGACGACGACCTCGACTTCGACCCCTTCAAGGAGACGCAGAAGGCCTTCGCGGAGATGATGGAGACGGAGGTCAAACACAACATCTCCAGCGGGTATGTGTGCGTCACGAGATTTATATTATTTACTTATAACTCACTATCTGCTCGATTGCTAAAAATAATTATGGCTACAAAACACTAACTTCTGTTTTTCCCACGGCAATTGTGGTCGCAACGAATAAGTTATTATTTTTCTCGTATAATTTCATGGTTTCTATGAAATTTTATTTTATTCTATGAAATTTACGCGCATTCGTCATGGTTTTCAATTATTTTTCTAAAAACGTTTAGCTACATTTCTGTAAGTAGGGTTAAGCATGACATAAATTCACTTATCAATCTTATTTTTTCTACTTGAAATTTAAATATTTGCATGTATTTGTAAGTACTTAATATTATAATCTTTGTAACATGTCACCGAGCAATAAGTGTCAAGTTCGACGAAGAAATTAACGCATCCCATTTATTGCCATCTTATTCGGTTTGATGTGTTACACTACACACACTAACATTTTTAAAAATAATTTTACTATGATGTAACGTTTTTACAATGATTCAAAATTTAAAAACTTAAGATGAGACAACATTAGTAAATCAATAAATAAATATTCCAGTGATAACATGGACAGCGTGCGCCGGTCGCGCCTGCCGCCGCCCGGTTTCAGCCACATGAATGCGTTCGGCATCGGAGTTCCCCGCCACCAGACACACCATCAAAGTAAATTAATCATAATATTGATTTATATCTATATGAGAACTAGTATATATATTGCTCAATCGTTGTTTACATAAAACTTCTAGTAACCTGGGCATATAAAAATTATACATGATATGACTTCTATATAAACAATCGTGGCCGATTTGCTGAATCTTCAGCTAGCATTGGAGAAAAAAGTCTCCAGTTGGCTTAACATTGTCAGTTGAACGGCGTAAACGATTCCAGGTTACAATTCGAACAACGCAATGTTCTCAGACTGGACACAGATGGACCCCGCCATCATGTCGACCTCGGTCAACTTCGGCAAGGCGCCGCCAGCGCAGGGCACGCTCAGCCAGCAGCAGCAAGAGTTGTTCGCGCGCTTCAACCACCTGCAAGTGCAGCCCAACGGTGTCAAGCTCCCCCAGTGGCCACAGCAAAAGATGTGGCCCCTACAGCACGGCGCGCCCTACAATGCGATCCCCCTGCCCCCGGGCTTCGCCCCCGCTAAGAACGCGCAACACCCCGCCGAGTGCATCGACGCCAAGTAGACCCACCGCCTCTAAAAACAGCGGATACTATATTTTCTATTATTCTCTTTCCGTTGGTGATGTGATCGATAAATCTTTGTATTAAGAGAGCATATTTTAAACGAGAGAAATATGATAACAAAGGAATTTGTAAAATAAATTAACCTATTTGTTTTATTTAAAAAAAAATGTTTGATTTATTTTTATTATATCATATAGTTTCGGCTCCCCGCGTCTTATCATATTTCTTAGATTTCGTTCTGTTAATATTCTCGACTGAAGATATATGTATATTCGTTATATATTATATACTTGCTAGAACATAGCCCTGTTACATCAGATTATTTTTTCTATATAAAAATGAAATGCCAATTTATCGGTTCAGTTTTGTACATTATTGAGCCATTTATCCATCATTGAAAAGATCATTAAAATTGAAGTATTATCTCTGACTCTTTTAATACATACACCTACATAACCGTGATATATTGTTATATTATAGGTATGATATAATTAAAAAAAAATAACATACAAGATGACTAAGAATAAAGTATTTTAATGTTATAAGAAATAAAATAAACAAAGAGGCCAGACATATTTATGTAACTTTAATAAATGTTATATTATAAATTAAATATATATCGTAATCAAGACATTAATAAGTAATTTTCTATGACAACATTTATTCTGTATGAGAACATTTTTGTTATAAAGCTATTGAATCGTTATTTAAAAAGAATGTATTCAATTTGTGCGAAATGTAAGCTACGGTTATATCTGAAAAGATATGTCTTCATCCCCAACGACGTTATTGACATTTGATACCAATGAATTAAAAAAACAAATAAAGATCGCCATTTGATTCGAAAACTTGGAAAATTAAATTATTTCTTTTATTTCTATTACACTAATGATGTAGAAGTATTTATGGCTGACTCATTGATTTTTACACTGGTTTTCCGTCGATATATTCGCGTGGATCAGGTCCATCCCATGGAACTGTGGTACCATTGTGCCATACGTATAAGCCACCGGCTTGAGGTGTCAGTGCTAATCGTAACGCCACTTCAGCAGCTTGTTCTGGACTCATGGTACCAGCTCCTCTTGTCATATCTGACATCACATAACCGGGATGCACGCAATTTACTAAAATACCTGTAATATTTGTATTTAATTATTTTAATATAGTACAATACTAGTACATTATTTTCAGCTTTATGCGATATGAAAATAAACGTTTTAAATTAAAATTTGTTCAGTAGTTTTCATAACTTTAGTCTAGGAAAGCTTGGGCATAGCAACATAAATACAATGGTTGGCGGCATATTGATCGTTTAATTAATGGTATATATTTTTTACAGTAGCAATTAAATTGATACCCACAAGCCCTTTCAGGTGTTAAGTGCCTTTAAGGTAGGCACCTTCTTGCTTTACGTGAAAAAAAAAGTAAAACGGTATTTTCATAACTATAAAAAGCGGCTTATTTACATAATTTTCACCAATTAGGCAACCTTTAGTATTTATTAATTGAAGATAGTTATAATCTCTAAAAGAGATTAAAAGTGTCTTCAAAGTAATCCATACAATCAATTTAAAGTTACCCATTTCTATTTTATTATTTAGGTCAACATTATATATAAATGAGATCCGCCTATAGACATATACACAATTATATATCATCTAATAAATCGCAGTTATAATGAATTGGTGTTTTTTTCAGAAATAAAAATTTATTTTTTTAACCTAAGGATATAAATAGTACTATAACGGAGTCTGATCATATCCAATCTCCGAGATCTGGCAGGTGTCCTCATTTATAAATAGATGTTTTAGGCTGGCCATACACGAACTGCTCTAGCGGTTAGCCAGTGATCAACATACACGGACCGCTCTTGCAGTCAGAGTCAACAGCTTGAAGCTGCCATTGATAACTGCTCGAGCAGTTCTGTTCTCAATAAACAAACGAAGCATGCGGGCGTGGAATCGAAATCGAATGGAAAAATCGAATCGACTGCTCGAGCAGTCAGTGTATGCCTGGCGACTGCTTGGACGCACGATGAAATTTCACCGTGCCGCCAACCGCCCGAAGCAGTTGCAACTGCTCGTGCTGTTTCGTATATCTACGTACGTAGAAGGCTGTAGTTTACTATCCAGTCGCAGCTTGAAGCATCCTGACTGCTTCAAGAAGTCCGTGGATGGCCAGCCTTATTCGTAAATATCGATATACATACTTTATATACAGTTATTTGGTTTAGAACACAATACATACCCCGTTCTTTAAGTCTCCGGTTCAGTATAAAAGTATACGCATTTAAACCAACTTTTGACACAACATAAGGCGAATCGCCCCAGCCGTCGGCAATTTCTCTATTGAGTTTTACAGAATCTATATATCTCTCCATTAAACTCTTCAAATCCGCTAAGCTAAGATTAGGATCACTTATTTCTTTTCTTAATTTCTCGGAAGGTATTCGTGATAAATGTCCAGAAGAACTTGAAATATTGAGAATAGTACCATGATCATTCATAAGAGGTAAAATTGCTTCAGTAAAGTTGACTAAAGCGAAGAAGTTAATTAATAAAGTTTGTTCTGCTTGGCAAATCTTCGATTCTTTTGAGTCTTTTAGAAACAGTATTCCGGCATTGTTTATTAACAAGTCAATCTTTCGTGACTTAAAAAAGGAACATAAACTTGACACACTTTGTTCATTGGTTACATCGAGCTGATGGTACTGCGGTATATAACCTAATTTCTTCAATTCTTGACAAGCCCTATTACCAAGATCTTCGTTCCGTGACGTCAAATATACCGATCCCTTAAATTTTTCGCATAAACCTTTAACTATAGCAAAACCTAAGCCTTTATTAGCACCTGTTACAATCGCAATTTTGTCACTCATATTATTTTGTTTTCGATATTTATTTATATGAAAACAGTTTTACGCTTGTTATAATGACTGCTACTAAGTCAGTATCTCAAAAAATGTGTGTAAGTACTTACTTATGCATAAATAATAATTAGTGATAAGTGATAACATTCGATCTTACATACATAAGTTTTGTCAGCAAAACAATTTTAACTGTTGGTTATATACTATACTAAAGAAACAAAAACAATTACACTGATAAAACTTAACTTAGTTTTTATTTATGAAAGAAAAAAATACTGATTATATTTGCAGGCTGGTAAATTATACAATCAGTTAAGCCATGGATATATTTTTTTCTTTAAATATATATATTTTATTCTATAAATGACCATGAATTCGTCATTTGAAGTGATAAATAATATTATCTCCGTGAGATTTCTTAATGACAACTTTTTAAAATAACATATATTTTTTGGTTATTTGAAATGTGAGATTGCTTACAATAAAGACAATTCACAAAAAAACTAAATTTAAAATCAAATATGGCACAAGTACACCGTTTTTATAGATGATACAAATAAAATTAAAACATTCGAGCACAATACACAGTAATGAGTATGTAAATTGTAAAGTAATAAATAATAATTATTATTATTCCGTTATTCGTAAGATATAATTAGTTTTTGTAAGATTGGTTGCATTGTCAGCTTTTATTGCCAGTGTGAATATAAGAACGTCACTTACTGACACTGAACCATCGATTGTAATGATATAGACATATTCGTACATATTTGAAACGACATTCATTCATTCGTTCCGGTATCAGCTGAGCCGAGTACTGACGTCTGACTGAGTGAGACATCAGATTGTTTGTTTACTAAACTCGCAGTTTGAACATTCTAGAATAATAAAGGTTAAAAATGTCTTTTTGGCCTTCTACGAAACCTTTATTTGGCGATGAAATGGTTTTGCGGTCTATCGATTGGCTGGAGAACTTTCCGTGGAGAAATGAAACAACAGTAAAAAAAGATAAAGATAAGTATCGTATTTGTTTACATGCTAAGGATTTTTCACCACATGAAATTACTGTCAAAACAGTGGATGGATTTATTGTTGTAGAAGGCAAGCATGAAGAGAAAAAAGATGAAGATGGATATATTTCGAGACATTTTGTAAGGAGATACGCATTACCCGAGGGTTGTCAACCAGAGTCCGTGGAATCCAGGTTGTCTTCGGATGGAATTCTTACGATTACTGCGCCTAGGAAACCGGTCGTTCGTCGCGACACCGTCATACCAGTTTCACATGAGGGCGGTACTAAATCCAAATTGTAATATTCAGTGAACATTTTAATTTTAGAAACTGTGATTATCTGAACTTAGTGTATGCAATCAATTTATTAATATAATAATATAACAGTGTAATTTGGTGCAATGAATTAATGTTGTATAATTTATCTCATTATATAAATTGAATAAGCCTGAATTTTAAGTCTGTTTAATTCTTGGTTGGTTTTGTGTAAATACTAAATAACTGGTTTAATGGTTTTGTTTCTAAGTGTCATTGGTAATAAATGTATATAATGGCAATAAACTTGTCAATACAATCTTATCTTATTTTTTATACTTTGCACCAATTGGATCTTATTTAAATTATTTATATAAACATCACATATACCTATTGTATGAGATTGAGTTAAGTCTTATTTTAATATTATTTCTATTGCAGCTAATTAATATTATTTATCAATACTTAAATGTGCTATATATACGAGGTACGTTTTGGCCATATCAGTGAGCCACGGGTGCAATCCAATCTGGCGTATTTTTTAGTAGGTAGCGGCTAAGAATGATTTACGTAGTAATGGTGAATAGTTTTGATATCCTTCCGACAGATTTCAACGAATCCTGACGCAATCCGCTAACAGAATTTACAAGTTATCCCAGCATCGTAATCAGTTTCATCTATTATGAACACGAGCGTTAGATGTGAAATCGGATTATCGTCATTAAACTTGAATTTATTATAAGTGAATCCATAAAATCAATCATCAGTCAATCAATTAAAATTTTAATTGTTAAAAATCGCACAATCACTCTGTGGATGACATAAAAACCTTCAAGAAGAGAGCGTACTCTTTCCTCCAAGGCCGGCAACGCACCTGCAAGTCCTCGGATGTTGCAGGTGTCCATGGGCGGTGGTAGTCACTTTCCATCAGGTGAGCCTCCTGCTCGTTTGCCCCCTCTTATATAAAAAAAAACTCCAATTATAGTTTATAAACGACACAATAACAATGTAGATCCAGGATATTTGGTAAAAAAACTCAGCTTAGAGGAATAAAAAGACATTCCTCGTTGCCCTCCAAAATAATAATCAATATAGTTTATATCGGAGCATTTCCGGTTACAAAATATCGGACTGTTGACCATAGTGAATACGGTTCGTCGTTCGTATACAGGGTTATTTGTAACGACCCAGCAACCTCGCAGGACTAGATAGCTAACACCACAAGCAACAACTTTTGTTCACAATTTAAAAATATAATTTATAATATTTGTTTCATATTACATTGATATACATGTACTATATATGTAAATATTTGTAAATTAAGCTTTAAATATGTTAAGTGGTAATTTTTTATTTTTTTACAGTTAGATATTAATAATTTAGTAAGTATTATACTTAGCTACACATTTGAAACTTGACGTGTTTAATATTGACATCCTATCCTGAGAATTTGGACTTTCATGCTTTTATGCAGACGAAGGGTATGCATAGTGCTCGAAATTATCTATAAGGCTACAAAAAATCGACGAATCGCTTCCAGAAAAAGTTAGGTTGTTTCCTGCTATATAACATTCAAATAATACAATTCGACACTTACAATAAATCACAAATCGTGTCAACAATGAATGAATTACTTTACCTTTCAGTCCGCCAACAAAATTGCAGTTTTTAATTCGTCTTTTTTTAACAATGCTTTTGAGATCAAGGAATCTCCTAATTGTATTATTATATTCTCACCCCAAAACCTAGCAAATGCACTTTCGTTTGTGTTTTGGATACTTTTGTGAAACAAACAATTCTTAAACACACAACATGTTCTATTACATGTCCAATAATCTATACTTATATTATAAAGAAACATTTGTGTTATTGTATGTATGTTTGTAATGTTTTCACACAAAAACTATCATCAATCGATCTCCAATATTCTTCTTTCACCATTAGAAAGCTAAATCGTCACTTAGTGACATAGGCTATATTACATTTAAAAAAATAGAGATCTATAGAGAGAAAAATAAAAATGCAATAATATACAACCCAAGGTGTGAAAAAATAAGTCATAAAAAATCTGTCATCGCTTACGCTGCAGAAACTATTGATGATAGAACAAAAAAAAATTCTACAGTATTATAGAACGTATCAATATCTACAAAAAAGTCCATGATACCATATGTCCAACTACTGTAGTTATGCCATTATAACTACTTTTTTACATTTTGAAAGTTGATAAATGCGCCGACAATAATCAAACCATATTATATTATTTATATCCTGTATTAATCCTTAACCCATTAAATCATATTTTATTAAAGACCGATATCTGTAAAATACTTTTGAAATTATTAAAAACGGACATTCCATTCAAAAGATATAACGAATTTAAAAATGTCAATCTAAAGAAAATAATGCAATGATTAAATAATGCTGTGTGACGCTGCGGAGGTGGGAGGGAAAGGGGCATCGATATCTATATCTATATAAAACTGAAGTTTGTTTGTTTGATCCGGCTAATATCAGGAAATACTTGTTCAAATTTAAAAAAAAAATTGTGTTGTCCTTTTATTGTGGAAGGCTCTAGGCTTAGGTATTATTGTTCATTATATTTTAATTAATTATACGCGGGTGAAATCGTGGGGCATAGCTAGTATATAAATAAATTACAAATTTTTGGGGAAAACAAATGATTATCTATAAAATGTAGCTGTGGAACTACACTACGTGTTACTTACGTGTATTTTGATTGCGTTTCGGCTTACCTGGAAACTTTCAATTCAGGTGTTAATATTACTAAACCTAACTTCCTCGTTAGTCTAGTGGCTAGATATAAGGCCGCAGACCTGACGGTCCTGGGGTCAATTCCCAGGTCGGGCCAATAAATAGTTATTGGGTTTTTCTTTCAGAAAATTCTCGGTAGCAGCCCAGAGTCTGGAAGTTTTAAGTGTGTAGACTCCCGTGCCTCGAAAAGCACGTTAAGGACCAACGTCCTGCGCCTGAACTTTTTCCGGACGTGTCGGATTGCCGTCCCATCGGATTATGAGAGCTAAGGAAAAGAGAGTGCACCTGTTTGCGCGCACACTTGTGCACTATAATATCTCCTGCACAGTTGGTTTACCTCTATTGAGATTGGCCGCAATGGCCGAAATCGGTCTGGAGGACCTTAATATTACTAAGTATTCGGTATATTCCCCGGATTTGCCGAACATTAATATTCCGACAAAAAATCCGATACTCTTTCCATTTTACTTCCATTAAAATATTGACTCCATGCTTGCCTGACGTATGACAATAAATTTTAAATTTAGTATCACATTCAAGTATCTATTTAATAATGATATTAAATAGATAATAGGTACATAGATACATGTAATACTCTGCTTTAGTTTTTTGACGAAAATGGCGGAGGCTTCTTATTTATTTGCAGTATTGTGGAATAGTGTGGAATATAGTGGTATAATTTATTGAAATGTCCGATGAACATGCGGTGTTTGCAAAATTTATACATACAAAAAATATAAGCCAGTTTTACAATTCCATACCAGAACCATAGTCCATAGCTAATCTTGAAAAAAAAACTTGATTTTTAAATGCTTTTCAATGATACCTACTTGCAGTAATTCTTTAGTTATCTTTTTAAATTAAATGTGCTGTTGATACACAATGGTCAGGTATTTAATTAATTGATATCTGCAGGTGTTTCAACTAAGTCAATTTATCTTTATTCGTAATAATAAAATCACAATCAGTTTTTCATTTTGATAAGAAAACCATCAGATATAAGATTACATACACCTCATCTATACTCTTTGAATCAGAACAATGTCCATTTTGAATATAAGAATGCGCTTGAAAATACGTCCGAATTTACATTTTAGTAAAATGATCTGTAATAAGTGCTAATAAGGTATATATTGGATTGTTAACATTGAACGACGATAAGTGACCCTGATCTCAGATTTGTTAGATCAGTCCCTAACGGACCGCCTGCTGAAATCGACGCGAGTCATATTATATGGTGAGTTTTCAGACTATAAACCCCTAAATATATGGTATTACACAATTATTTCTATAAGACTTAAAGTACACTAAGAGCGATGCAAGCCAGTTTTTTATTTTATTTAGTTTATTCTACTCTTTGTTTTAACTGTGTAAGCGACATGTATTCATGATTGGAGTGTTATTATGTTTCTGAGAGGAACCCGACAAGGAAGAAAATACTTGGACCAGCCAAGTATTTTCTTCCTTGTCGGGGTTTAACCGCCTAAAAATATATTTGAATTCATTTTCATGACGAATATAGTGATTTTAGTTCTAGAATTTTCTATATATTTGAGAAAAATAGACAATGAAAAATTATAATGCAATTATGTATAATAAAAAAATGCATAAATTTTAAACTTTGAACGCATGTAATAAAAACATTATTACGGCGGTTTTTATAAGTAGCTCTGAAGTCTAATATCATACATAAAAACATCAGAGTTCATTTCCTAATTATTTTGCCATTCATAGCTAATTACGTACATTAACGTTAGTAACTTACACCGCCGTCGTTTATTTAATAGTCAAAATTATTATCTTGTCACAATGCAATTACACGTGAATCAAAAAGCCAGGATTGTGTCGATGTGTGCACTATTTTAATGTCAATTTTTATCGTTCTACTAGGTGGTAGAGCTTTGTGCAATCTCGTCTGGGTAGGTACCCACTCATCAGATATTCTACCGCAAAACAGCAGTAATTTGTATTGCTGTGTTCCGGTTTGAAGCGTGAGTGAGCCAGTGTAATTACAGGCACAAGGGATTTTATGTCCCCAGTGTAATTACAGGCACAAGGGATTTTATGTCCCCTTAATTCCCAAGGTTGGCGGAGCATTGGAGATGTAAGCGATGGTTAAAATTTCTTACAACGCCAATGTCTATGGGCGTTAGTGAGCCTTACCATCAGGTGGCCCATATGCTCGTTCGCCTACCGTAATAAAAAAATATTTTACTATCATATCCTATTCACTCAACTTTTTGGTAGAGCAAATTTAATAAAATATAGTCTTTAGGTTTCTTGTAGAGATATTGTACATTTCAAATAAATGTGTTAGGAATATAATATTAAAAAGCAGTAAATTGTCCGGTGTGTCTGTCTTAATTAACTTGATTAGTTGGTATTAAACGTCACAAGTCGACGTGTGGCTAGGGTCTTTGAGGACCTCCGTATTTAATACATACGTCATTAATTGATAGATAAACGAGACTTATACATTGATAATATAACAAAATGATTGTTGATAGATAAATTGATTTATGTTTAATTTATTTATTATATATTATATATTGCGAATTGAGTAATATACTCAATTCGCAACTTATATTTAAATGAAGTAATTATATAAGCTAGAGATGTGTTGATAATAAATAATATTTTAAAATTTAAACATTATTTAGTTCCATTGAACCACCATGGCAGCGGTGGAACCGGAGACATTCCTAGAATACATAATAATTGAGTACCGATGGCTTCTCGTGATCACCACATTGATGCCTCTTTCGTTCCTGTGGAAAATCTGGTCAGCGTGCAGAAACTATGTCGTGTTCACATTGAACAGTGCACCAAAAGCTCATGAGAGTAAAGTCAAAGATGTCCAGAGGCAGGTAAGTGTATTTTTTATATTTTACCAAGTCATATGTTTACTGAAAGTTGAACCATTACTTTATCATAAATCCAGCGAGATTATAAGCTGTTGAAAAATTATGAACAGCGCATTTTTTTTTAATACAACGGCTTATTTGAGTTAAATAATAAACGGACTAATAACGCCAGCGCCGTTAGTTTGACCTCGTGAATAATATGACAGTCTATAGTCTAGACTTATTATAATAAATATTTATAACAATGACTGCCTCGTAGGTTTAATGTCTAGACGTAAGGCCGCAGACCCAAAGATCCTGGAATCATATCCCAGGTCGGGCAATTAAAAAGATTTATTTATTTATTTATTTATTTATTTATTATATGGTTTGATAGCGATTTTTACATACTTATGATACTAAAATAACATGTAATATAAAATTATAACTTGCACAGAGTAATGCAAAATCATATAAAAGCAAACACCACTTGCTGGAAATAAAATTCTGTAAACACCTTAATATAATACAATTTAGACAAATATAACAGCTGTTAACATCCGAAAATAAAATTAAATAATAAAAGTGAAACTACATAACTTAATAACTACAACCAAATCAGTGTGTAAAAAATAAAAAAGTGTATCCAATACAAAATGAAGCCGTTAATAAAATCATATTAAATTTAAGAGAGCTTGAGTGATTTTTCTGCGGAAAGCCCGACTGAACCCAACATTATGGATATCAATATGTTGACTTATTGTATTAAATAATTTACATAACCGAGGGATGATGGAGTTTGCGCCAAAAACCGTTCTTGTGCGTGGCGGTACAAGTGGGCTGATAGCCCGCCGCGGGAGACGATGTGGTACTCTAAAGATTATTTTACTTAGTAGGTTGGGGCAATCAATAGCATTTTTTAGAATGTTATACAAAAACTTAACATCGAGCAGGTCCCTTCTCTTGTCAAGGGACATTATTTTAAAATGTTGCAATCTGTCATTATATGAAGTCACTGTTTTATGAATCCTTTCAGAGTAAGACAGATGCCACAAAAATCTTTTCTGAATTCTTTCTATTCTTAATGTGTGAGAAGCATAATGAGGACGCCAAATAACACTACAATACTCCAAGTGACTGCGTACAAGACTATTATAAAGAATAACTTTCGTTTTAGTTTCTTTGAAAGTTCGTCCTTGTCTCATAATGAAGCCCAATAACTTTGATGATTTGCTTATTATATTTTCAATATGGTTAAGATATGTTAATTTTCTATCTAACACCACACCAAGATCTTTTACCAATTCAACTTCATTTAGATTAGTATCATATAAAGATACTGGCTTATCGTCAAAAATGATCAGTAGTAGCCTGGAGTCTGGAAATTGGAAGCCTGTACACTCCCCTGCCTTGGAAAGCACATAAAGCCTATGGTCCTGCCCCTGAACTCTTTCCGGTCGTGTCGGATTGCCGTCCCATCGGGTTATGATGGTTAGGGAATAGAGAGTGCACTATAATATGTCCTGCGCAGTTCGCTAATCTTTCCTAAAATTGGCTGGCCGGGGGGCATTATTATTGTTTATAATAAACTAGTATTCGCCCAATGGTAGATTCGACCAATAACAGTTATGATATTATTTTCAAATGATTAACAACTACTGTTATTTCTTTATAGCTATCAATAAAAAAAGAGTTTTTTTTTTAACAAAACAGAAGTGTTCTGAACTATTTTGTCTTTACTCAACAAATATTTACGAAAAAACGTAGACATAATAAAAGATCTCAACGTCTCATCTTTGCTGAATTAACTATAATAAGATTTAAATTGACATTAAATTGACCGCGAGGCGCGACTTTTAGCACTGACTATTTCACATTATGTCAAGTTTTAAACAAACACATGAGTTATTTACCATTTATAAGTCAAGGTAAATATTAGCTTTTGTTGTTTTGTCGTTTGGTATATCGGCATTTTTTGTCAATCTTTGCTATGAATATGAATATTTTAAGTATTTTAGGCTGACGAGCATATGGGCCACCTGATGGTAATTGGTCACCAACGCCTATATACATTGGCATTGCAAGAGATGTTAACCACCGGTGACATCGCCAATGCGCCACCCACCTTGGGAAGTAAGATCTTATGTCCTTATGCCAGTAATTAGTCTGGCTCACTCACCCTTCAAACACAACTTTTTTTATGTAAGAGGAGGCAAACGAGCAGGGGGCTCACCTGATGGAATGTGACTACCACCGCCCATGGACATCTGCTTCATCCGAAGACATGCAGGTGCGTTGCCGGCTTTTGAGGAAAGAGTTCGCTCTCTTCTTGAAGGTTTTAATGTCATATCGGTTCATAAAAGTCGCCACAAACATTACCAAGTACTGCTGATTTGCAGTCATCAGAATACCTGATGAGTGGGTGGTACCTACGAGTTTGCCCAATGCTTTACCACCGAGTGATATATTTGACGTTAAGTGGTCACTACTGTCATAACACAAGTACAACACAGTAAACATAACAGAAATATCTGTGACAACATTACTATCACGTGAAAAAGCTTCTCACGTTGCTTCCTGCACGTTGCACCTGGTGTTTTTCAATCGTTAATTTTAAAACTCAATATTTTCCCTTAAATGTAATACTTAATCGTAATTATATATTACAGGTAAAAGATTGGTTATCTGGTGACCGCAGCACTCAGCTATGCACAGGACGACCAACTTGGCAGACAATGTCCTTTCGCCAGGGCATTTACAAGAAAATGTTTACCAACATACAAATCAATCTCGTCGACGTGCTCGAAGTTGATACTAAGAACATGGTCAGTATAAATATTAAATAAGTATATTTTTTTCTAAGTTGTATGTAAAACAGAGGTCCTTGCCAAGTTGACATTCTACAATTGTAAACGCTAATAGAAAACTAAACAAATGTATAAGAATGACAACCCTCAACGATAAGTAACATGGTCATTCTCATACAATTAGTTTTTTTTCATTAAGGCATGTTTATTTCGAAAATTTTCCGCCAATGTCACGCATACTAGCTGTGGACGAAGCTGTCGGTCGAAACTGTTTAAAATTCAAACGTAAAAATAAATGTAAAATGTATATGGACTAGGATAAGATTCGATTTAAATATATTTAACGCTATAGAGCTGCATGTGGAACTTTACAGACGTCAGAAATATGGGCATTTTTGTTTATATAGAATATAGATGGTGTTGCGTAATAAGATTTTTTACTGTTGTAACGTTTCCTGCATTTATCACTTTGGGTTATTTAATACGATGGTTTGTTTTTTTCAATAGGTTCTTATTCTACTAACATAAATTTATATTACAAAATGGGAATAAATGTTTCACACTTTCTGAGAAAACAATTTATCTCTCCAAACAAGTATATTGTACATCTTTTAGGCTTTTTATTAAACAAACCGCCAGATACATATAGTATTCAAAATGACATATTAAGAAACGCTTTTACTTCACCCCTTTTGTGTAAAAGAATAGAGATATTTGCAGAATATTATTAATGCGTCAAATTTCACTGAAATTGTGCCACATGTGTATTCCACCAATCCGCGTTGGAACAGCGTGGTGAAATGAGCTCCAAACCTTCTTCTCAAAAAAGGAGAGGAGGCCTTAGCCCAGCATGGGAACATTCACATGCTGTTATTAATATTAACATTATTTTTCTACCAGACAGTTCGCTGCGAACCACTAGTGACTATGGGTCAGCTCTCCAAAACTCTAGACCGTCTCGGTCTTGCACTAGCCGTGCTTCCAGAGTTAGACCAGTTGACAGTTGGGGGATTAGTAATGGGCACAGGAGTGGAGACTTCTTCGCATATATATGGACTTTTCCAGCATATATGTATACAATATGAACTAGTGCTTGCTGATGGATCAGTTGTGACTTGTAGTAAGGTAAAAGACCATAACAACAAGACTAAATAACGCTTACTTAGCGCAGCTGTAAACATTGTATGTATTTGCTGCAGCAAATAATTTATGACCTATCCTGTTATAAAAGTATATTGAGATATTGGAGGATTACAATATATAAAAGATTGTGATACATAAAATTAATCAAAGATTACATGTGTGTTATTTATTATGTTGTAGTCTATAACAAAGTCAAAAGGTTAAACAGATAATAATTTAAAAATAAACTTGGGTAATTAATTTTGTTTATTTTTTAAAGGAAGAAAACCCAGATCTCTTTTACGCAGTGCCATGGTCATATGGAACTTTAGGATTCTTGACTTCGGTCGTCATTAAAGTTGTTCCAGCCAAAAAGTAAGATATATTTGAATTCGTAATTAATATTAAGTTCTCCAGATGTGCTGGTGAGGCAATAAACTGTTTAAGGATTTTTTTACGAATTTTTAGATAAGATAGGCAAGACTATTATTTAATAAACTAAATTTAAAAACCACGCTAAAATACCATTAATGTGTTGACATTGTGTTTTTAGATACGTACGTCTTGAATATCATCCTTATACGAATTTATCAGATCTAGCGAAGCGATTCCAAGAAGAATCAGTGAAGAAAACACATCAGTTTATCGAAGCTTTGCTTTATACGAAAGATAGCGGCGTGGTGATGACTGGTGACATGGTGGATGAAGTGGGAAGCGATGGAAAGGTACTCTTTTATATTATATATGAATAACATGTGAATTAAGCAGTAAACCTATCTAAAACAAGATCCCTTAAGACGGGAAGGGTACCGTGCTGGTTTTAGTCGGTAGGAGGCCGACATAACCCTCCATTAAGCTACATCACATATGGAGGGTATCCATGATGGACTTCCCCACGAAGAAAAAAAAAAGGTAGATACCTTATGTCGTAAGTCACGTGGGAAAATGAAAGCAACCCTGAATTAAAAAAAAAACCGCTTTTATTAGCTTGACCTGTGTAACGGAATCTTTCAATGCAATTTTCACTCACTTCAAGACGTCCAATTGATATGAAATTTTTTGCATACGTATTAAAGATCGATGAAAATACAAAAAAATAACTGTCCCGCTACCCTGTAACAACGAAGCCCCTCCCAATCCCAAGTGCCGGGCCGTGCCGCGTGTTTTTTAGTTTTTTAAACTATAATCTATTATTTTAAACCGAATTTGCCATGTTATTGTAATAAATTACTTTTCTAAAGTAACTTACATACCAAGTATGTTAGACAATATTTGCTAATACATGAAGAAATGAAAATACTCAATGATTTTTTCTCTCATTTCAGTTTAATCCAATTGGAAAATGGTACGCCGAGTGGTTTTTCAAACAAGTGGAGAAGTATCTTAATGAATATCGTCGAGGAAGTAAGAAAACCATCGTGGAATATATTCCACTAAGAGATTATTACCACCGACACACACGTAGTTTCTTTTGGGAACTTCAGGTAAAAATTGCTGCTAGAACATTAAAATTATTTATATATTCTAACGTTTTATACTATATTAACGGAGTCTTATAGGTAACTTTTGTATAAAAAGAAAAATAAATCTTTTTGTATGCCCCCTTTTAAAGCATGCATAAACTTCAGACATTCTGATTCATACACAGAGTATACACTATCCAAAATAATAATTACAAAATTCTGGTAATATTATTATCAGGCTTTTATAAATCATTTACTACTTTTCTTCTCTACATTGCAGGATATTATACCATTCGGTAACAACGTTATATTCCGTTACCTGTTCGGTTGGTTGATGCCTCCTGAAGTTTCCCTGCTCAAGCTGACGCAGCCGGAAGCAGTCACCAAACTTTACAACAAGGCTCACGTCATCCAAGACATGTTGGTCCCAATCGATACCTTGGAAGAAGCAGTAGATGTATTTCATAGGGAATTTGAGGTAATGTTTGTCTATTTTGTACCAATTAAATTGTGTGATGAATTACCTTGTTACAAACTGAATAAAATTTGTTATTTATGCTTATTATGATTAAGGAAGACAAAACTTACATTTTTAGCAAGATATTTCTTGACAGCTAAAGAAAATAATTCTCGTAATATCCCTTCGTATCCCATCCAATCATTTGTACCCGAACGAATGTTTTTTTTTTGTATTACATAGGAAGGCGGACGAGCATATGGGTCACCTGATGATAAGTGATCACCAACGCCCATAGACATTGGCATTAAAAGAGATGTTAACCATCTCTTACATCACCAATGCGCCACCAACCTTGGGAACTAAGATATTACGTCCCTTGTGGCTCATTCACCCTTCAAACTGGAACACAAAAATACCAAGTACTACTGTTGTGACTGTAAATGTGACTTAGTTTGTTTATATATAATTATTTTTTTAACTATTTGCAGGTATATCCCATTTGGTTGTGTCCATTCAAAGTATTCAACAATCCAGGTCAGTTGAAAATCCAATCTGGTGACTGGCAGATGTTTGTGGATATCGGTGTCTATGGTGTTCCAAAGGCTAAAGGATTCGAAACTGTAAGTTATTAATACCTTTTCATTTAGTTACATTTTGAACAAATAATGTTCAGCTATACACAGTAAAGTAAAATCAGGTGACAAGCAAGAATCATAAACGGGCGTGCAAAAGTTCCTTTTTTTATAATTATATCGAACTACGATCAGTGCCGGATTAACCACGTAGCAAGAGTAGCAATTGCTATGGGCCCCGTGCAAAAGGGGGCCCCGTAGGGGCAAGTTATGAGTAAAAAAACATATTTTATTAATTTAAGAGAGATTTCATTGCATCAGGGGATAGCACTGGTTTTTTTTAGCTTGTTATATTATAAAAAAAAACGGTTATTACTCACGAAAAAACGAGAAAAAAGTGAGATCAAGGGCCCTTCGCTTGCTTAATCCGGCACTGACTACGATAGTCAAGGAAATGTTTGTGTCAAAAGTTTTTGCTCAAAATTTATTGGAAATAAAGCTGTGCCCGTCTCTAACTCTCTAACCTTCAGCGCCCTTTGGTCGACACTTTCACTTATAAATTGCATTTTAGTTATTGTTATATAAATAATAGAATCACATTTATAAAAATCAAGCAACGATCAACTGGAAATTGTTTTTGCCATCTTCTTGCTACCTGGTATCCTCTCGTTCTGCCCCAGGGCCTCTGCTTTGTGCGATGAAATTAAGATAATTATTATTTATATAAGATTGCAGTTCATCGATAGCATGAGACGTACTTTATGTTCTTAAAGAGACACTGTCTTTGGATTACTTTCTGTCAACACAAAAATAATTTTTTACACATTTTTTAAATCTACGAATAATTCTAGCAAAGGTAATATTTAGCTGTCAAGACTAGTTGCTGTGATAAAAGATGTTGATCTAAGCTTCCTATAATTTTCACACACTTATAATGTATAGTTCAGGCTATTTAGAACGAAGTATTTGGCTATATATAAAATTAAAGCCCGCTAATATTCGTATACGTGACGATGAAAACCTTTAACTATGCAGCTTAAAACAAACACATAACAAAATATATAAATAGTTGAGGACAGCAACCAAAACCGATTAAAGAATTGTATGTGACATGAATTTTATTTCAATATTATTAATAAAGCAACCAATTAAAATCTGTTGATTAAATCTCACAATATATTTTTTCAGGTATCATCAACACGACGGATAGAACAATTCGTAACCCAAAAGCGTGGTTTTCAAATGCTCTACGCGGACACGTACACTACTCGTGAGGAATTTAGACAAATGTTTGACCACACGCTGTATGACAAGATGCGGAACTCGTTACCCTATTGTAAGGAGGCCTTCCCAGAAATATATGGAAAAGTTAATAGACTAGTTAGAAAGTAGATACAAAAATAATACTGTATTGTATAATTTTATCATTATAAGAATAACTTTGATAGTTCAATATGTATGATGTTTTTTTCTCAATATACAACAGTTTCCTAAAAACTCGTTTAATTTGCGTTCCTTGGGATAATTAAATAAGACAAAGTATAATATTTAGGGTGATTGATTTTTACCTTCCATAAAAGGGTGATACTGCTCTATGAGTGTTTGATGCAAAATCCAATTTTTTTTTATGGAATTATATTTATCGTAAATAAATAAGCACCAAAAAGTTTTTACTTGGTGATAGTTCTTTGTGCAAACCTGTCTGGGTAAGCAATATTGTTGTGTTCCGGTGAAGAGTGAGTGAGCCAATGTATCTATACGTATAAGGGACATATCATCTTAGATCCCAAGGTCGGTGACAATAGGTTACATCGCCAATGCGCCACCTGAAAAAAAATATTTTGTGAATATTTCTTAAAGCCTTTCAGCCAGGCCCTATGAGCACTTATTATCAGAAGGCCCATTTGCCCGAACGACGAGCTATCAACGGACTGAAATGTGTAATTGTGAATCTTATCTCTAAACGATATTAATACATATCCCCTAAATAATATAAGTTGATATAAATCAGAATAGGAATTCCTTGCCTACATAAGCACTCTCCATTTGATGACATATGAGGCTCTTTTTTAATGCTGTTTAATAAAAATCAACAATACTTTTTGAACGAAGTTCTTTTACGCGGCTTACAGTGGAGTGGAATGATAAAAAATGTCGCATAACGATTTAGCGCTATGTCTACCCGTCTCTTTCTCTGCATTACTGTCTCTTTCTTTTTTATACGGTTGATGGGTAAACGTAAGTGAAATTAGTTAAAAATGATATAAGAATATATTCAAACAAAAAAAAGAAGGTGTGTGTGCGATTCACACACGATAGAAGTGAAACTTCAGTAAATCGACAAAAGAAATAATATAAAATAGTATGTATATTTCTGTCTCATTTTTTGCTCTCTTCATCCTACACATTTTTGTATTTGTGTCTCTTACCTGTCGTTTTTTCCGTTGCATCCGGTTTGAAATCACAACGATTCTAAAGAAGTTTCACTCCAAAAATATTCAAAATAAGAGAATAGGAAGTCATAGAAAATGTATAATGTTTTCGAAGTTGTATAAAATTCTATAACAACGTTATATTTCTGGAGGCAATAATGGATACTACGTTGTAATGGCACGATTATTCTTAATAATAAGATAACGCTCCGCTCAATAACAATGATTTTATTTTTATTATTGCTTAAATGATTTTGTTTTATTAATGTCTAAAACACAAACTTTATATTTCTGATTCCATACTAAGCAGAGCTTGTACTATGGAAATGAGACAACTGATATACTTACATATACTACTTTTCTTTTATAAATACATACTTATAATAGATAATTACACCCAGGCTCAGGACAAACAGACATGTTCATGCAAACAAATATCTGTCCTGGGTGAGAATCGAACCCACGACTTGCGGCGAGAAAGGCAAGTGACTTACCAACCACGCCAACCGGCTCGTCTAAAAATTATTGTTAAAATATTTACCTAATTTACTGTGACAATATTCGAAATAAAATCTGTTAGAATTTATTAATTCCAGTTGAATTCTGTTAGCGGCGCCTTCTGTGAACAGTTTAAATTATGTTTGATTATATTGGTTGTTAACTTGTTACATTACGGTTCTGTGAAGGTATAATTTTCAATAAAAAAACTTGTGAGTTGATTATTTTTATTATGTACATATCTTATAGTTCCCTATTTTATTTTATTTATAATAAATTACTATTTTCCTAAAAAAAATGTGTAATGAATTTTATATAATTATGTTAATCATTTATTAATCTGTGATTACAGTTGACCAAATGCGGTAGAGGCGCTCTTTAGTGTGACAACAACACAATCATATAATCAATTAAAAAGTTCCTTTTAACACATTTTGAGTCGAAAATATATCGCTTCGTTCCTAACGGGGGCCTCCCCGAACGCACATTTTTTTGTAATATTAATTACTGAATCCATTTTGATCAGAAAGTCCCTTTTTATGCTATAACTGTATGTCCAGGTTGGGATTAAAGTCTGTTTAAAGAATGAACAGTATAACATCATTTCATGGGACATGGTTTTCGTCGTGAGTGCTCTTGCTATCACAATTGACGAAATAAATACGATTATTAAATATCACATTATTAACTAACTTTATCTTTTAATGATTTATATATAACAGTCATGTCTCCCTTAAATTGTAAATGCAAAACAAGTTTTATATATTTATTAATTCAACATTGTAAGTATTGTTTTAAATTCAATTCTGAATATCAATAGTTATGTAAACAAGAAATAAATCTGTACAATGAAATTCTACGCTGTTTTTGTATTTTCTATTTCCGCAATAGCGTTCGAAAGCTCATTATAGATCTCTTGTTATCACGGTATAATAGTAATTCCGTAGAATATCGTGGAATCGTTGGAACTGATGGCAGTAGGTCAAGTGTGAGATAGCAAGCTGAGTGAAGTCAATACCATCTCATTAATACTTAATATAATTTGTTCCATATTATCTTCCAAAAATTTTATAGCTTTGTTTATTGTTAAGACAGTTTGTATGTGCTTATATAATTGATTGTACTGTGAGTTATATATTATGCTATATGAAGCAGTACGAGCTTTTAATTTTTTTTTTTTTTTTTTTTTTTTTTTTTTTTTTTTTTTTTATGTTAGAGGGGGCAAATGAGCAGGAGGCTCACCTGATGGAAAGTGACTACCACCGCCCATGGACATCTGCAACATCCGAGGACATGCAGATGCGTTGCCGGCCTTTTAGGAAGGAGTACGCTCTCTTCTTGAAGGTTCTTAAGTCATATCGGTTCGGAAAAGTCGCCGGCGAAAGCTGGTTCCACAGAGTGATTGTACGAGGCAGGAAATGCCTTAGAAAACGGGCTGTTGTGGACTTCCAGACATCGAGGTGGTGAGGATGGAACTTTGAGTTCTGGCGCGATGTCCGGTGGTGAAACTCAGCGGCCGGGACTAAACCAAACAACTCCTCAGAACACTCCCCGTGATAAATGCGGTAGAGGATGCAGAGAGACCCTACATCTCTACGCAAATCCAAAGGATCAAGCCGGTCGGTAATAGCCTGATCGTCGACAATTCGAACTGCTCTACGTTGAATACGGTCAAAAGGAAGAAGCTGGTATTGCGGAGCTCCCGCCCAGAGGTGAGAGCAGTACTCCATTGTAAAGTTGTAGGCGATGGGCCGACGTGAAGTACTGTCTCGCCTTGTTGAGCACTCCAAGCTTTTTAGAAGCCAATTTAGCTTTAGCTTCCAATTGACCGCGGAACTGAACAATGTTCGAAATCTCGACGCCAAGTATCCCAATACTGGCTGTGGCAGCGAGGGGAGTATTCTCAAAATGAGGGGATATGACAAAAGGAGATTTTTTAGCGGTTAACGCGCAAACTTGTGTCTTATTGGGGTTGAATTGGACTAAGTTTAGTCGGCCCCAGTCCGAGACTTTGGTTAACAAGGTCTCGACTTCAGACACAAGTTTGTTCCGACACTCGTCGACGTGTTCCCGAGAAATATTGCTACGGCCGGTGTAAAGAACGTCTACAGTGCTGTCATCCGCATAGCAGTGAATGTTACTGATTTGTAACATATCATTGACATGCAGAAGAAACAGAGTAGGTGAAAGAACGCAGCCTTGTGGAACACCAGAATTGACGAATTTTAAGTCAGAGCATGCACCGTCGACAACGACCTTGATGCTCCGATCTGCCAAAAAGCTGGTGATCCACGTGCATAATTTCTCGGGAAGCCCGTAGGAAGGAAGCTTCGAGAGAAGCGCTTTATGCCATACCCGATCGAAGGCTTTCGCCATGTCCAGGCTGACTGCTACTGCCTCCCCCTTGGACTCAACCGCTGCAGCCCATCTGTGAGTCAGGTAAACTAGAAGATCACCAGCTGAGCGACCTCGACGGAAGCCGTATTGGCGGTCGCTGATCAGCTGGTGCTCCTCTAGGTACCGCAGGAGCTGGCAGTTAATAAGGGATTCCATTATCTTGGAGAACAAGGAGGTGACAGCAATAGGTCTATAGTTTGTTGGATCAGAGCGATTGCCTTTTTTAGGGATCGGGTGCACCAAAGCAGTCTTCCAAGAATTCGGGACTACGCCTAATGTGTAGGAGTGGCGGAAAAGGCGCGTTAAGACCGGTGCCAGCTCGGGAGCACAAGTACGCAGCACAATCGGAGGGATGCCATCGGGCCCACTCGACTTATGGATGTCCAAGGAAAAAAGTGCTTTACGAACCGCACTTTGTCGGAATTTAATTTCCGGCATCGTGGTATCACACCGCAAGATTGTCGGTGGTGTCTTTCCTTGGTCATCCAGAGTCGAGTTGGACGCGAAGTGAGTGCTCAAAAGATCAGCTTTCTCCTTCGCGGTATGAGCCAACGTGTCATCGCTCCTATGCAGAGATGGAAGGGAGGGCTTACAGAAATTCCCTAAGACAGCCTTAGCGAGAGACCAAAATGCGCGTGTTCCCGAAGGAAGACGCACCAATCTCTCGCCAATTCTGCCTATGTGCTCCGACTTTGCCTTGGCAATAACTCTTTTGAAAGACCTGGAGGCAGAGTTATATTCCTTTTTAAATGCGCTGGTATTTACATCACGCGATGCCGTCGCTTCAGCCCAGGCTTGATAGCATTCTACTTTTCGGCGTGACGCCGTTTTGCAGAAGCCACCAAACCAGGGCCGGGATCTGCCTCCGATGGGTACTGCAGAGTACGGGATGAAAAGTTCCATACCCTGAAACACCACATCGGCGACCGAGTCAGCAATGACATCTGGATCATCCGGCGAGAAACAAATCCGCCCCCATGGGTAGGATGCAAAGAAGAACCGCATCCCATCCCAGTCCGCTAACCTGTAGTGCCACACTCGCCGACATCCCACGAACCGAGGCCGTGAGGGGCGTAAGATCGGCACTGTACTCCGGACAAGACAATGGTCCGACGAGCCAAGAGGAGGCTCGACGGAAACATGGTACCCGTCCGGATGAGAGGTCAGCAGAAGGTCTAGCAGGGAAGGTGTATGATCATCCACATCCGGGATTCGCGTTGGCGAGGTAACCAGTTGTGTCAGATCATATGCCAAGGCAAAATCGGCCACAGATCTCCCCGCATGATCGGTGGTACGTGAACCTAGCCATTCGGCGTGGTGGGCGTTAAAATCGCCAAGAATCACGATCTCTGCGGATGGGATCTGCTGCAGCATGGAATCTGTAACCCTTTGCATGTGCTCAACGAGCCGGTCAGTTTCGGCATTACCGCTATGGGACCTATACAGGCACGCGTAGAATCGCGGATGATCATCGCAGTCTACGCGCAGCCAGAGAATAGATAGGTCCCTCCCTTCAAGATGGGCGAGGCGACGAGAGCAGATATCCTCTCTGACATAAACACACACCCCAGCCCGTGGTACAAAGGAATGTTCCAACTTGTACCCCGGGTAGGAGAGAAATGAGGTGTCCGCCGGAGACGATATCTGGGTCTCGGTTAGAAAGAGCAAGGCCGGCTTCGCCGTCTCAAGATGGTAGTGGACGGCGTTTAAGTTGGAATTCAGTCCCCTGATGTTGCAGAAGTCCACAGTAAGGGTGGAAGGGGTTGCCTTAAGATGCCTGCTCCGTTTGCCCCGACCATTCAGGAGCGCAAAATTGCCCCCCCCAGAATTCGAAGGGCAGCCTGGGCATCCCTGCTCAGGCGGTGTATGTCCTGAGCATGGATGTCCAGAGAGGGATTGTCCACCGCAGTCGCAGATGGTACCCTCCTGGGGTAGTTTTTTTTTATTCTGCGCATTCATTTTGTTGGGGGGGGGGGGGAATTGGGCCTCCGGAACTCTCACATACCGGACGAAACGCGGTAGCATGGCTACCACTTCACGCCGATTTTAAGTGAGAGAGTGGTACTTCCCCGGGCGTGCCGGCCCATTCGGCTACTACCTGAAGGTATGCAGCATGGCACTACCACTATAGTTGTGTTACTTCTATATATATAGCTATCACCGACACTTTTTTCGATTAATTCATTTTCGTTGGCATTTTATTTCGCTAAAAGACTATTTTTTGGTTATTATATTGAGGTATACAGGTTTTTATATTGCTTATTAGATCTTGATAATTGATGCGTTTATTTCGAAGGTATTTCAAATATTATAATTTTCTACAAAAATCAAATAAAACGTTTGTATGTACCTAACATACTAATCAAACCTTATTAAAATAATTAGATGAACCATTAGATGAATTATTTCTCGGACCGAAAATAAGGACATTCGAGGAATGTTGAGGACCCGTCATGACGCATAATATAATAAATAACTAATAAATTTATTACTAACATTCAATGTTTAAAATTTCTGTGCAGGTAAAAATGGAGATAACTCTCTTACATTAAATATTTTTGGAAAGGAGTTCTTTTATGCGACTTACAGTAGAGTGATTTGGTAGTGGCCCAAAGTCATGTCACATAACGAAATAGCGTTATGCCTACAAAATGCGATGCGCTGGGCGTTCGAATTCAGTACTGCGCGAGCGCTTTTGGAGGTAGGACCTATGCCGAATTTTTGAGCGTCAAACCACGCCAAACGATAGAGCGTGAGCTATATAGTGCGCCTACATATTGTAGATAGTTTTTTTTATAATTCAATTAAATACTGAAATATGAGGAAACTGAATAAAAAGTTAATTAATAAAAAAATCGTTCTTAAAAATAAAAAAAACAACAACATAAAGGTAATACAAAACCATATAAGAACCAATAGGGCTACGGCTTAGGAGCCGCACGCGAGTTCGAACTTCGAACCATGGTCTATTTTACAAATCCCATCATAAACTTAATTTAATTGGAGGGGTAAATTACTAAAATAATATTAAAATATTAGTAAATTTCTTAAAGAGGAGATTGCTATTATTATAAACAAAAAGGGTTAATTTAAAAATTTAAATCGTTTCTTAATCTTTGATTAGAGAGTTGCATAAAGGAGGTTGAGGTGCTTTTTGGTGTGACAAAAATACAGAACATATAATGTATTAAAATCTACATTTTAAAACACGCTTTGAGAAGAGAAGACCGGATAAAATGTAAAATGTCTAGCAAATGACGTCTTTTGGCTGACATGATTAAAGAGCGTGGAGTTAATCGTCATTTATTTTACAGATTAATTAATTTGTTGTTTTAATTAACCTAAGTATGTTTATAATTTATGGATAAGAGTAAGTTAAGTGTCCCGCTGGTTTTTCTTAGTAGAATCGATATTTCGAACTTGTGGTTAATTTAATCTTGTTAATTGATGATTTAAGGGTACTTGTAAGAGCCTACATGAATATAGTTATTTTTGATTATGCTTTATTGAAAATAACGTGTAATTTATCAATAACTAGCGACCCGTCCCGGCTTCGTCCGGGTAGCAGAATAAATATTCCTAAAAAAAATCTGTCGTAGCATTGTATCAGCTTTTAATCGCAGTGGGCGACAGCAGGGTCGCGGGGGCGCGCGGGCAGTAGCATCACGCGTAAGTATGATCGGTGTGGGACCGCTTGAATTTATTTAGTGCGCGGTAGTTTTAATTTCACGATAACTCCTAAGATATTAATTTAAATTGGATGGTGTAAAGGGCAATTACGATATACATGAAATGCTTAAAGTAAATAACTTATTTAATTTGATAAGGATCAATATCATATCCGATTTTTAGCTTACCAATTATACATTAAAGAAGATATAGTTAGCTATCCTTAAAAGATATACATATGCCAGCGCGGACTTTTCTGTAGATCTATGAAAGAGAAACAATTTCACCATACTTTATTTTGTTATATTTCAAAGGGATTTCACAGCGTTTTCGATGAAAGCTCCCAATCGGCTTGTTTTTTCCGAGTTCTTCAATAATTACCGTCATATTTCAACAAATTTACAGAATACATTAATGAATTATACACGTAAACCTCTGGAATCACTTTATCCATTGGTGAAAACCGTATGAACTACCGTTCAGTAGTGTTTTAGATAATCGCGTTCATACAGACAGTCGCCGCGCGGGACTTAATTTTAAAACATGTATTGATGATGTATTGTTGATTGATAATCGCTAAAAGCAGACGAAACTTAACGTTTTTATATGATCTCTTAATTGTAACCTTAAAGTTAGTGGGACTGAAGTATTATTAAGTTTTAGTAAAAGTAAGTAGGACGTAATTCTTTTCATACTCGATAGTATACATTTTTGTCACAGTTTATGTACACAAGTGTCAAAAAAGTATGTTTCAGGTATTGATGTCCTCCTTTCGCATTTTGGCAAAGACGGCCATATTTAGAGTAGGATAAATATTACGGTGCACAAGTGTGTGCGCAAACACAGGTGCATTTTCTATTCCCTCGCTCTCATATTTCGATGTGTTGGCAATTCAACGAAGATACATATGCAAACAACGGCTTCACATGTAATTAGCCTGAATAAATCATGAAACGGGAATATAATCCTCAAATATCATGTTGTAGTGCATAATGAAGAAAATGTAGATTAAACTTGTTAACCAAAATTACAGACACACGACATAATATATAAATAATTGCAATTTTATTAACTAAATCATGTCAATCAATCATTTGTACAGAATCATAATCCATCAATGATAATCGCGATCGTATTGGTTTTTCATTTTATTTCATTAAAAATCAAAATGAAGTAGACTTTTATATTTTATGTTATTGTAAAACTGCCACCCTTTCAGGATGTAAATACTACGGAGAAGAACAAGAAATTCAGCAGTTTAATTTAATTATACATACATAATAGTAAGTAACGAGTAGCATACCACTGATACAATCATAGAAGAATACAAAAATATTATTTGAAATTAAACTAATTTAATGTTAATAGATATGTGACAAACCATATTAATCTCCGTCTGCACTTAGATGACATGCGCAGAAATGTTATCACTATGACTACTTGACCCGTATATTATCATAGCTGAGTTAGGCACTGACGGGACGGCTCGTGTCACGGTATACTCTAATAATATGATTTCCGAAACAAGTGACTTTTTAAACACTTTAAATTTGATATTGTGTCAATTCTAAGTGAAGTGAATTGCGATTTAGAAAAAAAAGACTAAAACATAAAAATGAAATTTTTAATTGTGATGAAATTAGTGCTATGTTTCACGTCGAATAATTTTGTCCACGGTGAGTTTTGAATTTGTTATACCGGCTAAGTAAATAAGAAGTTTCGATGAAGGAAATTGTATTGAATGAACATTAAAGATATGTACCTATTCGTCAAATAAAAAAAAGAAATCGACACATTTGTTTCTACATTAAGAGTAAATACTTAATTTAATTCATTTTACGACCTACATCAGGAGGATAGTACAATTCACAGAGTATATTGAAAAAAACTCAGTATTTTTTATTCAATTAATACATAAACTGTCGAAATTCAATATCGAAGAAAAAAATAATCTTTTAATCTGAGTTCCGTTTGAATTTGGTTAAATCATAATATAAATCTGGCCCTTGTTAAAGTCTGACTTTTCTATGGTAAGATAAAATTTAATAAGTTAATGTGGTGAATTTTTGCGATTTAAAAATATTACTTACACGTTCCATGCGGTAAAAAGAACACAAATATATTTTAAAACGCCAATATTCAATTATAATAACAGTGCAGTGATGGCATTTTTAATAGTAAGTTATTGAATAATCTGAGAAAACAGACATGATTCTGTTGTCGATAAATCCAATTTTTTTTAAACATGTTTAGTAGTCGCTTTCAAACGCTGTAAATTACTTCTAATATACAAAAATACATCATAGAAAACACGTTACAACTTCAGCATCAGATATCAACAGTTAATCTGTAAGAACTAACTTCATTACTACCACCAGTGAATTGTTGACGATTACATAATACTTTTTTGGTGCGCGTATTCTTGAAATGTTAAAATGATTTTGGTAAATGTCTCATATATATGCAGTGAGATTCGAGTTAGTTCTTACAAAATAACTTTACAGCATATGGTTAACTAGGATACCAAACTTTTTTTGTGAATTGTGATGAGAATTTCATATACTTTTAATCCTTACTAATATTATAAATGCGAATGTAAGTTTGTTTGTTACGCTTTTACGCCTAAACCACTAAACCGATTTTAAAAATTCTTTCACCATTGGAAAGCTACATTATCAGCGAGTAACATAGGCTATATTTTGTCCCCGAATTCCCACAGGAACGGGAACTCCGCGAGTGAAACCGCGGGCAAAACTCTAGTATTCTATATCTTTTATTTTTTGATTAACGAAAGTGTTTTTTTCCTCTGAATAGCGATGTAATAAGGTAAAAGACGCTAGAAACGATTTATTTAAAATTTGACGGAACATTTTGAACTAAAGTTTAAAAATACATACATATATAATGTGGACAATAATGTAAACTGCCTTTTTATAGATTTTTTACCGTAAACGGTCTCATCCGACATGTCAGAAAAATCCGTCAGTTTGAATTTGATTGTTTTTACAAAAACAAATGAATTTTAAGTACATATCGCAGGTTCATTTAATAGTGAACTAAATATTTAATTATCCTGGAATAAAATTTGTCTGAAATGTCGTAAAGGTAGCTTATTATGGTCAATAGACTAAATTCTTAATAAAGTATGCCGGTCTTACCCGAAGTGACCTTAGTTGGAAATATAATTGCAATATACTACTGATATGATAAGACTTCATATTACAGAAACGAAGCAGAAGTTGAATAAACTAAAAGCCCAATAATGACTTACTTCATGGCAAATTACTCTCCTCTTGAGAAACATTTTACAGACTTCACCACGCTGCCTCAATGTGTACATTGAATACTCCAATTAAATTAAAATAATAACAAATTATGCTCATGAAAACCTACACTGCTTGTTTAGATGTGAGCCCACGATCTTCGATTAAGATTCCCGTTTTCTATCCACTGGGCTATCTCGGCGCTGTACATGTGAATCCATATCAACCGCTAGTATTAAGTTTCGAAGAACAGATTATAGATTAGGCACATTGTGTTTAGATATTAGATATCGAGTTACGCTAACATTGCTTGTAGCAGAACTGGATCCCTTCAAAACAATATAATATGCTAAGTTTGTCGAGGCAAGCTAGTTCTGTGCTAAATGTTATGAAATCTAAGCAGTAAAGGGCAAGACTATATCATAAATTAAACGATTAATATGTATAATAAAAAATGAATTTAATGAGGGTGTAATAGAGTGCAATCTTAGGTCACGGATTGTATCGTTGACATGTATTCAATAATTTTTTTTTTTATTAATTGTGACGTCATACGGTGGTCAAAATAGTAAGTCTGACGTGCTTGTAATATAAATGTATACCTTCTCGAGACGTCCTTAAGGTATAAATAGACATGACTGTAATAGGAAACATTGTGTTTATCCCGATCACAGGCGTTAATAGTGCATTATAAACATTATGTACGTACCTAAAACAGAGGTCGACGAGATTATCTGTAATTGTAAACAAATTGATAAGTATGAACTGCTTTTCAAGTATTTCTTGTCAGTTATATTTGTGAAAATATTTAGATATTGAAATAGGTTTATTGTTTTTTAAGCTTTACGATTATTACTTGCAGTTTCTTTGTTAAATTTATCTGTTACATCTGTGATGGAGTTATGGATAATATGACTGACTGTCAACGCACAGATAAATCATTGGGGTTAGAATCATGAATGATATGTTGCACAGAAGCTTATTTCATTGTAGCATTTTTAGGAATCAATTCCTTAAGGCGATTCATTTGGAGACAAGGGCTTATATGGTAACTTACATTTTTTTAAATAAGGAAATTAATGATCTGGCTTCTGTTTATATATAAAAGTCAGCCGTATTATCATTTATGCAATTTAATTCCTTAAGGGGGTAAAATAAGACGAAAGTTTTGTTAGTCATTTTTTAAGTAAGGAACGTGGAAGTTTGACTTAGTTTGCCTTACTGAAACTAATGTTACACTACCTCTTTAAAGAGACTTGTAATAAGGGGAGGGCTTAAAGCTTATTACGGTATGATGCTACTCTATAAATTAGATATATAATAAATTATAGCGGTATATATAATTTAATTTTAACCCGTTATCTTCGTTAGAATTTACAAGTGCCATGGTCATCTATATAGCAAAGTAATTAATTATAGTTTCAACTGTTTATGTTACTGTTACTTAAACAAATATCATAGTATAGTATCGGGAATCTACATTTAATAATAAGATAATAAACACACGCAATGTAAGCAAATTTTCTCACATTATCTTTCAAAACAACTACTAGTAAGTTCAAAGTGTAATTTTTATCTACGAAAAATACGTTGACAAACTAATTTATAATTATGTAAACTACATTTTGATAAGGATTATCACAGGGTAATTTAAAATATAAGGGTAATAGAATTTAATTTATTTATTTATAAAAGTTTTACAATTAATTTCGTCAAGGCTGCTTATATTTTTCATAGACCACATTTTATTCAGTAATAAAATGGGTAGTACAAAAAATTTAAGAATAATATTCAAAATATAAAAAAATTGTAAACAATTATATACAGGGTTATTTTTAATGACGCAGCAACCTCGCAGGACTAGATAGCTAACACCATAAGCAAAAAATTTTTTCTACGACTTCAGACATAACTCAATACATGAAAAAAAAAATGATTTTACAAGTTTTTGTCGTACTGTCGCGACATTTGTAGGTCTATATTTCATTCATAAGCGAAACGATGACGTGACGCGTCGATCTTTGCGATGCGCGTAGATTTATAAACGTTCAAGCGGGAAATTAAATTAATACTTATTTTTGTATGAAAATAAAATCTAAAAAATTATCAAAAGTCCTAGAACAAAAGTTGTTGCTTATGGTATTAGCTATCTAGTCCTGCGAGGTTGCTGGGTCATTAAAATAACCTTGTATAATAAGACAAAACAAGAAGAAGATAGGTTTTAACTTGAAGTTACGAAATTTTGCAAAAAATACAAAAATATCCCAACATTATTGAAACCATAGATGCTAAGACGCTATTTATCAACTCATTATGAATAGTACTTACAGATAAAAATTAATTAATGTAGATGGCATATACTAGGAAAATTAAATATTGTCTACAAATAATTTAAAATATGATAAGGGATATATAAAATAACAGATACTTATGTATAATGTAATGATTTATTCATAGTGAGTTACCGATCCACCAGACGGAATTGAAATGAATATTTTTGGTTATTTATTGAGAAATATTATAGACTGTACTGTACTTTCCGGTACGAATGGGGTTGGTCGTTTAACGCGGGTGAAACCGCAGGAAGCAGCTAGTGTAGTAAAAGTATGAATCGAGTTCTAATGTGAAGTCAGAGCTCATTGAAGTATATAAGATAATCACAGGTCACCTACAATATCTAGAACGGACTTTATACGACAGAATCATTATCTTAAATGTTTCTATACTCCTACACCTGCTTTTAGTTGTATGAATTTGGTACGTACTGAAATGAAAATATTTAATATCGCTCACGATAGTAAATATCGTGAGCGAACGACCTTCATGTAAATTTCTGAAATGCTTAATAAACATATATATCGCCAAAAGTTCGCGGTCATACGTAGAATACTTTTTTTGACAATCCGATAACGCTTTAGAAAAATATCCAAGCGGTCGCCAGGTGCCATCTACTAGTTGTTGCAAAACGCTACCGACGCATGTGTTCGAAGCATCGGTCATAAGTGCTAACGGTGCATCCGGTATCGGGTGAAACAATGTACATGCTCGCTGAAGGCTTAATTTACATTGTTCGAATGCGTGTAAGCTTATGTCTGTCCGTTGCAACTCTGTCTTATCTTTTTTCTTAGTATTGTGAAGATATTTATTTAATTCTGACTGATATGATGCAGCGTTTGGAATGTGAGCACGATAAAAATTTAACATACCTAAAAATCTACGAAGGTCTTCTACAGTTTTAGGCTTTGGGAAATCTTTAATGACTTGAACCTTATCTTCTAAAGGACGAATACCGTCGGTCGACACGTCATATTCTAAAAATTCGAGTTTTGATGTACCGAAACAACACTTAGATAGATTAATAGAAATTCCGTCAATATTAAAACGTTCGAATACCTTTTCTAAATGTTTTTCATGAGATTCCATGTCGTCGCTAGCGATTATGACGTCATCGATGTACGCGAATAAAAAATCTAAACCAAACAATACAATATTATTCATATAGCGCTGGAAAGTTTGAGCAGCGTTCCTTAACCCACAAGTCATGCGAGGGATTTCAAACAGTCCGAAAGGGGTTATAATCGCGGTTTTTTCGACATCCTCTGGTGCTACCTCTATGCAGTGATATGCCCCATTTATGTCTAACCTAGAAAATATTTTCTTACCTGCTAATAAATAAGTGAAATCCTGGAGCCGAGGAATAGGGTATCGATCTGGTTTAGTGATCGCATTCAGCCTCCTGTAATCTCCACATGGACGTAGATCACCATTTTTTTTAGGAACTATGTGGAGTGGGCTGGCCCTGGCGCTTTTAGATGGCCTGCAGATGCCCATTTCTTGCATGATGCGGAATTCTTCTTTAATTTTTACATACCTATCAGGTGGGAGTGGCCGTGCTTTTGCGAACACGGGCGGACCCTCTGTCTCTATATGATGAAAAACAGTACTACTAGGCAAATTTTTAAAAGACATTGGTTTTGTTATTTCCGGGAATTTACATAATAAAGTATAAAATTTATGATTAGTGTCTAATGTATTAATACTATTACCATTGAAATTAATTATACAAGCGTTAACATTTAAATTAGTCGTTTGAATTATTAGCTTACGTTCACTCATATTTACTAACAATTTATGATGGGTAAGAAAATCTGCCCCCAGGATAGGTTGCTTAACGTCCGCAACTATAAATGTCCAGGTATACGGTCTCCTTAATTTAAAATTTAAAACTAAAGTCTTTTCTCCAAACGTTTTGATTTCTGTACCGTTCGCAGCATATAACTTATAGTCAGAACTTACACTAGAACTAGATAACTTACGGGTTTTGGGAATCACCGACACGTTAGCACCTGTATCCACTAAAAATCGCAGTCCACTATTGACGTCGGTTATGCGAAGACGGTGGAACGGTTGAATAGCGCAGACATCCACCACTGGCTGCACCTTCTCTAGTTTCCCTGTTTCTTCTTCTTATCCCATGCGCACGGTTCTACGCACTTGGCAGCTTTCTCTCCGTACCGGTAATGGTAATAGCATAACCATTCACCGTTTCTAGGTGTCCGTGGGCCTTGAAATTTGGAACGCCCGCGTGATGCTGAACGAGAGAAACTATTGCGGCTGGAATTCCTACGTCGAGGCCTTGACCTTTCTAGTTCAGCAATTTTTAAACTCAGCTTGGCTATTTCTTCTAAAATAAGATTGTTGCTGGTGTCTGGCGTAGGCTTACTGGGAATTGAGGCTAATTCCGCTACTGCTGGTTGTAGGGTAGTCTCTATGACTTTGTCAGCGATTGCCGCAAGATGATCGAGGTTACTCGCTTCTGTAACCGCTAGTATAGCTCGCACTGCCTGTGGTAAATGGGTCTGCCACAGGATTCTCAAGGTCTCGTCAGGTACCTTCTCACGTGCCAGGTCACGCATCTTTCGGAGGAGCTGGGACGGGCGCTGATCACCGAGGTCCATTTCACCTATCAGCTTTTGGATTTGACGGGCCTCGGACTCTTCATAAATGGCTAAAAGTCTTTCCTTAAGCGTGCCATATTAATTAGTTACCGGTGGTTAGTGGTAAGCAAGTCTGTTACCTGTTGTATTGGTTCCTTTCCCAGCTTAGAGACAATAAGGTTGAATTTCGTCTCGTCATTGAGATTTTGCGGTAAAAGTACCGACTCAGCTCGCACGAACCACACACGAGGTTGATCAGCCCAAAACTCGGGGATGCGGGAACTTAATGATATCACCGCCATACCACCCTCTTCCATTTTTAAACTAGTTGGCGGATTCATTGTAATGCGGAATCCACGGAGTCCTTATCGTTGCGTTACTAATACGTCGGCATCATTACTCACTCGCGTTCGTCCAAGTGTCCGGGGTCACCAATGTAGAGGTGAGGTATGGGGGACGTAAATAATTACATTATTTCATGAGGACGCACGACATTTATTATTCGTGTTAACAGTTCGGCGATTACATTGCGACTCTCTGCATTTCGCAGTACGGCGCTATATATATACAAAGTATGTGTCCCTACAGCATCCATCGCTGTGTAAAACATCATTGTGAATTAAGTTTCTCCCTTACACATCTGTAGGAGCAATAGGTGATAATTATACTTTTTATCTATTCGTCAGCAAACTATAATCAGAAAATGAAATACAGAGCTATTCCTGACCAACGATTTTATTGCAGAATAATTGTAATTAAATCAGTGGTTGATTTATTAGGAGTATATTGATAGTTCACCAATTGCTGTCCAATTCAATGTATTACAATACAAATTGGTTAATTTATTTACAAATTATACAGTAACAGTACAGTACAGTAACAGCCTGTGAATGTCCCACTGCTGGGCTAAGGCCTCTTCTCCTCTTTTGAGGAGAAGGCTTAAGCTTATTCCACCACTCAGCTCCAATGCGGGTTGGTGGAATACACATGTGATAGAATTTCAGTGAAATTTGCAGATTTCCTCACGAGGTTTATATATATATTTCACCTGAAACCGGAAGTCCAGCCTTTAGTTTTTGGTGCCGATGAATACTTTTTCTTACGAATTTGTGCAGGCCGGCACTAGACCGACAATAGAGACATCCATTCTAGTCTCCTAATTGTAATCATCAGACAAATCTAGACATAAATTTTTGATGAAATTTAAATAACTCAATTTAATAGATGCCTAGAAATTTATAGAAAATGTATAATATTCTAATATACTATTTAATCTGTATAGGCCTCACATCAGAAGAAATTGCTGAAGTGACAGAAACCTGCTGCACACATGGAGAGACGTTTGCACTGACGTCATCGAGCAAGGATTGTTCTGGCGTGGGCCTGCCTGACGATGTGGATACGGAGCAGAAGGAAGTTTGCCTCTCATCTGTCAAGAGCTGTTGTGAGCAGCAGTTTCAGTCAGTGTCTTTTAAAAATAAACTCCGTTGTATAGATCATTTACATTTTAAGTATTATCTTTCGTAGCTAATAAAGATTAAATATATTCTTTTATTGTTTCACAGTTATATATTGTATGTGACTTTGTTTTAATTGCAATTTTTTTTAATTAGTTTCATTTTAAATTATTTTAAAATTACAAGAATCATATCATGCCCATAAATGTCTTACGAAGATATATTTTTTATGTAAGAGGGAGCAAACTTTCTTGAAATTAGCCGCCGTGGTTGATATCGGTCTGCAGGACCTTATTATATTAAAAATCTGTATACTGTTCACAGACTTAATGACGAATGTGCTGCCGGAATAAAATCAGCAGCTTTAAAACAATGTATGGTTCCAAAAAGTGATATTGGAAAGGTATGTATTCCATTTATTTTATATACAGTAATTGCTATTTGGTTTCAAAACTAATATTATTTATATACTGGTAAAAGAGATGAGAATTTAAATTATATTTAACACGAAATACGGTCTAATATGTTTCAAATTAGGGATGTTATTCAAATCCTATTATATACAGGGTCATTTCTTTTTTCAGGGTCATTAATGTTTTGTCCATTTCTTAAAATTACATGTCAATCATAATATGAGTTTTAAAAAGAACAACTAGTTTGAACTTAGCAAACAATGATATTATAAGTAAAAAGGTGTAGATAGGTTACAAGCACTCCGTGAGCAATAGTTCGAGATCAGGATTACTATCCACACTTCACCTCAGTATTATGACACCATTGTCAATGGATAGACGTCACGTAGCGAGTACAATTATAATTAAAAGTGACCCAAAATAACCAGAAATGCCGTCGTGTGTTATGAAATATTGCACAAATGATACTATCAAAACTTCTTAAACTTAAGGAATCACGTTTCATTAGTAAGTTTACTATTTATCTTAATATTTTCACAAATCAAATATTATATTCGTAAAATATGACGTTAGAAATGAATGAATGCAACAAAAGTATATTAATGAACAAGTGTAATAGAGAAAGACGACGTTACTGATCATAGAGTAAAACACAAACAGTGGTGGCAGTTGGCACATATATAATAATTTAATGTTTGTATAATTTATATCAATGAAAAAGAATATTACATTATTAATTATATTATATTACTCAATTGAAATCAAAATATAAATAAATATTTTTATAGTTATCTTCTTTACGAAAAGAAGATGTTTATTTAGATGTATAAATAGTGTTTAGATGTATGATCATGAAATTAATTAATTGTTTCTAGATTTCCGTTGAAAGGTGCATCCAATGGGTTGATATTGTTTATTTGATATTAATTTTTTATAAAATTGTTAATAGTTTTTATTTGCCTATTTTCAATGAATTTTTAGTACTTTTACAAAATGAATTTATGAGTAATCGCATTCATAGGCAATATCCGGGTAAGAAAAAACGTATTGTCTGATAATTTATTCTATGTCGTTTCTTTGACACGAGACGATGCACCCTCGCAAATATATTCGTCTTTTTTTTACTCGTTATACTTAAATCATGCCACCCTACTTTAGCGACGAATCGTAATGTAGTGTGTATTGCTATCAATATAAAGTTATCTATGTGTGCGTAACAGTGTCATTTTCGAAGATTGAATGCTATGTATGTAACCTATCTACACCTTTTTACTTATAATATCATTGTTAGCAACGAAGTTGTTAAGCATTAATGACAGTAGCTTAATATTTTATATATTAAAATATTTCCATTTCATTGTTTATCTAATAAGGTACGCAGGGCCGGACTTAAGCTTAATGCCGCCCCTGGGCACCGGAAAAAAATTCGCCCCAATACTGGAATTTTACTTAAACTTATAGTTTATATATTTTATTTTTCAAAACTAAAATAACTAATTTATTGAATTTCATAAATATAAGTTTTTCGTTTAAATTAAAGTCAATGGTGTAATCGATAAATAATAACATTTTTTTATATTCATTGATTGATTAAAGTTTATGTTTTAAAAAATGCAAATAATACTGCAGCAGATTCCGGCCCTGGTTTGGTTGCTTCTGCAAAACGGCGTCACGCCGAATGGTAGGTAGGTAGCTATCAAGCCTGGGCTGAAGCATCGGCATCGCGTGATGTAAACACCAGCGCAAATAAAAAGGAATACAACTCTGCCTCCAGGTCTTTCAAAAGCGTTATTGCCAAAGCGAAGTCGGAACACATAGGCAGGATTGGCGAGAGATTGGTGCGTCTTCCTTCGGGAACACGCGCTTTTTGGTCTCTCGCTTAGGTTATCTTAGGGATTTTTTGTCAGCCCTCCCTTCCATCTCTGCATAGGAGCGATGACACGTTGGCTCATACCGCGAAGGAGAAAGCTGACCTTTTGAGCACTCTCTTCGCGTCCAACTCGACTCTGGATGACCAAGGAAAGATACCACCGACAATCTTGCGGTGTGATACCACGATGCCGGAAATTAAATTCCGAGAAAGTGTGGTTCGCCGAGCACTTCTTTCTTTGGATATTCATGTCGAGTTGGCCTGATGACATTCCTCCGATCGTGCTGCGTACTTGTGCACCCGAGTTGGCACCGGTCTTAACGCGTCTTTTTCGCCACTCGTACACATTAGGCGTAGTCCCGAATTCTTGGAAGACTGCTTTGGTGCACCCGATCCCTAAAAAAGGCAATCGCTCAGATCCAACGAACTATAGACCTATTGCTGTTACCTCCTTGTTCGCCAAGATAATGGAGTCCCTTAGTACGGCTTCCGTCGAGGTCGCTCAGCTGGTGATCTTCTAGTTTAACTGATTCACAGATGGGCTGCAGCGGTTGAGTCCAAGGGTCCTGCAGTAGCAGTCAGTCTTGACATGGCGAAAGGCTTCGAGGTATGGCATAAAGCGCTTCTCTCGAAGCTTCCTTCCTACGGGCTTCCCGAGGAATTATGCACGTGGATCACCAGCTTTTTGGCAGATCGGAGCATCAAGGTCGTTGTCGACGGTACATGCTCTGACTTAAAATTCGTCAATTCTCGTGTTCCACAAGGCTGCGTTCTTTCACCTACTCTGTTTCTTCTGCATGTCAATGATATGTTACAAATCAGTAACATTCACTGCTATAACAACACTGTGGACGTTCTTTACACCGACCGTAGCATTATTTCTCGGGAACGCGTCGACGAGTGTCGGAACAAACTTGTGTCTGAAGTCGAGACTTTCTTAACCAAAGTCTCGGTATGGGGCTGACTTTCTTAGTCCAATTTAACCTCAATAAGACTCAAGTTTGCACGTAAACCGCTAAAAAGACCCCTTTTATCGTATCCCCTCATTTTGAGAATACTCTCCTCGCTGCCACAGCCAGTATCGGGATACTTGGCGAGATTTCGAGCGTTGTCTAGTTCCGCGATCAACTGGAAGATAAAGCCAAATTGGCTTCCAAAAAGCTTGGAGTGCTCAACAAGGCGAGACAGTACTTCACGTCGGCCCATCGCCTAAAACTTTACAAGGCGCAAATTCGGCCCCACATGGAGTACTGCTCTCACCTCAGGGCGGGAGCTGCACAGTACCAGCTTCTTCTTTTTGACCGCATTCAATGTAGAACAGTTTGAATTGTCGACAATCAAGTTATTACCGACCGGCTTGATTCTCTGGATTTGGGTAGAGATGTAGGGTCACTCTGCATCCTCTATCGCATATATCACGGGGAGTATATTGAGGAGTTGTTTGGTTTAGTCCTGGTCGCTGAATTTCACCACCGGACATCGCGACAGAACTCAAAATTCCATCCTCACCACCTCGATATCTGGAAGTCCACAACAGTGCGTTTTCTGAGGCATTTCCTGCCTCGTACAATCACTCTGTGGAACCAGCTTTCGCCGGCAACTTTTCCGAACCTATACGACATAAAAACCTTCAAGGAGAGAGCGTACTCTTTCCTCGAAGGCCGGCAACGCACCTGCAAGTCCTCGGATGTTGCACATGTCCATGGGCGGCGGTAGTCACTTTCCATCAGGTGTGCCTCCGGCTCGTTTGCCCCCATACATAAAAAAAATCCGACATTTTTTCAATCATTCAATAAAAGATACTAATTTAATTTCTTTAATTCCAGAAAATAAAAAGACGATTATTATTTTAAATCTCCAAGGAAATAAATTGATTAAATCGTTTATATTATTAATTTTTACTAAACGTGCCAAAATTATAATTTACAAATAATGGGTAAATTGAATTTCATGAATTATCAATTAAACCAAAAATTATGAATTAACAGAATTAATTTATTATATTGAGCAATCTTGATAAGGACAAAAAAAACTTTTTTTCACTTTCAAGATTTTGCCGCCCTAAAAAATTTGCCGCCCTGGGCGCTAGCCCCGACTGCCCCTAGTGTAAATCCACCGGTGAAGGTACGTTTATTAAATACTAGCTGTGCCCCCGGTTTCACCTGCGTATAATTAATAAAAAATATAATGAATATTCCTCGATAACCTTCCTCGATAAAAGTACTATACAACACAAAAATATTTTTTAAATTGGATCAGTCGTTCCTGGGATTAGCCGGATCTAACAAACAAACTCTTCAGCTTTATATATTAGTATAGATTGTGAATATTCCGATAAAAATAACAGACACCAATTATTATTTTAAGATGCTTATACAGACAGTATAGTTAAATAAAAGTATAGGTATCTAATTTATAGTTAACTAAAAGTATAGTTAAATTATTCTCATTTAAATTTATTTTATGGAAATTATTCCATATAGATAGGTACCATTCACTCATATTTTATTCTACCTTTAATCAGCACTATTTATTAATGTTTCTATGGGGGTTCGAAGGGTTAACAGCCAGTGTTCAAGGAAAGTGAATAAGAATAAATGACATATTCTCTTATTTCCCAAGGTTGGTGGCGCACTGTCGATGTAAGGAATGTTTTATATTTTATACAGTGACAATGTCTACATGTGGCCACTTACCATTAGTTGGCCCATTTACCATCTACTTACCTATTATACATAAACGTATAATACATATTAGAGATTCAAGACACCTATTGGATTCTTAGTATATATTTATATTATAGTCCAGAGATTAAAATAATGTCTAGAAATATAACAAAAACCTTGTCAACTTACCTACCTACTTTTATGGGTACTAAGAATAAAAAAAAATCTATTTTTGGAATTAATAATATAATTATTTTGGAATTAATTAATAAAAAAAAATTCTTAAAATACTTATGAAACGTTATTAAATAAAATATCACTTTAACGTGACACTTGTTTTCAAGTTCTTTAAATAATGTATTATTTTCAGATATGTTGCGAAGAATGTAAATTTGGTAGATTAACTGGCGAGTCACAAGGGAAGATAGGATGTGGGGAACTAGGCGATGACTTCTTTAGTCCAGCCAGTGCGTTACGAAAGAAGGCCTACTATCAATGTTGCATGGTACGTCAAGAGTCAGGGACGCTACCCTAATTCTATATTCCAAAAAAGATATAAAAGACTGACCCAAAATAAAATGTATTAAATTATTAAGCAAAAATAACAATCACCATTAAAATATTGGAGATTAGATTTTTTTATAGTATATTACTACTGTCGGATTTGTTATTTCCCGGTTTACGGAAGAAAGGAAAAATAGTGTGCGTGTAAGTGCAGGAATATCCTTACTTTCATACGCGTCTCAGTACGCATACACATGTAGACTAATAGTCTGTGTGTTATACAGCTCAGTTGGTTAGTCTCCTGTGAGCCCGTAGCTGAAATCGATTATTTAAATGATAAAACTTTTCATTAGGATGCTTCAGCAGAACTAGAGACTACAACAGAAAAGAAAGAAACAACTACAACTGAAAAACCTAAAGAGAAATGTAAGGCAAATTCTTGTGATCATATTTGTACGGATGACGATGGCAAGTTGCGGTGTGATTGCCGAGAAGGTTTTAGACTTCAACCCGATAAAAAGTCGTGTAAAGGTATCTTCGAATTTACAATTGGTTGTGTCTGTTCAATAATAATTACGTGAGTTATAAAGGTAAGTGAGGCACTAACAAGGGGCTTGAATCATGGGTGGCGGTAATTATCACATCTTTTACAAGATTATAGAAATTAGTCATTTAAAAGTCAATTAATTTTTCGATAAATTTATTATGTATACTGTTAGTTTTTTGTTAATTATATGTATGTGTTATCATATAATATATTGCCAGGTACGCAAGAATATCGACAACTGAAGGTCTTCTACTATAGCGCTATAACCTCAGAAGGAAGATGTAAATGATAATTAGTTTTTTATATGGTCTTGTAGTCTCTAGTGACGTGTTCTTGTCTTTGTTGTAACCAATCGGTTTATTGTTTGGTAGTTATATGTGTCTGCATGTTGTCTTTCCAGACAACACAATTTAACTTTTTTTTTACATTTTTATTGTTATTTTATCTACATCTTGTTTTGTATCTGTTGTCGTCCCTGTTGTTGTCAATTGATCTTCGTAAGATTCTGGATTCTTAAACTGGTCTGGATGGTGCTCGGCCAGCCTTTACACGATGAGCTCGTCTCTGTTATGGAACAACAGGAGAATAAGGTGCCCATGTTTGGAAGCCACGGATAAAACACGGTTATTCACAAGTTTCACCGACGCGTCGTCACTGATATTTGCAATTTAACTAACTAATTTATAGTACGTATATTGTGATGTATAACGTGACTTAATCACATTACATTAAATTAACCGTACTATCAGACGGTCAAGAATTATCATATCGCCTGCTCTGCGTGTATTCTATCATATAATGGAGAATGTTTTAACAAATTATTCGCCATGGTGAAAGTCCAGCATCAATCATCATTGCTGCACCTTTCGCTACAGAACTAGATATAATGTATTTATTTACATTAAAACCTTAACTAAATACAAATAACATTTAAAAATAATTATTATACAAGTCGTGACCGCGTGGAATGGTGGCAAGAATGCTAGCAGCATTTCCCCTTTGAATCGCAATTCCGATTCTCTGGGCGAAAAATGAACCAGCCCTCCTGTCACCAGTGGAGGCAATAAGGCGGGGAGTAATATTTTGGATGAATTTTTTGGCACTATTACTCCAAGGTCCAAGCGTTTCAACTGCAAACGGAACAAAAATATAATTTGGAATAAGAGACGAATATTTGTTATGTTTGTTCGTTTCAGCTTTTTCCGCGGCAGCTCCGGCTTTTAACATTGTTTCCCTGATATGAGACGGGAAATAATTGAAATTAGATATTTGCATCTGTTTGATGTATGTATATCGCTGTTCTTTTTCTCTCCCATTTCTCTTTAAATTACCTCCTGACGTTTACCCTGTTTGGTATACGGCCTTTCAATTGTCCAGAATATGTATTGGTGCATAAGTGCAATATTTGACGTTTGTTATTAATTTCTAGATATAAACGAATGTGCTGAGGCTATAGATGATCTCTGTACGGCTAAGGATACGGTCTGCCACAACACTGAAGGTTCATTTAAGTGCGTTCCTCTAAAGAAAAGAGACGTCAGTTTGAGCTGTCCTCCTGGATTTAAACGGAATGTAGTCAATCAAGTTTGTGATGGTAAGCCGAGTAAATTAAAATTAAAAACGATTTTCTAAATAGCTTTCATGTTTTTGCCGTTAATCAGATACATATAATATAAAAATATATTGTCGTTGGAAATGAACCAACACGTAAAATTTAAGCTCCGTAGGATAAGTGAAAGAGTTACAATTCAGTTTACGAGATTTGATTTAAAGACTAACAAACAGTACAGGTTCAATAAAAGCTTGTAGAATTACTTAAAGCAACGACAAGCGGCATAATTTTAGTTACTGATCACTTTTTTTTCAGATATTAATGAATGTCGTCTCTCAAAACCTCCTTGTCCAAAATATTTGTGTGAGAATACGATAGGTGGTTACAAATGCGCTGGGAAGCCTGGGAAACCTTTCAGTGAGGATGCTACTAAACCTACCCCAGAATCTGGAGCAGCTACAACACCACGCGCCAAAGTTGACATTTGTCCTATAGGATTCAGAGCTGGTCCAGACGACGAATGTTTGGGTATGTATGATACATCATACTATATATAAAAATTTCAATTGTTACCTTTAACGCTATTCATTAATAATAATGGTCCTCCTGACCGATTTCGGCCACGGCGGCCAATCTCAAGAGAGATTAGCCAACTGCGCAGGTGTATTATAGTGTACAAGTGTGTGCGCAAACACAAGTGCACTCTCTATTCCCTCACTCTCATAACCCGATAGGACGGCAATCCGACACGACCGGAAAGAGTTCAGGCGCAGGACCAACGGCTTTACGTGCTTTTCGAGGCACGGGACTCTACAAACTTCCAATTTTTAGACTCCGGGCTGCTACTAAGAGATTCCAACAGATCTCAATAACATTTTATTAACCCGACCTGGGAATCGAACCCAGGACCACTGTGTCTGCGGCCTTATATGTAGCCACTAGACCAACGAGGCAGGCTATTCATTATGTCATAAATAAACCAATTTAGACCTTTAGCGAGCAAATGTTGTTAAGTGAGTGCACCGTAACAGATGTTTTACATTGACAATTGATAATAATTAGTATGTATATTTAAATTGGCGTTTTATCAGTTTTAACCACTTGTCATACTCATGTAGTAATAGTCAAGTTTGTAATTGTTTATTGTGCACTCAAATAATATGTTGATGTTAACCCTTATGTTCATTTTGTATAGTATACTATACGTATAACTTTACAAAAATAAAGGATCATAACAAATATCTTTTAGCTTAGTTTTATTAAACATATGACATTTCTAGACGTATCATTACACTTAAAAAATAAAAATACATATATAGCTAATGCCCTGCATCTGTAGAGGTTAACACACAATTAATATTTTCTTACATATAAATTAGAATACGGATTTTGAAGGTTGCAATAAATTGGCTTCTATATAAATGTTTATGACATAATTTTTATCATTGATATATTCTCTTTAAAATAGTTGTAACCAACAATACTATCAGAGATTGTTCTAAAAAAACCATGTGTGATGATTTGATACCTTTTGTTGTGGTCGTTGTTTAAAGTAAATTGGGTAATAATCATCTCGTAGAAAGCATTCACGTCACTCTTTTCACAAGACAAAAATATTTCCTAACAGACATCGATGAGTGCGAGGAGACTTTGGACGACTGCCAGCGATTATCCCAGCACTGCATCAATTCTCACGGAAGCTATTTCTGCCAGGATCATGTTTCAAAACGATGCGCACCTGGCTTCAAAGTTAATTCGGTCACCGGTATTTGTGAAGGTATCTATTACAATACTTAAAACATAAACAATTAGATGTATTTAATTAGAAATATTTTCGTGTTGTATAATCCTTTTAACAAGGAAGGTTCTAGGCTGATTTTTATGGTTGTATGGCTGGTGTATATCATTAAATTTTTATTCATTATTCGCGGGTGAAACCGCGGGGCACAGCTAGTGGTTTTTATATATTTCTAAGAGTTGCCTTTGCGTGCATTCGAAAAAAAAAAACAAATAAATAAAAAACATACAAAACTTACCTCATCCAAATATTAGTATGAATTAGGAAGAGAATAGAGTCTGCTTATATGAAGACTATACATTCAACTGATTTTTAGATATTAGTGATAACAATGAAATACTACACGAACGAGCTTAAAAAGAATCGTTATTTATATAAAGATATTCATGTAAGTTATCATTTTCAGATATTGACGAATGTGAGGAAAGTTTAGAGGTTTGCAAAAGAAATGAGGTGTGCATCAATCTTCCCGGGGCGTATAACTGCAAGTCTAAGATCAGCACATTACCAAAGTATTATTATTTTTATATCTAGTATTTAATAATCACGATTATACACATAGGCCTCTTCAATGGCAAGCGACTGAGCTCGATCTTCTATCTCGCTCTCGATTTGAATACGCTGCCACTTCGCGTAAATCGTCACTCCACATAGCTACGTCCTACGCTACGCTTGCCATGGTGTGGTCTCCACTTCAGAACATTCTGCGAACACCAACCTGCCCAGCGTGGTGATTTAAAAATATGAATAGTAAATTAACGCACAACGGCCTACTCTTTGGTGGTAAAGGCTTGAAGCGTACTGGAGACACTTCAGTACGCTTCTTGTTGGATAAAATGCTGACATGTCCACATTTAATCCCACGTGCAGATTTCTTCATAATGTTTTCCCCACCTCTGCGGGATGGTAGAACGCATATTCGATTAAATTACAAGTTTTGTTTTACCTCTTTTTTGAAAATGTTTTATATAATAAATATGTATATTAAATTGTCTATTCAGATTAGCGACGAAAACATGTCAAGAAGGAACGCGTGTTCGACCTGGTGGAACTATTTGTGAAGGTAATGTTTTTTTGATTGCATAGGAAGGTGGACGAGCATATGGGCCACCTGATGGTAAATGGTCACCAACGCCCAGACATTGGCATTGTAAGAGATGTTACCATCGCTTACATTGCCAATGCGCGACCAACTTTGGGAACTAAGGTGTTATTTCCCTTGGGCCTGTAATTACACTGGCTCACTCACCCTTCATACCAGAACACAACAAAGTCCTACCACCAAGTACTAGAATATTGTGCAAAACGAAATATGTCATTATGTCGAGTGTTTTTAAAGTTTTAATTTCCTTTTTCAGACATTGACGAATGCCGCGAAGGATCACACTTATGTGACCAGTTCCAAAATTGTATTAACACATTCGGGGGACATGAATGTCGCTGCAAAAATGGCTTCGAGTTAGACTCTACATCAGGATCATGTGTCGGTTTGTACCAAATAAATAATATGGCGAAGTTTTAGTACAACGATCACAGAGCAATTAACGCAAGCGGTCTAATTGTCGTCGAAATTAATTTGGGAAAAAACTATTTATATTGTTTTGACTGCATTACTACCAGTGTCATATTAATATGGCTCATATATTTTGTAATCTTAATTATGCATACACAGATGTCGACGAATGCGCTATGAAACTGGACAACTGTGCAGCGGGACACCATTGTCTGAATGTATTGGGTTCCTTCACGTGTACACGACGACCCTTAACCACTAGCACCACCACCACCACCACCGCACTACCGGTCTATGAATACGAATATTATGATTTTGAGTGAGTGTGCCTTTCCTTACGTTTTATTACATTAAAAAACATAATTTTATCAGAATTAATTATTGCAACATAGGCTGATCTATTCATATTAATTAATTAATGAATCAAAATTAGCTACTTTGTTTAATTTAAGGCTTCTTGCTCTTTTAATAGGGAGGAAACTACAGATACATCTACATCTACTACTTCTTCTACTACAACACAGAGACCGACTACAACAAGCACTACAACATTACGACCAACTACTACGAGTACTACAACCACTACAACACAACGACCAACTACCACTAGTACAACAAGCACTACAACACCACGGCCAACTACCAGTAGTACAACTACAACATTAAGAACAAACCCGCTTCCCAGAAGATACCCTTCGAGAGATTATCCGAGACCCAGCTATAGAAGGACGACAACACCTGTTCCGCCATATAGAAGGCCCGATTATTATCCAAGAAGACCAGTAACTCCATTGTCTCCAACAGAGATAACAGTAAACAATTCGAGAGATCCAGTTACAATAGAAAAAGAAAGACAACCTGACGGTAGTTATTCCGTTAACACAAGCGACATACCCAAAGAAACATGGACTGTAGTTACTGGTAAAGACAGTACTGATGATTTTGATCCAAACCGAATCCATTGTCTTAATGGATATGAGAGGAATGAACGCGGAGAATGCGTTGGTAAGAAAAGTTTATGTTTTGCTTTTATTCGATACACGATAATTACAAATATGCAAATTAAATAATAAAATTCTATACAATAATTTGAATTGATAATTAATCTTATTAACACAATTTCAGATATAAATGAATGTAGAAGTAATAGGAACATCTGTGGAGTATCAGAAGTTTGTATTAACAGTCCTGGCGGCTACAAATGCGAGTGCAGACTTGGTTACAGCGTCGACAATTCTGGAAAGTGTGTGATCATGACACCTCCAGCTACTAGAAAGCCAACTACGACTACAGAGCGGACAACTTCTCGTGTAGAACCAACGACAGGTAGTTAGAAAATTCAGTAAATCAAGAGACCCGGTAACAATAGAAAGAGATAGACGCTAGAAATTCTCTCAATACAAGCGACATATCTAACGAAGTTAGACTAGTACATAGTATATACATATCATATTATATGTCTGTACAAATTGAAATTATATATTTGCTTAAATATGAATTGTATACAAAAATATAACCTTTTTTCAATCAATTTACATATTTAGAAATGAATATAAAGTTTCTTAGGTGAAAGATTGTTATTATTAAGATATTTGAAAATTGATTTTTACAATACAGCATTTACTCCAGCGAGAACTCCAGGATGGTTACCGTGGGCTCCTGGCCGCAATAACCCAGTACCAAATTGTGAATTAGGACACATTTATAGCAGCACTCAAAAGAAATGTATTGGTACGTAAAACACGTGGGTAATTTTTAAGTAAAATTTTCCTCAATTAGAAGATGGACCTATTTGGTTATTTTAGATCAAGCTATAAGAAGTTAGTTGATCGACTATAATATAGTCACGAATGTAATTTTAATTTACGAGACGGTTGGCCTGGTACACTTGCCTTTCGCGCTGCAGGTACGTTCGATTCCCACCCAGGAAAGATATTTTTGTGCCTGAACAAGTCTGTTTGTCCTGAGTTTGCGTGTAATTATATTTAAGTTTGTATTTGGTTTGGTTTCCATAGTACGAGCTCTGCTTAGTTTGGCATCAGATGGCCTTGTGTGAATAATGACCCAGGATATTATTATGAATTTCCAGAAATGTTGTGGCGTGTTGTGTACTTAAACAAATAATTTCTTTTTCATAGATATCGATGAATGTGCGACTGGTAGAGCAAACTGTGCGCCCGAGGAAGATTGCATTAACACAGATGGTGGTTACAGTTGCGTTTGCGGTCTGCGCTGCAGAGCTAACTCAGCTACACCTACATATTGTAAGTCTAATTTTATAATGAATTAATTTTAATATAATTTAAACGTAACAAGCTGATTTATTACAAAAGCTATTTCAAATTTAATATCATGAAGCTTAGACCTACGTCACAGTTTTAACGCAGAAGTTTATTTTCACAATTTGTATGCTAAAAAGTAAGAATATTGGAGTCTCGGTGGTTATGACAAGAAGCAAGTGGGTGCTTTAAATTGCTGCATAAAAGTTTAATACTTTAAATAATGTTGTTCCTACAGGATGTTACTAGGGATTACGTAAACTTAAAATTTTTATTCATATTAATTTATATATAAATGATCTCTTTAAAAACCTATTATATTTTAAAGCCTACCGCGAGACTCCACCATCTTACACACCGGATTCGACAATTATAACAGTCGGGGCACAGTACGGCCAACGAGGAACCCACTACATGAGACCAACGTACACGCGTCTGCAAGAGACGGGCTCGGTGGTCACCACTTGTCCATGGGGCTACAAACTCACTCCAGATAGAGTATGCGTCGGTAAGACATATTGTTTTTGAATTGAGATACATATTCAGCGTTTTTTGTTTTCAGGTACACTTACAGTTTATTGTATTTTTAGTAGCTGTAAGATAGATATTTAACAGCTTTATAACACATGATGACTTTTGATGAAAAGTTAACTTTCTCTTAAAGTTTTCTAACATTAATGAACATCCAGTAGGTAGGCGGATGAGCATGTGGGACACCTGATAGTAAGTGGTCACTAACGCCCAAGGAAAATGGTATTGTAAGAAAAGTTAATCATCACTTACATCGCAAATGCGCCACCAACTTTGGGAACTAAGATGTAACGTCCCTTATGCCTGTAGTTACACTCGCTTACTCACTCTTCAAACCAGAGCACAACAATAAAAAGTACTGCTGTTTTGCGGCAGAATACCTGATGAGTGGGTGATACTTACCCAGGCGAGCTTGTACAAAGCCATACCACCGAGTGATATAAACATGATGGTATAAATAATGAATCCTTATGTAATCAATTAGATATTGACGAATGTGAACGCAACGTTTCCGAATGCGGACCACAACAGCGTTGTGAAAACTTCTACGGAGGATATTCTTGCCAATGTCCGCCCGGACACAGGAACATCGGCAAGGACTGTGAAGATATTGATGAATGCAGCTATGGCAATGTAAGATTAATAATAATAACAATCTAATAGTAATAGAGATTGAACATAATTCTTGAATATTACAATTTGGTTTGTACAAATTTAATTCCAATCAGGTGGGTTTAGTGCTGTTCTCCTCGCTAGGTTATAAAATAATTTGTATTAAGGAATAACAGGCCCTTTTTCTTTTTTGCGTGTCACATTATTATTATGTACAACATATTATTATTGTTAAATAATTTAACGTTAATTTATGGCATTCATAGACTTACGATGACGGATGATGTACGTGGATCTGATCCGAATATCGGGTACTAATCTTATAAATTGTCTCGTATTCAGTGGTGAAGGATATCATCGTTATGAAAACACAGCTGATGAAATTTTGTCAAATGTATATTTATTTCAACTCGCAGAGGAACAGCATTGTGGAATGCCCTTAATTGGGGTTTTAACAGTGACACTTTACTAAAGCAGCAGTTGCTTATTGCGCAGATGTGGTCAATTCTGTATTAATTAAAGTTGGGGTACAAACCCTAATTTTGGGTAATTTATGACGTGAAATAATTCAATAACAAAACATTTAAATAAGAATATTCATAATGATAGTCTATTGTTTTAGATATGTTCGTACAACGCTCGTTGCGTGAACACAATTGGATCGTACCGATGCGAATGTTCGGATGGATTCCGTAACGCTCCAACCAATGACAAGGTGTGTGTGGATGTGGACGAGTGCGTCGATACGCCTTCACTGTGCGAACACAGCTGTGCCAACGCCTGGGGGGGCTACCGGTGCTACTGCAATCGAGGATATAGGCTGAACAATGATAACAGGTGGGTTATATGATAACTTTAACATATTTAAAATTGATATTTTGTTTATTCTGGTGGTTGACTTATTTTCGGTAGATTGATTTGGAGATCATTTCTATATTGAGGTGTTAGCATTGTTTTGTTACATATGAATTGTTGCATTTATTGGAATTCCGCTATATTTTTTATGAGGAATTATTAGTACCAAGCTAGGTGGCGAAATCAATCGCAGATCTTAATCTGGCTTATGGCGTAAATTTAAAAAGGCTATATGTGCGTTGTTCAAATTTCATAATTGTCTATTTGTCAATCATATGATTTAACTTATGTTGACGAACTAACATGGCCTCAGTGATCTTGAAAAGTCGGTAATACAAAATTATTTTAACTATAAAGTTAATAAGCCATATATTTTGTTTTTTTTTTGCTATATAATGTCAAATTTATGTATTTTGTGATATAATAGGACGTGTGTGGACATAGACGAATGTGAAGAGTGGGGTCGCGCACGGTCCCGTGGTCGGCTGTGCGGCGGTCGCTGTGTCAACGCGCCCGGCTCCTACCGCTGCGACTGTCCACAGGGATACCGCCTCGGGGAAGACAAGCGCACGTGCATAGGTTCGGACATGTGCTTTTTTAAATTGTATCACTCACTTTTTTCTGTAAGGTGTTCCAAAAATTATTCCACCTGATGGTAAGAGTGACGGTCTTCACCGCCTTTCTTTGGCACTAAAAGAAATATAATCCAGGTTACGATTATCGTGCCATTGATTAATTGGATCTTGCATCCATTAAACCCAAACACAGAAATTCAAAGTATTTGGGTGTAGGAATGATTAATACCTGAAACATTTTGGGCAAGTCAAGTAATCTCAAAAACTAGCCAACTGCACAGGTATTATAATAGTTCACTGGTATGCAAACACACATATGCATATTATCCCTCACTCTTATAATGAGTGATAAAGATAAAATATCAAAAAAATTGTGTCGTATTTGTAAATCTCTCTTCAAACAAACAATTTTTAAGCAAACAATTATGGTTAACAGATGTCGACGAATGCGAGTCAGGTGAGGCGCGCTGTGGACAAGGGGATGGCGAAGTGTGTCAGAACACTCGTGGAGGGTACCACTGTCACCACATCGACTGTCCACCCGGCTATCAGCTAGAAGGAAAACAGTATGTACAATTTGTTTATATTACTCATCGAGTAAACAGTCTTTAGCCAAGTTTTATAACACTAAGAAAAAAAAGTACACTTCTAAGGCTCTATTCTTCTGACACCTATCTCCTTGGCAATAGTTTTGCCAGTGGGGCTAATTTCCCACCATCATGCAGATTGAGAGTTAAGTGCTCAACAAAAAGAAATAAGTAATTTTCTCTCTCTCTCGTTCTCAAGGCACTCACACGGTATATTCTATTTATGTTACAATTATGCCATGTTTTTCCAAATCCTTGAAATCAAACCTATATAAAGACTAATGAATTTTTGAAATGTATAAAATATTTGTATCGATAATCTTTTTTCAGTAAATGTACGCGTATCCAGCGGTCATGTCCAATATCAGATTGGGGATGTCTCCATCAGCCCAGCACTTACAGTTACAATTTTATCACTTTTGTATCAAAACTATTTCTACCAATGGGCAGTGTAAGTATTTTCATTAACTAAAATGTAAAAAAAAATGTAACTAACCTAAATTATGGGTATATGACCAATTTTTGTAACTTCAATATCTTAAAATGTTTTATGACAGATTTGCTTCTGTCTGCTTCTGACTGTCGATTTTCCGACGCGTACTATGGAATCTATTTCAATAGATTTATATCATGAAAAAAATACAGTTGCGCAACATTAGGGAGAGAACAAATCGCAGACGGACCGATTTTATTTTAGCAAATTATAAAATGTATTATAATTTACAGGTGGATCTATTTTCGATGCAAGGGCCAAGCTGGCTCGATTCCGTGGTCAATTTTGAAATGCGACTACTGAACGTGAAAGCGGCGCCCGGCGTCGAGCCTGCGGACATCAGTTGTTTTGGGTATGTCGCTTTTATTACATATTCAAAGGGATATCCAATTACAGCCCGCAAGTGATTTTGTTTTACTTCATAACATATCTTAGGACTGCTACACTAATTCATTGTTTTTATAATAAATTTTTATAATATTTTTATTATAAAAGAATGAAATGCTTACTTAATTAGTAGGAACTAAATGAAATCTGTAGCAATATTGGTAAAGTTACTCCTGAAGGAAGGAGTAGGAAATAGAATATAATGGCTACTAATAGCGATATTTCTGTTGTTAAGCAAGTCTTCTTGGTTTCCAGTATGCGACCCACAGCTAACGTCTGCGTGGTATCCCTCCAATGCTCCCTCGCCGGACCACAGGTTGCGGAGCTAGAGCTGACGATGTCCCTGTACCAACGCGCACAGTACGCCGGCAGCGCTGTAGCGAGACTCATAGTTATTGTATCCGAATATGAATACTAGTTAAGGAAATACATGTAATAGTTTTTGATAATAAATAATAATTTAAATAATGTTCGATTAATTTTCAATTTCTCTTGTTAATTTGAAACGTTTTAGATAAAAATGTAGACGTACTTACCAAATTGCCTTTGTTAATATTTAGATATTATAATTATGTCATTGTGTTCAAAAATTAATACAAATGGCATTCAATATATATTGGTATCGCCATACAATATATATATTTAAATACACGATGTGACCGACAGTTGGATGATTCAGAACATAAAAATAAAGAAATTAAAATGTAAGAAATCTATATAATGAACTTTGTAAATATGAAATAGCCTTTTAAGTACGTTTAGCTCGTGCGCAATTGAGGTGTTTTATAGTATAATAGAATAAAAAAATCAGCTGTTCGTTAACTTTTATTATACTTAGCTGTAATTAGAAAAAAAGCCTTTTAAAGGTTAAATGAATTTAAACGGAGATTTAACGAAAATGAAGGTTTTGTACAAACGTCATATACGGCCATTGAATAATAATGTACTAACGTACAGTATATTATTATTCAATGTGTACGGCTAGGTATTAAAATGACACATTTGATAAACCAGTTTTAATGATGTAAGAAAAATAGTACCTAGCATGATAAAATGAAACAGATGAAACTTAGTCAACTTTAAGATTACTTAATTTTATTGTATTAGAATCTTCGATCAACAATACTACTAGATCTCTTACGACGTAGACTACTACGTCACTAACAAAAACAATACTCAAATGTGGCACCGACCATAAAATGAATAAAACGATGTAAATGTTTAATAATTTCAACCTAAACTATGCCTTATTCCCGAGCAAATAAAGTGCGGCTTAAATTGTATTGACATTCACTTGCGATCTTACGCCATGAATGACAGAAAGACATAGGAAATGTGCAATAACGGTTGTTCCATATTTAACTTTATTTCCTTAGCAATAAGTTATTATTGGACCATACTAATTTGAAATAACCTCACAAACGTCATTGTGCTCTTACTTTTCGGGCCGTTTTTGAAGCGCTTACCGCTGATCTAGTACATTATTGATCGAAGATTAGAATGTTTCAATTTCATGATGTAAATTAATATTTATTGTTACAACGTTATAATAAATTTTTACAAAACTAATTTTATTCTTTTTTATTGTTACTCGTCTATTGTACTGAAGGTATCGTACTTAACTAAGTTTAATTTTCAAAGGTTAAGTGTATGAACTAAGATAACACAATGTTTTTACTTAGATATCGCTTCTAATAATAAATATCCACTACTAACAAAATTCTTAGGTCACTGATCTCTTTTATTTGGCATCATTTTATCGCTTATATTTATACTAGCTACTTTGAATAACATGTCTCTACATAATTATATATACTTATCTAAATATTTGTTTAGTTTTATTAATATTACTTAAGCGCCTGCGAGATATAAAAGGCAGCAATATTCATTGCGCTGTCATTTAACTTGACATTATGTACTTAGATTTAAGTTATGTTTTTTGTAATCGTCATTCTGAATACAGAACTTCACCACTGTGTAAGGTTTTAATCATTTACAATATTATTTTGAGATTATTACGAGAAAATAGTAATATTTTAAATTAAATTAACACTGTCTGGAAAATATTGAGAAAAAAAGAATAACAAAATTTTATTCGATATATCTCAGATTTAGTTAATCATTTATTTTAAATAATAAGCATAATAAGTATAAAAAATTTCCTTACTAAAAAAAAATAACAAACTCCACTTTTATATATATATTTTTTAATTTGTTCTTACGAGGTTCTTACATCGAAAAGCTTGCCAGTTTCGTTCAGGGGAAGTTAGCATACCATAATGACAAGGTTTATTTATTTTTATTTTACCCTATAGAATAAAATATCTTATATATCGTATATTATGTGGGCTTATATTTTTTCTTGTTCCTGTATGTTTGTGAGTTTTAGAAAATGGAAAATTCAGGCGTGGGCGCTCCTCGATGTGAAGAAGGCATTGCTAGACAGAGTCGATCACGCAGTCGTCACAGTAGGTGCAGCCGCCAGCGTAGTCGAAGTCTGCGCGTACGCGAAGAGGAATTGGAGCGAGAGCGTGAACGGTTTCAGCGCTTAGAATGGGTGCTTCAAGCCGAGCGTGATATGGCGCAACGAGGCCGTCGCGTTAACAGGAAGCAATCCGAAGACCGCAGCGACAGCGAGCAACGCTAACGCAGCTGCATCAACCAGCATCGTGGCTACCGCGACAGCGAGCAGCGGGATCGTCACCAGGAGTGAGAATGGATGGGTTCGTTACCTACGTTGTGTACATATCTAATTTTATGGATTATAAATGTTGATAAGCTAGTTGCTTATGGTTAATAGTTAAAATGGTTGATAATAATATAGTCTTAAAGGTAAACAATATGAAAAGAAGTTTATTTACGTTTGATGGTTGACAAATGGTTTATAGATCTATGGGTTTGTGTTTATACTGTAATGTGGTTGTTTTGTAACGTAATGTAATATTCTAAAAAATTGGCTCAATGACGGAGAATTAGGGCACTAAAATGTGTATTTTAAATTACAATATCATTTTTGTAATAATGAATATTACATTTTTAATCTTCGATCAATAATAATGTACTAGATTAGCGGTATGCGCTTCAAAACGGCCCGAAAAGTAAGAACACAATGACGTTTGTGAGGTTATTTCAAATTAGTATGGCTCAATCATAACTTATTGCTAAAGAAATAAGGTTGAATATAGAACCACCGTTACTATACATTTCCTATGTCTTTCTGTTATTCATGGCGTAAGATCGTAAGTGAATGTCAACACATGTGCATACATAGCATGTGTTCCTCATCTTTTCTGAAATTAGTTAAATCTATTATTACTTCAGAGATCTCAAGCTTAAAACGAGAATTTAAGTCTTCAATGATTCCTCTCGAAAACGAATTAAAAGCTTTAAGACAAGAATTTTTAAGTGTCAAGGAAAGTCTCGATTTCTTCAACTCAAAATTCGAGGACTTTAATTCGAGAATAGTACAATGCGTAACTGAAGTTAAACTACTATCAAGTAAATTCGGACGTCGGCACTCTGAAATCAGACTTGGAATCTATTGAGGCAGAGAACAATAACCGAGATCAAAGGGCCTGTAGATCAAACATTGAAATATATGGGATTCCTGAGAAGAAAAACGATTATGCAATCAGTGGCCGAAACAGTGGACTTGAAGTTAAATCTAAGCACTGATATTGATTTTATTACGAATCCAATTATAGTACGATTTTTTGTAGATGAAAAAATTATGACTTTTTATCACAAGGTATAAGCTTTAATATTAAGTGATATTCTTCTCCGGTAATAATAATATTTACTCCGGTAATAATAATGTTTAGGGACTATTTTTATTTTTCATATTGTTAATAATTATTATTGTTATTTTAATTATAATTTTGAATCAATTCATATTTATTTTATGTCTAATTTATCTTTTCTACTTTTTAGGTGTAATGAGCGAACATTTACATGATTCTTTGTTTTGTAGCATATTGTTGAAGTGTGATTTAAGAGTTGGGTATTCGATCGAGAACATACTAAGATCTTTTAAATGTGATGACATCGGGCATTATCTTTTTTATGTCCAAAAGTATTTCGAGGTGTATATAAAACTTATTCGTTTAATTATTAATATTATCATTGACCATGATTACAAAACTTAATATTACCAAAATGTACGCGGACTAAGAACAAAAACAAATTTATTTTATAAAAAATGATTCAGATGGATAGTGACGTTAATATGTTTATCCGAGACATGGCTACATGAAGGTATTTATGATTTCGAAATTTTTGACTCGCGGTATTCTGTATATAGGAAGCGATAGAAATTATAATGCACGAGGAGACAAAATGATCGGCGGTGTGTTAATTGCTATCAAATCGAACTTATCCGTTTATTCTTCTTCCTCTATAATAATTAATAACTATGTGGCTGAGGTAATTAATGTTTTTGTGGTGATAGGATCAGTTCCTCCCATAAACTTACATATCTATTGATGCGCCGTGTCGAATGGCGCACCACACTCGTTGCAGGAGGGTGACACCTCCCGCCGTGCTATCTTGTGCAGGTACTTACCAAAGAACCAAAAAATTTAATTAGGCTCGGGCAAACCAGTACTTTGCGAGACTAGACCAGGCTGGATAGTCGCCGGCCCTACAACTCATAATTACACCACAATGCTCTCAAGTGATATTCGTTATAATTTTACTAAAATTATTATTGTACATATTATGTATTGTAACAATAATGTTAGATCTGATTTATCACGTTTCTGGCAATTAGAAGAAGTAAGTTCCAATTCGTCTCATTATTTACCGGAGGAAAGGTTATGTGAGGATCACTTTAAAAAACAAACGACGCGATTAAGTGTCGGCCGCTTTAGTGTTCGCATACCTTTAAAACAGAATCCTTCCGTGTTAAAAATTCTATTAAAAGAACAACACACTGTTTGTTCTCTTTAGAACGTAGGTTCAAGACTAAGCCTACCTTCCGTAAGATGTACTGCGGTTTTATGTCAGAGTGTATTCAATTACGCCATATGACTGAGTTGAAATCATCCGAATTAAACTTCCTTGGGTGTCGGGGAGGACGGAATCACCATGCCAGCGCCTATACGAAGGTGTCGTGCGGTCTATGACCTATAACGGTGAGAGCGAGGTGGAGGTACTTCCGTTTCCTGGTGGACGCCAGTGCGAGCGGAGGTCGTTCAGCGAGCCCTAATTCGCACATGGGATGGGGACCTGTTATCTGCAACAGCAGGCCCGGTGACAGTTGAGGCAATGAGCCCCCCCTTGAATCACTAGGTAGCAAGAAGAAGCAGCACATTGACGTATCGGTTGACGCAGATGCAGTCGGTGCGCTTTATAGAAACGCGCGGGCATGTTTAACCGACATATTATGTCCAGCATAAGCTGAAGCCAATTAATATGATTAATCAATTTTTTAACTTTGTTTTGTTCATATAAGCTTTCAATCATCATAATTTTACAGAGTATCATTTATAGGTAGCTAAAGTTTCAGCTAATTCATTTGAACAGTTATTCTATAGCATTTTTAACGAATTTATGTTCGAAATGATTCTTTAAATTGACATAATTTTGTATTTTTAAGCAGATGAAAATTCAACAAACACAGAATTTAAAATGGGCCACAATATCAGCAAGTTATTAGCAATTAGTTAAGCCGTTCCTAAGATTAAGATAAGCACAGCCAAACAAACAAGCAAAGAAAAAATCTACCAATAATTGTTTTGGGTTCTATTGCGTTGATAAAGGGCCCCGATAAAATTTTTACTCATAAGGTCCTCCAGACCGATTTCGGCGACGGCAGCCTATCTCAAGAGAGATTAGCCAACTGCGCAGGAGATATTATAGTGCACAAGTGTGTGCGCAAACACAAGTGCTCACTCTTTTCCTTAGCTCTCATAATCCGATGGGATGGCAATCCGACACGACCGGAAAGAGTTCAGGCGCAGGACCAACGGCTTAACGTGGCACGGGAGTGTACACACTTCCAACTACCAGACTCCGGGCTGATACTCAGAATTTTCTGTCAGAAAAACCCCAATAACTATTTATTGGCCCGACCTGGGAATTGAACCCAGGACCAGCGTGTCTGTAGCCTATTATCTAGCCAATAGACCAACGAGGCAGTCATTTTTACTCATTTGTCTTCTATGTAAACAGACAGCGACTAGTTACATTGTTATTATATGTATAGACTAGTTATTGCCTGCGAATAAGGGTGAGAACGTTAGATATAATGAAGTAGTTTATGCCCTTCTTTGAGCTTCAAGCTTTATCATAATCATACTTTATATAAAATTTCATCACAATTAATTGAGGTTCACATGAAAGCGTAACAGACAGACAGGGTTACTTTCGCATTTATAATATTAGTATATAACAGATAGATAAGTATAATAGAATAAACAAAGATATAAATCGTTTGTCTATTTAAAAAAAAAAAAACAAATAAAATAATGGCATTATAATTTCTTTTAATTTTTATTAAGCACAAGCGTTCTGTTACACCGTGATACCGGTATTACTTATTATATACACATATACCTAAAGGTAATTATGCATTACATTAGTAAATGATTATTTCAAGATCACAACATAATATAAATTTTAAATTATATCTAGACAACATATTGGAAACATCACTCCTCTAACAATCTGGTCCCTTATCCATTTCGCTCTTCGCCATGCCAAATTATATAAAAAAAACAGTAAACATTCTGGTTAAAGATTGACAGACAGACATTTAAATAACATAAAATTGTTACATAACCAAAAGTAATATATAAAAAAGCAGGTATATAACATAAAAAAATAAATTTGTGATTTTATATATAAAACACCAACTAAACATGATTATTCTAGAAATAATGCAATAATAATCATTATTATTTCAAATATTAATGAATTATAATAATATTGCATTGGAAAAAATATATAATTAAATATTTACAAACATGAAATACATAATGATAGCAGCATTTAACCAAACATACATTTACTTAATTGAAAAAAATATATTTCTTTGTCATCCTGTTTCTTGCAGTTTTATTTTAGATACTTCATATATATTTCAATTTATAAAATACTATATAGTTAACCTTGTCAATTGCAACATCACAACAAACAACATAATTATAGCATTTCAATTACAAATATAATATTTTAATAGTTGCCTCATAATATCTTAACATCACGGGTACCTCACACATAGAAATATAACTTTAAGAAATAATGTATTCTTGATTTTTGATAATGAAAATCTTTCAACTATTAACATGACAAACTAAAGCTTGCTATCCTTTTTAAATCCACGAGTGAGAGCGAGAGAGAGAATGCAATATTATTATTTTTATGGACAACAATACCGACAATAATGTTAGCTATTTCTTTTGTTTGCTAAACTTGATTATTTAAATATAAAATTAATCTGTTGAAACATCACTGAGTTGTATATGTTTATTTCTATTAAAACCTGAACCCATGCTCAGGAACTTATTCTGTGGCAAGAATAGGTGACTTTAGTGTTTCAGTGAAATTACAGTAAATAAAATCATTAAAAATTAATCATATACACAAGTGTGAACACAACCTAATACTTACAATTAAAAGACTGATGGCAACCATCTGTCTATGTTATGTTATAATATGAACGGTTTTTGTTACAAAATTATTTTTTGATGAAAAGTACTTAATCACATAAATATGAATTCTGAAACTAAACAAATCATACATAATCAGAATAGCATTTGTGTTTTCCTTTTAATTTTTTTTTAAACCTGCGAACAAAAGTCACTGGTCCACATACTGGTGAGTAACACTCTCCACTCACACTTTACCCCAATTTAAACCATAACATGTCAACTACATTACAACATGTAATGATAGGGCCAAGGGGCATGACACATAAACTCATTTTATGTGTTATGTCCCTATCATTACGCTAGTTCACACACGCTTTACTTTGAAACAACAATAGAACATGTTAAAAACTGTGATTGCATGTACAATCAGAAACACTTATATTAGATCTAATACAATAAATGGCGTACAGTCTTGTAACAGCGGAGTCAAATATACATATGAGGCAAGTTGGAAACACAGTATACAAATTTGATATGATACTATAAATTCGTGTATTTGTTAACAAACATTTTCTATATAAATCATTGATGTACAGTCGAGATAAAAATGTATTTATTCCTTAAATTTTGAATGGAACAGAATTTAAATTGTAAATATAATATATGAATGAATCCTACAAAAACAGTGTTTATTTTATAAGTATCAAATCATTGGTAAGACAAACGGATCAAAATTATTAAAATAAAGTTATGAAAATACTATTTATTATTTCACTGTCATGTAATATTGAATATACCTTTGTCATATATTACATAATAATTATGTAATTTAAAAAAAAAACAAAGGCTGAAATTTAACGAATAATTTTTGCACTAACCAGACATAGTAAGAAAAAAAAAAAGACTGATTTGTTTAACCGCTAGTTATTACGACTTCTAAGATATTTTATTTACTATTATAAAACATCGAAAAGCGCTATTAATTAGACAACATTTATTGGGTAGATCAGTCCTATACATTGAAGCAATAAATAAAATAAAAAAATCAATTCCGAGTGTTATGTGTCAAATTATAAACTATTTATCTCCTTGAAAAAGATCGCCACAGTTAATAAATATATTATTATTCAATAAAAATATATTTAAATAATAATCTCCTTTGCATATATTGTAAATATAAACTTCGATATTGCAACGTAATGGCGACGCGAAAACAATAAATCACATTAAGAACTATATTGCATTATGCCTTTACATAAAAACACTAGTTATTTGTGACATCGTTGAAATTGACTTTATAAAGTAACTAGCTGTGCCTCGCGGTTTCACGCGCGTTTAATTAATAAAAATATAATGAATAAAACTCAGCTTAGAACCTTCCTCGATTAAAGGACAAAAATAATTTCTAAATTCGAACCAGTAGTTCCTGAGATTAGCCGGATCAAACAAACAAACTTTTCAGCTTTATATATTATTATAGATATAAACAAAAGTGTAACGTTTCACTCTTTTTTATATAATACTATAATTATATAGTCAAAACTATTTCTGGTCGAAATAACTCTTAACTAATAATACGTTAATTATTGTTTAAAAATAATACATACATAAGCTAGATCTGCTTTATATGTACTGGTTGGTTTGTGACTCGAAGAACATATGACTCGTATAGCCTGACTATAACAATAACATCTACCTACATAATGTAACAGTAAATATATAAATTGGTTCTAAGTTAAAACTTAGTTTTGTTTTTATGATACATAAATATAATATAAAGAAAACCTTACATAAAATGCAAATAAAGCAATAAATGGAAAACAATTACAATCCGAGCTGCTTTGTGATATGCGTATAATAATTTGATTATTAAATAATATATACAAATTATATTGTATGTAAATTCAATCAATATAAACAACTGGAAGCTCTATAGGCGCAAAACGATAATGGCATATAACAATCACTTTGTTATTAAAAAACAAAAAAACAATTAATTACTCTTACTCTCTACACGATCAATTATTTAAGTCTTATGTGAAAACACGATTTATACTTTTCCTAATGACAGTACTAACATGATTTAACAGATTATAATTTATAAAAGTTACATTTAAAAATACTAAACAATCTACAATAAGATTTTTTTTTTAATAATGTAAACAATTTCACAATAACTATAAACATTTAGGCTCATCTTACGGGGTCTAAGGACGTAAGGTCTACATGATAGATGTTGATCGATCTGTTCGGATTTATACTTAACTATATAGAGAACTTGTTACCAGGGTTTGATATGAGTTTAGTACAAATTAATTCAGTCGCAAGAACTAATAGAGCTTTACTTATGAACGTTGTTTAGTGGGTGATATATCTCTTTCTTTCATTATTGAATTGATATTTGACAGAAGAAGACGGCATTATTACAACAACGTTAATAAATAAGGCCGATAGAATCTAAACAAATCAATCAACGTTACGGTAAACGTGCTATGCACTCTAGACATCTATTAGAAATTCTATTACGAGCGATTACACTTGATCACCTTTATGATCATTTCTTCTTGACGGTCGAGCTACTCGCGCAACTACTCGACCGAGTCTGTATGCCGTCCTTTTTCAGCAAGCTGACTCCAAACGCGGGACACTTTTTCCTCAACGCTTTGATCTTGTATAATTTATTCCCTTGAGAGTTGCTTGTCTCTTCGTAGTTGTCCGGGGTGACGTCGGCGGTTATGACGGAATTAGATAAGCAATCCATCGGTTCTGGAGTCTTCGACTTGTCCCTTTTCCGTCTGAAACGGAATGGAGTATCGAGGGAGTCCGCTGATATATTGGTTATATTCGTGTCGCTGGAAGAGAGATCTTGGGACGTTTCGAGGCCGTTTTTCGTTAGATTCTTGGGAAGTTTCTTGCGTGAGATTGAATTCGATCTGACGATTAGCTTTTTTCGAACGGTCACGTTGCTTGCGGGCGTTTTCTGAGCGACGTTCTTCAGATTCGGTTCCGACGGTAGACGATTTTTTCCGTTCAAATGACAGTTTTCAGTCAAAGCGGACAGAGTGGATGTGACGTTGGTGAGCGTGGTCACTACGGCGGTGTCGTTGGTCGTAGCCTTCGAGACGGGCATGGCCTTCCGCGTGAAGGTCTTGACAGGACTGCCGTTATGCGAGTAAGCGAGGGTCGGTCGAGCCAAGTTGGCCCGTTGGCCGTGGAAGCTATTCTTACCTGTGAAGGGTGGTTTGACTCCGCCCGTGAGTTTCGCTTGAGAATTGGCACTTCTTGTTGGCGGGAAGGTCGAAGTCTTCGACGCGTAGTGGGACTTGAGCGAAGAGTTCAAAATTCTTGGTTGGGGCTTTAGGTTAGTGTTGTTGGCATTCCTGATGTTGTTAGTCGGCATCATGTAGTTCAGTTTGGGCGTGAACACGGTCTTCGTGGGCAGCATCGGCGTGGCGGTCGTCTTGTATTTACCGATCACAGATGTGACATTATTTTCTGAGTCCGTTTCGTTGGCATTTAGAACGTTCGCATTATCCAGCTGTAAAATATTTCTCATGTTTTATACTTTTATCAAATTTATATTCTCTTTCGAATTCTATTAGTTTGATGCTAATTACATACAGAAGAAAATGTATATACTTTATAATGAAACTCGAGCGACCGAGCATGTTTTATCGTTATATTGCCGAATACAGAAACGTCATTCGAATATTAAGTGGGACTTAATTATTTGGAACGTCATTCAAATTTAGTATGCGATATTTTAAATTAACGGCGTCTCAAATAATTAAGTTCCACTTCATATTTGAATGACGTTTCAGTATACGGCCTATAGGGAGTTATGGAGTGAGTTTATCAATGTGTCGGTGTTAAGGTAAACCAACCAATGCTGTGCTCACTTCTACGTCATAATAATTTTATCTTTATAAAGAATAACGTTTTAAAGAGTTTACACTGTATATAAAAATGTATATTACCTTAGTATTGTTTCGATGTCTAATAAAAAAACAAGTACCTTGTTAGCGTTTTTGTTTGTAAGGATGGATTGTAAGGAGACGGGTTTATCCTCAATCGCTTTGATCTCGGGCGGCAGGTCGCTGTAGATCCCGCGAGTGAACACGGGGAACGAGGTGACGTTGAGGCGGCGCCGGTACGCCTCGCCTAGAGCGTGCATGCGGGGCTGAATGCTACGAATAATACAATACTTATATTCATTTTATAACAATATATTTTAATTAAAATGTTTGAAAGAACATACATGAATGAATGAAGAAATTGTTAGCATTTGATACATTGTGGCTCATAGTGTATTGAGAAAATAATCATTATACAATTAAAATGAAAATAATAATTAATGAGTAAATCGTTTGTGTATTTTAATATATGTATTACTGTTTTACCAGTTACAATTATTAGAAAATTGTATATTGGTTCATAGTGGTTTTGCGTGGTTGGCTCATTGTACATAAACAGTATTTATACTCACTTCTCCAGAAACCACTGCTGGTGTCCAATAACTGATCCAGGCCGACACACTCTTAGCCACGCGATGGCTTCCCGCGCTGTGAATCCGTGATGTTTCATCATGTAACACGCGATCAGTGTACCCGTTCTACCAAGGCCAGCTGGGGAAAACGATCTTAATTGTAAATGCGAAAGTTAGTCGATTGATTTCACTTTCATGATAACTACTCGATCAATCCATTGTCAGGGGTACAGAAACGACCATTGGGTATCTAACACCTGCCTCCCTCCCTCATAAGCGGTAGGAACCAGTTCACTTTAACTGTAATTATCTGTTGCCTTCAGAGTCTTTTCTTTTATGTTTAGTAAATACTGTTTAGACATTAAATAAATCTATGGTCTACCTTTACAATGTACAGCGACAGCTCCTTTAGCTGCTTCCGCGATACGAATGAACCTGTTCACGATCAAATCAGATGGAACTGATCCATCGACAAAGAACAACTCTCTGTGCTCGAAACCATGAGTCGTAAATTGTTTAGCGTCGTACGATTTCTTGTTAAGCCTAACGATTGTCGTCACGTTGTGTTTCTTAAAGTATTCGTGGTAGTGCTCTGGGCTGTGGAGGGGATATCCACGATCGAGCCGAGATCTATGATGAGGTCCAGAAAATGCCAGCATTTTAGCAGGAACTATCCAATTGAGATCGCCATTTTCCACTTTCTGAAAATAATGAAGGATAACCAATCGTATTAATATAAACATTAATGATTACATTTGAAATAATACACTATGAGCTGTAATGTAATGGGAATATGTATTTAAATTATTTTGTAGATAACCAAACTTAATAGTAGCACATACTAATCAATGGATAACTTTAACTATTATTTATTTTGGCGTTTTATATCGTGAAACGATATTATATATTTATAAGTACCAGTATACACATATAGATAAGAATCGCTTAACTTTTATATGAGAAACGGTACTGTACTTTTTTCTCTAACTAGTTATATAGTGTAATTGTTTTAATAATGAAAGCAAGTACATACCTCATAAAACAAATACTGTTCGGCATCAAAGTGTTCGAAGTCGAAGAACTTAGCGTCGTGGGCGACTTTCATCCCGTGCAATACATCCAATAAGGATATGTCGAAGAGGGGCGGTCCGCCAGACGCGTCACGGAAACTCAGAAGCGACCACGATCCTTCGGTAAGCTGCTTGTACACAGCGGCTGGCGATCCGCCCAAATAGATTATCTATAAAATATTTTTTAGGATTTAATACAAAGCTAAATAACACACATTGAAAACATACAAATACCAATCTTTATATAACTGATAACGATAACTGACTGACTGACAAGTAAAGAAAACATTTCTATTTTATATATACATACTCCTATGAAACCTTGACGAAACTATACTCGTTTATGAAAGAAAATAAAAGCAGTAGTAGTACTTCTGTACTAATATAATAAAGTTGATGAGTATGTTTATTTGAACGTGGTAGTCTCTGGCACCAGCAGTTCAATTTGAAAAAGAAAATCTATTTAGCATATGATAACCTAATTCTTGAGGAAAGTCTTAGGGTATTGAACATCACGCTACGACCAACGAAACGTTGAGCGTGGATAAAATCTTGCAAAGTAGCCAGCGGTGGATTGCATTTCTGATACAAGCACATGTCCGAATTAGCGCAGCATTGTCGAGTAAAACCTTTCTCATTATGAAGGGAAGATGACTTTATCCATGTCCAGCTCCGGTCTAGTCGGAAATGAATCTTTTTATACTAAATGGCTATTGTATACACATGGTTATTCAAAAATACAAGGAGATGCCGTGTCGACTTCTTTCGGACGATGTCATATTTAAAATATTCATAACGATAAGCAAATGCAAATAAGCGCTAAGGTTAAAAAAAGCAAGCCAGCGAGCCGTAGTGACGTCTACCGTATATATAGTACCTAGGTTATTTTAGATAACGTGATTGTTCTCCTAGTATACCTAGGTTCATCGATCAAGTTATTATTTTACGATGTTTTAATTATAATTATTAAACATCTTTGAACTAAAATATTGCTTAATTTTTATTCAACGTAATTTTTCATACTAATGTTTATATTAAATATATCAAAAATGAGTAGAGACGATTACAATAAATATTTTTAATTAGTGTATAGAATAAATATAAATATCCTGAGACATTATTCACACACGGCCATCTGATCCCAAACTAAGCAGAGCTCGTACTATGGAAACCAGACAACTGATATACTATATAATTATACTACCTTTTATTTGTAAATACATACTTATATAGATAATTACACCCAGACTCAGGACAAACAAACATGGTCATGCACACAAATGTCCGTCCTGGGTGGGAATCGAACCCACGAGCTGCGGCGTGTAAGTGTCTTACCAACCACGCCAACCGGCTCGTGAATGAGTAGAGTATGTTTTAAATGAGTATAGAGCATCAATAAATGACGTCCGACTGACCGACTTTGGTTCTCGACACACACAATTTTAATTAAAAATTATAGTATAGTACACAAAAGTGCGCGCAAACACAAGTGCACTCTTTATTCCCTCATAATCCGGACGGAAAAAAGTTCGGGTAAAACAGCTATACCTGCTGAAATTTAAATTATGTCAACTATCGAACTTTGTGTTACTACTGAAAATTACGATTTCAATTCAAGATCTCGGTATCCAGTTAATAAACAGTTACAACTAGTGTCTATACCTGATAACTTCCGATGAGGTAAGCGGCGTTGAGTCTAAGCGTCTCATTGTTGCTGGTATAGAACACGATCTTCTTCTTCGGATTCTTCTCCAACTCCTCGTTGAGACGATTGCAGAATTGGTAGAGATGGCAGAGGTGGTAGGGACCGAAGTCGAAGTAAAAGTTCTCGTATACGATGTCATCTTCTATGTGAAAGTATTTGCTGTTGCGTGTCGGTTTTGGCTTATATCCCGTTTTTAGTGTTGCGAAGTATAATCTATCTGGAAAGAAAAAAAATATAAGAATATAATATTATGAAACAATCTATATGAAATCTTTAGCACGACGAACGGGGCGATGCGATATTGTAGATCAATCGGTTGGGTGAACTGGTTTGAAAATCCAGTAGTATGGTACCACACATACTAACAGGTGGTATGATATGGTACTGCAGACTTGTAATATAATTTATTTTCAGTCATTTTACATAACTTCACTCATAGAGAGATTAATTCACATTGTTTAGTTACGTCAGTAGTTTTTTACCTTTCAAAGCGTTTGATTAGAATGGAAAACAACAAATTAGGGCAATGTACGGTTAGATTGTCTCTGCATGAAAATAGTTCAGGCGCAGGACGAACGGCTTTACGTACTTCCCGAAGAACAAAAGTGTAATCGCTGTCCTCCCACCTAAGCTTGGTTTTCGACAGAACGAACCAACAACTTTTTATCGGTCCAATCAGGGTTTAAACCCAGGATCTCAGGCTCGACGGCAGGATCTAGCCACGACTACGAGACACTCATATGATATACCAACTATGTAATTAACATTTTAATTTTTTTTGACTGCCTCGTTAGTCTAGTGGCTAGATATAAGGCTGCAGATCCGGTGGTCCTGGGTTCAATTCCCAGGTCGGGCCCATAAATAGTTATTGGGTTTTTCTGTCAGAAAATTCTCAGTAGCAGCCCGGAGTCTGGAAGTTGGAACGTTAAGCCGTTGGTCCTGCGCCTGAACTCTTTCCGGTCGTGTCGGATTGCCGTCCCATCGGATTATGAGAGCTAAGGAAAAGAAAGTGCACTTGTGTCTGCGCACACACTTGTGCACTATAATATCTCCCGCGCAGTTGGCTAATCTCTCTTGAGATTGGCCGCCGTGGCCGAAATCGGTCTGGAGGACGTTATAACGAACATTTTATTTGTGCTCACGGTACAAATTGTATTATTCGATTGTATGGTATTTAATTTTTTTTTTAATACTGATGCTACTTTAAATGTACTGCGCAGTCGAATTAGCCTCAACTAAATAAATTCTGATCGTATTCAATTTCACGCACGAGTCCCCGTATCATGTTTATGAAATATTAGAATCTCTTTAAATACAATTGAAAAATTTTCCTGAAATAGAATACGCTATTGCATGTGAATGGGCTATTGGGATTCATTATAGCGGCTCCGCTTCGCGATATTGAATTTTTACTGTTCAGCGAAATTGACTCTTAATGGAATTCGCTACAATCATAAAAGGTCGTAAGTAAAAACAAATGTTATAATTCAAATAAAGTAAAATTAAACGAAATATTAATCATTAAATTATCTATAAATATATCCCAAATTTTACATGATTTAATATAAATGTAGGAGTACCGATTTGAAATGTAGAATTTACATAGAAGAATCGCCAAAAAACTAGTTTATTTTTCCGCAAATAAAATATAATTATTCAATAGAATTTCATTAATTAATGATCAATATAATAAACCATCAGATAAAATCATTTTGGACACGATATCATCATTCCTCCTATGGATGCAATAAAAATAAATTCACAAACTCAAATACGTACGAAACATTCAGATCCGAGGTTTTAAAATACAGACGAATAGTTTTAAAAAAAACGTCTCTGTCAAGACCACTCCATATTTGACCGTTCCGTTGCGAGACAGATCGTCGCTATCAATAACCAAATAAAACAAGATTAATAGCGCGACTTATTTGGACAACATCCAATATTTATTGGTATTGTTGATAAGAATAAAATAGCTGAACACTGAAACAATATAAATGATCATAAAGGCTTATTAAAACCATTGTTTATTTAGGCTCACACAATAGGCTCATAACTTTCTAAATAAAAACTAGTTAACTTAAGATAATAATAATAATATCCTGGAACATTATTCAAACACGGCCATCTCAACTAAGCAGAGCTTGTAATATGGAAACCAGACAACTGATATACTATTTATACTCATATACTACTTTTCTTTTTGTAAATACATAGTTATATAGATAATTACATCCAGACTCAGGACAAAGAGACATGTTCATGCACACAAATGTTTGTCCTGGGTGGGAATCGAACTCACAACCAGCGGCGCGAAAGGCAGATGTCTGGCAAACACGCCAACCGTCTCGTCAAGAGTTATGAACGAACGTCGTGTATCATTAAATTACGTCCCCTTGAACAATGTAGAACATTAATGAGACAATGTGTGTCAAGTATTGCTTGCCAATTAGCGCATAAAGATTTCGGTGTACAATCTATATGCATATCTAATGTACACACACAATAATAACTAAAGTACCCGTCACGAGAAGCTATAAATTATGTAAACAAACATCTTTTACTAAGTAAACATTTTATACTGCGAGATAATAATAAATTGACCATATTCAATCGACATGAAATATAGACGGGTTATATGAAAGTAACAACCTATTTAATTTAGTCGGATCATATTTTAACGACGCAAAGCGCTATCGTTTGTGTTTTTTGGTACCGGAACGCGTCCGTCGCAGGGATTGTAAACTATCGGGACGCCATTTTGAAATAAACGCGTCATTCGAGTTTCGAATGCGTACGAGTTTGTTTCAATAATCAATTTATTTATTTCAATCTGACGAATAATTATTCATAAATAATATATGTTAATTAATATTTGTTACTTAATAATTTATTAAATCTTAAACAAATTCATTTTTTTTGTTGGTCCAAATGTTGTGAACTCCTGAACACTTGTTTACAAAATTTCTAGCTTCTCATGACGGTTACTTTAATATTATAAATGCGAATGTGAGTTTGTTTGTTACGCTTTCACGCCTAAAATACTAAACCGATTTTAAAAATTGTTTCAACAATTGAAAGCTATATTTATCAGCGAGTAACATAGGCTACATTTTGTCCCGGCAACGTGAAGTACGCGGGTGAAAACGTCGACAAAACGCTACCATATGTCAATCAGTTTGAAATAATCTTCGCGATAATCTCCACATTCTGATTACATTTTTCAATCGTTAATCATTCAACTAAACCGTAATCAATATGTAATTAAAATGGCGCATAAAGAAAATACAAGTTCGCCTCCCCCTCGAGCAGGTTGTATTAAAGTGGCTATAATTGCTTCGAGACAGAGATTAGTGCTTTACCTGCATCGAGCTTTTTATCGTATAGCCCAAGACACAAGCGAGAACTTTTTAATCGAAAAAAAGTAAAATATATGTAAGGGCAAACGAGCAGGAGGCTCACCTGATGGAAAGTGACTACCACCGCCCATGGACACCTGCAACATCCGAGGGCTTACAGATGCGCTCTTGTCTTAAAGGTTTCTATGTGATATCGGAAAAGTCGCCGGCGAAAGCTGGTTCCACAGTGTGGTTATGAGAGTAAGTGGTCACTACCGCTTAAACACATTAGAGTTATGAGACATATTAATCAGTCTTAACTTCGCTAATGCGCCAACTATCTTGAACTAAGATGTTACCGAGACGGTCTTGCAAAAAATCCCTACCGCCCAAGTCAACGTAGCGTTAGTGGTTGCAATTTGCTAACAGCATGTGCCTCATACACGAAACAATAGCCCGGAAATTACAATCGCTCACTTCAAATATTCAAGAAGCATTACATAGCAATAAACACATAGTTATTGCCAAAAAAACTGCCACCGGTTTAGTAAAAAGAAATTTCAGACAGATAAGAATCGGCGAAAGAAACTCAGGTCGTTATGGCGATATATTTAAAGAATTAATTTTATTCGTCAATGTCGCGAGCCTTCAAAAAGGCTTTAGTTTTATAATAATTTTAGACACACAATTTTATTTTATTTTTTAATTTTTGTGCGTTTTCTGGAATCCCGTTATAACCGATAACTCAAGGAGTTCATGATAATGATGTCTCCTTGACCGATTCCATGACACGATCTTTCCTAACAGATTTTAGCTAATTATGTATTACACAATATCAACGTTATTTTAGCGCAAAAATTCAAATAAGACATACAAAAGACACTTCCGCCTACAGTCGACGTTCTTAGCGAGTTTATGTTAATGAATTCAGTCCGTCCTTGGAACATATCGCATAATTTACGTAACTCGAAGGCCACGCCGTCACTTGCACCGTACCACCGTTGCATGTGTTGTGTTGAATAGGAAATTATAGCTATTTTTGCATATACTCACCGTATAAGGCCAAAGTTTAATTTGACGGCTCTTATTATGTAATTTTACTTAGAATAATATTATTATGTTTAAAACTCATTATCTTCTGCATTAGCTGATAAATGAAAATTCAGATATTTGATATCAACTTTCACCCTTGTTAAACGTAACTGCTCCACCCTCGACCCTGCTTGATAGCGTGATGTTAAGGAATAGAAGATTTGGTCTTCTGTTTCCGTTCAATTAAATCTTGGCAAACATTTGTGACTGATTTCGGAGCGGCCAACTTATACGTATAGGAACTACAACTTTCAGGTTTGCTTAAGTTCTTCTTATTTGTTTTTAGAGGAAATATGTTTCGATAGTAGAAAAAACTGCCTAATAATATGATTACAATCGGCGACATTGGACTAAAAACATGACCTAAAAATATACTCTGCAATATGAGTTTTCTTTAATAAAGTACTCATTTTACTTAAATAATGGCTTGCTTCATAAGCCCTCAACATTTTTTTCTTACTAATATTTTATAGTAGTAGGTCAGATCCTTCGAATATTCTTGGACTTAACCATTAGGAAAAGTAAAAACCTCAACTGGGATCAAAAGTTTTTGATTCTCGTGACACTCAGTAACGCGATAAGTTTTAATATTTTTTGTAAATATTTTACAGCTGAAGTGTTTGTTTGGACGCACTAGTGTCAATATTTAACAGTCGCATATAAAGTAAAATAAAGTAACAGCCTGTGAATGTCCCACTGCTGAGCTAAGGCCTCTTCTCCTTTTTAGAGGAGAAAGTTGGGAGCTTATTCCACCACGCTGCTCCAATGCGGATTGGTGGAATTCACATGTGGCAGAATTTTTAGTGAAATTTGACACATGCAGGTTTCCTCACGATGTTTTCCTTCATCGTCAAGCACGAGATGAATTATTAACACAAATTAAGCACTTGAAAATTCAGTGTTGCCTACCCGGGTTTGAACCCACTATCATCGGTTAAGATTCACGCGTTGTAGCCACTGGGCCATCTCGGCTTTAACATTTGTTGAGAAGCGATATAGACTTATATCATCATCTCTACGATCAACGGCAGTGTAGCGAGTTATCTCTTATACATTAGTAAAACACGGTTGACACAGCACAAAGCAGGTAGTGCAATATATATATCCTAATTGCCTGCCTCGTTGGTCTAGTGGCTTGATATAAGGCCGCAGACGCGGTGGTCCTGGGTTCAATTCCCAGGTCGGGCCAATAAATAGTTATTGGGGTTTTCTGTCAGAAAATTCTCAGTAGCAGCCCGGAGTCTGGAAGTTGGAAGTGTGGTACACTCCCGTGCCTCGGAAAGCACGTTAAGCCGTTGGTCCTGCGCCTGAACTCTTTCAGTATCACTATAATATCTCCTGCGCAGTTGGCTAGTCTCTCTTGAGATTGGCCGCCGTGGCCGAAATCGGTCTGGAGGACCTTATATCCTAATTTAATATTATAAATGCGAATGTGAGTTTGTTTGCGACTCTTTCAAGCTGAAACCACTAAACCGATTTTAAAATTTTCTCCACCAATAGCTTTCTATTACATTACATTATCATTAAGTAATAGAGGCTAAATTTTGTACCCGTATTCCCACAGGAATGGAAACTACGCGGGTGATACCGCGGCCTAAACACTAGTATATATATATGTATATACATAAGATCATCCTATCGTTCGTATCACGAAGATATTGGAATTGGATGGATATTTAATGGAATCGTTTGAGTGATATCACAAGCGAGCACATCCCATCTCGTAATATGCGCTCGACGATGCGAGAAAATGGAATACCTAAAAAATGGATAAATAAAATCTGGAGCTCGTATTAGTTAATTTGCATGCAAGTTATGTGAAATTATTTGTATATATTTGATGTGATTTAATGAGTATAATATAATATCCTGGGACATTATTCATATAAGGCCATCTGGTCTCAAACGAAGCAGAGCTCGTACTATGGAAACCAGATCTGATACTACATACAAAAGTTTTTCTTAGTAAATACATACTTATATAGATGATTACACCCACACTCAGGACAAACAGACATGTTCATACACACAAATGTTTGTCCTGGGTGCTGCAACTCAGCTCGTCAATCAGGAGTTTATTAAAAAATAATTTGTATATATTTGATGTGATTTGATGAATGAAAAAAAGTAAGTAAACTTTTTATATAAGTTTCTCTCGGTAAAATCTACATTCGGAATCTATGGTAGCTTTACATATTTAAATTTAATAGTTGCAAAAACCAATAAGATGTATTGAATATAAATATTATCTTTAAGAGAAGTATTTTTATAAAACCTATACATGGCCTTTACGTCTGTTTATAAATTCTGAAGACGAATAAAAAATAAAACCACTAAAATGGATATTGGCGGTTCAAAAGTGAATATTCTGAAATGGAATTGTTTCAATAAGGCCACGTTTACCTTATTCCTACCGCGAGTTTTTATTTCTAAATTAAATATGATGATTGTGTTAATAATGTTTTCATTTTTAGCCGAGATTAGCAGAAAGTAATAACTTAATTCGAGTACACTTTTACGTGGACTTTTTAATAGTAAACATTATATAAATTACATTAATAAAGGTATATTTGTAACTTATACATCGTAATACACTAATGATTCTTTCCGATATCCTCAACATCGTCATATTTCAGCCAATCAACGCAAAACCTAATTAAATATATAATAATGATATATAACTTCAACCTTCTTCATGAATCACTCCGTCCAAGAGTAAAAACCGTATAAGAATCCTTTCGGTACTCGTAATTTTTGAGTTTATCGGGTTAAGACAAATAGACGCGATGACGACTTCGTTATAACATATAAACAAATGACTATATAATAGTAACAGTAACAGCCTGTGAATGACCCATAGCTGGGCTAAGGCCTCCTCTCCTTTTTTGAAGAGAAGGTTTGGAGCATATTTCATCACGCCGCTCTAATGTGGGTTGGTGGAATACACATGTGGCAGAATTTCAGTGAAATTAGACACATGCAGGTTTCCTCACGATGTTTTCCTTCGCCGTCAATCACGAGATTAATTATAAACACAAATCAAGCACATGGAAATTCAGTGGTGTTTGCCCGGTTTCGAACCCCCGATCATCGTTTACGCGAATCACGAGTTCAAACCATCTCGTCTTTTTTGAAAATGAGTATATTATATGAGAATAATACACCGGTTTAGAGTGTATAAATGCGATGTAATTAATAAAAAAAATCTGTCGCTTTTTACAAAAGAAAAATATAATTTCACGGATCGCTTTAACGATCTCGAAAACAAAAACAGAGCGCCTTTTACATGAAACAGATGACTGTTTCATGTAAAAGGCGGACGGACTAAAGGGCCGGTTATCTGATACAAAGACATCAGCGCTAATTAAAAACGTTGTCACTGTAAAACCATTATTTACAGTTTACACGATCAAAGCGCTGCCAAGAATATCATTTAAGATTTTAAGCAGTAATGCAGTAGAATAGCTGACAGTGGTACTCACCTAGACGTATTTATATAAAGAGTTGACACTAGCTTTATAAAAGTCTATTACCTACATAAAAATTTAATATAAAACTAAATAGATTTAAAGTTTTATTTATATATCTTCATATATTATAATCGAGTCCACTAGGAAATTAAATCAATTTTTTCAATACTTCGGCCTATGTCAACTCTTTTAACTACTTTATAAATATTTCGTTACATACCTACCCTATTTATTACTATTTGATATATAGAAAGATAGAAATTGATAAGTACATGTTAGGTATTTATGTTAGGCCAGGTACCAGGTAGCTGTTGTTTATAAGAAGCTCAGCCAGAAATGACAAAATATGAAAGAAATATATATATATATTTAAATTAAAATAGCAACGCTAGAGCACGTGATGGTAAGTGGTCGACTTAGCATATAGACGTTACAAAGTATTTCTGTTTGGAGAGTAAAGTTTAGTGGGAGGCCGTTGTACACTTACCCACCTAAAAGAACAAAGCCCAAAAAAAAAGAAATAGAAATAGTAACCGCACCAGAAATAGAAAACCATTTAAAAACTTTTACGATACAGAAATTATTATATTATAAAAAGTTTCATAATAATAGTTTCAATGACTTTTCACTTAAAAGTTTTAAAAGAAGTTCACTGAAAGCATTTTAACGTTGCCTTCAAACGGTTAAACTTCATTGCCCGAGGGGAAACACGCCTCCATGGGTTATACCCGTAGTTTGACTCACCTTTAACCCGTATTTTATTGCATAATGAGACACTTAAAGTGGGCCATATTCTTTTAACAAATAGCTTCTCAAATTTTTTCGCAACTTTATTACTGAAAACGATATACATATACAATGATGTACTTTTGTTTATGAGAAATATAACACAAACTATATAAATGTTATATAAAATTTGTATGTTATATTTTAATTCGATGTTTTTAGTAATATTATCTTTGATATATAATATCAATATATTATATCGATATATTATATTAAAAAAGAAAAGTTTTTCAAGTATCACGTTAATGAGTCATGCACTCACGTCCAAGCTTATCAAGATTACGTAGCGGCATGTAACCCCTTTTTGATGGGCGGGGAAAAACCTGTTTGCTTCAATCATCAAAGGTTTTTTTTATAGCATAGGTAGGCGGACGAGCATATGAGCCACATGGGGAACTAAGATGTTATGTCCCTTGTGCCTGTAATTACGCTGGCTCACTCACCCTTCAAACAGGAAAACAACAATAGCAAGTGCTGCTGTTTTGCGGTAGAATATATGATGAGTGGACACTAGCCTGCGCTGTTTTCCTTATCATACAAATCGCATTTGAATATGAAAAAAAAACTTCGTCGAAAACTGACAAAATTCGTCGATTATTTATGGTTGTGTATTTCGACAAAATATAGTTGTACGATTTGGTCAGAATCACAAGTGAACGAAACGTTACACTTGAGCAGGATACGCGAAAATTATATCAAATGCGGACCCTGCCTTACGCGTAGCAAGGTCGCAATCATATCTCGTTAAACTCAGTGGGCGATGTTCACGTCATACGCGGGGGTTTGAAAGCGAGCGGTCATTAATGGAATTGGTTTGTCACATAATACCAGATGTTTCTCGACCTATCACGTAAATAAATTTATTACTTGAATCGTTTTGTGCAATTAATTTACACTTTATAATCATTTTCATAATCGAATGTTGTTTTTACTTCTTGACAAGTTTACTTGATTTGTTTGTATACAATATCAAAAAGAGTTAAAAACTCCTAAATATATATGCCTATGTTATTAATATTATATATTTTTATATACATACTAGCTTTTCCCATTCCCGTGGGAATACGTGCATAAAATATAGGTAGCCTATGTTACTCGCTGATAAAGTAGCTTTCCTTAGAATTGAAAGCGTAACAAACTTTTATAATATTAGTTAGGATAATAAATAATCATAATTAGGCGTAAAATACGATCATACAAGATCATACAAGAGGAGTAACATTTATATTTAGTTATCTAAAAAAAATGACACTAATAAAATTTAGTATTCGCTAAGTGAAGCCAAAGTGAGATGTGGTATAGTTGCGAAACCATATGATCCACGGCACCTAACTATGATATAAAAAAAAGAATGCGTAATTGAAATATAACTCCCATTTTACTGAAGGATATCTTTAAATTCAATATATCCATCCATTAACCTATAAAGGCCGACAAACATGAGCCTCCCATAATGGGCACCCTTCCGACTAGTCTTGTGTAAATTCAGTCTCATCAGTTAGCTTCTTTGTCGTGGCTTGTTTTTTGCCATTTGATTGCTTTTATTTAAAGTAAGGTAAGCGGAAAAGCAATGGGCCACCTGATGGTAAGTGGTCAGTGTTCACCAACGCCCAAAGACATTGGCATAGTAAGAGAACATAACCATCGCTTACATCGCCAATGCGCCACCAACTTTGGGAACTAAGATCTTATGTCCCTTGTGTCTGTAATTTCACTGGCTCAGTCACCCTTCAAACTGGATCACAACAATACGAAGTACTGCTGTTTTGCGGTAGAGCTCTAACCCTAAAGGTCGGTTGCCTTTGTTCGTTTGTAAGTTTGAACAGTACAAACTCGGTAGCGTGGCTTAATATCGAGCAGTTTTTTTCCAACGCACGCATAGCGACCTTGAGATTGCAAATAAGGTCAAGGATAAAGGACCACAGTTGCGATCTGTTTATTATTATTTATAACATACAATACACGTAATTACATGCACAAGGGACATAGCATGACCGCTATGACCGCTTACCGTCAGATGGCCCATTTGCTCGTCCGTATAGGTAATATTACAAAAAAAGAAATACAAAATGTCCAATACTTTCGACTTCTGATACTGGACACTTTACCATTTCGGAGACAAGATATATGTGTCCATTACTTGAAGCCCATCCAGCTGAGTCTGGTTCTACTAATGCCCTCTTTCTCGTAGTTTGAATTAACCGTCTGAAGCTGTCCGAAGTATACATGTTAACATTTCGGGAACAGCTCCATCAACAACCGGTAGTGGTGTGCCATGGACATTAGACTTGACATTTGCTTTATCCGTGCTCATCTTCGGACCCACTCCGTGAGAGGTATTGTTAAGGTCTCATTAAATGATAACCATTTATCATCAAACGATATCGATTAGACGTTGACGACGTGACTTCGACACGTCTGTTCCATGATCAGAATATTTTTCGGAAATTCTTTTCACTTTTCGGAAATTCAAAAATGTCTCCATAAATAAAAGTGAAACCGGATCATTTAATAACAATCATGTCATGTCACATCACTAATCATATTTAGTTAAGAGTCATAAGTTAGTTAGTTACAAATAAAGCTGTATTATTTATCAAATTTCTGTATCAAAAAATATTTTTACTACCAAATGGGTCTTTTAGTTATTACAATATTGCTATCAAATGAAGAGTGACTACTCTTGCTTAAAGGCCCTTATGGTCACGATTTTATTCTTTCTCGTACCCCTAATTACATCGGCTCGCTCAGCATTCACGACAATACAATACATTGTTTTGAGTAACTGAATAAGCCCTACTTGAGACAAGGTTTGTCCCTAGTCACCTGAACCGTATTAAAAAAAAGAAATGTTAAAAGTTCTTATTATTATGAGTCTTAGAGAAAAATAAACTACCAGGGTCATAGAAATTGTACAGAGTTTTGGGATATCGACATGAAGGAAAAAGTTAATCCATTTTGTAGAATATATTGTGTATTTATTTTTCTCTTACAATTAATTGACCTAACAACGCGTATAAAATAAATGATCCTCATGGAAAGATAAAACTATACTTATAACATAAATATTTTAATTATAGTTGAGTTGAAGAAAGGTGAACTTGTTACACACAGAAGTTGAAGTTATTACATTTTGAAAATGTGTTCGAATATGACGAACGTTGTATTTGACCGCACAACGACCGACAGGCGCTCGCGTTGTGTATAGATTCAGCACACAGATTGTGTTAAGAAACAGTAGCTTTAAATTATTTTCAAATATTAAATAATATAAAGATATAGGGTAAATTAATTACAATCGTATTCTACGTAAGTCATACATGATATAACGCGATCAATCGTATAAGAAACCTCTCAAATGCAGTACTTTATGGAATCGTCTAAAATAAACATTTTACGTAAACATTATATGTAATATTCAAAACAATATTATAGCAAATAATCTAAAAATAATTATGCGGTCGGGGGACCCTGTCAGCAACGAAGGTCTGTGCGATATCTTTTCGAATCAAGCCGTGTTTTAAAATGTCGATTTTAATTGATTATATTACTGTATTTTGTCACAAGAAGCACGTCAACCTCCTTTATATCAAACTTCTAAATTCGAACGAAAAACTACACGCCCGAATATTCTTCCGCTGAAGAATCTGTTACGAAATATTAAGATGTAATCCTTATATGCAGGCGAAATTACATAAGCTTATACAAATAAAGAATGATATATTTATGTCACTTTTCGTTTACGGTTGGGCATCTTTACTGCAGAAACCCCATGACAATGTGTGTACAGTGCACATACATATAAGCTGCTAGCCGTGGTTTCACCCGCGTATAATTAATAAAAATATAATGAATAAAAATCAGCCTGAAACCTTCCTCGATAAAAGGACTACACAAATATTTTTTAAATTCGAACCAGTAGTTCCTCAGATTAGCCGGATCAAGCAAACTCTTCAACTTTATATATTAGTATAGATTTAACAAGTAATACCAATCTGAATAAACGAAGTTAATAAGTAGCAACAAAAGATAATCGAGGAAGGAAAAATGTCTTTGCTATTAAGACAGTTACGGCACTAAAAATATTGCGAAACGATGCGCTAAGGTAATCTGGGGACCAATCCTATTAACTAATTGATTCGATCGAATCGAGGAGTAATTGTTGCCGTTTATCCGTTTCTTTATTCTTCAATTTCATTATTGACTATTGGCATGAAAATAAACATCAGATTGGTTCCGATCCGAATAAATAATAATAAGTCCTCCAGACCGATTTCGGCCACGGCGGCCAATCACAAGAGAGATTAGCCAACTGCGCAGGAGATATTATAGTGCACAAGTGTGTGCGCAAACACAGGTGCACTCTCTTTTCCTTAGCTCTCATAATCCGATGGGACGGCAATCCGACACGACCGGAGAGTTCAGGCGCAGGACCAACGGCTTAACGTGCTTTCCGAGGCACGGGAGTGTACACACTTCCAACTTTCAGACTCCGAGCTGCTACTATGAATTTTCTGAGAGAAAACCCGAATAACTATATATTGGCCCGACCTGGGAATTGAACCCAGGACCACCGCGTCTGCGGCCTTATATCAAGCCACTAGACCAACGAGGCAGTCAATATAATAAATATAGAATAGTCAAAGTTGGATAGGAATCGAATCGGGGACGTATCGTAATCGTTATAGCTTAGCAGAATTCGGGCCCTGAGCTTGAATACACGCTCTAACGATGGTAGGATTTATCATTGGCTCATCTGAGTTATTCTACAACCAAACAACTTTTTTTCTCGCTGAGCTGCGTTTTCAATAGTGAACTAGTGTAATTACAGGCACAAAAGAGAATACCATATTTAATCCCGTGAATATGGTTCCTACATCTCCTACTAATAATAATAGAGCTACTATATGGCTGCTTATTTGCATTCCTTTGCTTAGGAGGGCAGATAAACAATGAAGTTTAAAAAAAAACATCAAGCAAGGCCGTGACTAACATTACAAACATCTCGCACTAGGTTAATTTGAATTTAGAACAACAATTATTTGGACACTTAAAGTCAAACATCAGTGCGAGTTATTTCGAAGTGATCTGCATAGTTAGATGTGAAGGTCGCCTGCCTTATCCACAATAATACTAAGACCATGATGTAACGCTACGTGGATATTGATGTCATACAGTTACAACTGAAAATCATCTAATATTTACTAGTTCATAAATATTAAAACTAACGGCCTGTGAAGCCGTGATGTTTCTTTTTAATCATTTTTTTTACACTGTTAAAAGTTTAACTTTAGAGAGTTTTATAATTCAGTGGGTATTCCAATAATATAAGGAAAATAATTGTATTAGGTACCTTTTATACTCAAAAAAAGGAGAGGAGGCCTTAGCTGTTACTGTATTGTACCCTTTTATACATTTAGCACTAAGGAAAGTTATATGAAAATGTAACCCCTAAGGTAAGTAATAAAAGGGATGAAATTTTCTATTGTATTTAGACGTTTGAATTATAACGCGAGCATTATAACAGTTATTATTATCGTCAGTGATGTATAATTTCGGAAGGCTAAATACTCAAGCGAAAAACGACAACGATATCGACAAACGGGACATCACATTGACCTATCATACTCATCAATTAAATTGTGCACAAGATCATTTACATATGGCTCCCGATTAGTATTAACAAAACTGTTTTTAATGTCTTACGTTACAATAAAAACAATTAAATATTTTTTTCTCTCCTACGAGTATATCGAATTACATAATCAAATTGCCTTTTTTATGATGGACTACATATATTAACTACCTACTAACTTTACTGCTATCCTTATTTGCGATAGCTTAACAGATTTAGTTTTGATTAATGTTTTGCTACAAAATGTATTATCAAATACAAAAAATGAACATACTGACAGGAAGACCTTACTAGTATTATAAATGCGAAAGTAAGTTTGTTTGTTTGTTACACTTTCACATAGTAACTATTTAACCGATCAAGTAATTATGCATCCATATTGTCAGGGCACAAAAAAGGACATAGGGTAGGTACTCAACATCTTTTACAATCTTTTTTTATCTGTATTCTTCTCCTTGTCAATGGCATGACAGATTTTGAGCAAAACTTTTCTTTTACATTAAAACTCTAAAAATATAGCAAAATTTATTTTTAATTTAAATCTATTAATTTTATTCAAAGTATTTTTTATTTGTGACGTCTTACAAAACATTTGCATGTAAAGTGTTATTAAAATGAATATCAAAGAAAAATGTATAAAATAAAGAATTAGCAGAACTAGATCACAAAATTCATTCTTTTTAATTTATACAAAACTGTATATATAAATATTTCATAAGTATTACAATTGAGTTTCTTGTTGGTTCTTCGAAGTAGAGTGAAATTTCGAAAGTACTCGTACATTAGAATTTGAATAAATCCATCCTCTAATACTCTGTAAATGATAAATGTACACCAATACACAGACATTGGCACTGAAAGAAGATTTAACCATCACCTACATCCTCGAAGCATCACCAACCTTGGTAACCAACATGCTCTAATACTCTGTAAATGATAAATGGTCACCAATACACATAGAAATTGGCACTGTAAGAAGTTTTTACCATCACCTACATTCTCGAAGCATCACCAACCTTGGTAACCAACATGCTCTAATACTCTGTAAGCCGGAACACTATAATGCTACGTATTATTGTTTGATGGTTGAATATGTGATAATTAATGATTACCCAGATGTTCAACAACTTACCCTACCCTTAAGTGAATCTATACTAATATATAAAGCTGAAGAGTTTGTTTGTTTGATCCGGCTAATCTGAGGGACGACTGGTTCCGGAAGGTTATAGGCTGATTTTAATTCATTATATTTTTATTAATTTTATACGCGAATGAATCCGCGTGGCACAGCTAGTTATACAAAAAAATAAAATTGATTATAAATGGTGTTTTAAAATTTTAGTCTATCATTGTACATCGTTTTACATTGCTCAGTTCGAACAATTAGAAATATTTTCAAGATTTATGTTTTTTATTTACATATTGAATAGGAAACAAATATTACCTTTTATGATCTCGGTTGAAGATATGATGACATCATTCTCATCCATTCTCGTCTTGTAACACAGGAGTGCCGCTGATTTCTTTATTTTGATGGATTTCTTGACCACCCAAATCGAAAAGATTATCTGATTTAAGTTGAAACAAAATCATTGGTATCCATTTCTTGTGTCAAATCCACCTGAAAATGAGTAATTTTTTGAATGGTTGAATATTTTTTATTAAAAGAAAAGCAAAAAAATAAAATGGTTGTCTGTACAGTCGGTTTACGGACGATAGTTTAACGTGACAACGTCATAACAAAACATTGATGAAATGACTGCAATCGAGTGAAAGAGAGATAGATGCGGCGCAAGCGTACAATCAGCGTAACGGGACAATGAGCGTAACAGGACAATTTTTTGTGCACGCAGACAGCATTCATCATCATTCATCGATTTATTAGACATTGTCACATCAAAATGTTTCTTTTTTGTCACACTACAGAACTTATCATTATATGTTGAAAGTTTTTTAATTAAATTTCACATATAATGTAGTGGCAAAAGAAGCCAGCTTTATAGCTGAATTAAACAAATCACAACTGATTTCTTATTCATTCAATTCATTAATTATAAATAATATTTTAATGGTGTTTAATTCTTTTTTGCAGGCAAGCATGAAATATTTCAATGTTACAAGAAATAGGATCTATAATTACCCATCAAGCAGCAAATATATTTAAGCTCATTGTACTGTTATTCATAGAAGTAATTATTTTTAGTTCTTATAGTGCAACATAAATCATTATTCTTACTAGAAATACAATTTACCTAAAAATTGTGACTGTGAATGTGTGTGAATTGTAACTATTGTTGAATAAAATAAATTAATGTATAAAAGACAGGACTTTTAAAAAGGGTAGGGTCCAAGTTTAAGAGCTTAATAAGTCAGGACAACAATAAATAATGTAAACAAGAAAATAATTAATTTTATTCTGTATGTTGTTGTATGTAAATAAATAAATAAATGTTTAAAAATATAGCCCAAAATCTATTATATCAATGATGCAATAATTGATATGAATGTAAACAAATGCTAACTAACAGGTATATCCTATATCAGAAACTAGTTAGAAAGTGGTCCTATCTATTAGTCTGTTTACTGAATCGTAAGACGATATACATACGTATTTAATTTTATACAAATAGGATTACTTTAATTAATTCGTATTTTGTAATACTTATTTCATAAAAAAAAATACATACCATTTGATTAAATTTCTTTTGAGTCTTCGGCTTCTTTATACAGGCTCACGTACGGTCAGCCTTGATTGTTGACAAAATACAACAGATGTAAAAAAGTTCACACGTTTATCACAAAATTAATCATTCCGAATTCACGCTTGCACTTATTTTCACCTCAATGTAAATATAAAGATTTTAGCAATTTATGACAGTTTGTTTTTAATGTAGTTTTATTCTCATTATTGTAGCTTTTTACTCTGATAGAGACGACGCAGTTCGTATCATTGGCGCCGCGTAGGAGTCTTTATTAGTCGGCGTGGGTCGATTACTTTACTCAACAGTAAGGTCATATCAACTTTAACTTAATCCACAGAACCTACGTGCCACTTAACCGATTTTTTTAAATATATTCTACTTCTTTATTTTAAAGAAATAGAATGCAACCATACCGCTCGACTACTAGTTACGCAGAGTAATTCACTTTGCAATATGTAAACAAGTACCGGGCGTGACAATATAACACAATAATAGTTGTATTAACACAAGGTCGTGAATTCTCGTTCAAGCCGAATGAAATTTTAAATGATCTCCATTTAAAGTGTGACGTATTTTATTTTATTCACCGAAGCCGCTGTCCAACAGCCGTTGAGACGAACCCGAACGGAACATAAGACATTTTAGCTCTTTTTTTAGTTGTCAGTCTAAAGTTGAATACGCCATCTATCGTAAGTTATGCAGAAACAATATTATTTGAGACCTAAATTTTGTCTATGGTACATTGTGACAAGTGTCTTACTATTCCAAAAGATGGTAGCACCTTAGCGACTATACGACTAAAATTTATACATTAAAAAATATCATTCAAACCATTCATTTTTATTAAAAGTAAAAAATCGAATAAAGGGTACAAAAACTACAATTTATAATTTTAATCATCTTCTTCCTCTTCATCGTGGTCTTCCGTCGGCTATCTCGAAAACGGTTCACCGTATGAAAAAATTTTTTAAACAAAATTTGTATAGAATTTTGTATTCTAGAATATTAATAATAAATATTAATAGCAAAAAACCCATAGGAAATGAGATATTTACAAAAAAAGCGCAAAAACCGATTTTTGTGAATTTTGAGCTTGAAATTTAATAGTTGCGTACACCCTACCATATGTAGGTTTTGAGACAACGTTTAGGGTGTCAATATACAATACAAGTATTTACAGACTTACAGCTAGGTATCTCGAATTCCGAGATTCTTACCAAATTTAAGCTTAAATGACTGGACTATTGGTCGAACAGCAATCATGATACTATGGCAAATTTTTGTGCATATTAATTTTGATCGAATTAATTACAACTCTGGAGATGTATGTACGAGGCGTACTCATGCATATTATGACGATTACAACTTTTACAAATTTTTGAATCGTTATATCTCAGAAATGGTGCCTTGTAGGAAAAAAGTATTTTACATTTTTTATAGATCATTTTATGATCTACAATTTTTTCAGACGTATGTTATGATAAAACATACCGTTTTGCTGAAAATCGCGAAAAACTATTTTTTTTTACGTATGACCTTGAATACAAAAAAGTCCATACAGGGGAAAAATGGGTAACTTTCAAATTTTATATATAATTACATTTTGAACGATTTCACCAACTTTCAGCTTGTAAATTTATGTAGCTTGGAATGTCTAAATTGACCGGAATATAAATCAAAATCCAATAAAGAAAGCACTACTGTTTGCTTATACGGTTATATTGACAGTATTGATCCTAAACAAAAAATCCATCCTTTCCAAAATAATCCACGGATCTTCTAATTTTATTTTATTTTGAATGAATTGCAATATAATTTCAATATATATGTAATATAATATTTTTATAAATAAAAAGCTGTCTTCTTTAGAAAAATACATAATTATATGATTGAACATTTGATACGATTAAACAAATTAAAAAACAAACAGGTATTGCTTAATTAATAATACTATTTAGGGTGAACATCGCATTGTAAATAAAAAAACTATATATTTTATATGCTTTAATATAAAAATAGTTCCGAGACTCTTTATATTTCCTTGTGATCGAATTATTTAGTTATTAAGCTGTTCGTTGACAACTTTACATCTATTAGTCGCTGCCATTACAGCACCGATGACCGCCGATCTGAAACCTAAAACAAAAATAAAATTGTTTTAATGTAAAAATATGTTTTAAAAACAACCGTGTAAAAACGTTGAACAAAAACGCTATTTAATTATCTAGTGGTAATATTATTGCGATAACCGTATTTTTTTATAGAATAGACAAATGGGAGTTGGCAAGTTATCACCACCGCCAATAGACATTGGCTCAGAAAGAAAAATTAACCATCCCTTTTACCCTTACATCGTTAATGCGTCTCTAACCTTGGGTACTAAGATCTTATGTCCCTTAGTGGCTCACTCACCCTTCAAACCAGAGCACAACAATACCAAGTACCGTACTGCTATTTTTCGGTAGAATATCTGATATTCGCATCGACGACGCTTCGTAATGCATCATTTCGTGTTTGTAAAAATGTAATTTTTCAATTGATAGTAATATTTCAATATTTATTCGAATAATTTAATTGTGTTTCATTAGGTCCGGAAACACGCCGTTGAGAATATAAATATCAAGTATATAATATTATTATTATATATACAATATATATAATAATATTATTAAGATGCCTATCAATTCGTGAATTAGCTACCTTTACAGATAGGCCATTTTCTAAATTTCTAAGTTCGATTTTTTTTTTATCTAATTTAGGTTATGTTCGATATTTCAAATATAATACTGATAATAATCAGTACCGTTCTTTTCCAAATGGTAAGTTCCTTCGGCAGTGGATCCACCCGGTGACGTCACATTGTCTTTCATAGCTGCGGGGTGACCGCCATCACGCAACATGGCCGCTGAGCCGAGTGTAGTTTGTGTTGCCAATCGCATGGCTAGGTCGCGTGGTAAACCGCAACGTACTCCACCGTCTGCTAACGACTCTATTAGCATATATACCTGAAAATAAACATAAGAACATCTTTAATAAAAGTAAACTTATAATTATAATTGAAACGATTAAGTGTAACCGCTTTCCTTAGTACATAATTCAACCATTCTATTGTTAGAACCTCTTTATGCTAAAGATTATTATAGTATCTCTGGTATGTTAGATAATAACTTAAAATAAATTTGATAAGATTTTGCAGAATAACGTCTTTGGTAACGAAATAATCTACATAATATACCTAACACGTTTCTCTTATAAATAGTGTAGTTGAATATGGTAGTCACTACTCACTACATATTATAAAACAAAGTCCCCCGCGGCTCCTGTCTGTTTAAACGCGATAAACTAAAAAACTACTGACCGGATTTTCATAAGGGCTCTCCAGACCGATTTCGGCCACGGCGGCCAATCTCGAGAGAGATTAGCCAACTGCGCAGGAGATATTATAGTGCACAAGGGTGTGCGCAAACACAGGTGCACTCTCTCTTCCCTTAGCTCTCATAGTCCGATGGGACGGCAATCCGACACGACCGGAAAGAGTTCAGGCGCAGGACCAACGGCTTAACGTGCTTTCCGAGGCACGGGAGTGTACACACTTCCAACTTCCAGACTCCGGGCTGCTACTGAGAATTTTCTGATAGAAAACCCCAATAAATATTTATTGGCCCGACCTGGGAATTGAACCCAGGACCACCGAGTCTGCGGCCTTATATCAAGCCACTAGACCAACGAGGCAGTCAGCTCACCAATTAATAATGTGATTCAAGAGGAAGGTTTATGTGTAATTAATTAATGTTTTCTGTAAATTTGTTAAAATATATCGATAATTGTTGAAGAAGTCGGAAAAAAACGAGCCGATTAGGAGCTTTCATCAAAAACGCTGTAAAATCCCTTTGAATTATAACAAAATAATGTATGGTGAAGTTGTTCCCCTTTTATATATCTACAGATTATTTTAAGGACAGCAAACTATACCCACTTTGATGTTTAAAAAATGGTAACTTGTTATAATTGGAAAGCTATAAAAACGGATATAATATTAATCCTTATCAAATTAAATACGTTATTTACTTTAAGTATTTCATGCATATTATAATTTCCCTTTGCACCACTCAATTTAAATGAATATCTTAGGAGTTATCGTAATTTTAAAACTATTGCGCACTAAATAAATTCAAGCGGTCCCACACCGATCATACTAAGGCGTGATGCAACCGCCTGCGCGCCCTCGCGCCTGCTGTCGCCCACTGTGGCTAAAAGATTATCTTATATATTTTATATTTAAACGAGCAATTCTTGTATAAATATATATAATCTGAATCTCAGAAACGGCTCCAACAATTTTCATGAAATTTAGTATGCTGGCGGTTTCGGGGGCGATAAATCGATTTAGCTAGGTTTCATTTTTAGAAAATGTCGTTTTCTTCGTATTTTCAATAATCTACTTTATCGATAATAATCATTGGTGAGTATTTTTTTTTTACTTGCGAGCAAACTGCTTTAACGACACAACAACACTAAAGCTACTCCAGTAGATGGCGTTGTATAATTTCGAAAAAACAATTTACCGATAAAAAAATACCGAGCAAAGCTCGGTCATCCGGGTACAACAATACTACGACAGATATTTCTTTAGGAATATTTATTCTGCTAGTCGGGCGAAGCTGGGACGGGCCGTTAGTATTATTATAAATCAGGTGTCGTCATCATTTTAATCCCCAATCTTGCTATCATTACTATTATATTATTATGATAATGATATCAACAATGCTTAAGAATCATATTGACAATTGATATTTAAATCGTAGTAGAAATTTTTCAAATAGTCTTATCAGCTGTCGACTTTTAATCGATTTTGTTTTAATTTTACATGAGTTAATTACTATTGCAGCTACCTGACTGTTATTATTTAAACTGAGGTAAACATGCAAGTATATTCATGTTAAATAAACAAATTTAATATAAGTTACACCAAAAACGGATAAGACGTTGTTCGAGAAACAAAAGCAAGTAATAAAAAGAACTTTTGCTAGTAATATGTGTTGATGTCGATAAAGTTGATGATGCCCTCTTGATCGACGACGGTGTCCATTCATAATGAAAATTACCTAACTGCGCAGTAGATAAGTAACAAGTTTGTGCGCAAATATAGGTGCACTCTATATTCTCTAACTCTTATAATCCGATAGGACAGCAATACGACGAGATCGAAGAGAGCTCAATGCTCAAGACTAACGGCTTTTACGTGCTTTCTGAAGCTTGTGATTACAGACATTGCTGACTTTTAAGATCCGGGTTGCTACTGAAGATTCAATGGCTGGATGAAACCGGTATAAGCCCGAGACCTCATAAGGCAACAGGAGAACGCGCTAGTTGAGGCAATTCTATAATACAAATTGTTTATATTATTACTAGCGACCCGCCCCAGCTTCGCCCGAGTAGCAGCTTAAATATTCCTAAAAAAAACTGTCGTAGTATTGTATAAGCTTTTAGCGACAGTGGGCGACAGCGAGACGCGGGGGCGCGCAGGCGGCTGCATCACGCGTTAGTATAATCGGTGTGGTAGCGCTTGAATTTATTTAGTGCGCGATAGTTTTAAAATTACGATAACTCCTTAGATATTCATTTAAATTGGGTAGTGTAAAGGGCAATTATAATATACATGAAATGCTTAAAGTAAATACCGTATTTAATTTGATAAGGATTAATATCATATCCGTTTATATATCATTCCAATTATCACATTACTATGTAACAATTTTTTAAACATTAAAGTGGGTATAGTTAGCTATCCTTAAAAGATAGACATAAGCCATAGCAGACTTTTCTGACGATCTATAAAAGGGGAACAATTTCACCATACATTATTTTGTTATAATTCAAAGGGATTTTACAGCGTTTTCGATGAAAGCTCCCAATCGGCTCGGTTTTTTCCGACTTCTTCAACAATTATCGTCATATTTTAACAAATTTACAGAAAACATTAATGAATTATACACGTTAACCTTCCTCTTGAATCACTTTATCTATTGGTGAAAACTGTATGAAAATCCGTTCAGTAGTTTTTTAGTTTATCGTGTTCATACACAGCCAGGAACCGCGAGGGACTATAATATGTAGTGAAAACTAGCAAAACCCTCGGCGTTGAATTCTGTTTGTAAGAAAGATTTATAAAAAAACTGTCTCTTTAGTGTCTGCTATTTGTATCATAAATATTATATATATGTGCATGGTACGCATATAGATATATTAACATAAAAATATGAAGTTATTTTGAAATCAAAGACAGACACTTCAATTATATTTTTTGGTAATATATGATATTTGTTCCTAAGGAAATGCGCTTTCGAATATAAAAATTGTCACAGCTTATAATGCTGCTAGCATTCTTGCCACCATTCCGCGCGGTCACGACTTGTATAATAATTATTTTTAAATGTTATTTGTATTTAGTTAAGGTTTTAATGTAAATAAAAAAATTTTAAAAGACAGCTTATAATAAATAATAATATCCTGGGTCATTATTCAGACACTGTCATCTGATCCCAAACTAATCGGAGCTGGTACTATAGAAACCAGACAACTGATATACTACATACTACTACATGTACACACTACTTCTCTTTTGTAAATACATACTTAATACGATGTAAACGAGGTTTTTTATATAGATAATTACACCCAGACTTAGGACCAACAGACATGTTCATGCACACAAATGCCTGTCATGAATGGGAATCGAACCCACGACCTGTGGCGCGAAAGGCAAAGTTGATCGATTCAACCACGCCAACTGGCTCGTCAAACAATATTATAATAAAAATAATATTTCGAGTGCTCAATTTAATTAAGATTAAAAAATGTCATTCCTTTTTTATATTTAACTTACGTAAGCGGGTCCACTTCCACTCAAAGCGGTGACAGCGTCCATCTGGTATTCAGGAACTTCATCACAAGTGCCGACTGCTCTAAATAACTCAGCCGCTATCTTTGCGTCTTCAGCTGTTGCTCTGGAACCTCTGCTTAAAGCTGCTGCGCCTTCTTTCACTAGAGCTGGAGTGTTTGGCATAACGCGAATAACTCGCGCCTCAATTGGGAGAGCCTGTTGAAATGATCATTCGTTACATTAAAATTAGACTAATGTTGAATACGGTGTCATAGTAAAGCTTTATTCATTAAAATACTTGCAAAACCCACGGCTTTAAACCGTGGAATTTAGTAAGTGACTAAAAATCACAAAATTTTAAAGTAAGTAAGGCCTGTTTGCATGTTATGTATGTATTTAAAAATATATTAATTATAACGTCGTCTAAAATTAAAATAAAATGTTTTTTTGTTTTCGTAATTTACAAATATCCACATTAACTAAAAGTGGTAGTTATTTGTAAATCGCAGACAGTCACATCAATTTTATTTATTTGTATAGATAAGACGTTTTGATCGTAAAGTCATCTTGAGAATATAAATTTATCGTAAAGTGAAAGTTTTAATATATTTTTATTAGAAAAGATATACCAAACAATAACAAAGAATATTCACCTTTTATAAAATTAAGATAAGATAATAATTATAAATGATGACTGTAGCGAGTTTTTAACAAAGAATTAAATTATTCCATTTATATCGTTTTATTTATCCATTTTCATATTCTGGTTTTATATAAATTATATGAACAGAAATAAAAGGCTTTAACCATTTATGTGAACTTGAAATAGTTGGTCACCAGCATCCATAGTCAATACATTGGCTCGAAATATAAACCATCGTTTACATCGCCAACGCGCCACCAACTTAGTGATGATGTTTTGTCCCTTGTGCCTCAAACGGGAACAACAACACTAAGTATTGTAATAAAATGCGAAGTATCCTTCATGAATAACCAAAACTTACCTTTTCAATAGTTCCTGTAGACACTCCCATGGCTACTGATATAAAGAGTTTATTCCTCGAAGCCTGGAGGCCCTTGACATCTTCCAAGGCCGGCACTACCACATCTGGTTTGACAGATATGATTACAACTTCCGATCTCTCGACCACACTTTTATTTTCAAACAGGGCTGTTGCTCCCAAGCCCTGGAAATATAGTTATAGATAATTTAAATACATACTTAATCTATTACGACCAGATTTATACCAGCTTATAGACTAGAAGGAAAATCGTAGAACATAATGCAGGGGCCCTAGACAAGTGACTTTTACGTTAATAGAATAGAATAGAAAACAACAACCAATGTATGAGATTGACATTCGCGTTCGACTCGAAACGTCTCGAAATGGCGAACGCGAATGTCAATCTCATATATTGATTATTGTTTTCTATTCTATTAACGTTAAAGCCACTTGTCTAGAGGGGCAGATGCATCATGCATGAACAGCAAAAGGGATACCATATGCAAAAAAAAAGACAAATTTAAGATATAACTTGAGAAAAATCCAAAATTGTACGAGTATCAGCGAATGATGATAATACTCGAATTCTATTATAGTTCAGGCATGATTATTTTATTAGACTGATTGTTTTACCTATATCTATTGATTTTATAGAGCTTATGGTATTTAGATTAGAATATATTGTTTGAAGTTTCTACTAATAGTCTGTTTAACTCCCAAGTTATCTACACCGTTCATATTATTATAATCCATAATATTGAGGGGATTTCTGATGTACGTATACAATATACATATTGTATAAGTGCATATTATCTAATCTAAATTCCATAAATTTAAATTTTTTAATCCGAGATTATTTTATAAGATATATCAATAATACAATCGAGAGGAGGAGTTCGATCTGTCAATTGGTATATTGGATCAAATGGAACGCCAGGATATCCAATATTAATTTTAGCTGTATGTATATTACGACGTTAAGTTTAGTTTTGTGAAGTAACTCCATCTAGTCAATATTTATAGATTATTTTATCATACCATAAAATTTTCGGCTAGAATTCAAATGGATTATACTATAAACGTTTTTATGACTTATAACCTTCAGAGTATTACATATTTTGGAAGCACGTATTTCACATACTGCCTATAATAATTAATAAGTAAGAGAAAAAAGGGATTTGAAAAATTAATAACCTTCAATACCTAGTTCAATGGTATACTGGTCCAGCGAGCGATTTGAATTTCGATCCTGAGGCCTTAGCCAATAGAAAACTAAACAAATGTATGAGAATGACATCTCTCAACGATAAGTCACGTGGTCATTCTCATACATTTGTTTAGTTTTCTATTAGCGTTTACAATTGTAGAATGTCAACTTGGCTAGGGCCTCTGATCTAAATTGGCAAATCGTAGTAGCTAATAATGCATTAAACTTATTTTTTTGCTTGCAGTTCACAAAAAACAACAATCCTTTAAACATGCATCGATATATCATATATTTTTGTTTTTCAAAAACAATTAACAAAGAACATTGATGAAGATTACGAGCGTGTTCTTCATATAAACGAAGGTGACTTCCATCTTAAATTAGAACATTGTTACCATCATACGTACTGCCTTATCTATACACTACTCAGTGACTACAAAGTCAAGGCTCTGTGACGTAGCAGTATTATGTATTTGAACTATGATATACGCAATTTTCTGATCATATTTAAATGATATAATTGTGCAAAAGATGAGTACCTATTACAGTATGAGTAGCCTCTTTAATATTTGAGGAAAACATGTGACATATAATTGTTCACACTAAATATTACAAAAACTATTTAGACACGACTTATACAAAAAGTGCGAACGCATCTTTTTAAAAATAAAATTATCAAACGCAGTGTTTTTTATTTTGCACTCTTTTTTCACGCAATGAAAATTTTCTAAAAGGTTCCTAACGAGACCGGGTTATATGGGATTCTAAACTTACTAAAACCACTTATTTACAGTTCGAACCTACACTAACCGTTATTTACCTATTTATCAATTACATATTATTTATGTAAAAATAATAACTCCAATGTTTTACTAGAATTTTGTAAATATCCATATGATTAATAAATATATCCAAATTAATGTAAAAGGAAATATTATTATTAAATTTCCTTTACTTTACCTTAAACGCTTCGGCACTGACTGTATCGGCTGGATGACAGCTGGCTGTGATTTCATCAGGTTTCGCCAATCCTGTTAATAACACATTTATCCGCCTTATTTTTCTTTTATGTGCCGTGTGTTACTTATAATATGCCGTATATTATATGTATGTTGTGTCTGTCGTATAATATAATATTTCAACTTTTCGAAAAAACTTGTTCAATTCCCTATATTTTTATTTCTTGTTAATTTTTTCGAATGATCGATATTAGTCGATCGCAGATCGATACCGAGTTAATGGTAAAAACAAAAATATCTATAATTATTCAATTATCTCACTTATTGACCATACTTAGGGCCTAATTTTACGGAAATAAAGTTGTGTGTTACTAAAATACCTACATTTTTTTTATATTAATTAAATTAAAAATGTCAAATAGTGGTATTTACCTGCGGATATAAATCCATTAGCCAATGCATACGCCAATTTACCGCCGCCAATAAAACCGATCTTCATTGCCTCTTTCAAAGATACTGAAAAAATATAATTATTATTAAAATTTTGTATAAAATAATTGTGGTAAATTGCGATTGTTATGTCCACTTATTGCTTAATATGGCCAAAATTATGAAAACTAATCTAATCTCTGACTTGCTAAGCCATAATCATTTGATCCATATGGTATTAGCAATAGATATTACGTAAAATAATATAATTTCGTAACACAAAAAATATACCTACTCAGAATTATAAAAACAATTTTTTTTTAGTGATAACGCTTGCCATCGCTCTTGAACTTTCCTAATGCATTCAATATTCTGTATTGAAGTAATTAAAGTATGAAAAAATATGACTTAAAAATTTACTAACTATATATACGTATATAGTAACTATATTCAGTTTAAAGAATTTTATTTTTATTATTTTATCTTAGGCTCCAGGCGCTCGGACAAGTTACAATATAATATTACCGAATATTATATTTAATGGTACGCATACAATTTATACTAAATTTTTCTATAGATTCATATAACCACGGTATTTCAAATCATTTGACAATTGAATAAACAACATAGTAAATAATTTATAATTATTTTTTTATGCCATAAGTGGGCGGATGAGAATATGGGCCACCTGATGGTAAGTGGTCACCAATGCCCATAGACATTGGCATTGGAAGAGATGGTAACCATCGCTTACATCGCCAATGCGCCACCAACCTTGGGAACTAAGATGTTATGTCCGTTGTGCCTGTAATTACACTGGCTCATTCACCCTTCAAACCGGAACACAACAGTACTAAGTACTGCTGTTTTGCGGTAGAATATCTGATGAGTAGGTGTTACCTACCCAGACGAGCTTGCACACAGCTCTACCACCAAGTAATTGTTTTCGAATACTAAGGACCTATCACTAGGCAGTCAAACGCCAAGATTTGATTGAAGAAATATTTAAAGAATTATGCACATTATTGTTTATTGACAAAATGTATTAATAACTAATTTACGCAGTTTAATTAACCCATAGAGATAAGATCTAAAACACTATTATGACTTGTAATCCATTTGGCTTAGTACTCAAGAGCGGAAAATTTATATGGTACCATTTGTAGTCATCCTAACTAATATTATAAATGCGAATGTGAGATTGTCTGTTTGTTTATTACGTTGTAAAGTCTAAACCACTAAACGGTTTTAAAAATTCTTTCACCAATGGAAAGCTACATTATCAGCGAGTAACATAGGCTACATTTTGTCCCCGTATTCCCACGGGAACGGGTTTATAGGTAATGTATACAAATTAAAACTGGCTTTTTTTCTTTCTATTTGAACAATAAAAATATGGTGTAGTATGATAATGATATTACACCTAATATAAATTAAAATTAAATGCCGAGGACAATCTTTTGGAACTATAAATGATTTCTCATTTAGATATTAGCCTAATACACAATATTATTTGTTTTTTTTTTCAAACTTTGTTCATTCATGAATTCTAGCGTTATTTGAGAGTATTATTGTTAAAGTAAAAAGTCCTATATTCTCAATGATTTAGAAAAGTATTATGCACTATAATGAGTTAATTAATCTATTATTTATGTATATGAATGAATGAATGACTTTAAACAAGAGAACATACCTACGATTATGGTTTGTAAAAAAAAAAACTATCTACGATAAAACGTGCCTGTTCTACACGTATGCCTTCATTTTCATAATTTAAATAATATTTTAATTTTTAAATGAAAAGGACAAGCAAATTGAACGGTATAGGAAGGAAATAATTTACGGCAATTAGGTAAATATAAAATACACAGTTAAATAATTAATATGTTTTGTGGTGTGATTGTACGGAACACCACGACGTAGGATTAGCTTTATAATTATTTTATTTAAGCAGAAAAGCAACATAATGAAGCCATAATATTTTTAAATACAGACTATTTTGTAAGTATAATATATATTTATTATATTCGTACAATACGTATTATACAACACAGACTGAAAAGATGAGTTGATGATGTTGGTGATTTATTCATGTGGTTTATTTATAGTTACAAAACGGATGTCACAAATAATAATTGGCACTAACTTCGCGTCTCAATAGTGAACTAAAAATCTAACACAAATTAAGCATTTATCTTTTTCAAATTAATATACCAATAATGTAATTTATATTGCGTTAGATATAATTTTTATGTTATTAATCTGTGTTATATAGAATAGATTATTATTAAAAAGTATTATAATAATTTTTATTATTATATTTATATCATATAATTTTAGTGGCTATTTATAAAATAATTTATTAATACATGTATATTAAAATTATTATAATTATCATGCAATGTTAAAACTTACATTATTCTTACGTTGACGTCTTGTCGAAACAATGTCTGATTTTGAACTGAGAGTTCTATGAGGTTATCTCTTATCACTTTGTATGGATCAATATAATGTGAACTTGCGTTATCAAGACCGCTTTTGTATTTTTTAGTATATAAAAGCGTTGTGTATATGATAAGGGCGGAATAAAGAATTGTAATCATTTATTGCCTTAGAATGACTTTTGTAAACGTAGTACATAATGTCTTTTTGTTTATGGTTTTATCTGATACTAGAGCGTTTTGCCCGCGGTTTCACCTGCGTATTTCCCGTTCCCGTGGGAATACGGAGACAAAATGTAGCCTACTTTTAACCGACTTCAAAAAAAGAAGGTTATCAATTCGTCTGTATGTTTTACTCGCTGATAATGTAGCTTTCCATTGGTGAGAGAATTTTTAAAATCGGTTTAGTGGTTTAGTGAAAGCTTAACAAATAAACATACAAACAAACTCGCATTCGCATTTATAACATTAGTTAGAATATTGACTTATATGGCTTTATCAAAACTATATCGTATTTTTATCAAGTAAATGCAATAATAAGTAGTCTTTTGTCAAAGAGTTCTTCAAGCGGTTGTCGAAATAACTTCTGACACATAACTGTATACTGTACCATAATTGCTAATATTTCCTTGTATGTAAGATTTAACATAAGATGTATTTATGTAGCTAATTAAAAAAATGATATTGTTTTGTAAATTTAATATACTGTGCGTTCTCTATATCCTCACTCTATATTATTGATCGGGACTTCAAATGCGACACGACCGGAAAGAGTTCAGGCTTCGAAGAATTAATGACTCATCGTGGTTTTCAAGGCACACGACCCTACACTGCCTATTAAACACAGGGCTACTCTGGTTTAAAGGGTAACTTTGCCAGTGTAACCATAGTGACAGGGGTAATAACATCGTAGTTATCAAGTGTAGTGGCGCATTAAGGATAGTCAATATTTCTTATGCCAATGACTAGAGCAATGGTGAACAATATACGATAAAAATACAAAAAGTAAATTTAATTTTTTTTATCTATATAAATAAAATGATAGAGGTCTGCAGTTGTGCGCGCATCACGGAAAAACTACTGGATAGATTTCAATGAAATTTTCTAAATTTTATTTAAAAAATGTATTCTTCTTCTTAATAAAAAGTTATTAAAGTTTCAAGAAACAACGATTTGTATATGCACTGCGTGTTCAGTGATGTATGTTTGAACAAAGTATATTTTTGCTTCCGATCTTTTTGATGTTTTTCCCTTCGTACATAAGAAAACTTTTTTAATATTATATTAAGCAACGCGGACGAAGTCGCGGGTATCAGCTAGTAGAAAATATAATTTAAATATTTGTTTATATAACGTCGTACCTATTGAATACGCAAGATAAGGCATGTTACAAACTGAAATCAGTAGTATGTAGTTTAGAAGGTACGGCCATGAGCTAATGTCATTGTATTTTATAGAGATACGTTGTGTTTTGTTTGTTTCTTCCACGGTCTTGTATACAGGTCTATCAACGGAGCCCAATTTCAGTGGCGAGAGATTGGTGCGATTATGATATAACTTTTATTTCGCGTCAACGCCGCTGTACGTCGTTGCTATCGTACGTGGTTGAGTGACACGCGACGTATATTTTTCTCTCCAATGTAATGTGTTATTTAATCATTGTTTTATCGTTTTGTGGATTTGTTGTTATTTTTGTTTTGTTATTTAAATAATTTGTTTGGATTTGAAAAAATGTTCGGCACATCCATCTATCGATCGTCATGCCTCTGGCGGCCGTAAATTGAACAGAACAGCAATCATACCATAGTCGAAGTAACCTCACTACTGTAGTTGATAGACCTGTGTAAAATACCTGTGTTTTCTTCCTCATTTACGCAACTAATGAAATAGTTTCTTTATATTATTACCCAATCATGTGTTATCAAATAAGCCTTATTTTTCAGTGCATATTCCTTGATAGCTTCGTCGATAGTGAACCGGTTTTGATATTTTTAATTCCACTAAGAATAAGTGTGATAAGGTTAGAAGTTCTGTTTTAATCCGATGTGTTTATATTAATCAATAATCTCAATATCGACGCTGATTGTCAAACGATTTGATAGATTATTTATTTATTTTTTATACACTTTATTGCACGACAAAGTCTACCAGACAACCTCAATACGTATACATGTTGTTAGTATGCTATACATTAAAATTAAATAAATAATTGAATTTAAAACAACTTTATTATAATAAATTATTTGACTCTCAATTTATCCGACACGTTCGATTAATGCCCACGCGACCAGCGCTATGACCATCATTTTCCTTTTCGTCGTTACTCAATTAGACCCCTGAAGAGTCACCATACTGGTAAAAATGACTGGAAAAATTGTGTCAGTATCTCCCGGTCCTTAATGTGTGCTTTCCAGTTTGTCTATTTATATTCTAGAAAAATTTATGACATTTACGTCGTTTATTTTTTTCGGTCAATATTTAAATAATAAGAAATATTAAACAAACATAATTATTCAAATTAAAACCTTAAATATATTATAGTACAAATAAAAATTGCGATACCGAACCTCTGGGCGAATGTTGAACCAGCGATCCTCATCAGTCGAGTCAATAATTTAATTTTTATGTTTATAATTCAAATTCCGAATTAAAAGTGTCAATTATTTCAAAAATGTATTAAAAGCCTACCTTACCTACACATTAAATTGGAAAGATTTGCTTTCTACGTTTCCACAATTTCATCCTAAGCAGTCCCGACATCATGTGAATTTAGTACATTTAGGACGTCGTCTTATTGTAATACTATACTGCATTGCAATACATTATTACAAAATATATCGATATTAGTTTTTCTAAAAACAGAGTTGAATTTATTCATCATTCTTATAAGGGGAGAGAAACGGCCAAGATTGGTATTACATAGATTAGTATAAAATAAAGAAAATTGCGATTTCCTTGATATTTTACTGGGGGCATTGAAACATAACCTGGAAACTTACCTTTACCGTTAATTACCTACTACTAATATTAGTATAGTTTATATGTGAATCGTTCTTTACCATTATTAATAATTTTAAAATAATGGTATAGACTGCCCTCAATTAGTTTAGTAATTATTCTGTGTGCCTAGTTTTTTTTTAACTTATACAAAAACGTTGACGTTAGCTGTGATATCTTTTTAATGTCGACTATTGTCACAAGATGGCGCTGTTTTTGTCATTTCGTTCGCATAAATATAGAAACTCGCACTTAGCACACTGTTCTGGGACTGGGACGTTCTTCTCATGAAAAACTTTGAAATTGTAAATTTATTTTCGTCAGGTACCTTGACAGAATCTACATTTCCAACCAGGTAAGATCGAAATCTCTCAAGAAGACGAATGTTCGTCGAGCAAGAAATTGAATGTTCTCTTAGATATGTTGAACAAATACAATTGAATTTATATAGCCTCAATTAGTAACTCTACGCTATTTTATAATCTATATAATCACACATCTTTCATAATTAATCATTATTAATGTTTTTTTAACATGAGATTTGAATCGATAAAATTATTTACAGGATTACTTGATAGAAATATACTACTTACTTACATGTTATTTGACGAAGGGGAAAAAGTCTTGTCCTGGGTTTCATGAGATTCTTACATAAAAAAAATTATTGACTTTGCGAAGACGGTTTATTTTAAATAATGATGAATAGTTTCTAATATTTTGGACAAACTACAAAATATTAGAGCATTGGGCATGATATTATGAAAAAAAATTACTAATTAAATAGTATTAATTTCCGTTAACTATTTATCGTTTTTAGCCGCATATGCTTGAGGGTCTATTAATCTATCAGTAACTGTAACAAATAAAAAAATCCACTCGAGAGTCGAGACCAAGATCGAGAAATCTTGCACAAAGTTTTTGTCTTGTCGACTGTAAAAGTAATGAAGTTTATACAGTTTACATTTAAATATATTGATTTTAGGAAATGACCTAATATTGATCCTTGTGGAATGTTCATTTTTATCAGAGAACCAGAAGACTTTATTTTAACGTGTACGTGTGCATCAATAACATTAAATATACCTACATATTATAAATAGCATTTAATTGTGGTTTTACCGAGCCCTGAACGTGACAAACATACAGACAGATATTATTTCGCATTTATAATCAATGATTTAATAATTATAGAGTAAACGATCAGATAAAACATGTTTCTAATGTTATCTATTATGAATTACATTTTATTAGAGATGAACGATTAAATCGAATTAATAACAGTAGATAAACACATTTTTTTTATGTATTATTAAATGGTACTCATAAACAAATAAATTATATATATTTTCAATGAAGTTGTATTTAAGATTTTGTAATTACAGCCCAAACTATTAGGGTAAATAAGGAAGGACTTTTGAAAATTTAACTCTGAAGGTTGTGTATAATAAAATGATTGAAAGTTGGTTGGAAATTGATTTTGTAATGAAACAATTTTGAGTTATGACTTGGGTAAAGCCCAATTAAAGATGAATCATATTGTCCTAAAGAGTTATTGTTCTATTTTCCATGAAACGCATAAAACTTTTCCAAAACATCGCCAAGGTTCTTAAGATACGTTATCAAAAAAATATCAAATCGTTTTAAAATAAAGTCAACAAATATTACCTTTTGTGTAATTATCACATACAACTTACAATGACTAGAGCGTTCATCCTGAGAGCAAAAATGATCATCAACTACTACTACTCATAATTACATACATACCTACATGTAAAGTGAATGCTTGCTTGTATGTTTGTTAATCAACAAACGAACGAGTATATTGTAAGTTTAGTATTCGTCCGTGGCTTCATGTGCGTGTTACAGGTACAGAGGGGCGGTATTAGGTAAAAAAGTAATTTGGGAAAAAGTAACAGACAGACAGTGTTATAGAGACGCATTTATAATATTATGTAGAATCGTAAAACTTGCAGTTTCGCTAGCGCGGAATACAGTTTGTAGTGAAAATCCTTTAAAGCTGTTTTATCTCAATAATTGTTATAGAATTCATTGATTCAAATACTGAGTTATTCCGATATCTGCTACGCTATTCTCAAGTGAGACTAGCCAAAAGCAAAGGATATTATAGCGCACAAGGATATTAAATCACAAGTGAACTTTTCACTGCCAAGATTGGAAGTTGTGCTGTGTTACTACCGTACCTAAAAAAGTACGTCGGAAAGGCGTTTGTGCCTGAACTCTTTCTGGTCATTTATTTATTCAGAACATCCAAAAAAAGAACACATTTTTTTATATATCACATGAAATAAAAAAGTAAATATCATAGAACATTAACAGACAAAATATAATTTACAACAGATATACAGTCTGGTAAGTATCAAAGAAAATAAGTTTAAATAAGTTTGTTTATATAAAAAGTAAGATTACTCATTCGTATGATTAATAAATTAATTAATCGTCAACAATGAAAGTGTTACGGATCACAGAACGAAAGTTATTTTTTCTATTATGAGCGATGTTATATATAAAAAAAAATATGTGTAGCAGATCATGAGGGTAAAAGGAATGGGGTGTGGACCTGTGTTTACACACACAATTGAGCGTTATATAATATCTTCTGCACTATTGGCTATTCGAGACTGGACGCCGTGACCGAAAACAGTTTTAGAAAACAATTACAAACATATTTGTATTTATTATATCAAGTGTCAAGATTGTTTTTGCAACCCGTTGTGGTGTTGGAAATTAAACTTTTCTTGAAGAACCTTTAAGATCTTGACCGATTTCGGTTACAGCGGCCAATCTCAATGGAAACTAAATTCGATGGGAAAGCAAGCCGATACGACCGGTGTAAGTTCAGGGCCAGAACCAACGGCTTTACGTGCTTTTAAAGAAGCACGGAATTTGAATGTATGCAGCTCAAGGTTCCTGGCTACTACTGAGAATTTCAACACAAAAATCCAGTAATATTTTATATGACCTCTGGATCTACGGATTTATATATAGCCACTAGACCAACGGGCCAGTTCAAAAGCCTTTAATAACCAAGTATCAAACAATTTCACTTGAATAAGTCAATTGTTATAAATTAGTCTGGAACTATTCAACTCCCATGTCTGGAAATACATTTAACGATAATATAGTATACAGTCAGTGGTGTCTGTTTATTAAAGTCAATTCATTACATTCAGCCTTGTTGTCAATTTACTTTGCAATAAATAGGTACTAATAGAAACTCGCAATTGTTTGCATTATGCACTGTATTTTACATAATATAACGTGACAAGTGTATTATGATTAAAATTATAGATAATATAATATTATTAAATAGTTTTTGCTCACATTATGAGATGTTAACCATCGCTTACAATGCCTATGTCTATGGGCGTTGGTGACCTCTTACCATCAGGTGGACCATATATATATATATATATATATATATATATATATATATATATATATATATACTCGTCCGCCTACTTATGCTATAAAAAATCGAATTAATAAAATTTGTATAATTTTACATGAACTTGTATTTTAAAGTATGTAATCAATTGCTCTGCAATAAAAACTGTTAAATGATATTATTTAGACAAAACAAAAATCCATTGATAACAGGAAAGCCAATTGATAAGTGGTTATTTCAAGCTTGTATGAACATTATTTTTTGCCCTTATCGCATTATTTGGGTTCGGCGAGTCTATAACAGTGGAATACTGTTTTTAATTTTGTTTCAGTTTTTGTCCACGTGTTAAGGAGGAGCAGTTATTAGCCGTGAAAACGTAACAGACAGACAGATGGAGTTACTTTTACATAATAATATTAGAATATATGTATTAAAAGCTTCTGGTAATTTGTAAAACAGCATTATTCAATTAGCCTCCACTAATCAATACTTACATCATACCGGTTCATGATGTAGATTCTACTAATATGAAGAACCGGATTTTATTACTTCGGTATTATAGTATAGGTAGTCGGACGAGCAAATCACCACCTGATGGCAAGTGGACACCAACACCCATTGACTGGCATTATAAGAAGAACTAATTCATTAACTATCGCTTACAATGCACCACCAACCTTGGGAATTGAGATTTCATTGCCACCATTAAATGTAATTTAAAACGTTCATCATTTGTTACATTTTTTGGTATTATGAGAAAACAATGATGATGTTTACTGGCGGACGCCGGTCATTCTCATCGAAGATTGGTTAGTTGAGAAGGATATAGTAGTAGAGTGCAGTAGTGTTTTTGCTTTCCTGGGAACAGCAGTGGAAAAACTTCTAAACTGTTGCTGATTTCTACGGACAATTTCTTGTCAGGAAAACAAAAGCTTATAATCCGATTTAGAATTTGAGCCGAGAACCTTAGGTCTACAATCTTGTAAAGAAGCCCGGACTTAGAAGTCCATGGATTTTGACATTTGAGGATTTATTCTAACAGCTTCGGATCCCATTCCGAGTAAGAAAAAAATTATATAATTTTTATTGATTGATTGATTGATGCTAGACCAACACGGAAGTAATAGAAAACACAAATATTGTTGAAGTATATTTTGTAAAATGTATGATTTTTTTATTTTCATTAGGTGGCACAAAGACAGGGCGGGACTGAGTATATAAAATAATTGAAAGTAAATGACATGCATATAAAACAACACAAACACACACATTTGTATTGGACCAAACAAAACGCGTAAAGCCTCCTGTCACTTCCATGCTGTGCCTACTATTGATCATTTAATTGGTATTTACATATATCACTATATGTGCCTAGTTACATAACAATTTAACTGATATTGGTCTTTGCGATTTAAATGAGGCAATATACAAAATTTTGTTTCATATTTGCTTTCAAATTCGCATGTTAATTCTAATTTATTGCATTTGTTAATTAATAAATTAACTGTTCGTAAATAATACTAACTTAGTTTCATTAGACTGTCCATTTTATCGACAAATAATAAAATATTAACGTTGGTTTTTATTATTTTTTATGTATGTATAATGTATATATTAAAAGGTAAAATACTAATTTTACCTTAGAAATACGTACTAATATTAAGTCTTTCTAATTGTCCGTGGTAAAAATAGATTACATAAATAAATAACTAATTTATCTGTATATATGTAAACTTTATTCTAGATAGTATTATTTACAAGGGCATCATGTTGATTCAATGACAGCTTATGCGTGCGAAGCAAAGTCCAGTTGTAATTTGCATGCTTACGATCCACTTGGAATTAACAATTGTAAGTTCAAACTTACAATGTGCGTTTCATTTTCATTACATTTCATCTTCAATTTTATTTATTAAATCATAGAACTAATTGAACCATTTAATGAGACAATGCTTTAGAGATTGTACATTTAACATTTACAATAAGTAGATACTTACAAATTATTTTATCATTAAAAATATATTACATGTAACTAAATTTTCAATAATGACAAACGTAAAAATTAGGGAACATGATCAAAAAGATTTTATTAAGTTATTTATCATGACTAAGGGCTAAAACATAACGATTGTAATCAACTTTGAAATCAAAAAGATTTAAATTAAATAATATTTAATATGATTTTAAGTTTACAAGCATTTAAATTTTTTTTTAAATAATGCGGCAAAGAGTAACTTGGCCTTTGTCCTGCGGGAAGCCGCAAAGTAAGTATTATAGAGAATTATATAAATTAAATATGTGTAGGAACAAAGATTATTAAACTTTTATATTAAATTTAAAAGCAAATAAACAGTTACTTACATTTAATCATTATGACGTGTGTTCTAAGGGCACTGAGAATTAATTATATATATTTATTATTAATTAATAATAAATCAGATCTTCCTTTTCACAAATTTCACAAACATAATCCGATGTATCGAGACTATAACCTATTATGTATAAATTATATTTTATGTTAATATTACGTCGTTTTAATTTTCGATTTACATCTTTAGTGTTTATTGGTCAATAGAACATTTTGTACTGGAGTGCGTTCGGACTGAGTGTTCCTACATTAGGTACAAACGAGGAAAACTGTTCATGATGTTTATTAATATTAATGATAAGGTAATATTATATGCTTTAAAATACTTATATTATATTAGAAATTATCATAATATGAATGATTATTAAATGTATTTTTTTCTGTTGGGAGACGTACAATTTACAAATCTATTTTTATTAAAATCGAACTACTTGTAATTAATAATTCCTATTACATATAAATAAATAAAAAATGTTATAAAAGGTTAAAGTTATATATACAATGATTGTTGTACAAATTTCCCGTAACTTTGAAATTTCTGTATAATTATGACGATTTGAAAATCCTATGTGTAATGTACCTATAACGTAATTATTTTTAAAACGTTTTTCCTTTTAAGTAATCTATCTAACAGACGTGTATTTAGAAGTAATAAATGTTCTTACAATCGATAATCGAAAACAGGTGAGATTATTTTATTTTAATATTTATAATCATTGACTCATAATAACACTGATTATACAAATACTTAAATAAATCGTGCACTTTTTTATATATACATTATTGTAAACCAAAAAAAATCAAGAATTTTTATTTTTTTATTTCACTTTCAATATTTATAAATGTTTTATGTAAGCCCTTATTCTATTCCCGCCGTAACACCGGGACGTATTATGTATTAAATTAATGTTCGTATGTTTGTACTCTGTGTGTATCTAAACCATTCATTCGATCCTGATGAAATTTTATTGATTGGATCTGCGTACAACCAAGACAAACGTTTTCGTTATAACTATTCTACCACATAAATAAAACAAAGATCTTTAGATGATCCCATAGCCAATTTTTACTGGCCTCCTCAGAGCCCGGATCTCAACCCAATCGAGCTTTTGTGGGAAGAGCTTGATAGGAATGTACGCAATTCTTGTCCGTCCTCGCAAGAAGATATGTGGAAGACTTCATAAGAAAACTGGAACAATATTTCACAAGATACAATCGATAAATTGATTGCTCGTATGCCGAGACTAGTAAAAAAAGTTATAAAATGCAAGGCGAAACATCTGTATAAAATATGAACTGCATTTTTAACGTAATTATTAGTATTTTTTGTCTTCTTGTTGATGTATGTGTATTAGTAAATAGGTAATTTAATTATTAATTAAATTAAACCCCTTGTGAAGCAAGGGGTTTAATTTGAGTTTTTTTTTCATTTTGTATATTTGATGTAGGAGGTCTCAAACTCTTGTCCGGCAGTGTACATTCTCAAAACTTATAATCGATTTGATCGATATTACTACTATCCATACGTCATATTGTTATATGTTTGTTTTTTAATTCTATATCATTGATTTGTTCAATTAAATAAAATATGATTAATAATACGTGCAGAGGAAATTTTCTCTATGACAGTACTAAACGATTTGTTTGATAATGCTTATCTGTCTACACGTCAACAGTGTATTTATGATCAGTGAACCATTTAATGGGGGACATCATTATTGGTTGGTGATAATAACATTTTCTATATTTCATTTCATCTGATAATTGGGAATTTATCAATGAAGTCAATAACATTTATCGGTCTACGAATTTTTGTTTACATTTACATCGAAGGTATGCTGTTTTCATCCAACGATGATCATTTCATAAAATCATGGCTTGATATATTTTTATTACGTTTGATAAAATAAACAAATGTCACTATTAACACTAATCTACTAGGTTCGTTTTGACTAGTCGGATTAGTTAAAAAGAAGCCTTTGTTGGTTTCACCATTTTGAATTTTGGACTACCAGTAAATATAATATAATAGAAATAAAATTGCTGAACGTATTATTTGGAAGGTCATATGTTAACCCGCCTGAACCATATAAGAATCTTGTCTTTAGCAGTGTTTTTTTTTCATAGGTAGGCGGACGAGTATATGGGCCACCTGATGGTAAGTGGTCACCAACGCCTATAGACAATGGCATTGAAAGAGATATTTACCATCGCTTACATCGCCAATACGCCACCAACCTTGGAAACTATGTTGTTATGCTCCTTGTGCCTGTAATTACACTGGCTAAAAGCAGAATAAAACAGTAAAAAGCTGCAGCTTCTGTTTTGCAGTAGAATAACCGGTGAGTGGGTGGTACCTACCCAGACGAGCCTGCACAAAACTCTACCATCGAGTAGGTATATCATACTGTAGGGAATAGAGAGTGCACCTGTGTTTGCGCACACACTTGTGCACTATAATATGTCCTGCGCAGTTGGCTGATCTCTCTTGAGATTGGCCGCCGTGGCCGAAATCGGTCAGGAGGACCATTATTATTATTAATATAAAGACTAATACTACTTGTATAAGGTATATTTTAATTTGATTTGTGTATATGGAGGACCTATGTGGAGCAGGAGCAGTAGGCAGATGCAATTGAAGATAAACACCGCTTCCACCGTCGTCGGGAAGAAGGTGCTAAGCATACATTCCCCTCCCCTAATGGTTTATCAGAGATAAAAAAAAATACAAATTATACAAAAAATTAAAATAAAATAGATATGTAAGTAACTTATGTGTTTGAAATAAATAATTAATTAAATATTCGATTCACTGTGTGATAGTAAAACATTTCAACTGGTAACAGTGTCAGTTACGAAATAGGTATTTAGGTACATAAAGATCTTATGTACAAATATTTATACGATACGTAAGTATACAAACATTGTTAGTATCTCCGAAACATACCTACTAATGATATTAATGTTGACATAATTATGTAAAAGTCTTAGTAATATTTACTTGACATATTTGTACATACTACTTTGTATCATGAAATTTAATTTTGAATAATCTATATAAATAAAATGATAGAGGTCTGCAGTTGTGCGCGCATCATGGAAAAACTACTGGATAGATTTTAATGAAATTTTCTAAATTTTATTTCTTAGACACTTGGCCCTTTTTTAAAAAAAAAATGCTTGCGATATCTTCATTTAATAAAAAGTTATTAAAGTTTCAAGAAACAACGATTTGTATATGCAGTGCGTGTTCAGTGATGTATGTTTAAACAAAGTATATTTTTGCTTGCGAAATATAATAATAAGAACAGTTTGTTAATATATCAAGCAACGCGGACGAAGTCGCGGGTATCAGCTAGTATTATATATTTTTAATTTAATCACAATAGCCTAATTAGACTAATAAGACTATTAGTCTTGCACTTGCACATTAAATTATGTATAATAATGTCCTCCTGACCGATTTCGGTCACGTCGGCCAATCTCAAAAGTGATTAGCCAACTGCGCAGAAGATTACACACTTTCAATTTCCAGACTCCGGGCTTCTGAGAATTTTTTGACAGAACACAGCGGGACCTTATATCTAGCTACTAGACTAGACCAACGAGCCAATCAATTGTGTATACATATAGGAACAGTCACAGCGATCCAGTGGCGATGGCGGCGCGAGACCTAAATTTTATGCGATCAATATACATTTTGCGAAGCCATCGTGTATGCAAAATTTCATAATGATCGGTTGAGTAGTTAAGAGTTAAGATATCAAAGCGTAACAAACAAACAAACTCACTTTGGTCACAGTAACATAATTATATTATAACAGTAGCCGTTTTGCCCGCGGTTTCACCCGCGTAGTTCCCATTCCCATAGGAAGACACCACTGTATAAAACTGTTACTCGCTGAAGGAATTTTTGAAGGAAAATCGGCTTAGTGGTATAGTCGTAAAAGCGTAACAAACAAACTAACTAACTTTCGCATTTATCATATAAGTTAGGATTACCGTGCCTTCGCATTTACGATAGGTACTAGTTATAAAGACTAGAATCAATGTATGACATAGTATACTTCCATATAAGGTCCTCCTGAGCGATTTCAGCCAAGGCGGCCAATCTCCATAGAGATTAGCCCACTGCGCAGGACATATTATAGTGCACAAGTGTTTGCGCAAACACAGGTACACTCTCTATTCCCTTACTCTCATAACCCGATGGGACGGCAATCCGACATGACCGGAAAGAGTTCAGGCGCAGGACCAACGGCTTACGTGCTGTCCGAGGCACGGGAGTGAACACAATTCCAACTTCCAGACTCCGGGCAGCTACTAAGAAATTTCGAAAGAAAATCTCAATACCATTTTATTGTCCCGAGCTGGCAATTGAACCCAGGACCACCGTGTCTGCGGCCTAACATGTAGCCACTAGACCAACGACGCAGTCATTTCCATATATTATAATATACAGAAATAATTACCTCTTTAGTAATAAGAGTCACCATGATTTTAAGTAAACCATTCGTAAGTGAAACCTATAAAGATTAGGTCATAATATTGTGTCTGATGACAAGTCATGTGACCACTAAGCAAACAAATAATTAATAATCACTGTCTTATGATAGAAATAATAAATTTAAGTGTAATTTTTTTTTTTTTTTTTTTATTAGGATCTCCAACAAGGAATACACATGACATGCTTAAATAAATTATGCTAATTACAAATCTATGTGCTCCCTCAGTTACAGGAAACCACAGCATCCATCTTGTGTAACTAAGTAACAGCTATTACAGTAAGATTAAAATTAATAACTTTACAAACTAATAAACAAATAAACTAAAACAAAATACTAAACTTCTTATCTTAAATAACTAAATTTTAACAAAAATTACAATTTGAAAAACTAAAAATAAGTAATACAAATATAAAAAATACTAAAACATACTAAAAACAAATAGAATGGATAAATTAATTAAATTTATTTTATTTTAAATATTGCTTGAGATTTTTTTTGAATTTGTTAAGAGTAACGGCAATATCCAAGTTGTTGCTTTTTGCGAGTGTATTGTATTGTCTACATATTCGAGGTATACCAGAATGATGTCCGAGGTTGGTTTTAAAAGTGGGTATTTGGAAGAAATTGTAGGCTCTAAGTCGGGGCAAGCGAGACGGAGTATGAATAGATAAGGTTGAAGTTAATTCGTTGCAGTCGACACTACCATTGAATACTTTATGAAGAAAGACCAGATCGTGCATCTTTCTACGGAAAGTGAGTGAGGACATTCGGTAATGATTCAGTCTATCTTCATAGCCTCCAATTACCCTAGATAAGTTATCGTTGTATGATAAATGATAAACAAATCTTTTTTGGATCTTTTCTAACATCCCTACATACACGTCATAGTATGGGTTCCACACAATGCAATTGTATTCTAAGGTCGGCCGGACAATGTTGTTAAAAAGTTTGATTTTTGTAGAGCATTTTTTAAACTCTTTGCAATTCCTTAAAACGAAACCAAGCATTTTGAAACTCTTAGCTGACACGTTCTTTATATGGACATCAAATTTTAATTGACTGTCCATTAAGACACCTAAATCGCGAACATTGTTGACACAAGTTATGTTTTGTCCATCAATGTAGTAAGTATTATGTGTTACAGTCTTATTTCTACTAAATTGTATGTAGTAGCATTTATTAATATTAAGTAACATCTTATTTGTTTTACACCAAAGTGAGAGCCTATCTAAATCCGCTTGTAGTTTTTGAGCGTCCAATTCTGTTTGTATATCTTTCATTATTTTTAAATCATCTGCAAATAGGTAAATATTAGAGTGCTTAAAACAGTCATTGATGTCATTTATGAAGACATTGAAAAGGAGTGGGCCGAGGTGAGACCCTTGTGGTACTCCTGATGTTGCTGTGAACGATATTGATTGAAATCCACATACTACTACTTTTGAATGTCTGTTACTTAAATAAGACTTAAACCAATTAAGAAGAGACCCGCAAATGCCAAATAGGCTCAGCTTTTTTATAAGTAAGTCATGGTCAACTTTGTCGAAAGCTTTGCTAAAGTCTGTGTAGATTGCGTCTACAGGTACTCGTTTGTCAACAAATTTTGTTAGAGCTCCAGTAAATGATAATAGGTTGGTAGTTGTCGATCTTGCTTTGATAAAGCCGTGCTGGTGATAGGTAATGTGTTGTTTGAGATACCATGTTAAACGTTCGGTTACCAATTTTTCGAGAATCTTACCAAATATCACGAGTATAGAGATCGGCCTGTAGTTGGTTACCAAATGCCTATCCCCTGATTTAAAAATAGGCACTACAAGGGCTTCTTTCCAAGAATCTGGGAAAACTCCTTCTTGTAATGAACGATTGAAAATGAGTTGTAGAGGAAACGCCAGAGCATTAGCACATCTTTTGATAAAAATAGGAGCTGTGCCGTCACTCCCAGCGCCTTTACTTTCATCAAGCGATTTTAGAGCACTAAGTATTTCTTCCTTAGAGAAATTAATACTGGGCAAGGCAGAAGACGTAATAAATTTATTATCAATAATCTGTTGTTGTTGACTTATAGGTAGGTACACTTGAGAAAAATTCTCAGCAAATAAGTTGCAAATATTACGTTCACCGGTGGCAACTCTGTTATTATATTGCATTTGGGCCGGGAATTCAGAAACTCCCTTACGCTTAGCTTTAATAAAGGACCAGAACATACTTGAATTTCGTAGAACAGCACTTTCAACACTTATTAAATAATGCTTATAACAATTAAATCTAAGCTTATTGCATTGACTTCTTAAATTTTCAAATGTCAAGCAATCGAGGGGGTTGTTATATTTTTTAATTTTTACGTGGTATTTATATTTTTCTTTGAAAAGTTTTTTAAGTTCACGGGAGTACCATGGGGGATAACTCTTATTACAAATATTTTTTAATGGAATATGATCCTTGATAATATTCTTAATTATAGTGTAAAAAAAATCTACCATAGTATTGACTGAACTACAGGTTTTAAATTGATTTTCCCAATCTATGGTAGTGAGTGAAGCCATTATTTTATCGTAATCAGCTCTAAAAAAATTTGGTCTTGCGGATGGTTTGTTTAGTATATTATGATCAGTAAGTAAAGGTATGTTAAGATCAAGTGAAGGATGTAAGCAATCTTCATTAACTAAGTAATTCGGGCACCGTGTGACTTTAATATGGGATAAGCTACTAAGAACTAAATCTAAAATTTTACCTTTGCTATTTAATATATTATTGTATTGCTTAAAATTATTAACGAAATAAAATTCGCTAAATGATCTGTGAATGTTAGAATTATTAAGCTCGGGACATAAATGCTGGGAATTCACATTTGATAACCAACTGACACTACTAAGATTGATTATTGTTATATAAGATTGATTATATTATTATTAAAATTCAATTAAATATTTCGAGAAAGCCGCTAGGCACTCGAATCCCTTGATTCAAAATACATGCAAGTATAGCCCCCAGGGGTCCTCCCTTCCGATTAAAAGGCGTCCTAAAGACGTCCTTATAGCCCCCGATGATTTAATTACATCGGCCAATAAAGACACGTTAGGTCACACTACCAACACACACCGACCCCGCCGGCGGGGTCGAGGTCCCTCGTTCATTACAACCCGTCGGCGCTTAGGCGTATGACGGGGCTCATGCACACATAGTGTCCTCCTTTATGACGACGACGGTATCCTAAGCCGAGGTTCGGCCTCACAGGAGGCGCCCTTAGGATACGCGTATTCTGAGCCCTTAAGTGGGCTCCCAACATCCGGCGAGTATCTTAAAGACTCGCCCCCCGCCCGGTGACGCTGTCGAGGCCATTTGGGCCAACAGCAACAAGTCAGTTCGAAAAAAACTAAGATTGAAATCTCCAACTATTAATGTACGATCATATTTTTCGGTTACTTTCTGTGTGCTCAGGGAATATGTGTCAAACGACTCATTATCGAGAGGGGGAGGTAGGTATACTGCGCAGATAAGAATTTTTTCAGTTTTGTTGTTCGCACATTTCATATCGACACTGATCCATAAGTCCTCACATTCACTTTCATAATGAGCTAGCCGAACTGACTTTAAATGTTTTGATACCGCTATTAATACACCTCCACCATCTTTACGTTTATAAAATTTACTAGATTCTCGGTCTCGTCTGTAAGTGAAGTACCTATCATCAAACAACTCGGAGTCGTAAACCCCGCTGTTGAGCCACGTCTCAGTAAGGACGATTACATCGTAGCTTTGTAGCGCCATATTGTGATAAAATTCAGTAGTTTTAGTTTTTAAACCTCGAACATTCTGGTAATATATACTAAGTGAAAAATTGAATGTTACATTAAATAAAACTTAAAACATGCTAGTTACCTATAATAATTCTAAGCTTAGGTTAACGTTTTCAATGTTTCGAGATTGTTAATTGTGATACGCTCGGACGATTCAGTTTTTCGGACAAAGATTCTGCCATTACGGACCCAAGTAAACAAATATCCCAGTTCTTTAGCTCGAATTCTTGTCGCAGCGTGAAGAGCTTTGTTTTCTGGAGAAAGGTGTTCCACGATGTAAATTGGTTGTGTTTTATCAGTTGCTATACCAATATGACTTGCACTCAGTTTGTCTTTAGGATTATTTTTATTAAATTTTATTGCAGAAGCGAGAAAGCTATCGCGGAGGCGTGGGCTGTTAAATTTAATAAGAATGGAACGAGGGCGTCTGCTGTGCGGGTCTATTTTCGCTATTCTTGTGCAGTGCAAAATATCTGTATCTTTAACTTCACATTTGATGACCTTACTTAGCTGTAGTATTGTAGATATAAGATTTTCTGATTTGTTCTCAGATACGTTCTGCAACTCAACATTATTGGCTCTCGCATGTTGTTCCATAGTGCCAATTCGTTTTTTTAAGTCGCTTAGGGAATTTTGAAGCGCTTGGTTGTCTTTTTCTAGTTTGTAATGTAATGAGTTATTACGCGTCTTATATCTGCCACTATTACAAATATAGTGTGTATGGAGATGTATTGAAAGAAAAATAATTGTTTCCCAATATAATTTGCATTAAATTTATCATTAGTATTTTATTTACTATCATTAAAAATATACTTTTTCGCAATCTGTGTCACCATCCTCGGTAGTATAGTGGTAAGTATCCCCGCCTGTCACGCGGGAGACCGGGGTTCGATTCCCCGCCGGGGAGATCTTTTTACTACACTCACTTTTTAAATACTCAAAATAACTTTTACTAGGCTTTTTTTATAAACTTATATTAAAAAACTTGTTTGCACTTAAAAAAGTAAAAAAGGGATCAATTGGCAAGATATTGTCATAAATACAATCTATTTTGTAGTGAACAGCGCCATCTATATTTATAAGTCAAAACTACGACAAAGAACAGAGACAAATATTAGGTCTTGAAGAAGACACGCAAACCTATATTAACAAATAATGATTCTATTTTAATAATTGTTATTTCTGATGTAGTTGTTAAATTTAACATAATTTATTTTTGTACACCATTATTTTAATTTGGTAATAGATTTTATTACAGTTATATTATATTTAACTATAAAGTGTATTATAAATATTTAGAAGAAAGACGAAATAATGCTGATAAAACTGATATAGTATTATTATTTTTGTTGTTAATATTAAATTAGAAATTTTGCAGGATTTTAATATTTATGTTTAATCTGTCCTTGTAAATGCGATCCTGGGAGCTGACGAGCTGTCAAAACAGTTTTTGTTTCACATTTTATGTTTCATTCGCGCTCGATGCGTCGGCTGATGCGATGCGTGATGCTGCTGCGACCGTTGCTTGTCTATGTCTATGGGAGTACTCGCTCGTATTGAATTAGTGGCGTTATATTTTATGATCGGTGAATTAAGAATAATTAATTCAATTTTATGTATGACAGTGAATAAAATAACTATTCGAAAATGGCATTGGAGGGTGTGAAAAGTGAAAAAAGTGAGGAAAACAACGGCAATGTACCAGACGGCAAGGCAAACGGGATCGACAACAAAAGTAAACAGGTAAGAATCGAGCTGGATTTTCTTAGTTTTTCTGAGATTACATTTAAATTTTGGTTGTCCGTAATGTACAATAAATTAAACATACATTATCTAATAATATTTTAGTTATTTGAGTTGACGATTGTTGAAATTATATTTCTCAAGTAGCGAAACTAAAACGGCATAATTTTGCGCAGCTCTTGTAGCTGTATTGCGGGTTGCGACCGGGATACTTCGGTATTATAGGTGTCACAAAGCATACGAATACGAATATGACCTATTTCATATATTTTAAGCTTTCTCGATATTAAATGGAGTTGAATTTTCGCTTCTACGAACGTTACGCACACCATTTATGCGCATATAATTTTGTCAATAGAGTTCATTTAGTTTAAATTGAAATTTCGACGTAGACGTTATATAATTTGCGTAATAAAACTATTTTAATGAGACATTTAAGATATATTTTTTTAAATTAGTATTTTAATTGGCAGAAATTGTTATTCAAAATGTATTCAAAATTATGCATACTTTATCAAATAAAATGGTTGTATTTAAAAATAAAATAGTTTTGTTGTGAAATAAGCCAGAAAGAGTTCAGACATAGATCAACATCTTTAGGTGCCTTTCTAAGCGAAGGAGTATTCACATTTCCAATTTCCATACTCCAAGCTGCTACTGAGAATTTTCGACAGACAAACCCAACAAATTTTCCTTGGTCCGACTGGGACTTGAACCCAGGTTAACGGTCTTACCAACAATGTTGTTGAGGAGGCAGTAGCCTTTAATTTTAAACATAGTATATACCTACTTAAAAGTGAGTTAAAATATTGAAATAAATTTATTTAATATTTATTTTTCTGAGTATAATTTCCATTGGTAGGATAATAAATGAATGTTGCAAAATAAAAACATATTTCAGTTAAATAAGACAAATGTGATAATAAGGCCACAATGATTGACCTGGTCTAGTGGCCCGATTAAGACATTATTGTGTGACTTCATGACATGTCTCATATAATTAAGACCAAGCCTAGCATATTCTATAACCATTTGAAATAGTATTCTAACCAATTTTTTTTCTTAAAATAATATTTAATCTTTATCTTCGCTCAATGGTTGAAATTTAAATCATTAAAAAATAAATAGTTCTATTTTCAAATTTGATTTATTGATAAAATATGTTCTTTATTAGCTACCACATGAATAAAAAATTTAATCTTTTGATAAAAAGTGGAGAAAAAATAAATATACATTTATATAATACATAGTTGAACAGGACTTGAAGTATTGGTTCTTTTATAAAGTTTTGCTTAATTCCTACTTAATAATGTATCCATCAATAGACTATAAAATCAGTAGAGATGTATTTAATGGATTAATACATGCTCATCTAATAACATATATGACATAGCTTGCAAGAAGCGAACACTGATCAGTAATTATGTAGCAATTATTTGTAATTTATTTTAATTTATAAGCAGGATGCGCAAGGTGTATTATTTCATTTACTTATGTCTTATAATTATATGTACATAAGTGTGTACAAATCATAGTTGTTTCAGTTCTAAACGATTTTTTTTAATACACTCCTTTAAAGTTATTTGCAAATAAGAATATATAAAAAAATAATAATTTCGTAATTTGTTTTTAATTGGCAACAATGTTATGTGTTTTAATCTATAATTTCAGAATTTGAATATATAAATACAATGTGACTGCATGCTGCCTATCGAAAATTCACAATTTTGGCATCTTACCAAGTAACATTCAGCAGTTGTTCGCATTATAGATTAAATTGGGCTTTATTTATTAGAAAGATTTTATAATAGTTCGAAACTGAGTTATATTTCTAATTGCAATATAGGTATAAACATTTTGTTCTTAAAATGTGGTTTAGTTAAATGAAATATATACACATAAAAACTATGGCAGTTGAAGTTATGTAATTGCTGGTATATTGATTTCCTGCGCTGCTTGGGTACAGTACAGTAATAGTACAGGCCCGTGAATGTCTCACTGCTGGGCTAAGGGCTCTCCTCCTCTTTTTGAGGAGGAGGCTTGAAACTTATTCCACCACGCTGCCCTAATGGAGGTTGGTGGAATACACATGTGACAGAATTTCGGTGAAAATTGACACATGCAGGTTTCCTGACGATATTTTCTTTCACCGACAAGCACGAGATGAATTATAAGCACAAATTATGCACATGATATGGTTTGAACTCACGATCATCGGTTAAGATTCACGCGTTCTTACCACTGGGCCATCTGTTTGGGTAAATTAAACTAAATTCAATATATCAGAGGAAGTCTGAAAGTAGCACAAATAAATAAAAATTTGAAGAGTAAAAGATTATAATCCGATAATTATCGGTGTATGGACGAGTGACGATGACGGTGAGGAGGGATGAAACGCATGTTACTAGAAGGGTAAAGAGTATGAATGTTGATGGATATAGTGGACGGGGGAAGCCAGAGAAAGTGTGGATGGATTGCGATAAGAAAGTATGAAAGGGGTAAGTACTAAGATGTCGAGTGACAGAAAGAAGTAGAAGGAAAATACGTGTTGTGCCGAGCAGGAAGAAGTTTGGGTAAATTAAACTATTCATAATGTTGTTATATTTATTCATTTCAATTTGTTGTGTTTAATATAATATTAATTCTTTCGTCGAAAATATATACAAATCTAATTGGTTTGATCTGATACTTAAATAACAAACAAATCCTTTAATTTATTAATATATACAGAACATTAAGAAAAAATGTGGTTTATATAAATAACCACTGAATAATTCAACAAAGAATAATTTGATCACTAATAAAAAAACGTAGTTTCTTTTGGCTTATATTAATTGCACATTCAAAGTAGCTGCTATGTATAAAAATGCCTGCCATAAATTCTTAGGTAGCGTTAATGCAAAAAATATATATTATGAAGCACATAAATTCCACAACCAAATTCAAATGATGTTGTTCTTAGCTTTATTGTTCTGCTATGAAAATAAAAACCTCAAAGTTAATATCACTGCATCTATTATCATCGCTTCCGTTCTCAGGCTAGTGTGTTATTTGGGGTAAACAAACATCTGCTGGATTACGTAAAGTTAGGGCTACCATTTGTAAAGCCACCGATATAGGATAAAAAAAAGTTAAATTGTTAGCGCATCTTTGTTATTATGTAACGTAAAGCTGATTGAATCGCGATTCTTATAATTCTGGCTATAATATTGAGCGCTACCACATCGCTCCGCTCTCGTGCTTAAACAAATATGTTTCTTTTGACTATGTACATTATCGGTTTATCCCTTGAGATCGACCGGACGTCGATTTTGAATTTAAGTCCCAAGTTATAAAAGTTAAACTTATTGAATTGGGATTTAAGAGGTTCAAATCCGGGCAAGTATCAATATGTTTATAATTCACTTCGTTGAGGAAACTTCCATATGCTATAATATGTCATGAGTCAAAATTAATCCGGTAAAAAGTATGTTCATGGCGTTCCTACAGCGTACAAAAGATTCGCTCTAGTCCAGTAATAACACGCCCATAAACGCGTAACATACAACACACTGCGATGATTAGCCTGGTTTCAAAAACATTTTCATCAATACCGTATTAAGATTTGAATACATATCAGTTTTGTTTTCATGAGTTAGTGGACCTTTGCCAAGGAATAAGGGACATAACATCTTCGTTCCCGTTCAATGGTCAGTGGTCGCCAATACACCGGCGATACAAGGAATGGTTAATATTTCTTACATCGCCATTGTCTATGGTCGGGGGTGAACACTATAACATAAAAACGTCTTGTGTTGGTTGAGATCTGGTTTTGTTAAAGTTTTAATTTAACAGATAAAACAAAAAATCCTTTTAAAAAGCTATTGCATCACAAGACTGTATATCGTTTAAGAATATGTTTTACAAGTTCGAAATTTATCGTGAATATTGTATAAATAACCTAAATACATAATATGACGTCTTTTAGCGTTAAATTTAAACTAGAATTTCCGCTTAAACAATTTTAACAGTATTCATGTTCTGATTTATATAATACGTAACGAATTAAACAATTAATCCCACCTGATTCAGTGTTTTGTTTCAAATTAAGCAAAAGTAGACAAATTGTTTTTACATAAACTTAGCTATTATTTATATTTTGATTTAGCATCATAACACGTTGAACCAAGGCGAGTGAGTTTTGACCTTTCATTCCTAAAAAGTATAAGATTTTTTTAACGAGACGGTAATCTTACCCAAAATAACCCAATGCCTTTGATAATACAAAGTATTAATTCTAGTTGTTATCAAAATATATATTAGTTAAATTAATTTCTTACTGATGACAGAAGGGCTGGTTCGAAAGGGAAAAGTTGCTAGCACTCTTGCGACCATTCCATGCGATGCGATCACGATTTGTACAGTAACTATATTTAATTTTTATGTGTATTTATTTAAGGCTTTAATGTTAATAAATGTTATTAGCATATATATCATACCAATAATAATTAATCGTAAAATATTATTTAACAAAAATATAAAATAAAGTATCTGAAATTTCATTCTATGATGTTAACATAACGACGATTGACTATTTAATGATTATTGTTTAGACTTTCGAATGTAATTGAACTACGAACATCGAAACACTCAAACTCTCGTAAATATCAAACTAGCTTGTTATCCTTGTTAAATCTTACTGCTCCGCCTCTGTCTGTCGTAATATTATATACATAGTATATAACATATCACAATATTTAACGCAAAAATAATTTTTCAATGTTTCAAATCTGGTCTATTCTGAGATAAGAGCGTTTATGTAATCTACAGCTTATGTATTAGTTTCATCATCTTTAACCAACCGCTATTGATACATACAAAAAATAATACGTTAATAAAGATCGTCATATGAGTTTAGAATATTAGTTATAAATATCTGTGCATCGAATAAATTAATTAAAAAACGAGTGTGAGTAATAAAATTACATGCACTTTTTTAATGAAATCGCGGACTTAAACTAGACGCGGGGCGTAGTCTCAGGCACTACCTAGTTAGTAACATGTTACTTCAATAAATTAGTTGCATAGAATACACGAGTATACTAGATAATTGAATAATATAACTTGATATAACAAGAATTAGTCTATTGATCAACTCTTCCACCCTAAGGTAGTGTGTTAATGTAATTTATACTGCACACATTGCGCATGGCTTCTGTCATTGCCCTTTTTCTAATTCGATAATGGATAAAATTAAATTGATATCTTTTTTTTGTATAGGATAATTGTTACAAATCCTTTACATCGCCAATGCGATGCTGATGCTCTACTGTATATCTCTAAATGTAATAAGATAATAAAACTATTTATTAAATTAAATATAAGATCTTTAACAAAATATATCCACAGGTATGAAAGTTTCCATAAAATTATTATCATAGAAATCTTGGTTGACGTGGTAAAGAATTGTTCGCCCAAATGTCGTGCAAACGCCTCTGCACATTTAAGTTTTTGACGATTTGCACATAATTATATACCAGTATCAGGTCTCGATAAAATAAATATGGAGCCTTAGAAACTCCTCCTGTACGGAAATAATATGCATTGAAAACGGATCATGCATCGTAAATGAAGCTTAATATGTATAAAAAATTAACACAAATAGAGAAGCTGCTCTTTTTTGGAGTTGGTTAATAAAGAAAATAGAAAAAGAGCATCAGAAAACACCGCTTTTTTCCTTAAATGAAATAGTTTCGAACGTTGAAAAACAAGCAATATAGAAATGTTGAGTACCTTATCTTATTATCTTTCTCTCTGTGTTTTATCTGTTTATTTGTCTATCGATGTTCTTGTTTGATAAATGTTACAAACTGATTTGAATTGTAGCAAGTATTGCACAACCTTTACATTGGTCTTATACTTAGCTGTGTAAATTGTCTGTATGATTCTTATTCTTATGAAACGGCTTTTTGGCAAGCTTTAGAACGTTGTTCGGAACTGTTTTAGTTTTGAACATAATTACTTAGAGGATCGTATTAACATCATTGATGTCACGAAAATTTGATGTTTTTAATACAAGGTAAAGGGAAAAATTCGTTAAGAGAATGATCAAAATATAATAATGTGCTTATAATTAATACAGTGACTATTCTCTCTAAACAAAATCCTAAAAGCATAATACTTATGTACATTATATTGTTCATTATATTATGTACATATTTTTTTTAATTTGAAAGCTATTCTAATTATGTCGTTGGCTATAAATATAACTATTTTATACCTACTTTTATTTAAAAGTATCGAATATTGATAACGATTAAAATACTATCAAAACAATAAAGAGAATGTATACGTAGGTATATTATATGTATGTATATCTGTACAGACATATATCTATCTTTCCATCTCACTGTATCCAAAAATGATATGATACAATATGATATGATTTTTATCTAGGTTAAAAAGCATATGAATAATGTTGCGTGCTTAGTTCTATATAAGAAACCTTTTATTTCAATGCAGTATGATGTCATATAACCGATGCATAGTGTTGCTCACCTTGGTGTAACATTGGAGCTTTCAGCTTAATGTTCGCTTATAAGCCTTGCGGGGTTTCGGTCGCAATATCGTCTGTCGTTTCACTGGAAGGAATCCCGGCAATGGAATAGAATATTCCATTGGAATTAATTAGAAAGTTTTCATGTTTTACACTATACCCTTCAAATAGAATACTCCAGAGCATGTTGTACTGCGAGTCGTTATATACATTCGTAAGAATGGTTTTTTACCTCTCATGCATTTCTTCACGGTGTTTTCCTTTACCGTCAAGTCGTGAGATGAATTCATAATTAATAAAATATTGTAACTCGTTTCTAGTTCATATATAAACGGAAAATTTAACAAAATCATTTAAATTTTATTATTATTCTCTTTCTGCATTCACTCTTTAATTAGGTACCTTCACCCTTAGAAAGACGTCTTAAATTGTTGATGCTTAAGAGTCAATTAACAAACCTTTCGCTTCAGTTGTGAGCCTTAAAACCAAATTATGGTACAACAACGCAACAGTAACATCCTATTTTGTCTGTCAGTTCAAACTTTAAACTTGCTATAATATATCTAATAAAAACCATAACATTAATTATGATCATATCTATACCAATATATAAAGATGACTATATAATGCATAAAATCAGCCTAGAACCTTCCTCGATAAACGGACTATACAACACAAAAAAAATATTTAAAATTCGAACACGTAATTCCTAAGATTAGCCGGATCAAACAAACAAACTCTTCAGCATTATATATCAGTATAGATACGCTGGTGAAACCGCGGGGCACGGCAAGTATTCTATAAAAAAACAGTAAACAACGACACCGAATAGATATTACATACAATCGTATATTAGAGTAGCTGTTCAACTGATTTGTCATACATATTTAAATTCATACAAACAACGCTGTAAGATTTGTATTGTTCATACGTTTACGAGGATAAAACTGCGCTCTCCCTCCACGCTGACGTCATTTATGAGGGTCCCTCAGAGTTACATATACTCGTAGGTCGCAATACAATGCAACGCTTTTATGAGCTTTGTAGCTTACGTGCAAATATTAGCAACGTGAGCTGGGTAGCGTGAATGTGATTTGTTTGGATCTAAATTTTTCAAAACTGTTCCGTTATAGACAGTTAACTGTATGTTAAAAATCTGTCACCGTAGAGAAAGATGTCTAAGATTGATTAATGCAAGTACTTGTCTGGTTTAGAATACTAGATATAAATTGTGTGTTCCTGTCAAATATACTCTTGAATATATGTATATGACCATAATATCATAGCTTCAATGGTCTTATAAACATGGGTAGTTTGTTTTAAATATCGAATATTGCAATGAAGCGGATTTATTGGATATTCATTTTATAAACTTACCTACAGATCCTATAGTATATATTTCGTTGTATTATAAGCTATCTACACTTACGATTAAACCACGTCCGCTGTGATGAAAACTAGTTGGTTCATCCTCCAGCTAAAACTTAACTATATAAACATATATATATAAATAGGATGTCGATGTAACAATTGATACATATATGTTATTTTAGAGATTTATTTCGCACATCTTGAAGCAAACAATGTAATGGCTAGAAAATACATCCTTCGTAGTGTATATTACGTCATATACTTGTTTTAATAACACTCTAACAATTGTAATATAAAACAAGGTTGTCCTTAAAAATAAATATATATAAACAAACTTACGACTAAAATATTCAGTTTTATACAAGTCAAATAACATTTAAATCCTCAAACACCTGCCTTACATAAGGATTCTCATGTTTTTACGACGCTTGTCTAAAGACCGTAAACGGTAGAGTTTCATTATGAAATAAAACTAGGCTGAAATAAAGTAATAGCTTTATTCTCTCGGATTACTGATGCGATTCAGTTTAAATAATATTTAATTACCAATCAAGAGCCATTTGCAATAACAAACATTTGATAATAATCTATATTTTTTCTCAACCTAGCCCTTTTTTAATAATAATATCTTTATTATTCAGGTATCGAGGCCCATAACTGTCTACAGATTACATAATTATTCATAATTACAGAATATTCATTAATAATTAAAATTAAAATTAGAATCATAAAAATTACAATTAAAATATATAAGAATTATAGATTAATTAAACACATAACAAATACAATTTATATATATATATATATATATATATATATATATATAAATTGTATTTGTTATGTGTTTAATTATATATCGTTATATATATATATATATATATATATTATATACGACTAGAAATTAAGTAAAAATATAATATAATGTATGTATTTAGACAAAAAGGGACGATATCATGACATTTCACTGTCAATGCGATAATTTATCTCAATTTTATATCATGTAATTCTATTTTGCGAAGCTAGCACCATAAAGTTCGTTCAGCACAATCTCTCCGTTTAGAGGGCTGTTCAGCACCCTCTCCCAAGAGTCTGACGTCACTTAGTGGAAAGCTTTGAAAACCACACGTACAACGACACAACATGTTTCCTACTGGCAACCTTGAGTGATGCTTATTGAAGTATATTTAAATAAGGGGAATACCCTTATAGCAATTCCGTAGGATTTATTTAGGTTTTTGGTTATAAATTAATGTTTTACCAATTTGTCAAATTTGAATGAGAGCTCTACCGTAGTTTTCAAATGTAAGTTATTTGGACTACAATGACGTAATATTACAAAATTAGTATAACAAGTGATTCATCTTTCTTTCTAGTTGAAATGTCATTGTTGTTAATCCTAACCGACTCTAGAAATGCTCTGACACAGCTAGTTGTAACGATTTTTGCAAATGAATAAGTCACAAGGTGTAACAGCCACGCCCTATAATCGGTGTTCAGTGTAATTCGGTCACGGCACACAGAACCATGACCTTGACTGAAATATATATACAAATTATTGAAGGAAATGACCCGTTCGTAAATATAACATACCCATCGGGCCCCTACGATTAGTTAGTGGGGTTATAAATAAAACATTCGCCATCCCAGACAATACATACATATATTTATATGCATTAAATCACTAGTAAGTGTTTTCATATAATTTATGAAGCAAATATACTAAATCGTACGAGCAATAAATATTAGAAAGAAATGAGACAGTAAAAGAGACCCAAGATGGAGAGAGACTTCTCTAAGCATCATTCGAATGAAGGATATTATTGTTATTATTAATATATACTATTGTACGCTACGAATATATAATACAGATAATACGTAGAACTAAAAAATAGATTTACTACGGGTGGATTTATGGATACTTAGCCATCTTCCAGAATAGTCTGAGAAAGATTTTTAAAACATAATGGTTTTTTGTAATATTATATATAAGAGAAGAAATATTTATTTCATTTAGAAGATGTACGCATTTATTGTTAAATTGATTGGATGGCACTGTTGGAAGTTTTAGTGTAAAACAGACAATAGTATTATTGCCATATTTAATAGTAAAGATTATATTTATATATAGATTTTTGAGTACGGTTACTATGCAAGATAGAAGTCATAGATTTTGTTGTTATTGTTAACTTAGCATAAAAGGTTGGCACAAACTGTTAGTCCCGTTTTAAATGACAGTCTGAACAAGGAAGGTTCATAACGGTAGTGAATTTTATAATTCCGCTTTGTTCCGCTGAATCCCCTGTTGCATCGAGACTTAATGCAATCTGCATGGCACAGGCGATGCAAATTGATCTAATAACCTCCAGAGGGTTTAAATGCTGTCTGCATACGCTTCGTACATCGAAATTTGACTCTTTAAATCAATAGATACCCGTACCTATCGCAATGTTGCCAACTAGTCAAAGGGTCTTGGATTGCAATAGGTATTTTTATGTTGGTTCGGTTATACTTGTGGATGTGTGTGTATGATGTAATAGGGATGTTTTCACAACTATTTCTGTTAATGTAGATAGGAAGACAACATCAAATGGCTATCCATAATAGATACCTCATAATGGATGAGCTGGTCGAATGTAGGTCGGTGGTATTATCCACAAGAAAGTCAATTATTACAAAATCATAAGACCACAAACAAAAATAACAGACGCAAATTAATATTGTAATTACATTCAATTGGCGATGACACCTGGAAATAAAATTAAGGAGGCACATCAAAATACTTAAAAAGAAAAAAGGTAGAAGTACGTTGGTTGCCTGGAAGAGATCGCTATGTAGCGATAAGATCGCCAAAATTGTATGCTACTATTATTTAGGCTGTATCCATGTTATTGTATTGTTTTTTCTTTTGTGGTGTACAATAAAGTATAAATAAAAATATATAAATGAACAAATATATAGGTACTTCGATTTAGGTACTCATTTGATTACTCAAAGAAAAAAACATCAACAAAGGCAAATCTATTATTGCCCGTATTGAAATATTCAACCGACACACGAATCATTTGCTTGAATGAATCAATCTTTTCAATTGATCCATTGGAGTCGGAACCAGATAGTAACCGCAAACTAATCAATAAGGGGACTATTGTTGAGTTGTGACGATTATGTAAACGCATGGACAATCGTCTCTAGTCAACCAATTATTGTAAAGTAAAGTAACAGCCTGTTAATGTCCCACTGTTGAGCTAAGGCATCTTCTCCTTTTTTTCTTTTGAGGAGAAGGTTTGGAGCTTATTCCACTACGCTGGTCCAATGCGGGTTGGTGGAATACACATGTGGCAGAATTTGAGTAAATTTTGACACATGCAGGTTTCCTCACGATGTTTTTCCTTCACCGTCAAGCACGAGATGAATTATAAACACAAATTAAGCACTTGAAAATTCAGTGGTGCCTGCCCGGGTTTGAACACACGATTATCGTTTAAGATTCACGCGTTCTAGCCACTGGGCCATCTCGGCCAATTATTGTAATAATCTGATATCTTACTTGTGATTTGTGATTCAAAGAAAAAGTTCCTGTTCAATTTTATTTTGTTGTATTCCTTTAAACAGAAGTATTCAAGTATCCTTATTGTTTGAGTGTTTTCAAGCAGAACGGATTTCCAAATGCATATTTTTACTTTGTCTTTTGTATAATTATATATTAACTGTATATCTGTGTGAATATAAGGTATAATGATGGGGAAGAAAGTATATTAAAGAAATAGACACGCAAAGGTTCAGGAAACTGGTTGATTCTTAATGTGGTTATTGTTATTTGATTTTTGCTTTTTTAACACAAAATGTGCAAAATAATACATGCTTTCATTATTAAGATTTTGGGTAATTTATGAAAATAGAGAAACAGCCTGTGAATATCCCACTGCTAACTAAGGACTAAGGCCTCTTCTCCACTTTTGAGGAGAAAGTTTGGAGCTTATTCCACCACGCTGCTCCAATGCGGGTTGCTGGAATTCACATGTGACAGAATTTCAGTGAAATTCTGCACATGCAGGTTTCCTCATGATGATTTCCTTCACCGTCAAGCGCGAGATGGATTTTGACGTGACAACGTCTAATAAATCGATGAACGCTGGCTGCATACACGAATAAGGATCACTTATTGTCCCGTAACGCTAATTGTCCCGTTACGCTGATTGTACGCTTGCGCCGCATCTATCTCTCTCACTCGATTGGCCTATGCGTCCGAGGAGAAGAAAGACAGCGGCAGCACAAAACTTACATCTACACGTGAACTATTTCGCCGACCGTTAATAAAGTGAAGTAAAAAGTTAATGTTTTCATTGCTTATTACAACAACAATTTCGGCAATGTTATGACGTTGTCACGTTAGACTATCGTCCGTAAACCCCGACATACTTCATAGACAACCATTTTTTTATCACAAATTATATGCCCGGGTTTGAACCCACGATCATCGGCTAAGATTCACGCGTTGCCCCCCACTGGAACATCTCGGCTTTACTTCTTCTGAAAATAAAAATAAATCTGTAAAACTGAATACGTCAACATTTATTCATTAATTGGTTATAAAAGAAATTTCCAGTAAAAAATAATATCGGTCCGTTGTTACGGTTCCTTTTGTTCAATGTTTAACAGTCTTATTTGTTTGTGTTTATTTTCTATTACGGCGTACAAAGCTCGAGTGAAAGTTTGACCTTTGGCTTTCGTTTGTGTATCGCGTCTTATTTATAGGTACAATGAAAGTGAATTCGTAACTATATAAATTGAATTTAAAATGTAAAAGATTAATTAAATTAACTTACCTTATCATTTTAGTTAATAATCTTTACATGTTAGTGTATTATAACAATTCATTAAGTAAATGTATTTATTTAATAATAATATAATTTTCACACGCGATTTTAACGATATTATTTGTTCGAACACAACATGGACGATGATCGTGTGGTCACACTACAACATGCTCTTTATTGTGACTACTAAGCATGTTAAGCCGTTGGTCCTGCGCCTGAACTCTTTCCGGTTGTGTCGGATTGCTGTCCCATCGGATTATGAGAGCGAAGGAAAAGAGAGTACACCTGTGTTTGCGCACACACTTGTGCACTATAATATCTCCTGCGCAGTTGGCTAATCTCTTGGGATTGGCCGCCTTGGCCAAAATCGGTCTGGAGGACCCTATTGTGTCTATGTATTGCATATACTATTATTTGGGATTAAAAAAAACATTTTTTAGATTAAATTATGATAAAATCTAGCTCTCATGTGTCTAGTAGCTTTCTCATCCAACTCTCAACAGTTTTCATAATAAACAAAGTCCTTCCAGTTTTTGCTTTGCTTTCGCCCATAAAGGCGACAAATTAAATTCGTTTTAGCTTCTGATAGTTGTAAAATACTTTAACATAGTAGTTGTTACACTTAAGCGTTTAAAATAATCAATAAACTTTGGCAATCATGCAGGTACTAGTGAGCCTAACCATTGAGCAATACACTTTTGACTACGTACAAAGTGTACGGTTGGAAAATGGCTATTGTTGTTTTGCCTTGAGTTAAAAGGCCAGAATTATTGAGGAAAACCTGAGAAACCATTTTAAACAGACGGAAAATACTTGTTAAAAACGACGTCGTAATCGTAGCAAATCTTCTAAGTACTATATACAACTCATAGTCATAATATCTGAATTATTTTTGGTGTCGCTCCTTTTCTATGAATAATCATCTAAAAGTAGGAGTTATTCGTGATCAGTGCAACTACGGAAAGGTCACTTTGAATAGTACTAAAACGTAATTTAATGTCAGTCGTAAAGAATCACTATAAAATATTAACAGCCTTCCTAAATACTATGCTGATCAAGAAAAAAAACATGTATCCTGTAAATGTCGTCATTACAGATAAATATTTTAATCTCATGATACATAGAAAAATGCACGACAATTTGTGTTTTACTTGGAAAATAATAATTTAATGGTTTTAAAGCGTTAATTACATGATGTCTAATTTATGTAAGCAAATGTCGCGTGTCGTGTGGCGAGCGTGACAGCAACAACGCGAGTTGTAGGTGGAGCATTAACGCGTTAGAAAAAAAAATGTTATACCGATGGACGTGTAGACGCGATCTTTAGCCGCAATTTGTCTATGCTTTGCGTTGACCTAGTTGGCGCGATGCACGAGTGTTCAAATCCGTACCCATATGTTTAAAAATGAGTTACTGGGTGTGCCAATAAAGTACATATAACCTCTTTTACACCAATCTTTTTGTCTATCATTACTCATTTCTTTATACTCAGCTCTAACAACCCTAATGGTATGGTGTAATTAATGTGTATTATTATATGCTAACTCGACTACTTGAACACTTTAAGAGATAATGTCTTTTCATATTACATGTATTAAGAAGCATTAATTAGAATTATAAATTTAATTGATTTTTCAGTCCAAACTGAACCATGCTGAAGATTTCATTGAAACGTATTAGTTACATTATTGACATTATTCTTGCTCATATTGTTAAACTGTTTTTGTACTATAACCTCATAATCGATTGATATTTAATATTGAATTTCTTAGTAATATTATATATTTTGCGTGTTATTTTAGTAATCGACGAATATTTCTGAGTATGTTATAATTATGTTCGTAAACAGTTTTGCATTCGTGTAATCGTAAAGCTAATTTGATTTTACGCAGAAGGTATTTAGTCTTCTTAGTCCATTCTCGCTGTAGGAATTTCTCTGCGTGATGGGATATTTTTAACTTGCCTTATATATTGTTTTACTACTAGTACCAGTCAAATTAATTTGTGATGTGAAGAAGTGAATTAAAGTGAATAACATTATATACTTGTCGTATTGAGGTCGTTAACGTATTGATTACATTAAAAAATTAAAAGAAAACCTTATCTAATTTTGATGTAGGTATAATTGGTGTATTGGTTACACTAAATTAATTATTAGCATTAAAAATCATTCAGCTTTCTATAGATTTTTTTGTTCTCTTTAAACCAAAGTTCATGGATATCCGTATATCAAATTTAAATTCTCCCTTTAATCAAAATTTAATTTCCTCAACACGACTGACCACTCATGAGGCTTCAGTCACCGGCCACATCGGAAGCAGGCGGTGCGTGACGTCATCAGATGGTCAGCCAAGTGGAAACAAAACAATACCCAATGGGTCCAAGACCTCTGCGGTTGAAACTGTGCGAGAAAAATTTAATTTGCTGTTTTGTGAATAACAATACATTACAATAATAGTATTTTTGCGCTATTATTGACCCAACTAATCAGCACATAGCAAAGTACTGAATGTTCGTGTATATATCGTGGGCTCTTAAGTTTTATTATTGCCTGAAAATCGAAAATAATTTTCTATTTTTCCAATTGAATGCAGTACCTAACCATTGTCATTGTAGGAATGGTGATTCGCGATACTGTCGATAATATGTCTGGAACAAGTTCACTTGTGCTGGTTTCAAGTGTGCATTATCGTGCAGCATGGTTGCGCCAAGAGACGTTATGACTTCCGGATAACTCTAATAGTATTTACCGTTATAATAACGTGCCCGGGCTTCTGGGCTTTAGGTTCCTACTCCGCCTCAATAAGAACTTGATAATGAAATTGTGTCATATTATATATTTCGTACGAGAATATTTAAGTAAAAAATCTAATATCGTACATCCCAATGTTTATACCGATATTATGCGTATGTTTGTTTTAAATTAATTTCTTTTGCGTGTACAACAAAATTATAATCGGTCGGTAAATATTTGTAAAATGAACCTCTACCGTATTTTACAAAAAACAACAATTTACAGCATTGGAGCAATTTGCTTGTTACGCACTGTAAGTGGAACGGCTGTTCCGGCATAAAACAAACTGTCTCATTTAATTTAATCACACTAATTGCGGAATGATTCGCACAAAACGCCCTTTGCGTGCCGACTGTTTGGCACTGATTACATTCTATATGCTCTCTTTCTTATATGATTAATTTGAATAAAGAATGTGTTACAATTTGATACTAATAACAACACACCACCAAGAATTCTGATCTTTATAAACGACTGAAGAGTTAAGGCCCTAACATTAATATTCTATAATGTACATGCTAACCTGCTGTAACATGACGTACATAAGTAAATTGTTTCCATCACATATCAATTGAATTGATAGTATCTCTTCAAACGATGTGTTGTGTTTAGAATTTAAAAGTGATTGTTGCCGTGATTTCTATCAGATCCCAATTTAAGAAAACGTTAAACTTTAGTGCATTCGTTGAATCGAAGAAAATGGGCTATTTGTAAAGCTACACTTTATTATCTTAAACGTGTTTTAGACGCCATTAAAATAAAAGATATCATCTGAATGGATTTTACTGTTCGCGTTTTCGGTTACAATAACGTTCTTTATTTTTATCTCTTTGCTTGGTTTAAATGATTAATGAAAGGAAGGTTTATTTGGGTTATCAACAACGTGGTCTGATGTTATTCTATTGAAACTATCGTAGAGTGAAAGTTACTTCGCGTCTTTGTTTTATCATAATTGTTCACCTGTATAATTTTAGAATTTATTTTCGGATATGATTCTTGAATTATTTATAATGTGGTGATTCGTGCGAATTATGCATTCAAATTTATCGAATGGTATTATAAAACACATTGGAATGAAAAGCAAACGCATGTTTTTTTAATTATAACGAATTACAAAAGACTGTGTGTGTATTCGCATAGGAACATTTAAATTAAAAAGAGGCAGGAATAGAAATGATAACTAAACACGTTAACATATGCAAGAGCACATTTCATAATCCACACTTGTCAAGCGTAGAGCGACATGAGAACTATTTATTCAAACAAGTAAAGAATTTCAACGTGGAAAGTCTGTCTACATTTCAATTTTAAATGCGGGAAATGAAACAACAGTAGGTTTATTCAGTCGGATAAGCCGTGTGATATGAAACAGTACCATTCTCAATTCAGCCGGAAATTGACAAAAAAGGACGTTGACTAAATCAGTGCATTTGTTCGCTGGATGAATTATGTCATCCTGTCCCCTCATCCAGATTTTACAATTTCGCCATTTATATTATTACACCGATCAGTGCTTCATTGCTTAAGTGGTTTGTTGACCGTTGGGACTCGGGTTCAAACCTCAATGCTAATGTTCAAATTTCTTCGCCTACGCTTTATTTTATTGTTCTCGTATGTGGGTATTATTTGAATACACAGTCAAGCTTAATGTATTTCAAAGATTAATATATATATGTTAGGTGATCTTGCTCTTATTTGAAATATGATAATAATGCCTAATGTATTTTCCTATCAAAATTTATCTGTTAAGAATGTTACGTCCGAGGTATAAAAGGTGCATTGAATTCAAAAATATTTTTTTGTTCATTATTATTAAACCTTTTCCTAATTAAGTAAGATCCGTTTTAAAAAATATTCCTCGTCATTACCTTGAGTCGCTGTTTCCAGTTTTAGTCTTGTGTTTGTTTATTTCTTCGGACGCTAAAAATTACGTCATACCCGGCGTTCGCTTCGCTATGAGCTGTATGTCGGTCGTGTCAAGTCCGCAAATAAACTTGTGATGCAACTAACGCACAAAAGTCCATGTCCCATTAGCTTTTTAGTCTACGGACTTTTCGGATGATGTGTAAGAATTAGGTCATATTCCTATTATTATGCTTAGCAAAACAAGATTCATTGTTTATTTGATTTGCTGGTTGAGACGAGAAATTCGAATTTTAAATAATTTAATTGAATTTTTTTAATATATGTATTGGTGTTTAATGTATTGTATGTATAGTATAGGTTTTTGTCAGTGGCCTTGTCAACAGCAATGAAGATTTGAATATATTAAGATAAGTTGCAAGGTCGGCTACGTAGTCGACTTGTATTGCACTGTCATTATTTGCAATTGTCTTAATATATTTTTTTTATTATAAATGTCTAATTGGCCAAATCGTCTATTTCGTTCTGGATAGGGTTATGTGCTGTTATATAAGCAGTTTTATAAATGATGTATAAAATTATTTACATAACTGGTTTCTTGTCGCGGTCACTGCCATATCGCAGTTGGATTAGCGCCACATTTAGCGTGAAAAGTTAACCTATGTTTATGTGTCTAAAGTGTACTTTAAAGGTCAATTTGACCTCACCGTTATATTTTTAAATATTGCTCATTGAAGGTACATAAGGTATCGATTATTTCCTTATATTTAGAAAATGTGTCACTGACATGAAGTAATTAGTTTTATGTTAATTTGGTTCTAACTTCTATGATTTGTTTCATGTGATTTTTTAATAAAGAAAAAAATGTACTAATAGCTGGTTTTTTACCTGCCGGCTAATAAAATATTAAAATGTAACTTTGTTATGTAAAAAGATTTATACTTTGTAATTTTTTTTACTTCGTAATCTCAAGAGGTTTTTTTTATACCCAAATACGTACTATTTTTATGATACTATTCGCTAAAAAATAATAAAAATGACATTACTCATTATCTTTGATATATATAGTCTTTAATAAATATGTATATGTATGTCGTCATAGTCGAATTCGTATTGTCAACGTTTAATAATAATCTATTACGTCGAATTTATGGGATCATAAAAATGGGGCAATGAATGGTATGGGTGTGTCAAATATTCCTTTTAGAATTTGATGAATACATTTTTTGCTGCTTTTTCGTCGCCAGTGTTATATTGCTATTTACTAAAATATCTAGTCTAGAAAATAGTAAATATAAATCTGAGTTGTGTTCAATATATGGTAATGTATATTTTGGTGCATATATCTTTTGTTTAACTAAGCGTAGTAAAAATATCTTGTAATCAAATACCGTAGAAATTCTTCACCGCATAATGTAAATCGCTTTACGTGAAATCCGATTTCAATAATTTACTAACGGCATAACATCCTGCCGTCATCCTACGGGGAAGAAAATGAAAATGCTGTCAGTTTTTTTATCCGCTCAGTGGACGAAATTCGATCATAATCATTATTAAAAAGAGGAGTATGAATTTGTATACTGAACTTTGCACTTATATTTACTGTTAGAACAACAATAAATAACATTCTATTTCCAATTTTTTTTATTAATGACGACTTAGACTTCGTCAATAGCTACCAAACAAAGATACATAAAGACTTTTCTTAATCTATTTTGTTTTCGCTTTGAAAACCAAAAATATTAACTTAAGCTTAAAATGCCTTTGATTTCTTTTAATCCAATTTATCACAACACGCTTACACCCCAAGCGTGTGACCGTGTTCAGCTCGATTCAATTCGAACGCAGCTTTGTCATATGATACCACTTTTTTCTTTTTTGTTTCACTTTACTGAAGTCAATGTTGCTATAGAAATAGAATTAGTTTGTAAGTCGCATTACTGTTTAGTGCATTGGCAGTTAACAATTACAGTCTTCATAAATGTTTAATTGATATTTATACTCTGACAATAACTGATTTCGTTCCAAAGTTCAAAATATTTTTAGGTCCTTTGACAATGTTATTTTTGCAAAAGGCAATAATCAGAAAAACTTAAAAGTCCTTAATAACTAATTCGCAATTAGCTTGACCAAGCTATTCTATTATACACTTATCAGTAGCAAAAAAATAATAGCACTCAGATACGTAACGTCAGAATGGTCAACGTCCCCTATTTTGTGCGGCGTCAGCTAAACGTAGACCAGATGAACCGTGGGAAGATTCCGGTTATTGTTAACTGAGCATTGAACTATTGTATCTTCAGAGTCGTTGATAGAAATCTAACCTAAATCAAAAGTAAGACGATCATGAAGTAACATGTGGGTTGAGACGTTGAGTATTGTAAAAGTATTGTTCGTGTTGGGCAATCCGGAAATCTTATAAGACATCAATCAAATTATTCTTGCAGTTACATAATAAGGCGTCTATTTTTCAGTATCGTTTAATAGTTGGTTGATAAAAATATTCGTTGATAATAATCAGTCACATTCGATAATAATCTATTTTCAAAATCCATCTGTCATCATCGCTTTGAAAACTTCATTCGATATTGATTATATCAACATTGAGAAATATATGCCTAAGTGGTTTTTATCTAAAATTCTATATCTTTGTTCGTTTTGACGATATTTTTGGTTCCATGTATATGATGCGGCCTTGCGATTTTGTATATATTAATCATAAAACGTTATGCGTATTAGTGTTAGCTGGAATTTATAATAATTATGAAATCACTGCTATAATTAGCTCACATAATTTGAGCTCCTACTAGACTTATGTATACATAAATCAATAATAGTACACGTTAATAACAAAACGAGAAAGGTACTGTTTCTATAAAAAAGTTAAAAACTTTTTAATAATAGAACTTCTTATTAAATATTAGTTTAACGAATGCTGTATTCTTATACTTATTTAATAATTTCAGATTGCTCTCATCGTCATTAGCCGTTCAGTGACTTGATGCTTTCTTTTTTTTTATTTCTCACACATGTGACGAAATGTCATTTGAAGGGCATATAGTGATGATTACGTTAAAATGATATAAGTCTTTACAACTTTGTCACTTTATTATATAAGAAGGTTCAATTTGAATTTTCACTTTAATGGCTCAGACATTGAGTACGACAGGGTTCTAACGTTTGAGTTTGCTATAGTGTGTTGACTATAAAGCTCATGTGTTATGGTAAAACTAAATAATACTGCATTCCAAGGAACGAACGCATGTTATGGCTAACAAATTTTGTATTCGAATTCGTTCACTGTAAGAACACCGTAATGTAGTCTCGTATTACATATAAAATTTTCAAATCTAGATTTCTGAACGTTTCAGATTCATATCAAGTCCCAGACGAAAAATTTGAAATTCTGATTTACGGTACGTGAGATAAATTCCTAATGTGTTAAAGCTTTGCTGTATTTAGGACATTTTTCAAGTTGAGGATGATAAATTTATAACTAATTATCTCTTATCACTCATGTTTACTTTTAATAGCATATCATTCAATAATTATATCAGTTTCTTTTAAATATATTTTCAGTGTCGACCGTCGAATCCATCACACTCAAATATTAAGCATTATCATATTCCTCGTGACCTAGAAGAATTCAAACTTTCTATTCTTTTACAAAACCTAATGGATCTGAATTCCCTCGGAGGCTGTACCTGTCGCCGATGATCGATTGAGTTTCGAAAGATGAAAGTTACTAAAAGCATCACTGGAACATCGGAAACTTTTTTGCGAACATTCCGTCTAACATCGACCTGAGATTTATCGACTGACGAAAAATATGGAAGGACTGAGCTTGATAGTAAAATTGATCTTGAATCGTAATTCTTAGATAATTTTGTTATTTAGAAAGCCAACGTTATGTTTTAAGAAAAACATTGTGTTATTGCCAATATAAAAATATATTGTTACAAAATATATAATTATTACAGGTTAACTTAACATTTAAATAAAAAAAATCTCAAATGGACGAAAAACAAAACAAACATCTTTAAGTTAAATAACAAAATAAATAACTTCAAACTTTTTACATTGACATAAACTAGTACATAGCATTATAATGTAATTATCAATCTAAAGAACAAAAGATTAAAAAGATAAATATTCTGTAAATATAAAATAAAATACAATATGTAACATTAAATTATTGTTTTCAATTGTTAATTTTTTTAAGTGAAACATCCAATTAAACATCTACATAAATATATGTATTTAAAAGATATTATTGATGACCTATTAAAAACAAAATAAACATGATTTTTCAAACAAAAAACAAAATGTCTTCATTATTGCGTTTGATTGTTATCACTTATAATTCATATTGCACTTTCAACTTTGAATAATGAACTGCCTGTGCTTCGAATAATCGATTCTGCGATCAACGATGCGATAATTCTTTTTGAACAAAACAGTTTATGCTTTTATTACTTACTTAACGTCTATACTACTGCATATTAAAACGTTATTTATGTATTAATAAATATCTAAAATATGCCTTAAAGATTTTTCTTGGTGTCATCAAAAGAATGAAAGTTATTTTAGCTATTTAATCTGCAATTTATGTAAATAGGCTCATGTAAAGTTAATAATAGTAGTAAAGTTCATGAGAACTAAGTTTTGGCTACTATTCTATATTTATTAAGAACTTTGTAGTAGGTACATGACTTAATGTTCAACTTTATTGGCTATTTCTGCTATTCTTTTATTTAGGTTAACGCGTCTGTAGACCTCGTTACTTGAGAAAATCCTATGTATTTTGTTTTACGACGTCTTTACGTATTCTTTTGTTGGTTTCCTTTTTAGAAAATAATTTATGGAGCAGTTGGGTGTCTGTAGCTTACTTGTTTGGTGTGGTTTATTTCATTACTATGATTAGTTTTATCTCTGCCCTAAAAAAACAACTCTATTTTCACTTTATGTGTACATATACTATAGAGTTTTATTCCGCCAATGTTATCATCATCATCTCAGCGGAAAGATATCCATTGCTGGACTAAATCCTCCCCCAAAGATCTTCTCGATGATCGACTTTATACCGCCCGCATACAGTCTTTACGCGAACCTTTTTTTATTGTAGATGTAGGCGGACCTGCATTTGGGCCACCTGATGGCAAGTGGTCACCAAGGCCCATAGACAGTGGCATTGTAAGAAATGTTAACCATCGCTTACATTGCCAATGCACTAACCTTGGAAACTAAGATGTTATGTCCGTCCCTTGTGCCTGTAATAACACTGGCTCACTCATCCTTCAAACCGGAACACAGCCATAGCTGATACTGCTGCTTTACGGTAGAATATCTAAAGCCTCACAAGAAGATTTCATTTTACAGTAAAATATTAAATTAAACAAAGATAAATGCAGATACATGCGTTATTAAGGTTGCTGTTTTCACTTCAAAACCAATAAACCTTAAGCCTAATGAATTATAATGGCTTTTTAGAAATTATAGTAAATGTAGTAGACTTTCTCCGCATTATGTTTATTAAGACAGTAATTTCGCTTGCAAATCAAATACATATGATAAATTGTTCTCGGTGATACAAGTCTCGTATGTATGTACGTATGTTGGTATTTTCTCTTAACGTAGGAACTATCATTTTGATACGATAATTTTTCAAAGGATTATAATTCATACTAATGATTGTACAAATGTGTTATGTTGATTAACAACGCTCAAGAAAGTAGCAGATTTAGACTGAAGTTTGGTTATTGAAGAAACGCGTTATACATACCCTGATTCTCTGAGGCTCAGGTTTCAAGTTTGCAATTTTTAGAAGAGAATATAAATGTTGTGATATTTATTCGTCACCGTTTCTCTGTCATTTCTTATTGTATTTACTATCTTGAAAAGTTATGTTGAAGAAATAAACGTTAAATATACAAATAAAATGAACTGTACTTAGGAAAATATTTAAATAATGTATGGCTTATCTGCTTAAAATGTAAATATGAGTACCTAAGAGTGAACACACTTTTGCATGAAATTGTAGGAGTTGATAATGTATGCAGCCAAAGATACAAATGGATGTGTTATGATTGTAATACATGATAATCATGCAAATAAAAGTAATGGTATGCGCATTTACTTAGTGACGTACTATTGACTAGAATGCTTCCACGAGGACTGTTATGGAACTTGTAACTTTAACTAAATAGATAATATAAGCAAACGGATTTCAATGTTAATAATTATTTTTGGTGAAGAGTTTTTTTTATTTGGTAATTATCTATGAAATATTACTTTTCATACAACTTTAAGATTCATGGTTATGTATTTTGGTTTGATTCTAATGGTGAGTATCCACGTTTTAAAAATTAGCCTATAAAAGTTACGATTATAATGAAATTTTGATTTATAAATGATGCTTCCAGTTGATGGTGATGTCCTTTTGATCGATTTTGGCCACGGCTGCCATTATCATAATCAGAGTCTCTCACTCATATAATCCGAAGTGACGGCATATCCGATACGACCAATAAGAGTTTAAGCGGAAGAGTTTGTTCAGGCATCTTTTGAGAGAAATGTATATACATATTTTACGAAACTGTAATTATACCGTGACTACAAAAAGATTATGCGATCATTTTGAATACTTGATTTTTTAGCTTAGAAAGGTTAAGTTACTCCTCCAAAATAATTCTTCAAAAGTCACTTCAGCTAGAAGAGGTATATGTTTTCTAGTTACAGGATATTGCACAATAGCGATGCGTCACATACGAGTTAATTCTAATAATACATCAATTGTAAGAGAAACTTGACCTTTATTGTTGTGAATAAGATGCAATAAGTGTCCGAAACAAGTAACGCCACGTCTGGTATAGTGCGCTATAGAAATGATAACTTTCCCTGTCCGAACACTTTCGACTTCGTTTCAGCGGATAATAATAACAGTGATTCGGTTGATTGGATACGCATATAAATTTGCGTTTTAAACTCTACCTATCACTATGTCTGAGTTTATTAAATCTAGTATAACAAATGTTCTTTATTGTAATAGCGGCTTAAAACGAAACGTTCGTATGCAATAAGTAATAAGCTTAAGTGCATCATTGAAGATATCAATGATTTTTTTGTTGTCCTACTTTTTTATTACTTAATAGACAGACTGGCAAATGGGCCACCTGATAGTGAGTCTCGATTGCCTGTAAATATCGGTGCTGTAAAATATTAACCAACATAATAATAAGGTCCTCCAGACCGATTTCGGCCACGGCGGCCAATCTCAAGAGAGATTAGCCAACTGCGCAGGAGATATTATAGTGCACAAGTGTGTGCGCAAACACAGGTGCACTCTCTATTCCTTAGCTCTCATAATCCGATGGGACGGCAATCCGACACGACCGGAGAGAGTTCAGGCGCAGGACCAACGGCTTAACGTGCTTTCCGAGGCACGGGAGTGTACCACACTTCCAACTTCCAGACTCCGGGCTGCTACTGAGAATTTTCTGACAGAAACCCCAATAACTATTTATTGGCCCGACCTGGGAATTGAACCCAGGACCACCGCGTCTGTGGCCCTATATCAAGCCACTAGACCAACGAGGCAGTCAACCAACACTTAAAAGCTAAATGCACCAAACCTTGGTATATATGTTATGGCATATCGCTATGATATCACTATTTGCACTGCTTATGAGAAGATATATAGTTTGGTATAAGTTTCCACATTTATAATTTTATTTTGTTAATTCATAATTTAGATTAAAAGCACCGACAAATTAAGGGAATATCTAAGATTTAATTTTTGGTCTGGATTTGGTTAACGTAAGACAGTCCAAATAACATTCTTATGAAAATTGTACTAAAAGCAAATTATAAATTTAGCAATTTATTACGGTTTATTTTCGGTTTTTTATGTCAAAATATTCAAGTCATCCAATTCCTGTGCATATTTATTGTCAATAAATTCATGAAATATTTGTCATAAACCAACCAGCAAAGAAAGTTCAATATATACCAGAGACAGAGTTACAGGTATTCCGCGTATTGTCACTTCATAAATAATTCAATTCAGACTCACAGCACGCATCTTGCTCACGCAGTAACATAGAATTGTCGCTCTCTGTGCAGATTATTCCATACGCGTGTACAGGTTTTTTACAGTGCAACGATTAAACCTTCGTTTCTAAAGGTGAACCATTAAGTACAGTTACGCAGTAAAGTGTACAGCGATGACAGAACCGTAGGGTGCCCTGAATTATTACATCAACTGATACCAGGTATGACAAGACGTTTCCTGCATGTGTTTGTTTTAAATCAATATTCCTGTCAGATACTTTCTAACATAACTGTACCTGTGTTTTGTTTTGACACGTCTCAATTAGGCTTGCGATTAGATTGTGTACTTACGACTCGGTTAAAGCAGTTCTGGGATTAAAATAATTAAGGTCATAGAGAAAGTGTTGATTGAAGATACGTCTTATAAAGGCGATCGTCTTTTGTTTGCCCTTTACCTGTCTCTTTTGTTGATCAACAATCTCCATTATAATTTTAACTTTCGTATTGCGTTTATTTGTACGTATTCTAGTTATGTTAATTAACTATTTATCTCGTCTATGGGACATTGATTTCGTTGTTCATATTATTGTTACAACAAACTAAACACATAGTTTGAATAAGTAATCGGTATTGTGTTCATTCATACGGTTTTAAAGACATGACTTGACTCATCAACACGTTATATTATGTGAATTGGTAATAATGGGTCAAGGCTAATTGAATTATATAATTGCACATTATCATATGACGTGACCAATTTTGAAGTGCCCGGATGAAGAACTTGTTACAGTCTAGTTTTAATTGGTTAATTTACATTAAGAACTTTGTCGATTTTATTGTTCTTAAATAAAACAAGATGTAGAAGTGGGAGATGTGATATACAACCTTTTTAATCTGAATCTGAATTATTTGGTGTTTTACGTAAAATAGTTTTTTTTTTTACTAAAATTAAGAGGTTATCAATGTTAATTAAATATAGAACATTTCACTTGCTTATTGATTGTCGAAGATATAACAAGTACGGAAATAAGTACCTCAGCCCTAGAAAAACCGTCGAAAGAAATCCAGCAGGATTCAAAATGCACAGACGAAACTCAGCGGAATATTAATGGAAGTCAATTTCTTTGCATTTATAACTATACAAAAAAAGCTTTCAATCAAGGCCAATACTTATTACAAATTAAATAATTTGAATTACATATTACCCAAATTATACGTGGGTAGTCTGTATACTGTTAGATCATTTAATCAAAGATAATCCGTATACTTCAAGGCAATAGACGTGGGCAACGTGGGCAGAATGGTTTCTTCCAAATCATGTTTTTTTTTTGAGTCATCTTAAGTTGTATTATTAACTTCAAGTCCACTCCAAAGATCACTTAATTGTTTGGATTTAAAAAAAACCGGTTGATTTTCTTAGTAACATAATAGAGTTACAATTCAAGGAAAATCCATTAAATAAGAAATATCTTATCATGCTTACGTCATTTTCGTATTTTGCAATACATTTTATAATTAACACGTGTCATAATTTCATTATTATGACAACACTGAAATAAATTGTAAAATGTTGATATTTTTTAAAAAATATATGTTAATTATGCAAATGGACATTTTTTCTGAGCTTCGATATAATTAAATATGACATTAAGTAATATACCAGTCATTGGAAATTGGAAATATGTTTTAATGAACATAATTTTATGAGCTTAATGAAATTGAGATGAGTACAAATTTAATTATTTTTGCGATATATTTGAGTAACAAGTAATATATTTCACTTAGAAATCTGTGAAAAGATACTGAGTTTATTCGGGACCTTAATTTTATCATAGCCCTCAATTCCGATCTTGTATATTTCTCCATGACCGTCTTTGATGATAATTTCGAAATCAAATCTGCAATAAAAACTTGAATCAGTAAGGAATCCGTCAAGTCCTTGTAAGTATTCTAATCAGTGTGTTTTTTATTTATTGGTATTTCCTAGTATGTATCTGATAATTTTCTCGGTATTTTCATTGTAATCAATTGATGTTATTATAATTTTGATAATTAAAATAATGAATGAAATATTGTTACGCTCATATGAAGCCAATATTACCACCAGCTTAGACCGTAAAAATAAAGAAAATAGCGTTTGCCCTAATAACACTGTTAAACTAAACGTGCGCTCAAAAGCGTTGAACACAAAACAAATTGAAACGGACTTAAGTGATTCGTGACTTTATTTTCCTCTTGTTTACTTACATTTTAACTCGTATTTGACAAATGCCCAGTAATATTGAGATAACGCCTCCATAAGCACAGGTCTAGCCGAATAAGGCGATGAGTAAGCTAAGCGGGCTCACCATGTCTAGCTGTAATGGGTCAATTTATGTCTACCACACTTGGAAATATGATTTGCTTTAAACAGTCCCTCTGACTCTATGCTATTTTTAAGCCCTATTATAGTTGCTACTTAGATTTCAAAGGATTCGCACTTTTTGATACAATGAAGCAATCTTTGTATAACAATGGTCTTTTGCCTTCCTGGTCTGACAAAAATTTGATATCGTTGTATACATTTTTCGACTCGAGTTTTGTTTTATCGTCTATATATTTTTCTTAACATTTGGATAGAAAAAAAACATTTATCATTGTTAAAACTATTTACCGAAATAAAATAAAATTTCTCATTGCACAAGATCAAATCATAGGAGTATAATTTATGACATATTAGAGGACGATACTTGGTGGAGTACCAAGAGTGTGACGACAGAGAAGAAGAGGACGATACTAGTATCGTCCTCTAGTATCTCTTAAGCCTAGGGCTTTCTCTATGAATCTTTCAGTTTTAAATTCACGGTTGGATTACAAAGATGTATAGAGTCCAGTTCTGTTTAACGATTCATGTCCATAAACAATTGTTGTTTAATTATTATTTATTCCTAATTATACGATTTCCATTTTTTATTTTTATTTTACATGTTCTAGTAGAAGTATATTAAGACGAAGATAAGTAAAATTTGAAGTAGTTTTGTCCTAGTATTACATATATATATATAAATATATGTTATAATATTAACATATCGAATTGTGAACTACAATGATATTTTTATCGTTTGAAGATAAAACTGAGAAATATCTCCTACATTGATCATTACAGATGTGAGATTGTAATAATAAAACAGGTTTTACGATGGCGTTTATAACAGCAGTTATATTTTCAATGATCATTACTTCATGTGCTTTTTTGCTTATGTAATTTTAGATTAGCTAAGTTAACATTTTTTTCTTGTCGCGGACCTTATCTTTTTTATGCTGAGTTAAATTTTTTAAACGGGGTAGTGTCTATTACAACTTTTATTTAACACGACTGTTTTCGGATTCACTTATCTTTTTGTTGGAGTTATGACTTTATTAATGAAAGAGAAGTAGACTTTTAGTAGGTTGATTTTGCGCCCTTTCTTGTCCCGTTGCAGCAATCACCTACAAATTTTAATCAAAAAAATATTTTCTACAGCCCTACAAATATTGTGTCGAAATATTTTGATACTGTTTCCGAAATGTAGTATAATTGGACTGAGGTGAACTTATAAAAGGTAAAATGTAATAAAATGATTGCTTTGATATCCGATCTTTGATTCTTAATGTCATGACCCATAACCTTCCTAGCGGAACTTGGGTATCAATGTCTCGTCAATAAATCAGTGTTAGCGCATCGTCTCGCGTCCATGGATGTAGGTGGACCTGTTGTGGGAGACGAACCGGTCTTGGGTTGCGGCGTCCGTTCAATGCGAGTCCTGCACATTTATAATGGAACAAGTTATGAGACGAAGCGAACTAAAAAGTGAGACTACATTATAAAAAAAACATAGATCTTTTTATGAATAAAAATGAAAGGAAAATACTAAAAACGTTTTTTTAAGAATTTATCTTACTTACTCAAGAGTAAGTAACACACATACTGGGAATGAAAAACTATTGTATGAAGAAAACAATGGAAAGTGTCAGTGCAAAATTACAGGACTTTGAATGACACATATCCCTTTCCTTGATGTTTGGAATATACATAAGGAGTTCGCGGAAATTGTTGAAATAATTTTTATATCGGACTAATTTTGATTAAGCCGGTATCCGGGATGAGTTGGAAATTATTTATTTTTAGTTTTATTAAAACAAAGTATTATTATTAATTTGAGTGATAAACCTCTTGGTTGATAATATTAATCCTTATTAATATTAAAAATGCGAAAGTGAGTCTGTTTGTCACGCTTTCACGCAAAAAAACCATTAGGTCGAATTTAAAAATTACCAATGGAAAGTGAGTCACATTTTGTCCCCATAATCCCACGGGAACGGGACCTACGCTGGTGAAACCGTGGACAAAAAGATATTATTTTTTGCTTTATAAAAATACGCTTAATGCTTAATAATAATATTTTATTTAATTGATATAAATTTCAACATAGTTTAAGAATTGTGTCGAAAAACATTTTTATATTGTTTTATTTTTATTAAATTTGGCAAATAGTATTTAGTTAAGCAAATATATAAAAAAAAGTCGCAACGCTTCATCTTATCTTGTATATCTCGTATATTTTTGAGATTAAGCAAATGCTCGAAGGCACGCGACATTTTTTGTAACAGTTCGTTGCTCTTTTGCTTTACAGTTTGCAATTATTCTTGCTCCTTTAAGGAACGCACATTCACACGACGGCACATCTATGTACTTTAATGTTTACAAAACAACTGGCGTTAAAGTTTTTTTTGTAAGGTCTACTTTATATTTTTCTGTATTCCAATTAGACGAAATGCCTATTCAGATTCCAAAGCGTGGGTCGAATGGCTTTTAAGGAGAACAAAAGAAAAAAATGCACCCTAAAGTCTAATGGTACATTTACATCGACCGTTCGAACCAGTTGACGAAACAATGGAATTTAAATTTAACATCAAACAACTTGAAACGATATAAGAGATATATGAAAAAGTAGTTTAATACTTGTGACAAGTGAGTGTTCCTCTAGGATGGTTTAAGTGTGCCATGAAGTCGAAGCTGTATCCGCAAGAGGTCTCTAAAAGGGGGCCAGGTAGAGGGCAGGCGGTCGTTGTGCGTAAAAAGTGATCCCGTTCGATTTATCCAGTTGAAAATGCAGACCTCATTGTTGACCTTAAATTTATCGATAAGTTCTACTTTTCGTATTACCAAGCATTTACTCTTTATTGTAATTTTAATGATATCAATGTAATAATAATTACTTTATTAAATCATTATGAGTATTCTTATTTTTTTTATATAGTTTTTACATTTTAATTGGCCTCGTTTCGTCTCACAACCGTAAAATGAACTGAATTCACAAAACAATGGGCAGTCGAAAAAAATATAAGAATAAAAACGTTTAATTTTCCCGTTTTCTCTTAGCTGTGATGTATAGTAAAAAGTTATACGGCGCGAATGCTTGAAAAGTTTTTATAAAACATTTTTTTCCGATAAGCCGTTACAATGTAAGGAGCTTATGTAATATTTCTTGTGTGCATGTGTGCGTGATATGTGCGTACACTGAATTGTTTCGATTCCAATGTATTGGTGATTTTTAATGATGAAAGGAATTTTACTGTATTAGTTTTGTTATTTCGTATATAAAATCTGTATTATTATGCTAATATTTTTTTGTTGTACAATGTTGGTTTTTTTTTGATGATATGGCACGTTTGACAAATAAATCGGTGTCTCAATGGTGTTGAAGAAACTTCGACTAAAGGATGTATTGATTTGGTTCTATATATACTTATTATCTTTGATTTACAGCCGAATAGCACATTTAGGCGTATTTAACAAAGTAGCGCCAATATATAATTAATTAATTACTTTCTTACCTTTCTGTCCATCAATAAAATGAATGTCATAAATTAGCGCGCAGCTTTGATTTTTAACAAAGCTGTTGTATGGATCAAGGAATCTCCAAACTATATGTATTCGGCGTTATATTAAATGGTCAATATTTACAATTGATGACGACTTGACGAGCCGGTTGGCGTGGTTGGTAAGACACTTGCCGTACATGCCGCAGGTCGTGGGTTCGATTCCCACCCAGGACAGACATTTGTGTGCATGAACATCTATGTTTGTCCTGAGTCTGGGTGTAATTATCTATATAAGTATGTATTTACAAAAAAAAAATAGTAGTATAATATGTAGTATATCAGTTGTCTGGTTTCCATGGTACAAGCTCTGCTTAGCTTGGGATCAGACGGCCGTGTGTGAATAATGTCCCAGGATATTTATTTATTTATTTACAATTGCGGCTTGGCTCAAATTTTTATGACATGTTTTATTATCAATAATGAGTGATATTTCATGCAATATCAGGACGAGGAAGACTACGAACAAGAAGAAAAATCTAGGGCAGTCATGTAGGATAGGTTATGTTAGGTTACTTTTAAAGCACAGAGTAGGTATCGTTTAGATGAATATTCTCATCTAGTCTATTAATTGTCTATTAAATAGTATGAAGTAACTCCCAACGCCTGCAAATGTTCTTGATTTCATCAATCTGGCAAAATATAAAAATAAATTAATCAACGCCCACAAATCATTGTCAAGGTTTGTTTGCGTAACCGCGAGCAGCCTTGGAGATCACACGTGATATTTAAGTGTATGTGATTTGCTTCTATGCCATTACGAATTATGTGCTACTTAAATTATTTTTTTATTTATGTTGTGGTAGACTTGTTCACATGGAAGCATTTATCTGATCTGAGCATTATTATGTTTATGGGTTTTTGTCTGGAACGTTTCTTGTAGTTTTTTTTTGGATATGCAATTTCTTTTAAGAATGGTTACATTCGAATTTATCAAAATATATCAATTGATTAAGCAACGACTGTCTTAATTTCATCACTAAATATATTTAACATTTTAATTCGTTTCGATATTCTATATCGGTTCGAAATTAAAAAAATATACACCTTTAGTAATAAAAAAGACTACTAAATAAAATTTGTTTCGTAAATATATTTATAAAATAAGTTACGAGAACCCGTTATATTTTATTCCGTTCGGAAATCGTGTTCGTAAATCGAATTGAAGAAAGATATAAAACAGATCCTTGAATAGATAAAACGATGATAAATATGTCAGAAAAAAAAATATATTTTTTTAATTTTTTTAATTCGTCTGATCTTCAAACTGCAACAGTCTCTAACAGTTAGTATGAAAATTAATTCTATATTTAAATCCTAAATTCTATTAAATGGATTCAAGATCGTAAATATACGTATATATGGGTATGTATTAAATAATTTTATAAAAACGAGATGGACCACTCGTAATATGAATTAAGTGGTTTAACCACTTCTGCGGTTTGCCTTGTTGATATTGACTCACGCGTTTTTAAAAGCTTTTATTTAACTTCACCTGTGTTAGTGTGTGGTGTTCGAGTAGTGCAACCGAATTTAAAATCAGTTCTAAACCAATTAAGGTGAAATTTTGCATACACTTTACTGTACTGTACACTATACTGTACCTAGTAGTATTATAACATAGTAACATAGTTGCTGTTATTCTTTTTTTTTATATTTATTCTATAGGAAGACAGACGAGCATATGGGCCACCTGATGGTAAGTGGTCACCAACGTCCATAGACAATGGCATTGTAAGAAATGTTAACCATCGCTTACACCGCCAATGCGCTGCCAACCTTGGGAACTAAGATGTTATGTCCCTTGTGCCTGTAATTACACTGGCTCACTCACCCTTCAAACCGGAACACAACAATAACAAGTACTGCTGTTTTGCGGTAGAATATCTGATGCGTGGGTGGTACCTACCCAGACGAGCTTGCACAAAGCTCTACACCACCAAGTACAAGTTTTAGTACAGATATCTAATTAGTTTTATTTTGAAAATGTTATAACACCGATATTTATTTTATTTTTAATTAAAATTAGTTTTAGATGTAACTATTATTTGTCCTTAACATTATTCATATTTAAAAAAATCGAAATGAATAGTTTATATACAACCTTTGTAAATCTCTTATCTAATTAATATGTTGGCATTTATTATTAAGTTCGTTTTGATATTTCTATTATATGAAGACGCGTCTCAATATTATTACAGTTTTTAACTCACGATTAATCTTATGTAAAATGCGTTGGTCCAGTGTAAGCAAAATATATAATGTCCGTATGTGTATCGCACGTGTTTTCATTTGTATCGAAGAACAATGAGAAGAAAATTAAAAAAAATGAAAAACTCGCCGTTGAGTTTTTGCTTCTATGACTTTGTGTCATAATTAATGAATGAGTAATGCATATGAGTAGTTTGGAATTGATTTTAAAATATTTATAACCCGAATTGTACTAAAAAGTGCCAACAGTTTTTATTCTTCCCTTGGCGGGCATAATTAGATATTCTACCACCAAGCAGCAATAGTTAGTATTATTGTGTTCCGGTTTGAATGGTAAATGAGCCAGTATAACTAAAGGGACATAACGTCTTAGTTCCCAAGGTTTGCATCGTGATGTAAAGAACGGTTAATATTTCTTACGGCGCCTATATTTATGGGCGGTGGTGACCACTTACCATATTTTTTTTTTATTGTATAGGAAGGCGGACGAGCATATGGGCCACCTGATGGTAAGTGGTCACCAATACCCATAGACATTGGCATTGTAAGAAATGTTAACCATCGCTTACATCGCCAATGCGCCACCAACCTTGGGAACTAAGATGTTATGTCCCTTGTACCTGTAATTACACTGGCTCACTCACCCTTCAAACCGGAACACAGCAATACAAAGTACTGGTGTTTTGCGGCAGAATATCTGATGAGTGGGTGGTACCTACCCAGACGAGCTTGCACAAAGCTCTACCACCAAGTGACTTTGTATATATTACTATAACTATTAGCTATACATCGCGAACGTGTAAAGGATGCTAATTCAAACCAGGTATTAATGTTCAATACTTACTTTTCATTTGAAAGTATGAAATATACGGCGCGTGCTTTACTAAAGATATTGTGTATCAAGCGATCTATTTCCAGTCGGCATTTCATATTCATCACCAGCCGGTCCGTGTTTGTAACACTTTTATGAATTAATGCTCCGTGCGGATTAACCCTTTCAAGAGCTTAGGTCTATTTCTGGTATAAACTACCGATATAAATTATAATGTATCTATAACATGCCGTTGCCCACGGTTCCGTTTGTCTTAGCAATAAAGTCGATTATTGGAAAATAAACTTTTATTCGAATGAAAAGACTGTTGTAATTTATGATACTGAAAACTGATTTTTATACCGCACCATAATATATCTTGGTGGGCTATATCCCTCATATAAAATACTTAAGTACTAATAAGTTCGAAGAACATTTGTCCTTTACAATGTCGGCCTCGATGGTTTAGTGGTAGCTAATTAGGCTCTGCTGATCTTGAAGTCCTGGCTTAAAATTCTCCTCCACATCCCGGATCTACCAACTAAAAGTTAGTATATCGGTAACTTAGCACCACCATAATAGTCACCTAAACGAATCATTGTGTGTGAGCATTAAATAAATATGTAATACACCGAGTATTACTTACGCTTTTATGTATTTAATCATATATAACTCATATTTATAATATATAACATATATAACAATGTCAACAAACAAACAAACTCACATTATAATGCTTGCTTGTACAAATGCTACGAAAGTAGTATTGCTCTGGGATCTTAAATCTCAAAACTATAATGTTAATCATTGGTTATTTGTTTTTAATTAGAATTTTAATGATAAATTTTGTATAAGGCGTTGTTATAAATATAATTTGATACTTATCTTAAAAGTGAAAATTATCATTTCTTGATAGGCTTTTGTTTTTTTTAACACTTTAATTAAAATGCTTTGGTAACGTTATCTGATAGTAACATTAAAAGCTTATGGATGTTATTTGATGTTTAGAGGTTATTATAAAGAGGCGAGCAGGCATGGGCCAGTGGTAAGAACGCGAGAATTTTAACCGATGATTGTGGCTTCAAATCCGGGCAAGCACCACTATATTTCATGTGCTTAATTTGTGTTTATAATAATTCACCTCGTGCTTCACGATGAAGGAAAAGATCATTATTTGAAACATCTATATTTCATACTTACAAATCTTGTTTATTTATATCTATTATATGCACATAGGTACTAGGTACGAGAATTCACTTGTATGTCGCATAATTATTAAAATTAACAGTTAAACACTTAACGTAACCACAAAAACCTTATAAAAAATAAATATGTTACTTAGTTAAAACTGGAGAAAACTTTTGTTTCGTAAAACCACACAAACCTCACATATCCGCCCAAATCAACAGCCTCGGAAACTACATAACGAATTTCGATATATCCAGCTCTGCGAATAAAGTTTCAAATTTGATTGCACATTCTCTATTACATAGAATACATTGTATATGATTGGATTAATGTAGTCGTATGTACATGATTTATTAGAGATTTCGAATACAATTTGATTACAAAGTTAATGGGGTTTGAATTGCAAATGTTAATAACAGATGTTGCCGACAGCAATAAATATGATCGATTTGTCTTCACCGGTTTCCCATAATACTCAACGGTTGCAATAGTTTAAGAGCTAAATTTCTGTATTTGTGCATGTGCAATTATCCTATAACTTGGATTCCTTCAAACAAGACGTGAAGAAGCATCTTGCGGGTCGGCAAGGCGCGCCGGGGAGCAAGTCTAGTGCAGGACACTCTTCCTGACTGTACTGGCCGTCGCGTCGTCGCTTTTGGACTCTACGACTACTTACCATCAGGTGGTGGTTTGTGTTAACATAAATATAAAAAAAATTGCTCATATCTCCCATAGATTATGAAGTTGAAGTGAAAATCTTACGGAGACAGGGCGAAGAAAGCGCTTTACGAGTATATTTCGAGACAAGGGTACTGTTACTAAAACTGCTTGAAAGCAGCCTAATAAAGTTTTGAGATTTAAAAGAGTTTCTGATTGATAATTCTACAAAATATTAAAATACGATGACAATGTGCTTTATGTAAAGAAAAATAAATACATATAGAAGTATGAATGTAAAGTGCTTATATTTTTACTGATGAGCAAGTTTGTCCTCGAAGTCCGCCATAGCTTCATTCGGTTTTCAATATGATTTTGTTCATACCTGCACGCGAAAGATTAAATCCAGTGTGTTGCGGAATTACAATTTATAATTAAACTAGCGGCCCGTCCCGGCTTCGCACGGGTAACAATAAATAGGTACAGATATTTAAGTTATAAGCATGCTAATTAAAACGACCATGAATCACTAAATTAAAAAAAAATTGTATGCTTATCTTAAAGCCGCCCTGTACACTACGTTGGCTGTGGTATTTGTAGGTGGCAACAAAACGTATTGATTTTCAGGAGATCCTACTCGAGAAAGTGCCACATACAATTGCCCGTGGGAAAAGCACTCTTTCCTTAAGTCGATACCAACTATGGAAAAAGTTTGTCCTTGGGATTTATTTATTGTTAGGGCAAAGGATATTTTTAAAGGGAATCATCGGGATCCGCGGAACATGTGCGAGCTGACCGGCCGCAGGACCCGTAATGATAGTTGCTACAATCACATTATCTCTTAATTCTTTGATCAATAGTCTTGTACCATTACACATATTGGGAGGGCTTAAATTTCTTAAAAGCATAACAGGCGTACCTATTTTTAATTTTAGTTCATGAAGTGGCAAGCCAGCAGGATTAAGGGAATTTAAAAATTCCTGTGGGTAGTGCACCGTATCTTCGATGTTGCACACGGTGTCAACGGATTTGTAATATTTAAAATCACCTGGTACTTTTTCAATAATAATTTTGTTTATCTCATTTACTGAGTCGTTTCTGGGTGACAATATCGCTCTCGAACAGAGCCAATGGAAATTTCTTACTGTAAGATTGTTGATGTCGGGATAGATTGTGTCTATAAGAATTTCTAGACTGTGTGGATGCTGTTTTGATGAGCATATTCAATTTGAGGATCGTAACTAAATGCCGACCTATTACTATGAGCTAATTCTATTGCGCGTCCTAGCTGTTAACGACCGTTGTCTATCTCTCTGTGTCAGGAGCCGCTGCGAGCGTTCAGTGCTAGATTCCATTTGCACGCGTTCGCGAGTTCCTACTTCCTAGCTCTATTTCCTTCAAGTCGGTGCGAGCGCTCGGCGCTTGACTGTCGTTCGTATAACTGCGATGATCTTGCATTTTGTTCTGCAAGACGAACTGAACGTTCGACGCTAGATTCTCTGGCTCGCGATTGGGACGCGTACACTCTCATACTTTCCTGACAAATTCCTGAAAATGCAGATCATTTTCAGAAGACTCTCCAATACGACGAACTTTTGCTAATCTCGCTTGGGAACTATTCTTAGATAGCTGCGACCTTCTTCTTCTAGACATATTGCTATGAAGGATATTTATTTTAAATCAGAGAAATTAAGAATTAAGAATAAACTAATACCTAAGAATAAACTAATAATAATAATAAAAAAGAAATTATTCAGGTTCACAGAGATAGTTCTGAAAAGAACTTTGACAAATATTATGAAAAAGTGTGATTCCTAATACTAAAATTAAGTAGCTCTGAAAAGAACTTTTTAAGTGAAGTATAAAAATGTGTTAAAAAATCTCGAAATATTCAATGTCGCTTGCGTCTACTGCGTAAGGAGCCGACCGCGCGAAAAAGCCGCGCGCTAGCCGCTACCTAGTTCATAATGGTGCCCCCCTTCTCCCGCACTGCCCCTTTCTCGTCGAGTTAGTTACTCGATGCGCTGCGTGGCGGCCGCCGCCGGCATGTATTTTTATTTTAATTTCATGATATCTTTTGAATGGAATGTCCGATTTCAATAATTCAAAAAGTAATCATCAGGTATTGAGACAGTCTTGAATATTAAATTATTTATTTGGTTAAAAAATTATAAATGGTATGGATAACACGGTCTGATTTTGATCGGCATTTCTATCAATTTGTTAAATGTAAAAAAGTAGTTATAGTGACGTAACTACAATAGTTAGACATATGGTCTCGCGAAGTTTTTTGTAGATATTGATATATTCTATAATATTGTTGAACATTATTTGTCCTATCATTAATACTCTTCGCAGCGTATGCGATGAAAGACATTTTATGGCTATTTTTTTACACCTTCGGTTGGTTTTAATAGGAATTTCTAAAGATTTCTATAGTAATCTAGTACTAAATATAGCCTATGTTACTCAGTGATAATGTAGCTTTCTAATGAAAAAAGAATTATTAAAATCGGTCCAGTACTTTTTGAGTTTATTCGTTACATACAAAAATACATATCTTTCCTCTTTATAATATTAGTGTAGATTTTTCGAAATGAAAATTTTGTATAAACAAATCGATTAATGTCAACAAAATAATAAAATAAATCAACAAATAATTTTATCACTTCCAATTTTTAACAACAAAATGCTAAACACACAATCTCTTACTGCTACCCTTTGACAACCAAAAGTCCTAAGACCTGTCGTTTTCAATGGCCAGCTTGGTTGATTTTAGTGAGAACTGTTATCACATGTACATTTATTATAGTGCATGCTCAAACAATGTCCATTTCCTGCATCGCTAATGCGCCATCAACCGTAGGAACGAAGATGTTATGCCCTATGTGCCTGTAGTTTGATAGAATAAAAAATATTATAATATAATAGGTATTTAATATTTTTATAAATTAAATTTTACTTCAAGCCATTGAAGTAACTTTAAATATATTAAGTCAACCTACAGGAATTCATAATAAGTCCACTGATGATTATTTAAAGAATAATCATCAACTTAAAAAAAAAAAAAAACTGGTACTAAATTTTTTCTTAACTGAAATGCATTTCATACATATTAATTTCAAATCACAGATTTTCAAGCAAACATTTATCATTTACTTATATTTATGCGGGCAACAGCTAGCGTACGGGCGACAGCGGGACGCGGGGCGCGCAAGCGGTTGCATCACGCGTTTGTATGATGGGTGTTGGACCGCCTGAATTTATTTAGTGCGCGATAATTTTAAAATTACGATTACTCCTAAGATATTGATTTAAATTGGGTGGTGTAAAGGGCAATTATAATATACATTAAATGCTTAAAGTAAATAACGTATTTATTTTAATAAGGATTAATATCATATCCGTTTTTATAGCTTTCCAATTTTAACATTTTTATGTAACCATTTTTTAAACATTAAAGTGGGTATAGTTAGCTATCCTTGAAAGATAGACATATGCCATCGCGGACTTTTTTGTAGATCTATGAAAGGGGAACAATTTCACCATACATTATTTTGTTATAACTCAAAGGGATTGTACAGCGTTTTCGATGAAAGCTCCCAATCGGCTCGTTTTTTTCCGACTTCTTCAACAATTATCGCTATATTTCAACAAATTTACAGAAAACATTAATGAATTATACACGTAAACCTTCCACTTGAATCACTTTATCTATTAGTGAAAACCGTATGAAAATCCCTTCAGTAGTTTTTTAGTTTAGCGCGTACATACAGACAGACATGAAACGCGGGGGACTTTGTTTTATAATATTTAAGGATATACAGGGTGTAACAAAATTCGTGTCCGACCCGTGAAGTGGTTATTAGGTATCCTTAGTTGATTCTATTTATGTAATGAATTTTAAAATTTTAAGCAAAATTTTACCCCGAAAAAAATTTATTTTGACTAAATAACGACAATTATATTGCCACACAGGCGCGGGCGTCAGCGCTCGATAGCTCTTACCTATTGGGTAGGTCGGAGACGAGGTCAAGACTTCAGTTCTCCATGAAATTTTCGTCATTTACAATTGACATTTGAAAAAAAAAATTTTTTTATGAGTAATTTTTTTGCATAATATTTAATTTTTTTTTACATAAATAGAACCGACTCACGATACCTAATAACCACTTCACGGGTCGGACACGAATTTAGTTACACTCTGTATATATTTCTTAATTAAATAGAACTGTTTCGCTCAACGATCGGAGGTGCCAGGTTATAGTGGTTAATGAAGAAATACTGTGCTTTAATATCCATATGAAATATAAGCAAATTATAAATTATAATGTTTTTCAGTTCCTAAAATAACTATTTTATTGATTATAATTAAATACATTTATAACGTTCTCTATATTGGCTTTTAGGAGTTGATTCAAGTGTCCAATAAATTTACGTTCAGCGCGACCCGCTTGACCCATTTACGTCCAGCCATTCAACGCCTGTAGGACTTTTAATATTTTTTCGTAGGATTAATTAGTAGAGAAATCACAGGAATTTATACCCGTAAATGTGTTATATATAAGGAAATAATAACGTTAGATACAACAAAAAAAGAAATATCTAATAAGTGCAGGAAGAAAAAAGAAAAAGACACGTTCGGTTAGTGAAGAAAAAATTCTTAAAGAAAGACAAAAATTGTTCAAATTAATCAAGTATTTAATATACTATATGATTATTATTATTACAACAACGAACACTTTTTTTCGCAAAGTTAAATGTATACTATAAAATACCTAGTGATACTGAAAAAAACAAACTACTGCTTTCGTGACTTGATACTATAAATTACAATTGAAAACAGAAACAATAAATACTATTATTAGAACTACAAAATCTTGTCATTAAAAGTAAATAAAACATGACATATTTTGTACAATAAATTTATATTGTGAGACTATGACACAAAATATATTTCCTTTGTACAAGTGTTTAATAAATCCGATTAAAACAATTCTCGCTGGACCAATCAAGCTTTATTCAACTGATTTTAGGATCTGTATAGGGACTGATTTTTTACGGTGAAAGGTAAAAAGTATTTTACACTTTTGTATACAAAATAAAATGGCATGAATATTAATACAATTATAGTATAGGAAATATATTTTTCTGTATCATTAGATAGTAATGTAGAGCAAACATATCAATAAAAAAAATAGGCAACTTAAATTTACACGGATTAAAATGTCTATCGAGAATAATGTAAGTACATGATATGAAGAATCCAGAATGTTTCACAAAATAACTGAAGTGAAAAATGAGCAATAACTTTGAATTGCCTGGTGTTTTCAAAGAACAAGAAGAATTATTCAGTTAAAATGTACTAAAACAGTTAAAGTAGTTTCTTCAGAATAAAAATATATATTGATACACTATGTCCTGTAAAGTCGCTTCTTGTTATAAGTTTGTAATTTAATTGCAAAACTTGATTGTCTGTGTGTAGGCAACTTTATCGCAAGCGCCGCCGCGACGCCACTGCAGTAATGAAACTTTCACGTTGCATCGATCGAAACAGGCTTGTTTGCGGCCCTAATGGCAGAAGAAACATGGACAATTGTAGAGCAAACGTAGGCTTTTACCTTTTAGTAGGTCAGATTTATTTAGTGTGGTAAATCTTTGCAGCTTACTAAAATTTATGTCGACTGCCGATTGCTTAGTTCATTATCTATACCGTCTTGTTAGTCTAGTCACCTAGTGGCTAACTGATAGGGATACATACCCCGAGGTACTTGCTTCAATTCTCTGATGGTGCAGATAAAAATAAAATAGGGTTTATAAACTGTCCGTGTTTACATCCCCGTGCCTCGGTAAACACGTAAAGCTGTTTGTGTCAGGGCTCATCTTCTCGGGCAAATCCGAGAGGACTCATCCTGAGAGGATTTTCGCCCCATTGGATTTTGACAGTAAGGGGATAGAAGGTGAACTTGTCTTAGTTCACAACTGTGTACTATATCCTGCGTAGAAATGTTATTTTAGAATGGCTGGTAAACGTTTTGATTATTGACAGTAAATATAATCAAATGACATGGATTAAAGTAAAAAAAAAACTCGGTAAAAAGTGGTTTCACCGATATTGGAAGCTTGAAACAGGTCTGACTTACTCGTACTTGTCGATATACGTTTAAAAATGACTTTATATCCTTATATAACATAGTGCCGGTTCATTGGCCTAGGTATCATATTACAACAACACCTACCGAATTATATTAGATATATAACCTTGCGCGTGACACTTGTCTGTTGTTATCTATTCAAGTGTTTCCTATCGCTTGATAGCTATTGATAAACTACAAGGGGAAATTGCCTGTCTCTCAATGTTTACGAGAATATTGACTATTTGTTTGCGTTTGTTCGATTTCGTCGTTAAACTGATGATTCAATATTACTGACTTTGAACTAGACATTATTTACCCTCATAATGTAAACATTGTCACTAGTACTGTTCGTTGTCACGCCTGTCAATATTATTAAAGCAATATCGCCGTTTGTGTATTTAGCTATTGACTGAATGTAGGCGTTAAATTTTCTATATGTATAAAATCTATCATCCAATGTGAAGTATATAGTGACCCATTTTCTGCAAACACTTTTTTGGTAAAAAATATTACTATATAATAAGTGAAATGTGCAAGCTTCTTTATAAAAGAAAACAATGATAATCTATAAGTAAAGTAACAGTCTATGTGCAAAGATTATATTATCTAATGGAGAATAAGGGTTGGAGTTTATAACACCCCGCTGCGCTTCTAATGCAGAAAGGATACATATGTCGTCGAATTTCATCCGCCAAATATTAATAGCACAAGATGAATTATAAATGCAATTTAAGCTCATCAAAATTCGATGGTGTTTCTCCTGAATTGAATATGCAATATCCGGTTAAGATTTACGTATTGTAGCCATCATGTGGGTCATCGCGGCTCTAATGAATAGCCACACACGAATTACATACAATCAAAACAGTAAAACTAATAGCTGTGTTATAGATTGTTGAATGACTTTTGTAGTTTAGTAGATGGAACACGTACTTATAAATGAGTATTGTGGTGTTTAATCCTGACAACCAACGCTGACTTCTTCATTTGCTTAATCCTTACATAATAATATGTTATTAACATTATTTGTTTTATGTTTTAATTAAGTCGTCATAGTATTATCAACTGAAAAAGAAAAATATGTATTTCTTTATAAATGAAGAATATAAATTTTATACATTTTATAATAGAGTTTATAATATATAGAATTCACAACAGATTCAAAAATTATCTGCGTTTTACAATGTTCCGGTATAAAAATTACAATAATTATAATTATTTGTATTGTATTGATTCATTGGTCTGACGTTATGTTGTATAATTGTATTGCAGAAGAACGATCCAACGAACTCACTTTCAGATTTATAATATTAAAGGGGATTCCTGGAATTCAAGGAACTAGAACAGGAGTAATGTAATTCTTGGAGGCTTACATTTTCCAACTGCATGGTATTGTAGTAGTAAAACATGTCTGTCTTAAGAAGTAAAATAATAAAGAAAACATTTGAAAGTAGAGTAAATATGTATCTATATCCAATGTTTTGATATTGCACGTCGCACCTGTTCTTGCAACTGGGGTCACTGGTCCGCATACGTAACGAAGTCGTAATTTCTATTCTAATGTTATTCAATACTGTGATCGATACTCATGGGATGTAACAGGATACTGTAACGCAAGTCAGTCAAGCCGTTCGTAACTACAACCGTACACCAAATATTAACATACCTACAAGCAAAATACGACCTTATTTTTAACTGAATATAATACACAACGGATTGAACTGGAGGTAATATTTTCTAGTCCAATTTATAGCACCTTCAATCTCTAGTCATTGGGGGTTTTTTCTTTTGTGTAGGAAAAGTAGTTTATCAATTTGAAATATGTTCGATGCCAATCTACTTTATAGTTATTTCCTTCCAAATAATAAAATCGTGTTTAATGGTTCAAAACCAAAATGTTAAGTAGGTATTTTGGGTGTTTTGTAAACTTACGGCCGAATACTGAAACGTCATTCAAAATGAAGTGGGACTTAATTATTTGGAACGTCATTAATTTCAAAATTTAGTATGCGAAATTTGAAATTAATGGCGTTCCAAATAATTAAGTCCCACTTCATATTTAAAAGACGTTTCAGTATACGGCCATTTGTTACATAAAATATAATTAATAAAAATAAAAAGAATTGATATTTTTATTTATATTCTAAAAAAAATCAGCGAAAAAGGAGCACATGAATATAATTAAGGGCAAAACGTCGTAACATCCTAATGGTTGGAAATGGTTGCAATTAGTAATATTTGTTACGATACCAAAGCAATGGGCGATGGTGACTTACTATCAGGCAGGCTCCATCAACATTAGTCTATCGTACGGGAAAGGACTAATATTCTAATTGCTTCCTCGTTTTCTGTCCAGATTCTGCTTTAACGGTCCAATTGTCGCTCCACGTGTTTATCCAATTGCCTGATTGTTTCCTTGAACCGCGGTCAGCGTAGAATCTATTGTCAGGATCTCTGATTGGTTGCGTGGGTGTCGTTTTAACAGCTAATTGTTTATTTGTCTTGGAACTGTTTTCTATATCTTGAAGTAAGTAACGTAAACGTTACTAAGAAAATTTGCAAAATTTTCAAAAGAAAGCAGTAGATAGAGCGTTTATTGTGCATCATAAAGTAATAAATCTTCCTGACATTCATAAATCAGTTCTTTTAAATGTGTAATAATAAATAAATAATAAATAATCTGGGACATTATTCACACTCGGCTATCTGATCCCAAACTAAGCAGAGCTTGTACTATGGAAACCAGACAACTGATATATTTAAATATACCTACTACTTTTATTTTGTAAATACATGCTTATATAGTTAATTACCCCCAGACTCATGACAAACAGTTATGTTCATGCACACAAATGTCTGTCCTGGGTGGGAATCTAACCCACAACCTGCGGCGTGAAAGGCAAGTATCTTACCAAACACACCAACCGGCTCGTCACACACCAACCGACTCGTCGTAAGCTAGCGCTTTTCTGTTATCACACCTGATAGAAAGTGATGATACAGCCTAAGGTGTAGCGCGCTTGCCTAGAAGGTAACTAACTATTCACTCTAGACTTGAGGGTGGTGGGGAATACGGAGGTCGGAAGGGTGACCAATTCCAGACCTTTTAGGTGCGTATCAGAAAGGAGGAAGGTTCAGATCTTTTCGATGCCTCGCAGAGTTCTACGGAAAAAAGGTGAAAGGAGTTCATATTTGTCACGAGTTTAAATAATTTTGTTTTCGATTTCTTTTAAAAACTTTTACACTTTAATTTACTATACTCCGTGAACACTTACATAATTATCCCTTTGATAGTTAACGATATCTTCTCTTTTCAAGGTAAAGTTTTGTTGCTCAATTCATTAAGCTGATCTTCTGCGGATCAAAAATTCACTTTCACCTTGGTGTATGATATTTGCGTAGGTATATTACACATACGCAAAACAGAGAGAGAGATATACGACAAATGGTTCTGTTTAAGTGTTCCATTTATTTTTTTAGCAACGGAACTCTGGTTAAAAATTGTTAAAATTACAACGAATATCAAAAGTAGGTTAGCGCAGAGTAGAGACCCATTTTACATACTTTCCAGCTATGTTCGAAACTAGGTCTCTTGTATTCCAGCACGATGGGAGAAACTTTGCTTTTTTAATTTTTAATAACTTGTATTCCTGTTATCCTGAACTCGGTACAAATAAGAATGTTCTAGATTGTTTTTATAAAGATTCGCTATTCGAGAGCCTGTATACATGCAAATGTATATTTAAAGCAAATTCAGTGTTGGTATATCGCATTGAGATTAATAGACTTTGTCACTTTTTTACCGATTGTTATGAAAGATAATATGGTATAATTTGGTCAACAAGGTTTTTATACTATTGAGTTTATTGTAATATATAAATATATCATTAGATGGCGCTGTAGAACATGAACTTCAATACTTTACAAACGATCGCCATGACAATTTGTACCTAACACTTCTTAAGCAGTTCATCTCAGTTCTTCAGTTCACTGGCTCGTTTGCGCAGTTGGTGGTGAATCAACCTTTCGACCCAAAGTTTGCTTCGGTTCTCACCGTGAGTCTCTGCATACACACAAATATATGTTTAAAAAAATATGTAATATATATTTTTAAACTGTGTATTTTTTATTTATATAAAATTATATGTAAATATTTATATATGTATTCTACTTTAGTCAAGAACGTGAGTGTAAAAAAATACATTAACTTTTTTTTATTACATTACTTAGTTCTACGGAGTGAATCAAAAGCATATACGATGTAGAATAAATTAAATAACTATTAAACAAATATTACGAGTGTTTAAATTTACATAATCACCACTTATACATATAAAAATAAATATAATTGAATTTAAAATGATAAAGTTTATAACGTTTTTATATAATTATACACTCGCGGGTTTCTTATCGATAATCTCTTAAAATCGTTTTTCATTTTCAAAACAACGTACAGTCTACGGATACAGTACAAAGCGAGATAAGTGTAATAGCTTGTTATCGTAAGACGCAAATAGGCTTCGTGAATGCTCTAGTAAGCAGAGATCTTAGTCCAGATATTCTCGGTCCATTTCACTTTCTAACACTTGTAATAGACATGATTATATATAATCTCCTCGTTATCGTTGTCTTGTTAATTACCTGTTAATAACAATTAGTTAATAATGACTGTATTATATTCTTAAATTATTATTTATCATTGTAAGTAAACTGTTCTGTTTCTAGGCCATGTATTGTACTGTTAAGGAAATGTAGTGGGATATATTCCAACTAACGATTGTTTCAAATGTATCTTTCACAGTCTTTGGAATTTCTTCTAATAATTTCAGGTTTAATCGCAAAGTTTTCCTTGTTCGTGAAAAATAAGGTTTTATATAAAAATTTAGCCATCATTGCTGAGATACAGTATAATATAGACTATGTCCGTAATTATTATACAGTAAAGGATTGTTTTAAAGGTAAATCTCATAAATATTGTAAGATCCGATTTAAACACCACATGTTACAAGTACTAGAGCGTGTTTTTTTTTTAAATGGACAAAATCTACAAGGCATTATTATTAAATGTATGAAATTTTAAAACACGCGATCTGCAACGAATAGCTTACTAACACCATCACGCAAATACACTATAAATAATTGCAGTTTTACGAAACAAATAAAATCCATCAAAACATCATCAAAATCCATTAACAGATGATTTATAGGTCGGCAATATAAAGAATAACGCTCATGGCAATTTGCTTAACATAATTCAACAAGATATAATTTATACATGAAAGTACGCTGAAATTAAATTAAATTTAATAAACAGCTTATAAATATGCTGATTAGTGGAGTTTAATTACCTGTTATTACAGTTAGATTTGCATAGAGTTGTGATAAATTTAGATGGACTTATCTATTTGCACGATTTTGACGCTCTACTATCAAAATACCTATGTTACTAACGCTCCTCGTTAATGTATTTCTTATAGTATAGGTAGGCGGACGAGCTAATGGGCCCTTAGACATTGGCAGTGTAAGAAATGTTAACCATTGCTTACATCGCCAATGCGCCACCAACCTTGGGAACAAAGGTTACGGAACGATATGGTTATGTCTCTTGTGCCTGTAATTACACTGGTTCACTCACCCTACGAACCGGAATACAACAATACCAAGTACTGCTGTTTTGCGGTAGAATATCTGAAGAGTGGGTGGTACCTACACAGACGAGCTTGCACAAAGCTCTACCATCGAGTATGTGAATATAGGTATTTGTTAGTCAATTTTCTCATGATAATTGAGAGAAACTATACAAAACGAGGCTTACAAACATAACAGCTTCTGTGAAACATTTAAATTTCACCGTAAATGATTAATTAGAATAAGGAAAAGGTTCAAATAATAAGCAATAAGGAAAATCATAAAAGTTAAGTTTAATGTAATGGACGCTTTAGTATACAATTTAATTACACTTTTAATCTACTTATCGTTAGCTGTATCTGTATCGCTTAATAGCGTTTTCTACTAAGTTTTAAAACCTAATTTTAGGTATTCGATACAAACTGAGGTACAATAATAATCTACTTAGAAGATATACCGTAACAAAACATAAAAGAATTTTTTTTTTTTTTCATTAACAGTAATATTTAATTATGTTCAATTAAATAATTTTAATTTTAATTTACAATGATGACGAAGCATCCGAGATCCCTATCACCGTAAGTGAACTACCAAATGCCTCGACGTCCTACAAATAAGGGCCTCTTTTTTGCTTAAAATAACGGTCGTCGGCTGTAACCGATTTTGAACTAGTTCAAGCTTCACGGTGTCAAATAAAATGCAATCACGATTTTTGTATGGCCGTTACATCGGCTGAATCAGATAATGTGCACAATAGATCGGTCATGATGATCATGTTGACCGTTCGTTTCGTAAACGACTATATTATTAAATGAAGTTCTCATTTTTAAACAATTTTAAAACCGAAATGGCCTCGCGTACGGAAAAAATCTGCAACGGAACTTCCAGTCACAACCTAAAGCCTTGTTCAATTTTCCTCCTTAAGTTGATATGAGCATGAATATAATTACAAAGACAAATTAAACAAATGAAACTGTTCAGTAATACAGCACACAGTTTTCGGTTATGGTTCTATCTAATTTTAAATTTAGAATTTGTGTATATATTTATTTATATCGTTGTTAATCCTGAATGCTCTTCTGAGATATGCACTTTATGGAGACCTATTGAATTAGTCTTCTTAATAGTAAGAGAGGTCTTTGTCAAGTTGTAGCTGTGTGACATACACTAATGCAATTTGTAATAAGCTAACCGTCCTTCTCGTAAATACTTCCTGTTACAGAATAGGATACGGCGCTTAGTCCACAGCGCTTCTTCATAATGGTTATGTGTATAATTATGTCCTTTAATCTGGCACATCAATTACCACCAATATTGATTAAAAAAATATAACTTTTTTAAGTGTTAACTTGTGATTACCAATTTAGGGTGCGATTGACTTAAACAATGTGTTTCTTCTTTCAAATGTCTAATCGGTGATGCAAGAAAGAGAATAATCAGTGCTTATCAACTCCCTATACAACATTAAAAATTAAGATCGTATGTTGTTTACTAATAATCCAACTTTTCACCGGTCACTCTTCATTTGCACTTTAGCTTTATTAATGTACGTAATTAATTACATAGAGAGTAAAATTTCTATATTCTCGGTCGTGTTAACTGACTGGTCGACTATCAAGATTAAATTAAGAGCTGTCAGTTTTTATGTGAAGCCTGTACCCTATTTACTGCTTTCGCAATCAGAACCTTATTTCAAGTTGATGAGTTGACTCCAATTTGCTGGCCTCACTGCACTTTCTAACGGTTTACACTATTATCTCTATAATGATACTCATTGCGTTCTTTTTGTATGCAGCGTTCATTAAATTTCCTATAATAAGCTGTGGTTCGTTGATGACACGAATTTTGGTAATGTCTTCTAGCGAAATGTATATAATATTCTATCAGTTTTTTTTATATATGGTATCTTTTCCAAGCTAATTTGAATCAATGTCATAAATTTTTATGTTCAAGTCCCTAATTTGTTACTTAATTTCTGGTAATACAAGTATATTAGCATAGCATCTAGTTCTCGAAATAACATATAGGAAACGACCAAAGCACCAAATCACATTAAAGGCCACAGGAGAATTAAGACCTTCTGCGTAGAACAAATCCTAGTTCACGATAGTTATTGTTGTCGTCGTTGTGACCGCTGGGGCGTGACGCTTGCGCCCGCGCAGCCACCAGTGCCGCGATGGCGGTGTGGTGCGGTGCGCGTATCTTACCTCTTGAGAGACGTGTCTATTCCATCACGCTAGTGGTTGGTTCTTGTTTTAATATGTAACGGAATATCCTTAAGATAAGAAGAACGCCGTTTGGTTTGAGAGTGCCAATTATAAAACGTGATTGTGTTTGGATGTTTAATGAAATGCGTAATATTTATTTACGATAAGTTTGTTTTTTTTATAAAATAATACAAAATTACTAAAATTAGTTTTTTTCAGTAAAGCTTGAACTATATTTGTAATATTCAAAATATGTTAAATACACCGGAATATAAAATATGTTTTCGTCTATGTCTAAGTATTATGTACTTACCTAAGCCGAGAATCGGTTTTATTAAGATAACAGTAAATTAATTTAATTTCAACCCCTTGGATTAAATTTTTTGAAGGGAGTATGAGAGATTTTTGTTAATTCATGCAAATATTTGTACTCACAAGTGCGCAATACATTGGTCATGTATCTTTTTTGGAATGCTTCTGCGAATGCTGATGCTGTTGATCTTAAAAATGATTCTTAATATTCATTTTCCAAGTAATAAAATGCTAAAATTTTGATGTGAATGAAATAAATCGTCCGAACTTGTATAAAATAATTAGTTTTACGATCCATAAAAAATCGGTAGTTTATCGGTATGGGTAGCTTAGAGATGTTTACGGTAGCGAAACGGTGATACTACGAAATAACCACCAAAGTGTGATTTTTTTTTAATTTAAATAGTAAACATAATGAGATTTGAGTAGGTACTTGAAGTATTGAATTGGTTGATCTAACCGAAAAACTTAGTTGAAACTATTTCACAGAAAATGTATTAGAGAAAATACGCTAGGCTTAGGGTAATGTCTTGGGTGGATTAAGAATATTTCTATATGACTTTTTTTTTAAACGACCAATCCGTAGAATTACTGATTGTTGCAGATTGCGCTTTTTCTGACATTATTGATTTGACAGTCGATAAAGAAAACAGAGACAGAATTGTTTAAATGTCGTAAATGTTCTGTTATTTCTATATTGATTGATATGTCTATTATTTGTATATTGAGATATATTTATCATGCGTTTATTTGATTGATGCATACTTTGTTGTCAACATGTTAAGTTTGTCCAAAACGTTTTATTTTCTTGCGTAATACTCGTTCAACAAGATAAATATTCAGAAAATGTTGTTTTCGTTATTGCAAACAATTAATCTACTAATAGCAGTGGCGGATTTACCAGCAGGCTGAAGCGGCGGCAGACTCTTGGGGCGGCATTTGGGGACAAAATATTTTTATTATATTGCACTCTTGTCATTGTACATTTAGCAAACTTCCTTATTCTAGAGTAAAACAACCAGTTCGCCGCCCCCAACCAGTAATCAGCCTTCGCCGACACTTTTAACAGTGAAAGGAGCGAAATTGCGGAAAATGTATATAGATGAAACTATTTACTACAATATTTACTATGTTACGTAATCGTTTTACAATTTTTACGTGTAAACGCGTTTCTTCCAACGTGAAAAAGGGTGGCAAATCCTTTACAGCCTATATCTTCTAAATTTGTAAATCCGCCACTGACTAATAGCGTTTATGTTATATAAATATATTGTTTGATTATAACACCGTGACAGTTTTTTGATAAATAAATAAACTATTAAATTTTTTTATCAGACATATAAGTTTACGTTTATGACATGTACAGTCGTATACGCAACAAATCGTCCACATAAAATTTTATATCTCGAACCGTAAAACTTCTCTTCTCTTTTGAGGCAGTAAATATTTTCAAATACTTGGTTCGTTATAATACGAAACAAAAGAGGGACATGCTCTACTTTCTTATCCTAGTATGTATAGTTTAACCACTTCATCGCTGTGACGTTTCAAAGGAATCCTGGTGTTATTGTTTACATCCCGAGGGTGTCCTAATATTTTCATTGATCGTGGGTTCAAATCCAGGCAAGCACCGCTGAATTTTCATGTGCTTAATTTGTGTTTGTTATTCGTCTCGTGCTTGGCGGTAAAGGAAAACAACGTGAGGAAACCTGCATGTATCTAACTTCACTGAAATTCTGACACATGTGTATACCACTTATCCTCCAAAAAGCCCAACAGTGGGACATTCCCACGTTATTTTTTTGCATAATTACACTAAAATCCGACAGTACTGCAATTGCTTGCTAGTAAATATATGAAACCAACACAGTTTTATTTATTTTTTGAGGCCGACGCTGAATGGGTTATGATACTCGTAGCGATAGGAAGGAATTAGTTTCAATTTCTTCGGTTATCTCGCAGGAAATCGATTCTATCCAGTTCTGAATTGCTAACTGTTCATGTCATTTGTTACTGTATTTTTGCCCTATGATGTTACGTTTCTTGTAACAATATTACCTCTAAGATTTTATATTGGTAGTTGGGCTTAGACCTCTTAAGTTGCGTTTTCTTTTGTTTCGTTTGAGTTGATATTTTTTAACGATATATTGGTATTAAAACCTGGAAGTCCGGGGGCCGTTTAACGTATTAAAATATAACGGCCTTACTTATAAACCATGCTTAGCGACTGTGCAGTTAAAGACTTATTTCGCTCTTTCTGTCATTATTGATTTGGCATTCGAAAGAAGGAGACACAGCATTGTTCAACTGATCACCCGCTAAACATCCTTTTTAAATACTGCCACTTATGTTAATACTAGCTGTGCCCCGCGGTTTCATCCGCGTATAATTAATAAAAAAATAATGAATTAAATTCAGCCTAGAGCCTTCCTCGATAAAAGGACAATACAACACAAAAATATTTTTTTAATTCGAACCAGTAGTTTCTGAGATTAGCCGGATCAAACAAACAAACTCTTCAGCTTTATATATTAGTAAAGATATAAACATTACCTTTCTATCCGTGCAGTCGGTTAAGAGAGTACCGATTTTTATCGCCAGTCGTTATCCGTTACACAAAATTGCTTGTTCGAAATAAACAAGTCGGTGATTTCTTAGGAATTGTTTGTTTGGCATTTATGAAATAACAAACTTTATTCGGTATTTTCTCCCAATTTCTCGGTAAATTCGTTTCGGTGTGCAAATATTTCTAGAAAGGTCATGAGGAAAAATAGTTTCTGTGTTTTTATGATTATAGATTTTTTTTTGTATTTCTGGTTGATTTTTGACAACAAATTGATTATTATAATGATGGTTTAGTATTTGTCATTATTAATTAGTATTTTAATAAATAACATGGTTATTTTGTGGTTGTTACGTAATATTGTTATATATACATTTTAGTTCCCAAGGTTGGTGGCGCATTGGTGATGTAAGCGATGGTTAACATTTCTTACAATGCCATTGTCTATGGGCGTTGGTGACCACTTACCATCAGGTGGCCCATATGCTCGTCCGCCTTCCTATACAATAAAAAAAAAAAAAAAAAATACGTAATGTTGTATATATTGATAGACGCTATGTTAACTCTATGTATACTCTATATTATATGGGGTTACGATATAAATCAATTAGTAGTAGTTTCCAGTTCGACAAATCAATAAGTAAGTGTAATACTTCAATCTATATAAATAAAATGATAGAGGTCTGCAGTTGTGCGCGCATCACGGAAAAACTACTGGATAGATTTCAGTGAAATTATTTCTAAATTTTATTTCTTAGACACTTGGCTCTTATCAAAAAACAAAATAATAATAGTTTAAAAAAACTAAAAAAACACGCTAAGATTATCCAGCGAAACGTCGAAAAAAAAAAAAAAACTGTTATCAAATTATTGCATTGTCATCGGTCCTTGATACGTATGCAAAGTTTCAAATTAATCAGACTTCTGGAAATTGGTGAAAATTAAGTTCAAAGATTCCGTTACATACAACCCAAGCTAATAAAAGCGTGTTAAATAAAAGCGTGTTAATAAATGCGATATCTTTATTTAATTAAAAGTTGTTAAAGTTTCAAGAAACAACGATTTGTATAATACACTGCGTGGTCAGTGTTGTATGTTTAAACAAAGTATATTTTTGCTTTTATCTGTTTTATTTTTATTTATATCATACTTAGAAATATCTATAAATACAATCTTTACAATATGTTAAGCAATGAATTAATTGTTCTATTATAAGTACGAATTTAAACACTTTTATGTAATACTGATTATATTATGTAAATTTGTATATGTATTGTTCACATACGTTAGGCTAAGCAAAACAATCTTAATTGATAACGTTCTCGATTGAATGAAATCTGATAATTACTACAGAATGTACGAATTCAATGATGCATCGCTAATCGTATATTTACATACACTTCGTTCACCGACTGTGACTTATTCAATCGTTGAATACATTACATAGACGATAAATTTAGAAAATATTAAATACCACAAAGATTTAGCTATGGGTTTTCGATAATGATTAAGGTATCGTACTTAATTGTTATAGTATTCATTCTTTCTATAGATAATCATTATATAATAGATAGATACTATTTTTTTATTGTATAGGTAGGCGGACGAGCATTTGGGCCACCTGATGGTAAGTGGTCAACAACGCCCATAGACAATAGCATTGCAAGAAATGTTAACCATCGCTTACATCGACAATGCGCCACCAACCTCGGGAACTAAGATGTTATGACCCTTGTGCCTGTAATTACCCTGGCTCACTCACCCTTCAAACCGGAACACAACAATAGCAAGTACTGCTGTTTTGCGGTAGAATATCTGATGAGTGGGTGGTACCTACCCAGACGAGCTTGCACGAAGCTTTACCACCGAGTAAACTATCAATACAATCAAACATTGGACTTAATTGTTTAGCAAAATGATTGTGTTGTTATATGAAGGGTTTTCAAAACATCAGGATATGTTATTAAAACCTCCGTGCATAAAAGGTGCTTCAAATAAAAAAAAGAAGATTGATACCGTTATAAAAAAACCTCCGATACGCGCTGTATTTTTTGGTGTAGGTTTTATATATTTTAGATTACAAGTTTTTATTTGGCCTTCCTTTTATTAATAAGGACAAAAACAACAAAAACTTACAAAAATAAAAAGTTTCTTTATTTTTTATTAGAAATATGGATTCTACGATTATAGTATAAATATATGTTTTACGCATAACCTATAAACAGTCTCATTTAAAGAAAAACACATCATACTTAAGATACAAAGAAAATTCTAATTACGTAATATCTTTACTGGTTCTTGGTGTGGTTTTAAATTTAAACTATATTTTATGTTTTTTTTTCTACATTATATACAAATAAAAAATATTAATAATAACATCGTATATTTGTTATTTTCAGATAGATCCAAACACAGCGTTCCTCAGAGCTGCTCGTGGCGGACAACTCGATACAGTTGTGGACTTACTCGACTCCAGCGCAGTTAAAGACATCAATACGTGTAATTCGGTAAGTTTATATTATACGAAATATATAGGTAAGCCAAATACCAGTCATTACGAGATCTGTAGCCGTAGCCAAGTTGACCACGTGACTTATCGTTGAGAGATGTCAACTGTGGAACAATTGTAGAATGTCAACTTGGCTACGACCTCTGGACTATCCGCAGGATTGTCTTGAAATTCGCCGCAGTTACTCCATTACCGACGTAGACGCTCACTGAGAATTTTACGCAAATCCTATCCATTATATATTTTTCTTATCTGCCCGAGCGAAGCCGGAAGATTAGCTTGTACGATATAGAATAATAATAACGCTTATATCACATAGAAACGAGTACACGTGACTTTTAATTATACGTAAGATTAAAGGAGACAGTTTCGTAGTTTACTCCTCTATGAAGTACGAGTCGGTAAATAAAAACATGGCAAAATTTTATCCGATATATGCAGATGTTTCCCATCACCGCCAGACAAGAATTGAATTATGAAGAGATTAACCACGTGACAGCTCAGCGGTGCATGCTCTCGTTTGACTTCTCGTTTGAAATTTCGATTAAAATTCAAATGTTCTCTTACTTCGGCTTATATATACATATAAAATGTGGTACTCCAAGTCATTAAAAAGTTATTTTTTACATGTTACCAATTAAAATTAAAACACAGCCCTTCAATTTCTCTTTGCTGGGCTACGCTCTTCTATTATTATGGTACATAAAGGATTTGGATATAACATCACACCGTTTCTTTGTTTCCGACATTAAATCTGACTCTGAGTTATCCTTCACCGTCGAGCACTAGTTGGATTATAAACATAACTTTTGTTAATTTAAAAACTCAGTGCTTGCCCGGATTTAAACCCGTCACCTTCGGGTAAGATCCACGTGTCCGATTCGCTGATTCATCTCGGCTACTATTTATTGAATGATACAAATAAAACAATTTATTATCGATGGTTTTGGTAAATAATTAAACGGTAAACTAAAGTGTATTTTAATCACCATAATCATAAAATTCAAATGGATTCACTATCATTACACACTGCACAGCCTTGGGAAGTTCACTAAGTTGGCGGATCTCTAAGTAGTTTCGATCATTATCTATAAAAAAAATGCTTTAAAAGCTAATACTACTATGGAATAATATTTTGTTTTACTTACTTTTACTCGGTTGTATATATTTTACTTGGTGGTAGAGCTTTGTGAAAGCTCGTCTGGGTAGGTACCACCCGTTCATCAAATATTTTACCGCAAAACAACAGTACTTGCTATTGTTGTTCCGGTTTGAAGTGTAATTACAGGCACAAGGGACATAACATCTTAGTTCCCATGGTTGATGGCGCTTTGGCTATGTAAGCTATGGTTAACGTTTTTATATAATGCCAATGTCTACGGGCGTTGGTGACTACTCACCATCAGGTGGCCCATATGCTCGTCCCCCTACCAATACTATATATATATTTAGTTATATATATATTATGTAACTACAACACAGTAATGTATTAGCGGCTAATACGTATCTTATTACGATACAAGTTAATAGCTTTAGGGGATCAATTATCTCGATACGGATAGCCGTGACCACTCACAAATATAATCAATACGTTTCGAAGACCCCGTTGAATTAGGTCACGTCCAAACTCACTTTACTCATATATACCTAATCTATACGAATGACAGGAGGAGTGAATATAAACAAACGCAATGTTTCAATATTCCATACATTAAAAGTAGTAACAGCCTGTGAATGTCCCACTGCTGGGCTAAGGCCTCTTCTCCTCTTTTTGAGAAGGTTTGGAGCTGGTTCCACCACGCTGCTCCAATGCGGGTTGGTTGAATATACATGTGACAGAATGACAGTAAAATTTGACACATGCAGCTTTCCTCGCGATATTTTCCTTCACCGTCAAGCACGAGATGAATTATAATCACAAATGCGACTTGCTAATATATCTGCTCTATACTGCACTTAGCACAAATAGTTCTTGATTAATATACCTTTATTTATAATATAAGTAACACTATTTTATTTGAATACTCGATATTCGAAATGGTTTTTTTAACAGATGTTTAATGAGCACCATATATTTCTTCAGATCTCGTCCAACCAATGACGTCATATCAATTCAAGTTCAAACTTGTTTATTTGTTTACGCCACCTATATATTGAAAAGTGATGTATGGATTGAACTTCTATTGATCTTAAAACATAATCAAAGATTCTATTATTACATATGTCAGTGTAACAACGTCTTAGAAACTTGATAACATAATTGGGTTACTTTTGTGCTGTATTGAATTCGTAGCCATGAATATTGATTTCAGCCCTTTTCAAATAATCATTGAATTTATATTATTCACGAAGCTTGTATTTGCTCCGTGTACCGTGGAAAATTTAATTTACGCATGATTATTATATTGTGATCAGCTTCAAAAGTGTGTGTGAAATTTCAGCTCTATCTGAAAGTGGTTAAAAACTGAGTTGCAAGATTTAAGCCGCACATGATAACGAAGATGTTTTCCTGGTCGATTTCTGACACAGCGACCGTTCTCAACCAGCTAAAAGCGTTGGAGATACAATAGCGCACAAGTGCATGTGCCAATACAGGTGTGATTCACTCACTCTTGTCTTCCGATAGTGCCGGAAATCGAAAAGACCGTTTAGAGTTCACCACTTGAAAGGTGTTTTACTAGACATGGGAGGATAACACACAGACAACTTGTTAATATACGAACTACCACTGAGATTAGCGAAAGAAAATCCGATACCCTTTTTATTGAACCGGGTGAAGTAAAATAAAACCTTAGTTATGTTGGTATATATTTTTCTATATTTGGTTTCGATTTAACATATAAAATCATTATGTACTTTGTGGTAGAGCTTTGTGCAAGCTCGTCTGGGTAGGTACCACCCACTCATCAGATATTCTACCGCAAAACAGCAGTACTTGTTATTGCTGTGTTCCGGTTTGAAGGGTGAGTGAGTCAGTGTAATTACAGGCACAAGGGACATAACATCTTAGTTCCCAAGGTTGGTGGCGCATTGGCGATGTAAGAGATGGTTAACAGCTCTTACAACGCCAATGTCTATGGGCGTTGGTGACCACTTACCAACAGGTGGCCCATATGCTCGTCCGCCTTCCTATGCAATAAAAAAAAAAACTCTTATAGCTATATCTATACTAATATATAAATCTGAAGATTTTGTTTGTTTGATTCGGCTAATGTCAGGAAATACTGGTTCGAATTTAAAAAATATTTTTGTGTTCTGTAGTCCTTTTATCGAGGAAGGTTTTAGGCTTATTTATATTAATTATATTTTTATTAATTATACGTGGGTGAAACCGCGGGACACAGCTAGTAAAGGTATACGTCATAAGTGCATTAAATTATTTTTGTAAGGGTAAACAATAATAACTCGAATAACCAAGTCCAATTGAATCGAGGCACGAACGCTGTACAGATTCTTTATACTAGTAAACAAAATATATATTAATTGTAAATTTCTGTATTGTCGTTTATTTGATTTATTTCAATTGGATAATCATGAGTATTGAATCGTATAATTAAATTATTCCAATCAATACAAGTGCTTATATAATAATCATTTAGATATATAAACTTATTATTGTTAAGCAAACAACAAAATTATGCTACTATTAATTTTTCTCGTTTTATGTAGGTGCACTATTTCATATGTGCATTTTTTCACATTATTCGCCGTCACGCCAAGTTGGTATATTAAAGCTTGGACACACTCACTCGACGGATGAAAGCATACGATAGCCAAAATGTGTGCTTAAATTCCTTATATTAATAGTATTATTTGATTCTTAGGTTGTACGCTGTCTTTACGGTTGTAATATCTTTTTGTATAAAATAATAAGTATACAAGGATTATTTTAACAAAACGAGATTGCACGCGTTGAATAGAGCGCAAATAATAATAATCGTCCCGTTTTCCTGTCCCGCGTCACTCTTTCAGAGTCGCCATAAGTGCATAGTCCATGCACACATGCCCAACACGAATGCCATCTATAACCGGGTCACCTATTAACTCAGTTTGCGGTCTCGCGGGACCAATCATCCTCGTAATTATGCGCAGTTCAGTGTTATTACATTGTATATCGACCTCCATGGTGCTATGTCACGATAATTGTTATTGAATTACAGTATGTTTAGGACAAAAGGTCAAAGAAGGCGTATATCTATCTAACAGCAGTTGGTTTGATGAATCAGTGAGCCAGTGTAATTATATGTACAAGGGACATAACATCTTACTTTCCAAGGTTGGTGGCGCATTGGCGATATAAGCGATGTTTAACATTTCTCAATAATGCCATTGTCTATGGGCGTTGGTGACTTACCATCAGGTGGCTCATATGCTCGTCCGCCTACTTATACTATACACAGGATGTAACAAAATTCGTGCCCCGACCCGTGAAGTGGTTTCGTGAGTCGGTGGTGGATTAGGTATCGTGAGTCGGTTCTATTTATGATGATTATTCGATAACGCTGCTCTAATTTAGGTTGTGGTTCTTCGCCGAAGAACTACGATATTAATTATTAACACAAATTAAGCACGTGAAGCTCAGTGGTATTTGAATGGACCTCGCATTTTAATACCACGTTCTACCTAATGCGTATCTATGTTTTTTCTTCTTATAGTTAATAGTAAAATAATATTGAAATAGAAGTTGGTGATAATTAATTGCTAAAATTTCTATCAAAGAAAGCGAGTCGTGATCACGACTGTTTTGCTCAAATAGCACGACTTGGTGCATGAATTATTCTTGAAGTATCGTATGATAAATGTAGGTAATTTAGTTTAAGAGTTGAGGTGGCGCAGTGGAAAGAACACGTTGATCTTAACCTATTATCGCTGGTTCAATCTGGCACGCACTACTGAGTTTTCATGAGTTTTCGTTTATAATTCATATTGGTGCTTGTATGACTTTGCAGTCAGGCATGTCTGGGTAGGTATAACTCGTTCATGACACATTCGACCATATTTATGATATCCTACCGTAAATTGTTCTTCGTATTGTTGTGTGTTAGAAGGATAAGTGAGCCAATGTAACTATTTGTACATCATATATTAGTTCCCAAGATTTGGGCTTATGAATGATTTGTGTATTTTATAGGTTAAAGTATTTAGGCTCTCGAAAAAAGTGGCTATAGTATTTCTTATATTGCCAATGTCTATGGGCGACGGTGAGTAATTACTATTTGGTGGTGCATTCGCCAATCTGCCCACTATTTGCAAAAGACTCACTTCTGGCCTCCTCTCGGCCGCCCTCTAAGCACTGAGCTATCTCGAGTCGTATTTGTATTGAAAATTGGATGATTTTTTCATCTCCGTAGGACTCAAAGATATCAGTTCAATCAGTCTTGAAATTGGTGTAATATTCATTTGCCAGATTTGACCCACACATACACAGGTCGAATTACATAATTGTATGTAAAACATAATCTAGTATTGTGAGACTGCTAAACAGTCGTGAAATTTCAGAAAGTGATATGCGAAATTGAACTTAATGATCATAACATTTTAATAATACGCGCATCAAAATAGTATATCACCATAAGTCCGTTGTGAACATTACAAAGGTGAGTAATGAAGTGTCTTTACAGAATAGAACTCCTAATTCATATCTATGTATGTGTGTGTATCCCTTTGATTGGTACGGTTAAGTACGGTCTCAGAAGGAAAAGGATGACAATTACGTGCTAACAGACTGATGATCCACATTTTTCCTTCCTGCCATACTTGGCTGTGAAACTAGGGAATGAGGATCTATATATGTAACTAAGCGTTATGTGCATATGTATATATTATACTAATATAACATTAATAGAAATTTTAATATTTCGTACATCGCCAATGTGTATTGGTGGTTGTGACCACTTACCATCACGTGACTCATTTACCGGACCGCCTGCCTTTATTATAAATTAGAATCCAAAATTAACTTCGAATTGTTATTGAAATTGAATTTCAATAAATTATAAATAAAGTAAAGTAAAGCCGAGATGGCCCAGTGGTAAGAACGCGTGAATCTTAACCGATGATGGTGGGCAAGCACCGCTGAATTTCATGTGCTTAATTTGTGATTATAATTCATCTCGTGCTTAACGGTGAAGGAAAACATCGTGAGGAAACCTGCATGTGTCAAATTTCATTGAAATGCTGTCACATGTGTATTCCACCAACCCGCATTGGAGCAGCGTGCTGGAATAAGCTACAAAAACCTTCTCCTCACATAGAGGAGAAGAGGCCTTAGCCCAGTACTGGGACATTCAGGCTGTTACCTTACTTTACTATAAATATATTAATAAGTCTATTTTAAAGTATTAAATAGTAAACTTGAATAAGGGATTATTTTATCGCTACACGTAATTTAGTTACGTAACCAGGTTCATTCGATAATAATATACTTCCGTGGGTATTCAGTGTCATGGAGATCGTATCGTTTTGCATACATACAAGTATGTCACGGTTATGACTTATGTGTATATATTATGGGTATGTAAAGCGAATCAAAATCGCACATGGTATTACATTGTGTATTGTGAAACATTACGATCGGCGTGAAGAACGCTGAGCTTATCGTCAAGATGGTTTTCATGTTGAGTAATCAAATCAACTGTTCTTATCATGATTTCGATTTACTCGGAACTGAAAGGTTTTACTTTTGTTCGTGATTTCTTTAAATTATATTTTTATATTTTTTTAAATATGATTGTGTCGGTTACAAACATTTATAGCTACAATATTTAAATCTTAAAATAGGTACGTTAAAATTATCGTCTTTTTTTAAAACTTGTAACATTCGCGGCGAATTTTAATTTCAGTGGCGATATCTTTAAAAATCTGCCATTTAAACGTAAGAAACTCTGAGAAGATTATTTGAATTATAAATATTTAAAAAGATTTCAATTATTAGATAACAGCGGTAGTTTGAAATACAAATAAATGACTGTTTTGGTAACTTGCAATTATTGCATTTTGAAATCACAGACAGACACCTCAATTTTATTTGTATAGATATATAAATAAATCTATTATTGGCTGCTTAGTTGAACACGTATTTCTCAATTTCTGTGATTATTGATTTGACACATAAATTAACTACGTTGTTTAAACTATACACCCGCTAAAAAACGTTAATAAATAAGACTGTTACGGCCGAATACTGAAACGTCATTCAAAGTTAAACGCCACTTAACATTGAGAAGCTCCTAAATTAGTATGCGAAATTTGAATTTAACGGCGTCTCAAATAATTAAGTTGCATTTAATATTTAAGTGACGTTTCAGTATTCGGCCGTAAGTAACTATAATACTGTAAAAAAGAAACGGTACTTCGCATCGAATGATGATCATGAAATTGTAAGTCAACCGACGGCGACACATTGGACATCAGAATATAGGATTTTTATTCATCTAGCGAACACATTAACACTAATTTAAGAAAGACAACTGGCACACGACAAGTAGGCGCAAAATAAACAATTGAAATCTATTGTATTTTTAATCTTGAAGACTCTTAACGCAATCAAAATAATAGGACGATAAAAAGGAAACCATAGACATGGAACACAGGTCTGTGGAGATTTTTTAATTGCACCAGAGAAAAAAGAACTCTACTAACAAACAAAAATGATGTAAATTTGTTCGTTTTGCATTTTAATTATTCCCCTCAAAACTTGAACTTAAGCGATCTCCATTTCATCATCAGTTCCATATCCAAATATACGAAACTATTTCATATAAAATATTGCTAGGATATAGCTTGAACAGATGTGGGCGACCTTCGAAGGAACTAAGCGTCTCGCTCCGACGAACATTCGTTACTAGGATAGATTACAGTTTTTAAAGATACCATGACTTGCGTACTCAGTTCTGCTATTAATATAACCAGCTCTACATAATTCTGATCAAGTTATTACTTTGAATTGAACGTTATTAAAAACTTTTTAAATCTGGTAGTATTACGTTTTGCTTACCAAAAATTTTTATGTTAAGTCAAAAAACGAAGTGTTATTTTTATATACTTAGATCGCTTTCCTTACAGAACTCTTTTGGTTATTTTTGTGGAATCGATCAGAATTTAATTTTATTATATTATTAAGACAGTTTTACGTAATACTTAAATTAATAAATAAATAAAAAATATGTATGTATTTTAATTTCATATAGTGTTCGGCAGCGAAGGTAAACGTTCGGGTCAGATAAAATTTTGTTACGTGTTTCCACCAGGCCACGTTAGAACAAAGTAATGGGTTAAGCTCTATTTACAAGCTTACTTTATTTCATATTAAATACAAGGTTTAATAAACACGATGTTGTTGTTGATTATGCGAAATTCTATTTGTATCTCATGTTGTTAAATTGTTGTTTACAGAATGGATTGAACGCATTACACTTAGCCGCTAAAGATGGACACATTGCAGTAGTCGAAGAATTACTAAAACGAGGTGCCACAGTTGACGCAGCCACTAAAAAAGGTATTTTTATTAAGGAATTATTATAACAATCTCCAATTCGGTCTTAAACATTCATTTAAACTGAACATACATTTGTTACAAATATATCTAAAGTATATTCTAAAGGCAGAAAGAGTAAAATTTTTTAAGATTATATTTTTATTATTCATTCTAATCTTGTTTCATTATATACTTCATAGGCAACACAGCCCTTCATATAGCATGTCTTGCTGGACAAGAAGAAGTGGCGCGGGCGCTCCTCGGCGCAGGCGCAAAAGCAGATGCACAATCAGCCGCAGGGTTCACACCACTGTACATGGCAGCTCAGGAAAATCACGCGGGCTGCGTCAAAATGCTGCTTGCAGCTGGTGCCAACCAGACTCTAGCGACAGAGGTGAGCAGAACTGGTGTCACTATGTTGTAATGATAACTGCATATGATATGTTTAGGAGTCTATTGCTCATATGAATAGAAGTAAAGATGTTTTTTTATATAACCCGGGTGGCATATAACTACTCTACCTAACCGTAAGTGGTAGTAAAGGCCAAAGTCAACGACGGCTAATACAGTCCAGGAAGAATGATCTTCACTTACGCCTTAAGGAACCTGAAGGAAGGTTATTTTTAGAGGTGCCAAAAAAGAAAAGAGTTTTCAAATGTGTTCGTGCGCGATGGAATAGATGTCACAGTTAGGCGGTGACATTGAGAGCCAGCACGTGTAGACTTATGAAGAAAGGAAGGACACAGAAGTTTGAGAATAATTCTCTAATTCTTAAATTTTGGTAGACCGCGATTTATTTTAGAATTGTTTCAATTTTTTTTGGCTTAGTGATTGTTATAAGAACATACATATATAATTAACTTAAATACGCTTTAGGATGGTTTTACACCGTTAGCGGTGGCAATGCAGCAAGGTCACGACAGAGTCGTAGCAGAGTTACTCGAATCAGATACAAGGGGTAAGGTGCGGCTGCCGGCGCTGCATATCGCCGCTAAAAAGAACGACGTTAAAGCGGCAACGCTGTTACTCGAAGTAAGTATTCTAGAACCCATCCTTGTTTTTATGTCAGCAGTGCTATTCTGTAAGAACTAACTTCATTACTCAATCTTGTAATGATGTCAACCGACTTATCTTGATATACTATTTTAATGCATGTGTTCTTGAAATGTTATAATTATAATGGTCAATATCGCATATAACTTTCGGAGATTTCGAGACCGTTTTCTTAGTTTCGAGTTTGTTCTTACAGGATCGCCCTACTTTTTCACTTTTTTTTCCGAAAGGTTCCATTAATTCTTGCTATTTCAATGCTTTTTCTATAAAATTGTAGATTTCATTTTAGTATGCACCCAGTTGATTTTAAACAGAAACTAACATCTAGTCCTTAGTCCCTATCATTACAATTAGAATCACCATGCTTAAAGTAATCTTTTAGTTTGGAGAAAAGAAAGATCTTTTTAAGTTGCTAATTATTATTACTATTAAATGTTCCGGTTTCACTTTCGTTATTTATCGAGGACTGCTCAAAGTTCGTGAAGGCCGCGGTTGCTATCATCGTGGAGAGTACACTACAAAAGCTTCTCGCTGACGTGAGTTACTGGAACATTTAATAACAATAATAATATCATATTCATTCATAAAATAGTACTTTTTTTTTAATTATAAATCGTAAATGTTTTAATAACTAATGGTTTTCAGAACGAACACAATCCTGACGCATGTTCAAAATCAGGTTTTACTCCCCTCCACATTGCAGCGCATTATGGTAATGTGGGAGTGGCCAAATGTTTACTAGCATCCGGTGCAGACCCAGGTAGAGCCGCCAAACACAATATAACTCCCCTTCATGTGGCTAGTAAGTGGGGACAGTTGGCCATGGTTGATCTGCTTGTGGAAAACGGTTAGTTCGACTAAGTAACGGTTTTTGTTTTAGTGTTAAAATTGCTTTTAATCATCTATACTGGCATTAGATAGTCACTCTTGATTGTGACGTCAAAAAAGTGGTAAAATCACCACTGAACCGAGACAGCGTGCTAGCTGGATAAGTATAAGAACAGTAGGCAAATAGATGATTGGCTTTATAGGAAAAAAAATTGACGCAAATAGACTTGCAGAGAACAGCTAATTGCAAATAAAGATTAGCTGTAGTATGTATTGGGTTTTAATATGTCGAACTTATATTCCATGTATGCTAATTGCTGTTCTATCTCTTTTTTAATACAGGTGCGAATATAGCAGCGATGACACGTGATGGTTTAACGCCATTACATTGTGCGGCGCGTTCAGGTCACAGCAACGTGGTATCCCGTCTGCTACAACACGGCGCTCCCATAACGAGCAAGACCAAGGTTTGATATCTGGATGTACCGTATTTTGGTTTTTCCGACATCAGGCTTGCTGGTAAGAAATTATCAGTAGTAGCCCGGAGGAAAGGAGGAAAGATTTTTTATAAATGTACAGATGTTGTTTGTGTATGGTTTTTGTTTCTTTGTATAGTATAGGTGTGTGTGTCAGTCTATTGTAATTGTAAAGTACTTTGATAAATTTGCTTTGTGCTATTTGGAGAGGTTTCCAAGACTAGTTTTGGAGCGCAACCCAGACTTCTATTTGATGTTTTCTATCTTAGCAGCCCCAAAGAAAACTTGTCAATATCTACTTCGTATTTCTGTCGGAAAAAATCAGTAGTAGTCCACAGATAGTTAGCAGTACTTACATAGGTTTTCTATGAAGAAATTGTCATATTATTATTATGGACGTTTTGTTTTATTGACTATATTATTTTGTTTGTGTACTTTATGATGGGCAAATTGATCTGTATGGAAAGTCCATCCATCCAGTCCATTTATATAAGTAAATTATAAAAAAAAAATGTATTGGAAGTTGATATCCAGCTATAAAATAAGGACTTTTTTTCAGAACGGTCTTACCCCTCTCCACATGTCCGTGCAAGGCGAACACGTGGAGACGGCCAAGGTGCTTCTCTCAGAGGGCGCTCCTATCGATGACGTCACAGTAGACTATCTGACCGCGCTACACGTGGCCGCACATTGTGGACACGTTAAGGTAAATATCTTTTCATAAATAAATGTTGTATTACGTTACTCATTTCTTTCAATAATTTATTTATTTTCTCATTATTTACAGGTAGCGAAACTTCTTCTGGACAAAAACGCGGACGCGAACGCACGAGCTCTCAACGGCTTCACGCCGCTACACATCGCTTGTAAGAAGAATAGGCTCAAGGTTGTCGAACTACTGCTCAAATATGGTGCAAGTAAGTTGTTAATATATTTTTAATTTATTGAATTTGTTATACAATCAATAGTCGAATGAACTGAGGTGACTCAGAGGGTAAAGCAGTACTGAGTTTTTCATATTCCAATCTAAATGTAATCGTTCTCCGTCACGGCAGGCAAGTCGGCGACGACGGAGTCGGGGCTGACGCCGCTGCACGTGGCGTCGTTCATGGGCTGCATGAACATCGCGCTGGTGCTGGTGGGCGCCGGCGCGGACGCGGACGCGGCCACGGCGCGCGGGGAGACGCCGCTGCACCTCGCCGCGCGCGCGCACCAGACCGACCTCGTGCGCGTGCTGCTCCGAAACAACGCCAAGGTGCCGACCGCCATAAAGATGCATATGTTTATTCAAATAAACATTGAAAAGACTAAACGACAAGTTGTTATTACAGGAAACTGAAATAAATATATCAATTAATATGATAAGGATTCATAATGCTTGACAAATAGAGGGGTTCAATATTCTTTTCCTTTTTGTAAATATAAATAAAACTTAATTAAAGAAAATCATTTAAAGTTGCATATTTTAAATTTTCGTTATTCGTCTATTAAATCTTTGCAGCGTCGTGCGGCGATTCGAAAAGCGACGATTTAATACGAAATAAATATATCGCGAAAGACGCTCATATGAGCAAAGTATAGACGTTAGCGATGTGCGCTGCGCAGGTGGAGGCGCGCGCGCGCGAGGAGCAGACGGCGCTGCACGTGTCGGCGCGGCTCGGCCACGGCGACATCGCGGCGCTGCTGCTGCAGCACGGCGCCAGCGTGGCCGCCGCCACCAAGGACCGCTACACGCCGCTGCACATCGCCGCCAAGGAGGGTCAGCGCTCTCTTCCCTAACGACCTGTGTCCTGCATGCTTTCCGCTATACGATTGATTATTATCATTGGTTTTATTGTTAAAAGTTAACGTATGTATTTACAATATTTTAAAGTATTCAACGGAACATTTACGTGGCGGGATCTTGCTAAATAAAATCCGATCGACAATTTTGCATCGGCAATTTTAAGTACTAAATAAAATTAACTGTTGCCTTTCTTCCTTAGAACAATACACATTTCAAGGGTTAGATTGCATCAAATTTAGCGTAAAATATACGATTGCAACAAAATTTAGATTCAAAAAGTCCTTTGCAAACTTAGCCGAAATTTTGTTAATTTATTTATATATTTTTAATGTATTTTGAAATAGGCAAAGAAGAAGTCGCTTCCATCCTGCTGGATCACAATGCTCCGATAGAAGCGGAGACCAGGAAAGGGTTCACTCCACTCCACTTAGCCGCTAAGTACGGAGACATAGGAGTGGCCAGACTGCTACTCGCCCGCGGGGCGCAGCCCGACGCGCCCGGAAAGAGCCACATCACGCCGCTGCACATGGCCACGTACTACGGACACCCCGACATCGCCTTGCTGCTACTGGACAGAGGTTCGACTATCTTATATCATATAAAATTCATGTAAATATCTAGTTATTGACCATAGACAATTAGTTGCTAGTTTGTGGGTCGCAAAAATATTAGAATATTGTAATATAAAATTAGTTTTGTGGAAGTCATTTCAAACTGAGAGTTTCGACCACGCCTATACGGCTATAAGTAATATGGGTGTATACAAAGTGATTTTATTATGGAAGCACGCGAATCCATATGCACTCAAAATGCACTCCAATAGGATGAAATTAAATTACATGAAATTAATTTTCGTTCGTTTTCAAATGTATAATTTTGTAAACAAAATTGTTAAATGAAAAACAATCAATTTATTATCCGTTTTTTAATACAAGAGAGTAAATTTTATTACTTTTTACAATTAATAGTATAAGAGGCGATTGTATGAAGCTTATCGATAAGAAATTTGTCACTAAAAGCTGTTTAGATTAATATAGATTTCTCTCTTTCTGTCGTTATTGACTTCTCATTCGAAATAAGAAGAAACAGTATTGTTTAACTAGTCAACCCATACACAATATTTATAGGTTAAGGTAAATCCGTTAAAGTATAAAAAATTTGGCAATAATTATATGAACAGTTTTCTCAAACATCAATGTACATAGTAATTTCCTGGTATATTTTCCTCACTATATAAATAATAGTAAAAATCATTACAACTGGCTCGATCATCACACTTCGATCACGCTACACTGTCGGCCACATCTTCTGTAAGCTAGACACATTGATACAGGTGCGTCCCCACACTCGCTGGCCAAGAACGGCCACTCGGCGCTGCACATCGCGTGTCGACACAACCATCCGGACATCGCGTTTGCGCTCTTGGAACACGGTACGTTCAATGTACATGACAAACTTTTCAATAAATAAGCTTTATAGTGTGCACATTTTTTTTTATTTAGTAAGAAAAAGATTCAAATTCCGTATTGTTGTGGCAGAGTCATTTAGAGCCACAGATATTTTCAATCTGTAGTTATTGTTTTTGTCCATTTTAAACTCACACAATGGTCATAAACTCCTTAAGCAACATTATAAACTTTAGAATGTGCTTATGTGTATATCAGATAGCTTATTTAATCTACATTAAAAATACTATATATTAAAATGTACTCCCAAATATTTCAATGTATGTAAGTTTTAGTACTATGAGTTAGTATAATTGTCGTTATTTATAAATATTTTTTTTTAATACAGATGCTGATCCAGGTGTTAAGTCTAAAGCCGGTTTCACACCTTTGCACATGGCGGCACAAGAAGGTCACGAGGACTGCGTCGAGATGCTCATCGAACGTGGGGCCGATGTCAACGTCCCCGCTAATAATGGTTTGTTTTCCTGTTTCAATAAATATGTCACATCCATCGCTGTACAATTGCTCAAAACTTTCACGTTTTTGTATATTTAGTGGTGCATTTGCCAATGGGTAATCTTAGAATAATAATAAGGCTAAAGAAAAAAATTATCAAGCCCCATCCTTATATAGTTAAGACAAAGTATTGAGACATTACAGTAACAAGTGTTACATTTTACGATTGGTAAATTTAAAGTCAATGTGTGTGGTTTTTACCCCTCCCCCCGCAGGGCTGACCCCCGTGCACCTGGCGGCGGCGGAGGGGCGCACGGGCGTGCTGCGCGCGCTGCTGGGTGCGGGCGGGCGGTGCGGCGCGCGCACGCGGGACGGCTACACGCCGCTACACGCCGCCGCGCACCACGCGCACCTCGCCGCCGCGCGCGCGCTGCTCGACGCCGGCGCCGACGTGAGCGCGCGCGCCGCGCACGGGTACGTAGCGACCATTGTTGTGACTGCGCGCGCACGCGGGACGGCTACACGCCGCTGCACGCCGCCGCGCACCACGCGCACCTCGCCGCCGCGCGCGCGCTGCTCGACGCCGGCGCCGACGTGAGCGCGCGCGCCGCGCACGGGTACGTAGCGACCATTGTTGTGACTGCGCGCGCACGCGGGACGGCTACACGCCTCTGCACGCCGCCGCGCACCACGCGCACCTCGCCGCCGCGCGCGCGCTGCTCGACGCCGGCGCCGACGTGAGCGCGCGCGCCGCGCACGGGTACGTAGCGACCATTGTTGTGACTGCGCGCGCACGCGGGACGGCTACACGCCTCTGCACGCCGCCGCGCACCACGCGCACCTCGCCGCCGCGCGCGCGCTGCTCGACGCCGGCGCCGACGTGAGCGCGCGCGCCGCGCACGGGTACGTAGCGACCATTGTTGTGACTGCGCGCGCACGCGGGACGGCTACACGCCTCTGCACGCCGCCGCGCACCACGCGCACCTCGCCGCCGCGCGCGCGCTGCTCGACGCCGGCGCCGACGTGAGCGCGCGCGCCGCGCACGGGTACGTAGCGACCATTGTTGTGACTGCGCGCGCACGCGGGACGGCTACACGCCTCTGCACGCCGCCGCGCACCACGCGCACCTCGCCGCCGCGCGCGCGCTGCTCGACGCCGGCGCCGACGTGAGCGCGCGCGCCGCGCACGGGTACGTAGCGACCATTGTTGTGACTGCGCGCGCACGCGGGACGGCTACACGCCGCTGCACGCCGCCGCGCACCACGCGCACCTCGCCGCCGCGCGCGCGCTGCTCGACGCCGGCGCCGACGTGAGCGCGCGCGCCGCGCACGGGTACGTAGCGACCATTGTTGTGACTGCGCGCGCACGCGGGACGGCTACACGCCTCTGCACGCCGCCGCGCACCACGCGCACCTCGCCGCCGCGCGCGCGCTGCTCGACGCCGGCGCCGACGTGAGCGCGCGCGCCGCGCACGGGTACGTAGCGACCATTGTTGTGACTGCGCGCGCACGCGGGACGGCTACACGCCGCTGCACGCCGCCGCGCACCACGCGCACCTCGCCGCCGCGCGCGCGCTGCTCGACGCCGGCGCCGACGTGAGCGCGCGCGCCGCGCACGGGTACGTAGCGACCATTGTTGTGACTGCGCGCGCACGCGGGACGGCTACACGCCGCTGCACGCCGCCGCGCACCACGCGCACCTCGCCGCCGCGCGCGCGCTGCTCGACGCCGGCGCCGACGTGAGCGCGCGCGCCGCGCACGGGTACGTAGCTACCATTGTTGTGACTGCGCGCGCACGCGGGACGGCTGCACGCCGCCGCGCTTCAACGCACTACTAAGACACGCACGCATTGTTGTGCAAACAGATCACTCGACTATTTCTAGACGTAGCCTTCTATTACACTGCGTTAGCTGTAACGGGTGCCTTTTAACATTAGTCATATAATAGTATAAGTGAAATTTGAATACTTGGCTTCTGGCTTTGAATAAAGCCTTTTATTAGAAATAGTATCATGTTATTGAATATAGTTCGATTTTATTTATTAATTTTTTTTATTATTTGAAAAAAACATTTTCCGTAATCATTGCACATTTTTGCCTGCTACGATAACTAGCCACTTAAAATTTTTTAACACCCACTTAGACAACTAATTGACTCCCTTCAACCCTGAGTGGGACGAGTTCGCCGTACTATACAAATAAACAATATGTGCTTAATTCGTTCGTCTCGTGTAGCAGACGAGCACGTGTCGACTTGCACGTACTATGGCTTCCTACGGTTTCCAACTGAGACATTTGATACTTTAACAATAAATAAGAAGTGCGTTGTGATTGTGATTGACACCTTGTGTATTTGGTGCCTTAATCGCTTCTTAATGGATTAATTGATTTTGTTTTTAATAACTTTATCTATAAATAAATAGTATTAAAGAAAGTCGTTAATGTAACGCGTGTCCTTCTATTCGGTTAATTATATTTCAGTAATTATTTAAACAATAAATAATACGTATGAAACTATTATATAAATAATAGAAAAGCAGTTCTTTATACTGTTCAATATAAATAAATAAGTTAGACCTTGTGCCTAGATCTAAAATCATTTACATAATATATTTTACAATATCCAGGTTCACGCCTCTGCACCAAGCCGCTCAACAAGGACACACTCTGATCATACAACTACTGCTGAAAAGCAACGCCGATCCGAACGCTTTATCTGCGGTAATTTTGTCCTAAATAATTATTTATTTATTTATTTATTTTAACTTGCAATCAACAGCGTTTTTTACAATGGTTGTACAGTTATAACTTATAGTAAGTAGATAAGGCCACATAAGATTACAATTTTATAATTCAGTTTAAAAAAAAAACAAAGCTTCGAGAAGATCGTATTACCTAAATATTTATTCAGTGAAAAGAGGCGACTGTGACTAGTGATTTACTTTACATTTTTCAAGATTTAATTAAATTTTGTTTATGGTAGATTATAGTATCCAATGGGGTATAGACAAGAAATATAGAATGCTTCTTTTATTTAAAAAAAAATAAAATTACCTTTGTATGTAACGTTTCACTTCCAAGACTAATGTTATTATCCACGACAAATTTCTCATTGAATATCGATAAAGGTAAGTCGGTTGTCCCTCCCGCCCCCCTACTGACGCCCCTCCCTCCCCAGAGCGGGCAGACGGCGTGCGCGCTGGCGGACCGGCTCGGCTACATCAGCGCCGTGGAGGCGCTGCGACCGCTCACCGAGAACACGCTCAGCCAGGCCGTCGGCGACGGTGAGTTCCCCACCATACTGCTTATCTTTTTATTTATTTACTTAACACTTTATTATGCATACTATATGTAATATAAGGGGTACACACGTACATAACAAAATCAGATATATAATAATGAGAAAGTGTTTTTCACACAATTACACTCAAACTCCTGGACATATTGGAATTAATTATGTCATGCAAATTGATTATAATTAAATATAACTACATAATAGCCGAGATGACCCAGTGGCTGAAACACGTCAATCTCAATCGAAGTTTTCGGGTTCAAAACAGATACACCATTGAATTTTATGCGAAAATAATGTACGTTAATTGAACAATGTTCCGTGATGATGTGAATCTACATTTATTAACGCGTACCACGTACGCTTACCGTTTGCCGAGTCAAGTGTTTGATGTTTCACCAATCTACTTGAGTGCAATATGAAAAAAAAAGAGTGTGCGTACTTATGTACACGCGTTAGAAGTTATACTTCTTTGGCGTATGGAAAAATAAATTATTAGTAAATACTATCACCGTCGTATATGAAATTGATTTAATAAAAACACCAAAATAATATTTATTTATTCACACTGTTTAATTGTACTGTTACGAAACACGTGCTCTAAATATAAAAATACTAGAATATACAACTTGAACATAGTTATCGATTTTCATGCCACCTAGAACTAACTTCACGATGTAGAATTTAGGTGTCGGTGTGCGCGCGCATCGTAAAAATTCACTCTCATCAGTTTTCTCCATCGCGCCAAAAGAAGCATAACTTCAAAAAAAATCATTCGTCTGTTCGTTCGTTGTCACGACAAAAATAAGGTATAATACTAACGTTTTATATTCCCCGAGCCGATTACGTGTACGATATATTTTTTAATAGGATAAGTGTAACTAGTCGAGCGGATGGACAAGCTCGCGGTCGTCGCTATAGAACCATCCGTTTCATGAGATTACTATGAAACCCTATGACGTCACTGAAGGTGTTTTCTCTCTTATTGAGGTTAGGGACAGAAATTAGAGTCATGGGCAATGTTTCTATAAGTAAGCTATGTACAGAGTTTCTAATAATGGTTCAGACAATGGTTTAATTTTTTTTTCAATATCGTCAAACAGGCGCGGGTCCAGTACTCAAAAAAATTGTGTTATAACCACTGAAAAGTCTGTCAAGTGCGAGTCGGTCTATGGACAATAAGAGCTTATGCAATATTTTATTGTATTGAAACTGGATGGAACCGGTTTTTTGTTGCACACATACTAACATTAAAGTTAAATTGAAGTAAATAAAGCTTCAAAAATATTTTTCTAACATACAAGTAAGTAAAATTATGATGGAAATTTATATTTACAACGAGTGAAAAACAAGTACCCCCAAAGGTTGCGCACGCGCAAACTTTGATCTAAATCTGCTCGCAGCGCTACTAAATTTAATGATATCCGCCAACCGTGCATAAATTGAAAACTGGACAATTGCCAACAAGCAAAATGCGGACCACACAGCAATCTCTCTAAAGATAAAATATAAGGAAACAATTGTAGATATTATCGTATCGCAATAAAGTCCAAACTCGCCTGAAGAAAATTCATGAAAACTCGAATATACTATGTCGCTATTAATCTACTATACTGTCATATTCGTGAGCCTGTTATTGAGGATTTTCGTTATTTAATCCTTGTTAACGGTTCTTGGCGTGTTACTGATTCATATTAAGTTTAGATTATATGAGTTGATTTGACGTAAAACAAATCTGAGATTAGTTGTATAACTTTTTATAAATAATAAAATATTTTTTGTGCTTTTAAACTAACACAAAGTCGAAAACATAGCGCTTTACAGTGATATATCAGCACAAAAACGCACGATTAGAACTTAGAAGCTATATACTATTTAGGTACCTACAACTACATAACTAGTTGAGTAGTATTCTGAGAGAATGAAAAATGTATCACTTTAAGGAACTACTCCCTGCAATACAGGTTCTCCCTACCACTTATACGAACGCTTAGGGTTCATCATAAAATAATTTATATTATCATGATACATTTAAAATAATATTAGGTCGAAAGGTGGCATCTTGCGGGCCGTTAGGCGGGGGCGGCTAGTGCAAATCATTCTTCCCGACTGTAATGGCCGTCGTCGCGTTTGGACTCTACTACCACTTACCAACAGGTGGAGTGGTCATTTACAGCCCCCACCTCCGCTCCCCGGGTATTATAAACAAAATGGTATAAGAAACAAACACAGACTTATTACTCCTGTCACTGGACTGCATAGAGTCAGTGAATCTTTTGTGGGAACGTTTTTACAACAGCGTTCCAGTAAATGCTCAAACTATCTATATTTCTAAAAAATGCTAAGTATTTTTTCTCCGCAAAATATTATAAAAGAATTAATGAGTGATTGGTCGGGTTACTTAGATTTTTAGTCAAAAAGCGGCAGGTAATTTTGGGACTATTTGCACTGTAAACTTCCTTTACTTACTATAATTCTTGTAATTAAACTTTAAATTTTTCTAGTAAATGGGAATAAATAAATTAATTTGAAGAATATGTACTCGGTATAGTCGATGCATAAATAAATAAGATCTCATTTCCATTTGCCTCATAACAACAATAAACTCCCAATACGAAGCAACAATGCCCTTTTGTTCGTCGTTTTAACTCGAATGTGTAACGAATGCTTAATAACTTACACTATCTGATATTTATTAAAAGCAAGTGATTCTTAGTAATCTTAGATTTTTGTTAGCGCTTTTGAATCTAAAAATAATGTGAGTGAGAGAAAATATTATTTATTTAGATATGAGTTTTCTCAGCTGTCGGTCATTGTTCATTTCTTTTAAGTGAAAACTTCTTTAGCCGCATAGCCACTTTTTTTATGATGGGTAAAAAATGTTAAACTCGCGTCAGGTCACGTGACCCTGATTGAAAAGTAGGACTGATTCTGAAGTGTTAAATTTTTAATGTAATATAAATTGTCTTGTTTGTGTTCCTTGTGCCTGTAATTACATTGGCTCACTCACCCTTTAAACACAACAATAAAAAGTATTGCGGTAGAATATCTGATGAGTGGGTGGTACCTACCCAGACGAGCTTGCACAAAGCTCTACCACCGAGTGAAAGTCATTTATTATTATTCTTGTGTTAATACGAACACGTTAAAATAAATCTAGTACTTTGTTTCTTAATTATCTCGTTCTAGTGTGTTATTAAAACGCAGATCTCCGAAGTCCTGTGTTCATTCAAAGTTAGAGCCACTACAGAAAGTCTTGATACTAATGAAACTTGTATTGATTGATTTGTTAAAAATAAAACAAAACGTTCGCAACTTGTAATTACAGGTACAAGGGACATAACATCTTAGTTCCCTAAGGTTGGTGGCGCATTGGCGATGTAAGCGATGGTTAACATTTCCTACAATGCCATTGTCCATTGGCGTTGGTGACCACCTACCATCAGGTGGCCCATAAGCCCGTCCGCCTTCCTATACAATGAAAAAATAAAACTATCGTTTGCTCTGCTCTTTACTTCACTAATAATCTTTGTGTTAGCGCAAAACTTCATTACATTTATCAAAGACATTTTCCTTTATCTCCAAAATACAAGCAATATTTGTTACGCGTATTTGTTTTTTTTTTATTTTAATATTAATGTATTTCGCAAGATTAAAGTCGACCTCTCAATACAACTTGTACGATATTTGTAATTCAAATAAATACAACTCGTTCTATAAATCACTTGTAAAACATTTTCTATAATAATAAAATTACAGAAATCTGACTTACGAATTGAAGGTTTTGCGATAAACCAAATTATACGTTTGAAATCTTGATATTTGAAGAAAATTTTTGTTTTGTAAGATAAAATAACAATTTCGTCAAAATAACATATGTATGTTTGTAATGTATTTATGAATACGGTGTATGTAAGATACACAAATGAGTTCTTATAAAAAGAAAGACACGTACATTCTCAAGATTAAAGATTATTTCGATTTAAAAACGCACTAATCTCAAGATTTTATTCGAATAAATTATTTTACGTTAGATACAATGTATGATGTTATACATTACAATACGACACAGGAGTGTAGCAGTAACGTTATAAGAGTGAAACTACGACGCAGCTGTAGGTACTATACATACAAATACATACAATATCGTATGTAAATACTTCAATAAGTAAATCTTGATATTTGAGTTCAAACCAAATAAAACAAAAGTATCAAATAGTGTCTAGTAAGAAGTAAATAGTTGCAATGATTTTATTCATTAAATGTAATTCATTCAACTTTGACCCACTTAGCTATGGAAAGCCTTAAAAAATACAAACGCAAATAGCCATGTCCATATTGTACGCAAATCAATTGAATTGCCCATCGACCATAATGTAGCGATGAATTATTCATTCCTTACCTATTGTAAACACCATATGCGACATCGATGCTCGTTAAATTGCAATCGACTGCGATTTTTATTCATGTCAATTGCCTACGAACACTGTGTCACTAAAACGCGTAAGATACCTATTACGAATTAGATTTGTTTTTTTTATTGTTATTGATGGGAGATGTTAGTGTAATTTAAAAATATGTATTTACTATTTCGACATTAACATTCACGTAAGGCTCTATTTTTAACAAGTGCAAAAAATTTAGGAATTATTACTTTTCAGTTGAGTTAAATATTAAACAAGTAATTAAATTATAAATATATCGCGGGATATTGTTTTTAATAGATGCTTTGAGAAATTATATTTTGCAACCAAAAAATCAACATGCATATAGATTAAAAAATACTTCTGATATCTTGCTGCCACTGAAAACCAACGCCAAGGGATCATCCTAAAGATTTGAGTCGCAAGTGAATTGGATACGTCACAATCATTTGCAAAGATAAACCATTTAATAAAAATGATATTTTGTAAATATATCTTTTAATTATGATCATATCGGCATCTTATTTGTTACTAGCTGTACCCCACGGTTTCACCCGCGTATAATTAACAAAAATATAATAAATAAAAATTAGCCTAGAGCCTTTCTCGATAAAAGTACGTATAGTCCGAACACAAAAATATTTTTTAAATTCGAACCAGTAGTTGAGATTAGCCGGATCAAACAAACAAACTATTCAGCTTTATATATTAGTATAGATGTATCATTACGATTCTTTTATCTTATTAGTTTATAGTGTGCTGTATTACGTTCAAAAATTTATACATACATATATAATACGCGAATATTTTATTCGCGTACTAGTTTAATAATATTCAACTGCTAGATCCTGAACATAAACATTTAGATAAGCAACGTTATTGTAAATAATGAACTATTTATAGAAACCTGCATATTACAATGCATGTCCGCCGTTGTCTGACATCATTTTCTAATACAGTTAAAATATTAATTTTACTTTAATAGTAGCGATATCATTTGGTGTGTCATTGATATTTGTGTAATAAAATGTCGTATCGCCAATTTCAATGGCGAAAGCAATAAAATAAAGCTTAGATTGACATATTCCATGCGATTTCCTGATAGTTCTAGAATTGTTTAAAAATAATCCCTTACGGTACACACTTTTGATGTCGATGACAATCTATCCGTCCATATAATTAATTAATTTAATACAAAACATACAGTGATATTTTTTAAATGAGTTATCACTCCTTTTTATTTAAAAAAAATTGGGTTAATTTTTATGTTATATAATTTTATGTCGCGAGAAAAATCTAATATAGAGGATTGAACGAAGGCGCTCTAAGATGCATTTAAGTTTATGATAGTAAGAATAATTTCGTTACACATAGAAAATTACGGAATATATTGTAAAATACAGAAAAACTATTTCGCGTTTACATCATTCAAATTTACACTACATAATTTTTTAGAAAATTTTAATCGAGAATTTTTCACTAAATTTATTATAACAGAAACATTGACTATGTTCTTGCTTGATTTGTACATGAATAGCAATTGCACATAAAAGACTAGGTGTATTCGTAAAAGATATGTTTCGAAACATGTGGTCACTATAATTGTAGACCAGCGTCTGTCGCATTTCCATGCATCTCCGATCCAAGTCATTATCTAATCTATACACAATAGATGTCACAGTTCTTAGCAGACGTGTCCCGTGTGCCGCTCTGTAAACATCTACGAAGATATTTATCCTAAATAGCTTAAGTGTAATTGGGTGTACTGGACCCTGGATCGGACCGTTTTTCCATTCGGGTGAGTTTTAATCACAATTTGAACACGTTTATAAGGGACGATCGTTTATATATATCTTCGAAGCCTAAACGTTCTATATTTAAAATGTTATTTTATTAAAATAGGTCTTATATGTTTCTTTATATATTCTGTGTTACAAAGCGTTTATCATTCAAATGACTAACTATGATAACCTAAATACTAGCTCACGACCTCAACCTACGATATTATCGCCGATTTGTCTTAGCCAAGAATATAATTATCGATGTATACATAACATATAAAACTCTTAACTGATTTCATTACTGCTCTATCAACTAAGACCAAGGATCACTGAGACCAAGATTAATATTAATTAAAAAGTAAAAAGACGAAAATTTAGTTTTTTTTTTAAATAAAATCCATCTGATTAAATAATTGTCAAAGGGCATCCAATGAAATTGAATACTTAAAATAATAATAATATTTAATATTATTGAGAAATAAAAGATTTCTCAGATATAAATTATAATTCCTGATATACCATGTTAAGACAGGGACAAGAGGAAGGACCTTCGTCCCCTTTATCACTTACCTTAGGGGTTAAATTTAAATTCAAAAATCCTTCCTTAGTTACTGTTAAAAGAACTGTATGCAACTATTACTTGGTGGTAGAGCTTTGCGCAAGCTCGTCTGGGTATGTACCAACAACTCATCAGCTATTCTACCGCAAAACAGCAGTACTTGGTATTGTTGTGTTTCGGTTTGAAGGGTGAGTGAGCCAGTGTAATTACAGGCACAAGGGACATAACTTCTTAGTTCCCTAGGTTGGTGGCGCATTGGCGATGTAAGCGATGGTTAACATCTCTTACAATGCAAATTTCTATGGGCGTTGGTGACCACTTATCATCGGGTGGCCCATATGATCGTCCGCCTTCCTATGCAATAAAAAATATATTTTTTATACTATTAGCCTCAGTGGTTTAGGCTGTTCGGTCAATCAGTCAGTTAATCTTTTATATATACATATATATAGGTATAGGTGACATAGGTCGTATGTATATCCCAATTAACAAGAAATACCTCGGCTTTGTTGAAACGAGATGCCGATATGTACAAAGGTTGATTAGTTGAAATTGATTGATTGAATGAGTAATGTGTTCTTTTAATTGATAATTAATAATGTATGTTTATTTATTGTTATTGCTATTTGTTGCTCTTGAAACAAATTGTAAATATGTTTATGTTATTAACAATTCCGGTGAAAGAGTCGGGTTCCGGTGAAGTTGGTTAGCTTAAATGGATGCAGATTCGAGGATTCCGGGTTCGAATGCCAGGTCTGCCAAGGTATCTGAAAAAATCCAAGTAGATCATGGCATATGCCTTTTCTTCGAAATCACTTACAGCCGTTGGTCGTGTGTATGATCGTATTGGGTTGTGTTTGATTGTCATTAAAGTGAAGGAATAGAGAGCTAATCTGTGCGTAAGAGGTGTATACTATCTCTTGCATGTCACTAGTCTTTGATATTGGCATCCATAGCCGAACCATATACGGGGAACAAACAGTATAAATATACAAAATAATTATAAGATAACACATAAATCAATCAAGTATAATAACAATTTGTTCAGAAAATAAGCAAAGAACAGAAGATAAAATAACTAGAAGAATAACTAGTTAGATACAATTATTTACATAATTAAATAAGTCATAAGTAATGATATATGTATATATATATATATATATATATATATATATATATATATGTATATACAAGTGGACTTGCATAAATATCATTTTAATACCATAGCCGGAATAATAACCGCGTACGACTAATTCGTGACAATATTAGCTATGGTTAGCGCACAACTATTGTACCATTGTTTTATGGTAATAAATGGTGAGAGAATCACTCTTTGGAAAGTGAAACGAACATAAATGTTAATATTAGTGGAATATACAAAAGACAATATATATTTACAAGCCAACAACGACTGAGAAACATGTTTTTTAATGTCACGGCTTTGTTACCAAATAATTTAACGAATATTCAAATACAAATATGCCATTCATCAATTTTGTCGATGCTTTTATCGATTAAGAATTCTTTAAGTTTTATTCTCCTTTTTGTATTTTCGCACCAGCTATGATGACGGACTCGTTGTGAGTATCGTTTTCCTTTGACGATATAATACCTTCCCGTCCTGGCTTCATACTTGTAGGATTCATACAAAACTACTCTCTCTTCCTCTTAAAGCATTTGTAGCAGATGCTTAATTTCTAAAATAAACCTATGTTCAAAATTTCAGCTGTCCAGACTGTTATTTTATAGATAGTCCGAAAATAAAGCGATATTATAAGATAGGTTAAAAAATATGGTGACTAACGTACCTTTCTATGTATGATATATGTATATTATTTAGAAATATTATAATTTTTCCACTATGTGAACAGACGCCATACATTATAAAGCAATTACTATTTAATAGATAACGATTAAACTCTTATCTTGATTCTTGATCTGTTAATAATAACTTTGACGTATGAAGGGGGAGCAGCGACGGGATGGAACGGTTTTCATACGTTTTATGAGAATTAGTTATATTGTGCGTCTTACGGCCGAATACTGAAACGTCATTCAAATATCAAGTGGGACTTAATTATTTGGAACGTCATTAATTTCAAAATTTAGTATGCGAAATTTGAAATTATGGCGTTCCAAATAATTAAGTACCACTTAATATTTGAAAGATGTTTCAGTATTCGGCCATTAGTATTATAATTATACAAGTTATAAATACACGTAAATGTAACACTTCTGGTAAGTGGGGAGAACTCCTTTTTGAGGAGATGGCTTAGAATTGCTCGAATTCTGGACACAAATTGAACTAGTCGTAACCACTCAGCCATGTCAGCATATAAAAACTACATACATTTAGCCTATTCTAACCATAAGAGAAGTTAAGATAAATAAACTATTTGGACACGGAATTGACTCGAAATCATTGATCGAGATCTTGATTGATCTGTAATATCTTTGGTAGTAAAATTAAAGTTGTTATTCTATGTGATCCAATGAGAATGTACGGTTCTTATGTTCGCGGGCTTTAATCGCTGTTGTTGCTTTTACATGCTTCATTTACGTTTATAATTTAATTCGCACTCAGTTTTAAAGGTAAACATATACGTGCATATATTTATTTATGCATTTGGGCCACCTGATGATAAGTGGTCACCAACGCCCATAGACAATGGCATTGTAACAAATGTTAACCATCGCTTACATCGCCAATGCGTCATCAACTTTGGGAACTAAGATGTTATGTCCCTTGTGCCTGTAATTACACTAGCTCACTCACCTTTCTAACTGGAACACAACAGTACAATGTACTGCTGTTTTCTGGTAGAATATCTGATGAGTGGGTGGAACCTACCCAAAAGAGCTCGCACAAAGCTCTACCACCGAGTATGTCGGATATAATTCTACTAGACCAGCTAATTAGCTGACAAATATCATTTCTCACCGTTTATCACTATTATAACTAATTAAATTGCTTGATATCAAATTAAATTATATAAATAACATACAAAAAAAATAATACTACAGACCTTACAACTAAGTTCCGGTTAAATCGTATTTCAAATACATATATTACGATTCATGTGAGTTTTAATAATAGCATACGGGAAAGAGTATAGGTATGGATGACGTCATCGAAGCTGAATTTAGCGGATCGACTCGTAATTTCGTTGTTTTATATTTATTCCCTGGAATGCATAGATATATGAATGAATAGAAGTGGCATTCGTTAGCTTTATCATTAAAAATTAAATATATATATATAAGAATGATTTAATTAGGTACTTCTAGGACAGTCATATCCAATTATTTTTAATTAGTTAATTTATAATGTAATATATCATGAAATAATATTGGTATGTATTTGAACTCGTGTCCTGTATATTTAGATAAAGTATTTTATCCATTGATCCAACGAGACTACGTACATTACCTAATGTTTTATCGTACATTATTACTAGATAAGCCGTTATCGTACTTTTCACAACAGCGTGTAATAGTATACTTTTTAATCAATCATGTTATTATTCTTATTGGTAAATTTATATATACATATTTTTAAACTTAACACTTTTCGAAATCGCTGTACCTTCGTTTATTTTACGATCGAGAAAGTTTAAAACGGGTTTGAAATATCCAAACGTGTACATACATACACACAAATATATATCTGACGCGTAATTCAGTATATGTGACATATATCACTCACAATGAATGAGATTCACTTTCATAGTATAGTATAGAATTGTAATACATAAATTAGTCTCTTAAATTGTATTTAAAAAAAAATATTCAAAACATGTGTTTTTGTAAGTTGTTAGTCGCCATGTGCGTGTTGTCATAGCGATGCACGTGTTTATATTTTGAAAATGCGACTCCCATATTTGACCGTATTATTATTCTGTTAGAGTATGAGCTCTATGTTAAAGTTTTTTGCATGCGAATGTTTAACGCACGTGAGACGGCGCGTCAATGATACAGCTCGGGCAGTTGCGTCGCGACCTCTTACCGTTTATCACGACCACGCCATACAATTAAAACAATCAATTTATAATAAACATACGAACTTATGAAAATAAATAAATGTGTGTGTGTGTCGTTCGCGTGTAACAAAGTGTCAATTTTAACGCGACCGCTAATTGATTCGGAACTGTAAACTCGTTAATTTCTTCGAATTCTCGGTGATGTAACTGTGATTCTGTTGATTGTTCCTTTGTTCGACCAGTGATACAAACAGTGTTCTGAAGAAAGCCGGTATACTGACATACTAAACTCCAAACTAATAAATATCGGGTATGTTCCATAAATGAAAGTTATTTTTTTTTTCGAATTTGTGGATTCAAGGCGTCTCGGCATTCCGCCAGAACGTATTATTGGCAGGAATTTAAGTTTTGCTCTGTATACACGCAAATGCAGGTTATTTTCGTAATCGCTACGTCCAGTGTTTCAATTATAACGGTTTTCAAATCAATCAGATTTCATTAATGGAAGTTTGGGTTGTTCCATTTCTAAAAATCGAGGCATGTTTGACCATAGATAACATATATCTTTTTATTAATTTATAATATTTGACATTTCACTTACTAACATAATTCGCGATAACATTGAAGTTTTATTTACATTTTTTGATACGACCTTTTTATTCAGGTCATTGCCACGAATTGATTTCTATAGGTAATATAGAAAAAACTTTATTTTTAATACGTAAATAACGTTCATGACCGTGAGATTCATCTAGAATGCTGAACATGTTGTTCTCGATAAGCAAATTTATCTAAAACAGTCGCGACAGATTATAAATATTTTTCAATTTATTGAAATTGAAGTCTGATATCCAAATAAATAAACAGTGAATAATAATTAAATAAGTCATCATACGTCCGACACATGACACTTGTCGAAATACCAAACTGAATAACAATAGAAACCACAAATGTTTATGTATGAATCAGCATCGAAAATATTTTATGACCTTTATATTAATATATTCGATGGCGATGATTTCAACTGCGTAGTGATGTAAGAGGGACCGCAGTCCTTCGCGTTATTGTTCCGTCACGAACTGTCAAAAACTTCCAAGCGATTATGTATCGTTTTACCTAATTCACAAATGACATATTACCGTGACGATATACCTAGTTTAGATCGATGCGATCGCTGTACTACCTTATCTCAACGCTGGAACCTGTTTGGATGTAGGTTGCAAGTTTCCATCAGATAGTTACGCTAGAGCTGTTCGTGTTACAAGTTTTATAAATAAAACAGCCTAATCTTTTGCACGTTAATTTAATTAATATTCGCACTGTATGCAGTATTAATAGCTAGGCTATGGTATATTTCTGTCGTATTAGCGTTACTGAATTCAATTTAATTGGATTTAGTTGAGTATCGTATTGTAAATTACAATACATTGGTTGTAGTTGGGGTCGTAAATAACTTTAGTGTTATTCGTAGTATGCTTACAACTAAATGAACAGTCCGTTCTCATAATATTCGTCTTATGTATCGAGGTATTATCGATATATTTCGGGAAAATCACGATGACGTCCCGGCATAATAGAGTTAAATATCAAAATAAATAAATTGACTACACTAAATTTGGTCAACGTGTTCTGGAAAGTTCGATAAATATGATATTCGGTGAATGTTTAATTCAATTATTTTCAATACATGAAATGTCACTACACTTTTTGAGTCAAGCGGGAAAATAATAGCTGAGCCAGTATTGACATATTTGCAAAGTCAATATTGTATGAAACAATATTGACTCGTAAGATAGTTTACGATTAAACTAAATTATTATTACAACGTATCCGCGAGGCAAACATCAATAACTTTGAGAATTGTGTAAAATAAAACATAAATTATTATCGAGTTTCCTGCAATTTTAATGATTCAAACCCATAATTATAGTTATATAAGATTTAATGAAACAGTAAAATTCTATACAAAAAAAACATTGTTTATGAATTGTTCTAATTGTATATTCAAAAATAGAACGCGTGTATGTTCGAAAATTGTAGGTTCAATTTCGACGAAGGTTTTACTGTGATATTAAAGTATGTTTACCGAAGTAATAAATGTCGGAAGATATTCTCAACAATGAAGCAGCCATAATGAACCATCTCATCCGTGTAATTCGTCTAGACGCGTACATGAGTACCTACTTGCGTTATTCCTTCCTTGATAATGCAAGCATATAAACATACAAAACCTATGTAGGAAAAAACGCCTTTCTTGTATTAGGATAGACAACAAAAATGGCTATGTGAATAATAAATTTGTAATAATAAGGCGATAATTTAGCAATAACATTTTGAAAAGCCCTTTAGAGCCATTATATTAGAACAAACTCGAAAGTCGAAAGTAGAAACTCTCTGCAGAATACGATCGTAAAATGACAGAAAGTGATACGCGACTTTGGCTATAATAATTATGAGATTTGAAGGATATTAGCATCAAAACAGCGTATCACTGTGACTTTGTTTTCTACATTTCACGAATCAAAATGATATCTTATTGAACAGCACTTCTGGATATGATTGTTCACTATTTATCACTTAAGTCCAGTGGTAGAAGACGAGACTTCCGAGTTACAATCGTGTACCCACCAATCCATTGGAACAGGAGTGGAGTTAATCTCCAACCATCTTCTCATAAAGGTTGTAGCCCAGCAGTGCATTTACCTATAGGCTGTACTAAACTATACATTAGGTACATTTACTGTTGTTCTAAGGACGCCAGCTCAATTTAAACGTTGAATCGGAAATCCGATTGTGTGGACGACAAATGAACCAGATCTCCTCTCGCGATCGAATGCGCATTAAATAAATTCAATCCGTAATGATTACTTCAAGATTCTTTGGCTTTTTGTTGGTTAAACATTTTTATCAATATGAAATTTTCAATAATGATTCTATTTCAATTTCTCCCACTTTGCTAAAAGTAATAAAAATATACAAATACGTTCAATACGTAGACTAATAATGACTTGTAATACTATACGAGTACTTAAAATATCAGACTATGTATCGGTTTCAAATCCTGTGTCAGTTTCACCGCATTTCCCTTTAGCGCCCGCAACTTTGCGTATATAGGTATCAAATACCTCGAGAACCGCATCTGGTCAGTGCCTTACCGTCTCGTGCAACTTCGTGAAACTTCGTGTACACGTGTGGATAAAGAAAGTAAGCGTAACGCAGTCTTTAACGCTATGTATTCTATAAGTATTATAACATTATAAAGTCTTCAGTTAATTTTGTCTGATGCAAATAGGATTAAAATCTACCACTACAATTAAGCCATTTCTTTAAAAATGTAGAAATTTCGCGCCATGACCCACATGCGCGACACATTTAAGGGGCAATGTACATGAAATGGCTTCATTTGAGGGATTCCTTTATCCTTTGATTGAATTTATCCTTATCCGTAATTGTTAACGATTAAAAAAAAGGTAACTTATATCATATGTAGAATTTTATTTATTTAAAATATAAATAACATCAATTAGAAGTATGACAAATAAATATGCCAAGTAGCCATTGAATTTGTTATTATGATTTTTTTTCACAATCTATATTCGCTCTTACAGAATGACTCTGTTGCCTGGATTCCGTTACAATATAAAGGAGATAAACCACGTAATTGTGTTACAGCTGCCTTGAGCTATCACGATGATGAAAAAATCATGAGAAGCTTCTCAGTGTCAATCTGAAACGACATTGTATTTGAATTCTTATATTACACACTATGCATTGAGTGTATGTCGTATACATTTATCACTATATTTTGAAGTATTTATGTTCTATATTATTACAATGTGTGTGATTACGTTTTGGTATGTTTGTGTAGGTATATATACAACACCCACCCTGATATCTCAATGCACTAACTCAGACTCAGTCGTTTTGAAATCGCTAGTAAGCGACAAAGCTGCCTCTTGTGTTTCGCATGTTTTTGTTTTTTTTTTTAATATAATCTGTGTATGTTTTGATGTGAACAGTAAAGAGTTAAGTAAAATAATTAATTACTGAACTAATGACAATTCACAGAATAGCTCTAGCACCGACACAAAGTAAAATGACCCTCTTAAATAACATTTAAACTCCCTACTGCCAAAAAATAATACTATATTCCTATATATCCGTTTAAAGAAGAACTAACGCTACAACGTACAAAGTATGAACGAAAATTATTTTATCACCAATTACCATCGTGTAGTAATTTTCTCTTAGTTATTACGAAACGTAACTTCTATGCTAACTTAATTAACAGTTATTTTTTTATATTAAATCCGTAAGAGTAACCTAATTAACCTTCGAGGGAAGGAATTGCAAACGAAACATTATAAGTGGGTTTCAATATTATTTTAGTTATAATACGGTTTTAACATAACAGCTTTTAGGTGTAGTTATTTAGTCTGGTCGTCGGTGAATCGTTCAAGAAACGTATTAGTATGATTATATATCCTTGTAGATAAATGTCTGTGTTACGGGTTCTGTATAATATTTTGATTGTTAATTGTTCGTGAATATTTTTTTGACGTGACAACGTCTAATTAATCGATGAACGCTGGCTGCATGCACGAAAAAGGATGACTCATTGTTCCGTTACGCTCATTGTCCCGTTACGCTGATTGTACGCTTCTGCCGCATCTATCTGTTATGACGTTGTCACGTTAAACTATCGTCCGTAAACCGACTTTACAGACAACTATTTATTTATTTTTATTTGTAAAGTAGCAGCCTGTGAATGTTCCACCGCTGGGCTAAGGCCTCCTCTCCTTTTTTGAAGAGAAGGTCTGGAGCTTATTTCACCTTGCTGCTCCAATGCGGGTCGGTGGATTACACATGGGACAAAATTTCAGTGAAATAAGACCACATGCAGGTTGCCTCAAGATGTTTTCCTTCACCGCCAAGCACGAGATGGCATATAAATACAAATTAGGCACATGAAAATTCTGTGGTGCTTGCCCAGTTTGAATCCACGATCGTCGGTTAAGATTCACGCGTTCTAACCACTGGGCCATCTCGGCTTCATATTATTTATAGTGTTCTAAATTTAAATATATCGACGACATCCATGAACTAGCTCAATTAGATACATATTTAGGTTATAATTATGGTATGCTAACAGTTGAAGGTTGCGGTAAGAGATAATTGTAATAACAAAACGCTCTGATTGGTCAATTATTTTGATGATGTAATCATAGTGCTCCGTTGAGGAAGTACGGTTTTTGTTTAAATGACTCACGCATCAAATCAAACATATTTTTTATGTAATGTAGTGTTCACGTTAAAAAACACAGACCATTATTAAAATTGCTCATATATAATTTTTTTTTGTAATTGATTGTAATTTCTATAATCACAAAGATCTGTAACTGCAGAGTCCGTCTGTTTATAATGTATGTACTTAATTCTTGGACTAGAAATGTAAACAATATTTAAATATTTTCAAGAAAATTAATGTTATTAACAACTATCTGCGTCAACCACTTTAAACTTTTCTGCACCGCTGGGCTATAGTTGGATGTTAAATAGCCTATACCTTCTTTAAGCATTGGGCTATCAAATACAAAAATAATTACTCAAATCTTACTGGTAATTCCAGAGATTAACGCATTCAAACAAACGGACTGTGTTTGTTAGCTTTATTATATTTAATATTAGTATATATTATCTGATATGACTTGCGCGCTATCGTTCGCTGGTGGCGGAATGCAAACACCAAGACTGCAATCAGCAACTAAATATATAAAATTTTAACGCAATTGCATTTAAAATCGATTTGATATACATATGTATGTAAATGATAAAAAACGTATACGTCGTCGTACGTTTTAAAGAAGGATATTACTATTGTATGATTCGAAAGTTAGCTTAAATTCATGAATTATACATAATTATTGTATCAAATTAACGTATATATAAATTAATTCCTGATAAGTGTAACTAAGTATTGAATCTATTGTCGGTTTCTCCTAGAATATACTCGTACATTTCGACACGCCCGATACTCGCAATTTTAATTTATCTTGTCAAATGATTCACAAGTTTATAAGAGCCTGATTGAATAAATAAATCGAATAAAACAGCAATACCTTTTTGTGTGTAGGATTTATGTTTGTGGTTTATTGTTCTATTTGTATGAAACAATGTTTTTACAGGCACAAGGGACATAACAACTTAGTTCCCAAGGTTGGTGGCACATTGGCGATGTAAGCGATCATATTTTTTACACTGCCAATGTCTAATGTTGTCGATCACTTAACATCAGGTGCTGGGCCGCCTACCTATACTATTAAAAAAATAGTATACGCGAATTTGTATCATACACTAATTGTTATAATATTACTTGGTGGCTCGCTGCTTGTTGTGTACCTGTTTAAAGGATGAGTGAGCCAGTAAAACAACAAGCATAAGGGACACAACATCTTAGTTCCCAAGGTTGGTGGAGTTGGTGACGTTCGGAATGGTTAATATGTCAGCGCCAATGTCTATCAAGGGCGGTCGTGACGATTTATCATCAGGTAGTCCGTTTGCACGTCTGCTAATCTATTGCATAGAAATAAAATATCATAAGCAGCAATATGCATCTGAAGTCTTATCTAAGTCCCAAGAATATATCGATAAACTGACTAGTTTTACTTTTATGGTACATAGAAAGTTCTTCCGAGAAGGTGTTATAGCCATTCATGAACGCTAATTTATAGTGTCTTGTTTTGCTCCTTTCTTGTACTTAGGATGAGTGAACCAGAATTAAGATGTAATGGGATGTATGTAACTTAGTATAAAAATAAAGCGCTTTAAAGCGTCATTTACTTGGTGGTATTTTACTTGGTGGTAGAGCTTTGTGCAGGCTCTTCTGGGTAGGTACCACCCACTCATCAGATATTCTACCGCAAAACAGCAGTACTTGTTATTGTTGTGTTCCGGTTTAAAGGGTGAGTGAGCCAGTGTAATTACAGGCACAAGGGATATAACATCAACAAGCGATGGTTAACATTTCTTACAATGTCATTGTCTATGGGCGTTGGTGACCACTTACCATCAGGTGGCCCGGCCCATACGCTCGCCCGCCTTCCTATACAATAAAAAAAAATTACGCTATATTACAAAGCCCGTGATACCAATTGAAATTGAATGTAAAATTATTTAATTTAAAGTTTAGTTTTTAACGCTTAATATTTATTGATTTTAATATAATCAAATTATAAAAAAAAAACGAATATTAACGGTCTGAAGTATTTACTAACTTTGATTGTATTTTAATGGTTTTTAATGTAAATAAAAGCAAAATCTTCGTCTTCTTCATTCATGACATATGAATTAATTAAATAAATAAATTAAAATAAATCAATAATTTATTATAACACGGAAGCATTAGAAACATCGATAAAATAAACAAAATGTTAATAATGTTAATTGCATCTTTAATTGGCCACGTCCCATCGGATGTTACCGCTAATGGAGTTCATTAAGCCAAATGGCTCTTCGGTTAGAAGCGATGTATGTTGATGTTTACGTTTCCTTTATTAAAAACCTATATGTTATATGTACCACTAGCATATTTTATATATTGAGATAGATATAGGTTGAAAAAATATACCTTAGCTTTTTAATAGATTTACAAGGCAACAATATGTAAAATTAAGCGTATTGTTTAAACATTTTAACCTTGTTATGTAAAATAACATAATAAATGGAAGGAGAATCATTTGACAGTGGAAATTTTGATGCTTGAATCTCGAAAATTCTAAAAATATGCAAAATTTTTTTTGGACTTAGTTTTGTTTTTCAGACAAATGTCTAATTTTAGCTGGAAGTTGGTAGAATATGAATCCAAGTGTCAGTATAGGAACATCCACATATCTTAACGACGTTTACCATCGAAGTAAAATATTTGTCATGTATTTTCAACCCCCAATTGATCAATGGAACTTTTTGTGTGCCCAGTACACGAGTTCTGAATTCGTGATTGTAAGAAAGTATTTAAATGTTAATTGAAATTTGTGAAATTGAATTATATATGAATAATTTATATTTATTTATATATATATATATATATATATATATATATTTTTTTTTTTTTTATTTATTTATGTATGTATATTTATTATACATATTTATTTAAACGTAAAATTAGATTCTGTGCACCTCCTTACCGCTTTATTTTTCTTGTGTCCTTTACCCAAAGGTTGTCTGGAAGAGATCGCTCTTTTAGCGATAAGACCGCCTTTTGTACATTAACACTGTTCTTAAATAGTATTTATAACTGTATGTTTCCTTGATCATGTATGTGTTGTACAATAAAGCATATTCTATTCTATTCTAAATCTTTGGTTTAAATTTTCATTCATCAAATCATTGTTTTTAGTGTAACATAGTATATCTGTAGTATATCTACAAAACCATAGTGGAGCAGTGAGATGAAACAACAACCAAACATTCGCCTTAAAACAAGAGCATATTTTCGCGGCAAAAACACTTCAGTGTCAGCTTACAGTCTTCGTGGTTAATTTAATAAGCAAAAATGATGAAATTTTGGTGTTCGAAGTCTCGGTGTTTTGTATTTTAGTACATTTTATAATGATACATGTACACGAAGTCAATAGCCGAGCCATTCTACTAAGCCAACGTTAAGACTGTCGAATGACAAATGCAGTAATATATACATACATTGGCCTATGTACGAAGCTTTTTTCTTTTTTGTGCTAGAAGTCGTTCTATTACAATGTTTTTGCTTAATCAATGGCTTGAAGGTAATCTATTATAGTGGATTGCCTCTATTTAGAAGCCAATATTGAACTTTCTTACTGTATTGGCTCGGTTATTGGTCTCGTGGAAATGCACTATAATACTAGTAAGTATTGATGTAAGAAAGTAGATATTTATTTATAGTGCAAAGCGTGGAGCTGGTGCTAGATATTTATAAAGTGGGACATCAATCGGGGACAATTACTAGGGTTGTTCTACCTGTATAAACAAGGCTCTATTTACGTGTTCTAACTTGCGTTTATATGTTTATCGTACGTTGTTAAAATAAAATTATTCTTAACTTGATTGTTAAGTATCTGTTTTGACAAAAGAATACTTTATAAGTACATATACATCGGGTGTGTTACACTATTTTGGTAACTATATTTTTTTTTAAAGTAAATAAATATTTTGATAATGTAAAAACTCCTTTCTCAAACCTAAACAAGATGCCCAATAAAGTTTTAAATTATTACTTAAAATAAAGTATTTTTTAAAGATAAGTTTAAGTTGAAGGCGGTACCTACTACAACTATTACGTTATATATATTTAGTGGAGTGAATATTTATATTATAAAAATATATTAGATATAATAACATGCGCCATATTTGTTCACCGGTATACTAACGTTGTTTTTTTTAATTGGTTAAATATCGCCATATCATATAAAATTATACATACATATTCAGAAAGCATATTGCTATATTTCTGTATGTTATGGGAAAGCTAGTCTTTATGAATATATTGAATTGATTGATGTTTTATATATAATTAATGAAAAATAAAACGGAATTGTCGGCAATTTAAATTTGAATTTAAAAAAGTATATTTTTACTAACCATATGCAAACCACAGATATCGTATGTCTGTGGGGCGTTGCAGGTTATGACCTGCATGCCCGTTGAATGTCAAACTTATTTAGGAAAACAGTAAAAAAAGGTCGTTTGATATATTATATTGAAAACGGAAAAAAAACTTTCAAAAAATAATAATAATTTAGTCTTCAGTATTGATTGTATTGTACGATAAAAACTGAACGCAGAGCTCAAAATCGCTTTCTAAACAAAAAAATATACTTATTCCATAGATATCACTTAATCAAACATATAGACATAATATACACAAATATATATGTACGTGCGAATTGAGATTTCAAGACCTTTCCTTTTTTTAAAGACGCTTAATAAATACAGAGACAGTTTAATAAATTAATAATTTCGTAATCTTTTTTTTATCTTTTATCTGATTCGGTTCTTACTGAGTTACTTACAATAAATATTGAGAATAAAATACCTTTGTCATGAGAAACAGTTGTCAGGTACACTTCTTAGAGTTTTCGTAGTAAGTACTAACGATAAGTTTATCCTTCTCAAAGGGAATTTTACAGCTTCAATTTTGACTTTTATTACAGTTTTCCGTTTGTGAGCTTGGACTAGTGCCAGCAAAATGTCATGGGAAGGGTATTAAATCACTTTACCTTTCATATTTTTTTTTAAGGAAATGCCTTTTAAAAGTTTGCAGAAGCGATTTTTTTTTTAAGTCCATTTTGGAATTTCAATTAGTTGGTCGATCTATCTATCTATTGGAATTTTGCTTCTTGTTTTATTGCATTACAGTGTTTATGTTAGTTTTATTTTTTAACTTAAAAAGAAATAATAAACAATTGAAATAAAGTTCTAAATTGATCTAAAATAGTAAATATGACCGAAGGTACAACAGCGCCATCTTCCAGCGACGCATCGAACTGCTTTGAATACGCTTACGGAAACCTTCGGACGATGGCGTTAGTAATAACGTTAATTCAAAGATAAACCTTTATTAAAAAAATATTACAATTATTTAAAAAAATATTTCATATAATATGACTATTTTATACCGTTTTTTTTTATAATTATAGGTAATGTCAATTATTTGATGCTATAAGGTTAATTATGAAAAAAAGGTTTATTTAAAAAAATATAATATATTCGTTCCATCCTGTAACAGGACAGTTTGGATGAACGATAAATCAGACCCTGACATTGGATAGGCACGGAAGCAAATCAAAGCATTGCTAAATCAAGCGTAACTAATACAGTATCGTGTAGGTCGACTAATGTAGGTTAGGGAATGTATAAATCTGAAATGTATATGTTTACATACTCGTCAAGACTTGCATATTAATATTTCTTTTTATTGCTAAAACATAATGTATTTCTGATCGTAAATATGATTTGGAAAATATCCAAATGATACTTTTAGATTCAAGGTGGCTTATGAGTTATTTATTTCGTTCATATTTAAAAACATTAAAATGTAGAGAAGCATATATTACTCAATTGATGAAAAATAAAACAAAATCAGTTTATTCATTGATTGCATTGATAAGTACTAATTTTTATAGCAATTTATGAAAAATAAAGTTTAGTAAATAAATATTATTTAATACTAACAAACTACTGCCATGCGTTTTAACCCGCAGTAACCCGAAAATATTTTTCAAGTTTTATTACAAATATGTACGTAAACTTTAATTTGTTATACTTCTTGATTTAGTCCTAAAATAAGTCCTCAATTTATATCGGTTTCGTAGTTTACCCTTGAGCAAACAAAGAAATAGACCGAGATACAGATATAAAAACTATGAGAATAGTCTTGGTTTTCGGAAAATTCAAATAGCCAAATCTCAAAATAAGCACAATATTTTGAAACACAAACGGACATTTCACCTTTATTTTTTGTATAGATTATCTGCTTAAAATAATTTATAGAACATGTTTTTATTATTATTAATTGTTCGTGAACCATTTAATATAAATTACATTCAGACAAATTATTTGTCTAGTTGTAACGTAGAATATGTCAATGAACTTGGTAAAGACGACTGTCTCACAAGATCGAACAGGTGCTACTCAAAACTTCACACTGTCTCTCTTCCAATTTAAGGTTATTTAGTCCCTGGCTCAACAGCACCCAGAGTCCAGAGACCCGTAATGGTCCAGTGGATACGCGGTTATTATCTGAAGCTCGCTGGTTCGAATACAAGCAGTACTGAGTTATCATGTGCTTAATTTGTGTTTTGTGATAAAATTGTGCTGAAAGATTATGTTTGTAATGAGAGAAGTTCTCGTATTGGAGATGTAATATGTGATAATCTCCAAACCGTAAACAAAAGAAGAGAGGAGGCTTTTGTCCACCTGTGAGATATAGCGGACTTGTTTAATGATGTTTAATACTTTAAAAAAAAGACTAAAGTCGTTTTGATTGGCAATTTGTTTACAAACAATATTTTTTTATAAAGCACGCTACACAGACATGCATATGATGTGCTATTTTTATCAGATATTTATGGCAGAGGAAACCTCATAACGTTGGCACAGATTCTTATTCAGCTTAATGCATAAAAATACAAGTTAATATGTTTTACAAAGCAAGTCGTCCTATTATGCATTTATTTCGTATTTTACTTATCTATGTTAATATATAAAGCTGAAGAGTTTGTTTGTTTGGTCCGGCTAATCTCAGGAACCACTGATTCGAATTTAAAAATATTTTTGTGTTGTATATTTGTGTATTATCGAGGAATTTTTTATTAATTATAGGTATTTTTATTAATTATACGCGGGTAAACAGATGTAGTAACTGGGCATATTACTGTGTAATTTAATCTTAGTCCATACAAATAAAAAATAAGAAGACTTTCTTGATCACGAAATGACAATATTTTTATTCTTCATGATATTGTTGTCAACGTCTTCAATGTGCATTTAAACTCAATTGTTTAAGTTCAACTGGTTTATAATATATATTTATAATAATATATAAGCAAAAATGTATAGAGTAATTAAAGTAGGTACTTGTTCTCGAACTCTAATAGTCTTAAAGGGCCGAGAGAAAGTCGATACGGTTTGAATGATAAATACATAAATAATTAATTAATAAATACGGAGTGGTAGAAATATGTCTATGTGTATAAGGTTTAATATCGCGTACAAGTAAAAACGTCCACGTTGGTCTATTAGTTAGTTTATAAGGTTGTAGATCTGAGGTCCTTAGTTCAAATCATTGGGGTTTTTCGTTGATAAATTCGAGGTAGAGCAGCTTGGGATATATGACAACGGTTGCTACAATCAATTACACCCTGATCACAAAAACAAAGGTCTTCAATATAGTTGATAAGTATATACGATAGATATAAAATATTTGCAATATATTGAGATATATGTTTGATTATAATCTAACAAATACTAACTTGTAACTACACAAGCAAAGAAATGATAACACATTAAAGAAACAATCGTATAAAATCGATAACTCGATGGCAAAGAAGTTTCGCTGACAATGTAAAAGTTTCCCAACTTCACAAACATCATATAGGACATCCGTACCCTCACAAAGTTAACCCATACTATTGTATTAATGGGGGGAATCGCTACCAGTCACGATTTAACCTCGACTTTTATATAAATTGTATACCACTGACTTATAGCTGACACGCCCTTGGTCGCGCAGGGTGTGTTTAACCTAAAACAAATACATATTATATGTAATATCGAAATCGACTTGGTGTATATATGTAATATTAATGTATATTATGCAATAACGATACTTGTTGGTAGAGCTTTGTGCAATCTCCTCTGGGTAGGTACCACTCACTCATCGAACTTGAATTGGTATTGTTGTGTTCCGGTATGAAGGGTGTGAGCCAGTGTAATTACAGACACGACGGACATAAAATCTTAGTTTCCAAGGTTGGTAGCGCATTGGCGATGTAAGCAATGGTTAACATTTCTTACAATTCCAATGTCTATGGGCGTTGGTGATCACTTACCATCAGGTGGTCCATATTTTCGTCCGCCTACCTATACAATAAAAATTGAGAATTTATCGATAATATAGTGTGATAGTGATGTATTTCGTAAAAGAGTTATTAATTGTTCTTATAGTACAATCTAAGTTTATATTGTATAGAAAAAATAATAATAATAATCTAATGTTATTATCTGGTCTACGAATAAAGGAATTCGTAGACCAGATGGTGATGTTGATTTAAATTTAACAGAGATATTTGTATATTAAAAAAAAAATCTACACGTTTTATTTAGATTCGCGTTAACGTAATAAGTATACGATACGTTTTATAAATATTTACGTGTATTCGCACGTTCTGTTACGTTTAACATTCGAAACGCGTGACCTGCCGCTACTAATCGCTGTGATTGTATCGCAATTTCCTTCCGACTGTATTTTTAACCACCGTGACATTTGACTTGAATAAAATTCATAGAAAACTCCAGCAATAAGAAAACATTCTATCGACATTCGAAGCGACACTGTTGCGACTCTATTTTGTAAGAGTCACGCAGTCTATTGATGTATTCATATAACTGTGTACGTAATTTCACATTAGAGTACCTTCCCGAAATAATAATTAGGAGAAGTTACTATTATATTTAGGAAGTAGCCGCAGACGGAATATTAATCCATGTATTGGCCTTGATTCCCGAACGGGCGCCCGATTTGGCGGGCGAGTGAGCTCACGCCGCGCCTCACAGACGATAGACGAGTGCTCATTAGCGGACCTCATTGTTGCCTGCCAGTGCTTCCTTTGATCGCACGCGAATGCAGTTAGCGTTGCTAGTCCGGCACTAGTTTCCGAACGTACATCTGCAGCGAGCGCCGTTGCCCGCGAACGTTTAAAAAAAAATATATATAAAAAAAATATTTACGCGCGCTTTTCGTGTTATGATAAAATGGGTGTGGTGAAAAATCCGAATAAGAAAAATAAAACGAAAAACGATGATGTGAAAACGGATGTTGTCAATGGGAAAAATAAAAAGGATGATGGGAAAGTGAAAAAGAAGAAAAAAGTGTCGTGTTTACAATGCTTCAAGTCACCTGACGATGGTATAAATATTATGATTGTCGTTTCGTTTTAATAACACAAACATGTCATGTCGGAAATAGTATTCAAGCAATTATACGAACATGAAATTTGTCAGCAATTTGTCGGCCAATGTCTTTTCAATTTCATTAACGAATTAAAACAATCACGAACGTATCACAACACAATACACAACTTAATACTTTATTAAGATATTAATTAACAAACATGTTTCTTTGTAAATGAAAATTGTCAAATGACTAAACGCTATACATCGTGCAAGAAATTATAATTTTCTTTAGAATACTGAAGAGCGTGTTATTCAGGCAGTTTTATACTTAAGGGCTGTTTTGATATTACGTGGCTTATTTATATTGGATTCGTGTTTATGTGATTTCTGTGTTAACTTAATTTTTTTACAGTAGTATCTGCTAGCCTATTGGCCCTCAGCCATCATTCATATAAATCAAAACCAAATTAATCGAACGTTCAGCACGTTTCCTTGTGCTCTTCTTACAATCATTATCAATATCGGATCTCTTATATTGTTTGTTTTCATCACAAAATAATTTCGTCGTATTTTGGTCATTTTCTCGTTTTATTACATGAGTGAAATAAAGCTTTTTTTTCGATACGGCTCTTTTAAAAAGAGTCTTATCTTTAATGACAAACATTAAAAAATAAAATTAACTTAATTAAAAAAAATGTAATAGAAAATTCAACTTTATTTTTTTAACTAATGTATATTATATTGGTCCACATTTCGAAGGGAATCTTCGTAACAGATCGACGTATTGCTCTTAGCAGCGACGACCTACATCCCATGTTTATGTCCTAAATAAAACTGGTCTCGGTTTCGTAATGACCAGTCCAGGAATATATAACATCGATATCTTTCAAACATAAACTTTTGATATACTCTTATATTAACTATATCAAATCTTTACCAAATTACAAGCTATACTATTCTATATTTCATGATATTTTGTCACAACCATATTTTTTTATAGAATAGGTAGGCGGACATGCATATGGGCCACCTGATGGTAAGTGATCACCAACGCCCATAGACATTGGAATTGTAAGAAATGTTAACCATTGCCTTACATCGCCAATGCGCCACCAACCCTGGAGGCTAAGATGTTATGTCCCTTGTGCCTGTAATCACACTGGCTCAATCACCCTTCAAACCGGAACACAACAGTACCAAGTAATGCTGTTTTGTGGTAGAATATCTGATGAGTTGGCTGTAGCTGCCCAGACGAGCTTGCACAAAGCTCTACCTATTCTCTAAAAAAATCGTTGTTTACTACGACGGAGAAAAGTCACATATAGTTATTTTTATATGTTGTATGATGACTCATTTCATTGCATTTACATAATTGTTGTACTTAATATCGCATGTCGTGAGTTCGTAATTATAAATCACAAAGTATTACGTGGTCTTTCGAATTTAATCCTTCAGAATAACCTTTACATACTATGAAATCAACGCGTCCTTTATGTAACTATATCACATGATGTATGAATGCTCGCATACTATATCCTATGTTTACATATAAAGTCAACATGTCTAGCTACATGTGTAATAAAAATAAATAATAATTGTATGTCACAAACAAGTTCATAATTCGTATCGTAAAAGTGTCACGGTAAAGGATAAAATCGTGAGATATCCTCCCTCGAAATTATTTTTCTAAGATATTTACGTTCGCTAACCAAAAACAGAATGTTATAATGAATGACTTTCTAAATCTGACTCTTACAGGAGAAAAGTTTTATATGAGGGAAGGTTTTTTTTTTACATAATTATGGTAACTTTATATGATATATTTTGGGATCATCCTCGTAGGAAGTCAGTTGTTGTCAAGCTGGTTTCATTTGACAAATCATTCAGAAACTAATCCAAAGTATAAATAATAACAGAGCGAGGGAAAACAGTAATGTACGTTACTGTAATGATATACTAAAGTAAAATAAAGTAAAGTAACAGCTTGTAAATGTCCCACTGTTGGGATAAGGCCTCCTCTCCTTTTTTGAGAAGGCTTGGAGTTTATTCTACTACGCTGCTCCAATGCGAGTTGGTCGGAATAGATGTGGCAGAATTTCAGTGAAATAACTAAAACTAGTGTTCAATATATACATTTGAAACTTGTAACATATAATCTTTTACTGCCAGGAAAGTATAATTTAACGTAATATAATATGATTACGATTAAGTTAATGTATTTAAAAAGTAAGATATAAGAGATATATTACATCCTCTTATATCATAATATCCTGGGACATTATTCACACAAGGCCATCTGATCCCAAACTAAGCCGAGCTTGTACAATGGAAACCAAACTGCTGATACACTACATATACTACTTTTATTTTGTATGTACATACTTATAGAAGTAATTACATCCAGACACAAAACAAACACACAAATGTCTGTCCTAGATGGGAATCGAATGGTGGTCAAATTTTTGATTAAAAATCTTTGCAATCATTTTTTGTAGGGTTATTCAAACCTAATCTTTGATTCATTCAGATTGCCTCGTATTATACACATAGGCTAGTCCCTATAGCTGTGTGATCTTTAATGGTCTCAATTTGAGTAAATTCAAAGCGTAGGATATGTAAATTGTCGTCTAACAAAGCGTAATCCAGCAGCCGAGTCAAGGTCGATGGTGTTTCGTTCAACGTCATCATTACTTCATAGAGATACACACGAGCGACCGCGAATGTATAAACAGCTACCTACAGTAGATTGTTTTGCTCTATTTTACATATTTAATAAATTTTACAATAAATATTAAAAATTAAATATAAAAAAATTGTTTTCATTATATCGTTTCGTTTATGTTATTATTGCTTGTTTAAATATATGTGTGAAGCAAGGCGTATGACGTGCGCTAATCGTAACATCTTACATTTTTGAAATAAATGATTTTGCGTGGATCGGCCCATTAATTGAAAAGAGATAATTGAGGGTGATTATAACTTATAAGTTCAAAGCCACACTTTTTTTTTTTATTGCATAGGAAGGCGGACGAGCATATGGGCCACCTGATGGTAAGTGGTCACCAACGCCCATAGACATTGGCGTTGTAAGAGCTGTTAACCATCTCTTACATCGCCAATGCGCCACCAACCTTGGGAACTAAGATGTTATGTCCCTTGTGCCTGTAATTACACTGGCTCACTCACCCTTCAAACCGGAACACAGCAATAACAAGTACTGCTGTTTTGCGGTAGAATATCTGATGAGTGGGTGGTACCTACCCAGACGAGCTTGCACAAAGCTCTACCACCAAGTAACACTAAGGAGATTTAACCATAAAAATAAACTATTATTGTAAACTCAACAAGCATTCAGTAATAAGTATCTTTGTGACGCAGCTAAAACACTTACAAGTTAATCTTATTTCAAAAACGTATATGATGCATATCAAGTGCAAAAAAACATGATTGTATATAGTTTAAGGTGGATTTGGTGCAGCGTCTCCCTTAAATTATCAAAATGTTCCAATTGTTTTTCATTGTATGACTGACTTTGTGTGTGTGTGTGTATGTGTGTGTGTGAGTCTGAGAAAGCGAAGGTCTCCTGTAAATTTCAAGTCTATATAAAGTCATACAGCTTTAGCTATGCACTGATACACAGTCAATCATTACATTAATATTTTATATACATATAACTAAAGTCTATACAAACGTAGTTACGGGTGTATTTCATCATACACAAATCGAATGTTTCTTTTCATGCCGTCGTACAAAATCAGGATGTTGAGTTTAAGTCAATTTGCATTCATGTTACAACCGAGATGAGATCACACAGGTATAGCACAATGAAATTATTGTATCAGTAAACACGACCATTAGCGTATCAGTGTTAACATTAGTGAATCCTGAAAACTTTGTTTTATCGAGAACAAGATAAAAATCTAGTATGACGCAATATTGCCTTAATGCGATCTTGTCATGAAGAACTTTGGAATATTTATATAATTGATGCATTGGCGAGGATAATTAAGTAACTAATTCAAGTAACATTGATTTGTTTTGCTTAAACAGATAATAATAATAATAATAATTTATTTATTAATAATAATAATAATTTATTTATTACTTCTAATTTATAACAAACACTGGTGGTGGACCTCTGACCCCGAAACTAATATAAATTGTACTATCAGGGTCAGCGATTCTTCAACAATTAATTGCACACAAGATTAGAATGCTTTTAAAAATGTATATAAAAAGAAAAGAAAATTAGAGTAATTAATAGTAAAAATAAAACATTTACATTATATTCGTACGCATGTTTATATGTGTGTGTGTGTGTGTGTGTGTGTGTGTGTGTGTGTGTGTGTGTGTGTGTGTGTGTGTGTGTGTGTGTGTGTGTGTGTGTGTGTTAACTTTTTATATTGAATTAAAGAGATTGAAATTAGAGTAAGTAGCGTTACAATTTATTAACCGACTTCAAAAAAAGGAGGAGGTTATCAACTCGTCTGTATTTTTTTTATGTATGTTACCTCAGAACTTTTGACTGGGAGAATCGATTTTGATGTTTTTTTTTATTCGATAGCTGGTGCTTCCCGTGTGGTTCCATTTCATTTTTTTTAATTAAAGGCTTTTGCCCAGCAATGGGATACATTCACGGGCCGGAATACTTTGATGAAAATCAATCGTCGTAAAAGGTTCGCATCGTCGCCTCGTTTGCCATATTAAATTTGTATTGTTGGATTACCACATGCTATATTTTATATTCTTACTTTGTTATAAATAGCTGTATACAATAAGAGCTTTTAAACAAGGTAACCAAAGTTAAAAGCAAAAGCAATTTCAGCACAGAATTGTTAGTAAAAATGACCTTCACGAGACATTAAAACCTCCGTACTACCTTATTTGCTCACCTCGTTTGAACATTACCTAAATTTATCTGTAAACAGATTTCCGAGGACACAATCTTACGCACACAGTCATAATATAGTGTTTTTTTTTGTTTAAGAAAACATAAATTATGTGTACGATAAGAAAAATTTCAAGGCTTCTGTAAACGTTTTAATGAGATGGTGGTGTTTTCAATGTGAAGGTATTTGTTAGGACGTCTGTCGTGTCATTGACACGAGAAATGATTACCAGGTCGTGACATTATGGAGTTCGGATTCTATCGGAATCTATCGAAAAAAATATGATAGAACTCCCAGAAGACAATAAAATGAAATCCTCCTGACCAATTTCTGTAACGGCGCGGGCGGTCAATCTCAAGAGTAATTATCAGATTGCGCAGGACATATTATAGTTTTTAGTCTGTATTTCATATTAGATTATATATTCAAATTCAAAATATTTTGTTCAATATTGAAGTATTACACTTTCTTATTGATAGTCAATCTAGAAACTACCACCGGTTCGGAAAACAAACACCCAGCCCTGAGCAGAACCGGCGAAAGAAACACAGCGGGTTTTTTTTTGTCTTTTTTTATTGTATGATACAACTACTGTTTACAAATAAAAAATTAAAAAAAAATGAAATAGCAATGCGGCGATCGAGTCATTCCCAAGGTGAGATACAAGAAAAAAACCATCACATACGTTGAATAGAAATGGATTCGTTGCATAAAGAATAGGTACAGAACTACAGAGTATGCATGTAATCTTGTAAACAAGCTGCAATAAATCGTTCTATGTATGTCAGCACTGTATTACATAACACAAGTCCAAGGTGCTATGTTAATGCATGAATAATAAATTAATATTGATTATTACATTTCATTCAGTAAGTAATAAATAAACATTGATAATAATAAAAATATATAATTAATATTCGTATTTGATATGCACTTCATTTATACGCTCTTGTTTTTTTTCTATAATATATTTTACCTAATTGCCATTTGAAAAAAGGTTCCGTATTGAAAAAAGGTTTAATATCTCCTATACAGTTGGCTAATTTTCCGATACCAATGACTGGCGCGACCAAAAAGTCTAGGACGACCGTATAGTTAATTAATATAATATAGATTTTATTTAATTTGAAACGTCAACATTTTATTGATAATATTACTCATTGTCTATGACACATGTCGGACTAAATCTGTCAGGCTTGCAGGCCCACCCTGTAAAACTGTCTTTTTTGACAAGTGACGTAGCGCACAAACGGACGTCGGGGAAATACCGAGGGGAACTCGAGTAAGGCTTAAATTATTTTGTATAAAGTGCACTCTTTCTTTTATTTATTTGTGGGATAGAACATATGAACGAAGTCGCGTTTGTTATGGAAAACATGCTTTACTATTGTGGCCGTAATTCTCCCCTGTTAAATTATGTTTAATGAAAACAAGTAGATTTTATTAGTAACTAGTTTTCTCCCGTGACTTCGCCCGCGTTTGGAGTAGGTCTATGATATTAAAAGTAGCCTATTTCCTTTCTCAAGGTTAAGGCTTTGTACCAAATTTCATTAATGTCTGTTCAGCGGTTGGACGGTGAAAGCGTAATACAAAAACAAAGTTACTTTGGCATTTATAATATAATGAAATACGGTTGGCAATGATGAAACAATTTGATATTGGATTTGGACAGTTCAATGAACCTAAGTTTAAACCGTCGTGTCTATCGCCAACCTAATAATGCCGTCCGCTTGCGCACGCACCGTTTGTGGCGGGCCTAATTGTCAAGGGCGTGATTTGATACAACGTAGATAGGATCCGATGTGGCGGAATGGTTTGTGACAATGGCAATCATTGCGCATGTCCATCACCTGCCAGGTGAGTTTTATGATGTAAACAGTTTGTGTACATTATTGTAAAACAATCTGACGTATAAATATACAAGCTACCCGTGTATTTACATAACACGTCGGTATTATTCCAGTCAATTAGATTTTACGTCGTCTCCTATGTTAATTGGTAAAGATAATGTTATACTTAAACTAACAATACTATAAATAGATTTAAATGTTTTCACGATTTAAAAATGTTAAAATTGGAACGTTTTTTTAATCGTTTTTGTTTTCGACCATTATCGTCAGCCAGTGTTATGATGATTGTGACGATTTGTTTTCGTCAAAAATGTGTAACGTACCTATATTTAAACATTGTTCTCTTTTATTATAAAATAAGTAAAATATATAATAAGATTTTAAATAGGGAATAAAATTTTCTTTACGCCGTTATTGTATTCTAAAACCAAACGGTAGATATTACAATGTCAACGATTTTATTCAATTTTATAGCAGTATTTGTATATGACACAAAATGAAAAGAAAAGATATACATAATTATATAGTTACCCTGTATGTGTTTATTACTTGTATTTATTTATTTATTAAATGACACTTATATATAATTGACTTGATTTATAATTTCAAATATAATAGAATAAGTCAGGTCAAAGACAATCGTATGGCATTTTTATGCTATTTAAATTAAAGGATTTTAAAGGACATTACGTAAATGCATTAGACATAGAGGTCTCATTGGTAGGTTTAAAATTTAAATAAAACTCAAACAAAACAGATAAAATCGGAGCGTTGTAATGTGTGGACTGTGTGTAATTGATTTATATTTTGAAAAAAATATCGTTTTAAATTCACTGAACTGTGTCCTCTGATTAATATGCGGGACGCTGAAACAAAACCAAGGAGACGAGCATTATAGTGCTATTTAGGTTAAAGGATACATTAATTAAGCTGTTTTAATACATTAAAGTGACGTTAAAACAGAGTACCGATAGACGCATTTTGAAAGATAGCTACTAGCGTTATAAACATCGTTAACAGATCGACAATTGACTATACAAAGAATAGATTTCAACCAGTCACATAATCATCGAAGAAGAAAAAAAATTGTTAGACTTATGAATACTGTCATCGATTTTCGATAAATACTATAAATTAATTCGTATCAAAATACTGATTATTATTTCGCGTTGTATTTTTTTTAATGAAATGAATATTATCCTAATTTCTTCAAAATCTTCTCAAAAAAGGAGAGGTGGTCTTAGTTACCGTTTTTTTTTAAATTTATTCTTTTGTACGTAATATTTGGATGCGTAGTTGCTTCATATTACTATGAAAATTACATTAACAAACACAAACAATACAAACTATTCTTTAGATTTATTATTTAACATATAAAGGAGAATTACGTATATTATATCACATAAAAAACCTACCTTACTACAATTCAATTAAAGTTGACGCGAATATATCATTTAATATATTTTAAACAATGATTTTTAATTAATCTTATGTTACGGCACGAAGAATGTCTAACATGTAATGTTCTAACGACTTTTTTTAAATGATTTATAATAAAGACCATTAAATATATTTCACTAGCTGTTCCGCGCGGTTTCACCCGCGTTAAACATGACTGCCCCCGTGGGGCTGCATTACGTGGTGTTATATAGTATATAGCCTTATTTATTGAATAGGTTATAGGCTATTTAACGCAGATTTTTTCAATTCTAAAATGTTGGTCCGGATATTGACGCCTTCAAATAAACAAAATATTCAGCTACATATTTTAATATAGATAAACCGTTTTTTTTATTGAATAGGTACGCGGACGAGCATATGGGCAACCTAACCTAATGGTGGTTAGCAACGCCCATAGACAATGGCATTGTACATTACTTTATAAAAAAAAACATCGCCAATGTGCCACCAACTTTGGGAACTAAGATGTTATGTCCCTTGTGCCTGTAATTACACTGACTCACTCACCCTTTAAACCGGAACAACAATACCAAGTACTGTTATTTTGCGGTAGAATATCTGATGAGTGGGTGTACCCAGACGAGCTTACACAAAGCTCTACAACCAAGTGACCAAATTACGCGCAATCGACTATAAGGATGACAAATTATATATAATGAAACAAAAACACATACAAAAACAGTATCTTATTTTATTTTGACAACTCATATTACTAGTGACGTCATAACAGCTATGTCATATAATATAATATATCATTTGTCAAAATCAATTGAAGCGTTAGTCTTTGATACTACTATGTACTAGTCTTCACGTATCGTATGTAACTATGTTAGAAAATATTTCATTACATACAATAGCATATTAACCAATTTATTGCATTATAATATCTACATGCGTTTCTGACTAACAGACTTACGAAGGGTTTCTTCTTTCTATGATTTGTATTTATGTAGTATGAAAATGTAATTAGCCGAGGCTGTTAGTGAATTATTTTCCATTTAACTTCTAAATAAACTCATTTTGCTGTAGAAAATTAATCAGTCAGTCGAAATATACTTCGAAAAAATACCGCACAAAACTTGGTTCTTGACGGGGGTCCCCCGACTTCAAAATTTTAACATAAATTATACATTTTATAACGGTTGTAATGTGTCGGAAAAATCACATCCACGCAATTCTTTATTGGCTAGAATAAAAGCTAAAAAGACGCTTGAGGTCATCTCTATTAAGGGTAAATGGATAGCGGGTAGCGCCGTGGGTAGTATTTACTCACTAGGAGCGGCTGTTGACATCATCCGAGTTTAAATGGTAGTTAATGCATGCATATTCGTTATCATGAGTTGCATTACAATGAGCATCGTAATAAATTTGTTTTTTTAATTACAGATAATAAAATTTATGTTGCAATTGTTTTGTTAACCGCACAAAAGACGTATGGAAACTTTTTGCGTGTCTTTTTAATCATGATTAAATTATGTTATTATAATTTTGACTGCAAAATAATAGGTCGTTTTGAGTTTAGGCATAACACCAATAACTTTACGCGCTTTCTGAGGGACGGGATTATAAACACGTTAATCTCGTAAAACTAACAAACCTATATATTGGCCCGACTAAGTCGTAAAAACTAAGAACCGACGACTGAGACCTTTATAAGGCGAAACTCAAAACCAACAAGGCAGATCCCTGTGTCTATTATAACAATTGCTCGCTCACACTTCATACTGAAACACAACTTGTTATATATATATATGTGATCGTAGCCTATTTCGACAAGGTCATTGATAATAACACACTAAATATAGTGTGTTATTACTAATAACTAAAATAAAAAAATGTTATTACGCACTACCTGATGAAGCGAATGTTACACACATACATACATACATACATATACATGGTTTTTATTCGTACAAGTATCTACGTATTTACGACGCAATTACGTGTAAGTGCTGCCGTGAACGTTTTTATGAATCAGACTCCGAGAATAGATTGCTCTTTAAATATTATTATAGCATATCTTTTAATGTAGATATTTAAAAATAAATAAAATTCTAAAAGGCTACTAGACTAAAAGACTTATAAATATATTTGTTAACATTTAAATTGCACTCTTCAGATGTATGTCTTAAAGGAGACAATAAATATATAGCCTAGTACATAAACATTTAGTGCAAAATGTAAACAAAAATTTTCATCTCCGAGTCGAATACGCATTTATTGCCAAGAAGTTACTGCAGAAAATCATTAATCTGATAATTTTAAAATACTTTTAGACGTGTATTATTATTATTATTTGTGAATCAAATATTGGAAATGAATTTTATTTATTGACTACAGTTATTAGTTTGTGGGGATTCGACAGATTAATATGATTTTATTTACGTTATAGAACCATCATGGTTAAAATTAAGATTTTTTTTTTTTTTAATAAACTTAATCATTTTATGAATTTGAATAGTAAAAATATTTTAGGTCAGATGGAGGATAGTAATTTTATTATCGGACATGACCCAATGATTTGTTAAGGTATTCCAAAGATTTCAACACGACACAATTGGATGAAGTCAGATGTCATTGAGTCAGGTGATGGTGGAGTCAATTGAACACCCACTCGATGACCTCATAGTATTATTATGTAATGCATAGTGTATTTTTTTTTATATATCTGACGTCTGTTCAAACAGATCGAATGAATGGTGGGAAACAAAGGTTGCAGTTACGAAGTTTTGCATATTGTTTCTGTTTAAAAGTTATAATGAAGATAATACAAATTATACTTGCAAAACGCGATAATATACTATTAACTAAGATGTACGTTAAGATATATATATTGTCATATATTTCTTGAAAAAATATTTCTTTACATTTGATATTTTTATTGGTTTAAAACTCGATACTTATCTACTTATTTCCTTTTAAACTCTGAGTTTGTTTTGCATCAATTTCAAATTACAAACAAGTTCAGCATTCGTATGCATGAAAAAATATTAAAATGTAACAATATAGAAGTGTTATGAATAAAAATGAATTCTGTTTTTATTTCGTATTCGGACCGTTTATGTATTTTGTTCATCTGATAAAGTTGGTGCCTAACGATGTAAAGGTCGCAAGTTCGATTCTGACCCCCTTTTGCTACTGTCGTTCCCATCTCTAACACAAGCAGTACTAATTATGGGGTTTTATAGGAATATTAGTAATTCCTCAAAAATTACATAGCCAGTTTTATTTTTAATAGAAAGTAATTTAATTCATTTGTTGTTAGCACTTGCGTTAAGACTTCTGATACTCACCTTACTTAGAACATACCAACCGTCAACATACATAAGAGAGCCCGCAAGTAAAAAGGCATCTGACTTAAAAAAAGACTAGAATTTTCCTTTGTATGTTTGTCCTTCAATATAAACGTTTTACGTAAAATTCTAGTAAAGTCTAGCTGTGCGAAGCCGGAACTAGCTAGATACTAGCTAAAAACTAGCTAGGTATACCCATAGCTAGTATTAAATAAAAGGATATATTACGAACTGTGCAATGGATAGTGTGCTTATCAATGAATACGTTTCAGGCGTTGTTCCAAGTTTCTTATATATCGTTCAGGAAACACGTGTCACATTAATGCATTGCATTTAGTTACACAATCAATCAGTTACACAGTCAATGTACTTAACTGTAGTATTAATGCTACCAAAAATTGTTGAAGCGAGATAGCCGTATCGCTGTATGTTTCTCTCATATTTATAATTGAATATCAATATCGTTTCTATTTGTGCATGCGCGGGAGCAGAGACAACGTTCCTTATTTAAACTGTTAGGGACTTCCTTACAGCGTGTTCCTATATTGGACGCTTTCTAAGCGTGGCTCCAATCGAGTACATGTCCCTTCATAAGTATGTAAATGTATGGTGGTCATACTATTTTTATGACGATATGTTTTGATAAATATAATGTATGTAATTAGGAACTCGTTATAAATAAGAGTTATAATATCTGAATAGAATAATTACTATCATATTATAATCAAAACAATTATTTTAATTATTGTTTTCAATTCTGTTTACGTGTGGAAAAGTTTAGGAGGAATGGTAAATACGTTTTCGTAAAGAAAATAATTCTTGTTTTATATGTAAAATATTTATCATTTGTTTAGCTTGTATTGTTATATTTGTAAAATTTTGAATTGTATGTAATTTGTTACAGGTGGTTTGGAAGGCAAATACCGCGTCGCGGCACCTGAACTCATGCAGGACACATTCATGAGCGACTCCGAAGACGAAGGCGGTAAGATCTCGTCCATTATCATTATTAACTTAAAGAAATATGAGTAAGGCAATGTGTGAATATCAATTGACGATAACGAGTTAAAAAAAAAATCGGTCGAACGTTACGAACTTAGTAATACATGAACTAATTTAAAGAAGAAAAAAAAAGTATATTCACCGTATTGGAGCAACATGGTGAATTTTTTTTCTCATCATTACGATTTTAGCAAGCTTGTACTTAACAAAAATTGATAAAAATATCCACGTTAAAGTAAAATTTCGTTAGGGTATTAATAAAAAGTAAGATTCAAATTCCAAAGATCGTGAATTAAGATGCGTCAATAGCACAATAGTTAGATATATGAAACGTTTCAGGTACGATTCTGACACTATGAACTATTGTCGTCTAATTCGCGTAATTGGATAGGAAACATGAAAATGGACGATTAAAAAAAAGACTAATTCCAATTTTATACTGCTAGTTTGTAAGCGCTGATTATTTTCCATATTGCAGGAGAGGTTGAGTGTCCGATTCAACAACAGCAACAGTACCGCTACATGAACAGCGAGATAGGCACGTTGAACAGGGCTCGCCCGCTCGAGGACAGCGTCACCGATGGACATCTCTGGCCGAGCAACAATGATAGCCGAGTTGCAACCATCGAGCGACAGCCGCTCGACATCGGGTGAGCTTTACCATAAATTGTAGATGTTTGTCTTATAAATAAACAAGAGAACTAATATCCCATCCCATCCCATCCAATCCTTTTAAAGTAATTAACGTAATTAGCGTTACTTCGGTCGGATCTGTACTACTTTTACCAGGTATTCGTCCCCATCATTTATCAGAGTAATGTGATATAAACATTGTATCGTAAAGGTAGCCAAAATATATATGTCATCCAATACATAATATTTAATATTTTGAGCACGCTTAATAAATTATATTTACGCGTCGTGAGTAACTATAAACAATTATTTGCAATTATCTTTATTTTGAAGATTTCTGGTGTCGTTCGTGGTCGACGCCCGTGGTGGTGCCATGAAAGCGAAGAGACGAGGAGGAGTTCGTATCATCGTCCCCCCTGCAGCCTGCGCCGCACCCACCAGAGTGACATGCCGGTTAGTAGAGAAACATACCAAAATGACTATATTATTAATTTTCCTAGACCAACGGCATTATTTAGTTTGATTTTATTAGTTTAGTCATTATATAGAAGCCGAGATGACCCAGTGGTTAGAACGCGTGAATCTTAACCGATGATCATGCGTTCAAACCCGGACAGGCAACACTGCATTTTCAGGTCCTTAATTTGTCTTTATAATTGATCTCGTGCTGACGGTGAAGGAAAACATTGTGAGGAAACCTGCATGTGTCAAATTTCACTCAAAATTCTGCCACATGTTAATTCCACCAATCTGCATTGGAGCAGCGTGGTGGAATAAGCTCCAAACCTTCTCCTCAAAAAAAAAAGGAGAAGAGGCCTTAGCTCAGCAGTGGGACATTTACATGCTGTTACTTTACTTTTACTTTATATGTAAACATCATTGAGTATTGGTCACTTAAATTATTTTATTGTAGTATATGTTTAAAATCCAGACAGTGCCAAACTAAGCAAGCGCTGGGCCCGTAGCAATTTTTGCGATGGGCCCTTGATCTGATCTGATTAGATGAAAGGAAATCTTTCTTAAATTAAAAAATATATGTTCTTTTATTCATAACTGGTCCCTGTTTGTCCCTGTTTTGCGCGGGGCCTGTAGCAATTGCTACTCTTGGTTCAATCTACGTGGTTAATCCGGTGCTGCATCCAGATCATATTTAATAATTCAATCCATGGATAGCAGCAATTTTAATGAATATAATACAGGTATACAAAAGCACGCTTCATTATAATTATTATAGGATAAACTTCAACCGTCATTTTGTTTTGGATTTATCTTCTATATTTTATTGGAGCGACATTAAATGAAACTCATCGAGAGAGTTTTCTTAATAAATCTTATTCATCGGCTTACAACATCGCCTTGAAATAGAAAAACCAAAATCATATACAACAAGGCAATAACCTAACAATAGTGTAAGGTCGATACGAAATGACTCATAAACAGAAATGTCCTCGGAGTTTTGGGACGTTGCCACAACACAATCATGATCGTGACATTACATTTACTTGTATTCTTATAAATTACGAAGACGCACACACACACACATACACACACGCATACATATGTATTAGTGTATATTTAATTATACAAAATATTTTCGAAATAAAAATGTATTATACGTATTTTAAAAAAATATAATATATTAATTTATACGCATTAAAAATAACTTAGTAACATAATGGAGCTTACAATTTTCTATGGCTATTCGCGTTAGCTATAAAATAATTCCATAATAAAATATATTGACGATATCCGAATAAATAAATGACTACATCGCGTGACGTACCTTTATTAGTGTCAGAAGGCATTGTTGATAAATTTGGTTCATTTATTTAAACCAATAAAACGTTTCCAAATTAATGATTTGTTGAAAATAATAATCGAAACATATGATGTCACATGTTATTTAATCGAATAAAAATCGATTTCCGATCGTATGAAGATGTAAGGCCTTGAGCAGACTGCGATGGTATTTAAAAGTGCTGATGACCGCAAACAAATAGGTCGAGAATATTTATATCGTTAGTAGGTAACACGGCTTTGTGCGTCATCCTATTAAGATTTCCTTATAAGTAAGATTATATTTAAAAATGACAAAGATCTTTCGTCCTACGAAATATTTTAATGTACATTGTTATTGTGTTGCTTCAGCGTTATTTATATCTGATTGCGTATTACAAATGCATATCTAAAATTACGTTTTTGTCACAACAAATAGGAATCGAGGCAATGTTTGCGATTGTGGATTACACGAGTAATTTTAGCGGATGATTCGTTGGAAATATTTTGAGATGAATGAGAGAACTTACATGACTTTTGGAATATATTACTTGGTGACTGATCGCTTCTGTGATCATTGCAACTGGCTTCTGTTTTTGGTGGTGCTGTTTTAGCTTCCAGATTGGGATTATCTAGAATATACTGTGGGCTTTTCGATGTAAGGATTATGCTTTTCCTTAAAAATAAATAAATTGGTAAGACAAAACTAAAACTTCGACTGTAAAATTATGATTTAATTTATTACTTTTCAATATTCAGTGCGGCAACGAGACGTGCTGCTGCCACAGCTGCACCCCCACCACTTATGGAAGGCGAGGCATTGGCTTCGCGGTTGCTTGAGTTGCAACCACAAGGAGCCAAGTTCTTAGCGTGAGTTTATTTCAATGAATATTTTGCATTCTTCAACACTTTTAAAATGCCAATTATGTCATTATTGAAGACTGCATTATTGCAAGAATGACCTAATTTTAAAATTTTAGGACTTTCTTTCATCCTTATTTTTGTTCATACCCTACGTTTAATTGAAACGTATAAAAACAGTTTATACAAAAAAAATGTTTAAAGCCATATAAAATGTTGTAAAAATGTCGTATATTTACTTTTTATTACCTAGCCAAGCATAATTAGGAATAGCTTCTTTAACCAAATTCGTATTTATATTGTAGGCCAGTAATCATCGAAGTGCCCATCTTCACGGCGTCATGCCCAGAACGCGAGATCATTATACTGAGATCAGACACCGGCGAGACCTGGCAAGACCACTATCTACACAACAATGACAACGCCATGATACAGGTCAGTAAGGATCATTATCGATTGGCGTTTGACTCATCAATTAGTTATAAATCATTTACATTACTCAATAAAGATATAATGAACCCCCCTATAGACTAGTTTGTTTTTTTAAACGATATCAACAATACATTTTCTATGTATAATAAGTACCAATAATTACATGGTTTATGAGTTTATTATTATAAACCATATAACTGTTATATAAAATGATATCTCTCAAAAATATTAAATGCCGTGTGTTTGTGTGTGCACGAGCAGGACGCGCTGGCGCGCGAGCGTGAGGAGCACGGGTCGAGCGGCGAGCGGCTGGGCGAGGGCGGCGAGCGCGTGACGCGCATCGTGACGTGCGACTTCCCGCACTACCTGGCCGTGGTGTCGCGCGTGCGCCAGGAGGTGCACATCATCGGGCCCGAGGGCGGCACGGTGTCGTCGGCGCACATCCCGCAGGTGCAGGCGCTGTTCCCGGCGCAGGCGCTCACCAAGCGCATCCGCGTGGGCGTGCAGGCGCACGGCGCGGGCGCGGCGCTGCGGGCGCGCGTGTTGCCGCGCCTGGCCGCCGTGTCGCCCGTCGTCACGGTGGAGCCGCGCCGCCGCAAGTTCCACCGCAGCATCACGCTCACCGCGCCGCTGCCGCAGCACAAGGACCAGAAGGTCGCCGCCGCGCCGCCGACGCGCTCGACTACTCTCATTCCGAAAGCTTTTATTTGAACAAGTCACTTGTGCAACAGATCAACACTCACGACAAGCAGTGCACGACGAACCTCCGCCTGCTGTGCTCCATAATGGGCGGGCAGGCGCGCGCGGTGTGGGAGGACGTCACCGGCTCCACTCCGCTCACCATCACCGACGACTGCGCCTCCTTCACCACCACCGTTTCTGCCAGGTAACGCAATATGCCATAGTATAGTATACTATAACAGCTATAAAAATGAGTAAACTCTAAATCATTTATATCGTTTTATTTGATATAATTAAAAATATTAACAATTTTAGTCGTAATCAAATAAAAAATTGTCATTCTCTTAGTTGTTCATAAATGTTAATTATACTAGTATAAATATTGGTAATATGGTATAATTCTTATTTTCTTTGAACAAATTTGATTCCTCAGTAATATAATGAAATAATTCAAATATATACCTATCTAATATAATAACTATCTTGTTTCAGGTTCTGGCTGATGAGCTGCCCAAATATTAGTGAAGCGACTAAACTGGCGACGGAATTGTACAGGTGACCATTTTTAATCTACATTTTAATACATATATACTATGCTATCAATTAATTATTTTAGTTTATACAATCAAATTCTAAGTAAAAAATATTTTAAACGCTTTCGATTGATCAATATAAAATTTAATTAACAATATTATAACATAATAATAATAAATTCACACGACTTTCTAAATACAATAAATGTGTCAACTGAGGCGTGAACCGTACAAACTACAAATATTATCGTAATAGTATCACATTCCTTAGCTATGATATAACATTACATGAAGCTAAACTGCCTCGTTGGTCTAGTGGCTTGATATAAGGCCGCAGACTCGATGATCCTGGGTTCAATTCCCAGGTCGGGCCAATAAATAGTTATTGGAGTTTTCCGTCAGAAAATTTTCAAGTGTGTACACTCCCGTGCCTCGGAAAGCACGTTAAGCCGTTGTTCCTGCGCCTGAACTCTTTCCGGTCGTGTCGGATTGCCGTCCCATCATTATGAGATTATGAGAGCTAAGGAAAAGAGAGTACATCTGTGTTTGCGCCACACACTTGTGCACTATAATAGCTCCTGCGTAGTTGGCTAATCTCTCTTGAGATTGGCCGCCGTGGCCGAAATCTGTCTGGAGGACCTTATACATGAAGCTAATAAAAGCAGTGACGAATCGACCTATAACAATCTTATTAGTAAACATGTGTAATACTTATTTATATGTAAATTATATGTATATGTTATGGATTAGATTAGTCTTATCGACTCAACTTGACACTTTGTTGACAATTTTAAGATGGTGCAATTAATGTGGTTAAACAACGCATACAACTCGCTGATTTTACTAAATAAAACATTTTATAACCAAAATATTTTAACACGTCCTGTGAATGTCCCACTTGCTGGGCTAAGGCCTCTTCTCTTTGAGACTTGGAGCTTATTCTAATGGGGGTTGGTAGACATACTATATTTAAAGAGGATTTTGAAATTTCACAAGATTACTTATTGGATGAAATGTTACCACTTGTTTATCTACTACTTTACATTCTTTAACTTTAAACTGTCACCTTAAGAGGAAGAGACGAATTGCTAGATGTCGTGTTTCAGGTCTATCCTGATTAGTAAAATACTGATTGACAGCATACTAGTGTAAATTAATAATGTATGAAATTTTATATAACAATATCGATATTGAATCATATATTTGTTTTTTTTTTGCGTTCATTCTATGTTATGTTGGATGAATGATATAGGCCTTAGTCTGAAGTTTTATGATTTTTTTCAGAGAAATGTTACTGGTGCCGTTTGAAGTGCGCATCGTAGTGCTCGGCAAGCGACTGGACGCGCTCGAGGGCCGCCTCCTCGTGCTGTACATCACCGACAGATACGCATACGACACGCTACTGCATCAGGTGCGTGATAGACACATTACACATTCAAAACACAAACATTTCTATTCATATGTCAAGTGAACTGGATTCGTTCATTCATGAACGGAAGGAGAACGATTCGATTCGAATGGAATGATTTGCTTGAGCTTCACTGTCGCGTCGCCTCAATATCAATTGTCCGGCGTTGTTATTGACACAGGACCGGTATTTCAATTCGATGTAAAATAAAAGTCAGACTTTTTGAAACAGACAGTATTTATGTATTAACTGGAGTAACATTAAAATTTGAAATATAAATTTATTTCATAACTTATGGAGTCAAACGCGTTATTGTTTTATATCAATTAATGATTCATGTTATTTTTACAATTTTTGCTTTAATACTTTTTAAATGGTAATTGTACTTTTTTTAATCAAGAAGTTTAATTTTAATCACTTCAATTGCCACAGGAGCACTACACGGAGGTGGCGCACTCGACAGCAGTGCGGTTCCTCGACGGCAAGCACGTGTACCTGGAATTCTCCGGTAACCTCGTGCCTGTCACCAAGTCCGGAACTCAACCCATGCTTATGTTCGAGGTACACTATTTAACAGATCAATATCAAACTGATATATTTTAAGATATTACGAAACTTTACGTGTCAAATTACTAAGTCTCGCCCCCCCCCCCTTCACTATTCACTCTCAGAAAACTCTTCAGAAAAGGATATAGTTTATATGGGGGTACATGTGTTAGTTACCCCATACTCTTTTCTGTACTGCTAACGTCCATGCAACATTTTAACATACATTGATTGGTTGATGTTTTAAGTTAAGACCTGAATGCGTAACAAACATACTCACTTTTACAATTAGTATAAAGTAGTATAAAGGATTGACACTGTTTATGAAAATAAGTAAAATGAGCTACTTGATTTACTTACAGGCTTTCAAAGATAACCGCGTCGAGTTCACCGTCCGCGTGAAACATAACGAGGAGACACCGTCCGGCAGGATCTACTTCATGAACGAACCCAAGGTAAACAAGTATCTATAGGCGTTGATATATTTACACATCAGTTGACTTGTTTTGCAGTCTACGTACCTGTTTTAAATTAAAAAATATATATATAAATTTTCATAAATTTCGAAACAGCAAACAAACTAAACCTTTTTATAATTATTAAATATAAAAGAGAAATAAAAGTATTAACTATAAATTACGTAATTAAAAGTCACAGAAAAATTTACGAAAACATTAATTAATCAATCCAACGTCCTCGATCCATCGATGTGTTGTAACCGAGTGTCGTTCGCGCCGTCGCAGGCGGCGAAGGGCGAGCAGGCGGCGAGCCCGGCGTGCGTGCTGGACGTGGCGCTGCCCGAGCGGATCGCGCCGCGCGCCGCCAAGAGCCACCTCGACTGCCTCAACCTCGACCAGTCCGGTGAGCGCGCACGCACACGCACGCACACGCACACACACACACCACACACACACTATAACAATATCATTAAAAAACATTGATACTGAAATTGCGAACAGATTGCTTTTTCCAGTCATTTTGGATACGGTTACTTCTAATAACAATTTCGTACAGACAGAAACAGACATAATCACTGATTGACATTGAATAATAATTCTTACATAATGAAACTTGAAAAATATAGACTGATTACAAACTAACCCTTTTCAGGATTCGATGCGCTCAAAGACGAGCTGAGCTTCCACTGGGGCGACCACAACCACAGCATCGGGCCGCCGCCCATACCGCAGGAGCCCGGCCCGCAACTCAACGGACACGTTAGTAAACAAAATTTTCAAGTTATATCAACTTTATTATCATAATTTCATTTTATTATCCTGTTTGTTTAAACGAATAAAATATTTTACTGGGAAATAACACTATTTTTAAATATAGAAATAACATCACAGATTATAATTTTATACATTATTGTATTTATGCTATTTTATGAACTCATTAATCAGTATAGTATATCATTGCTATGTCTCCATCTCATGTAAGCTATACATTGCCAGGATAAAACTATTGCTAATGGTGACGTCAAGTACCCAACGAAAGAGACTGAAGAAGACAAGGACGACAAACCCACCGGTAAGTGTTTAGCAAAAAATAAATTAAAATTCAAATACAACGTTTATGAAACATTGATAAAGAAAAACAGACCTTATTTTGTAAGCATTGCGAATCTATTCTGATAAAAATCGTATAAGCAAAATAATATTTTACGAAGTTTCTAATAAAAGTGAATAAGCTAGAAAGGAAGACGATATTATGACACCAACAGGTGTAGTATAATCATTATAACAAATATAGTAACAACTAGCTTTGGGTTTTTATACAATTAGGAAGTACTCTTTTACGGAAGAAAAGCTTCTAATACAGAACAATACATCAGTTTTATTATATTATAAATATTGTGCAAATAAATACGACAACTACAATAATTGCACAACTTTGACTAACTTCTATCCACAGCTTAATGCACATTCTTAAGTGACTGACGAACGCATTACCTTTTAGTTTAAATGACTGAACCCGAACATTCATTTCAAAAGGCGCATCTCATGCTCAAATTCACACCTTCATTTAGACAAGTAGATTACGCTTTGCTGTATACAAAAGTATATAAGGATGTGGTTAGAATTATACGAAATATATTAATATAGTTTTTCCTGTAGTACAGACTCAACAACGATTTTACTGTAAGTACATAGATTTGTAGTGTAATGAATAACTTATTTCAGTAAATGGTGGCACTCTCCACGTTGATTCGAATAAAACAAAAGCCACGTTTGATTCTGATGAAGATAAGACTCCAATGAATACACTGGAAAAGGGTAAAAAGAAACCCGAGGGAGGTTCATTTTTAGGCGGTTTAGCTGGCAAAGTTAAAAACGTATTCGGTCACAGCGAAGACAAAGATGATAGTAAGGAATCTTCTCCTAAACCACAACCCAAGCCGCGAGAATCTAAAGAGAAAACTCCACCTAAACCAGCGCCCAGGCTTATTACAGAAGACCTACTGGAGAAAGTTGAAGATATGTTCAAAGATGTGCGTCAAAAGCCACACCTTAAAGACGAAGATGACATAAATAATCAAGTATATACAACTAAACTTATCGTTGATGAAGAAGAATGTCCTGATGTGCGCAGTAAAACAGAAGAAGTCTATCACCAATATGAACATATGCAACCAGTAGAGACTCCTTTACATTGTAAAGTTAGCGATCCATTCCAATTTTACACAGGCTGCTGTGAAGGCAAATTCAAGAAAGGCGAGAAACATCGCCATGATGAATCTTCTAATTTGTCCGACATGATCGAACAAGTTAAATTTGCCGCACATGAAAAAGTTCAAGAACTCAGTGATAGTGCTGAAAATGATCTTAAAGAAGCCGCAGATAAGACAAAAAAAGAGAAAGATAACGTTTTACAGCAAGCTGGTGAAATCAAAGAAGATATTATTGTTCAATCTGAAAATATCAAAAACGATTTAATTAACAGGAAAGAAGATCTCCAGATAAATATTGAAGATAATATACAAAAAGTTAACAATACAGTCAATGATCAGCTTGAAGATTTATCAGAAACAGCTGATAAAATTAAAGGCGATGCGAATAAACAACATTCTGAAGTTAAGTCTGACGTAGAAAATATAAAGTCTTCTGCAAATGATACCGTAAGTGAATTAGTTAAACTTGCTGATAGCACTGAAGAAAATATAAAAAACAAAGTCCATCAACTGGACTTCGCTGCAATGGAAATAGCTGAAGAAATGAAACTCAGGGGTCACGATAAATTATCAATGTTAGGAAAAACATTTGAACAAACAGAAGATGAGATTAAAAACGGCTTGGATAAAACATCAGATAACATTAATCACAAAGCCAATAACATTAAAAAAGGAGTTGAAGAGGCAATGGATGAAATAATTGAGGTTTCTGAGAAAAAAGTAAACCAACTAAAAGATTCAACTGATGGTGTTAAAAATAAAGGTCAAAAAGCTGCAGCTGATGCTAAATCTAAGGCTAAAGATAAGAAGGATAATGCTAAATCAGAGGCTAAGAAGAAATCTAAAGAAGGGAAGAATTTCTTCACTGGGCTTGTCCAAAATATTTTTGGAGAGAAGGAAAAATTTGAAGACGAAATTAAAGATAAAATTACTGAAGGTAAAGATTCCGCAAATAATTTAGCAAAGGAAGCAACTGCGGCCAAGAATGATTTACAAAATAACATTGCTAAGGAAGAAGAAAACTTGAAGATAAATGCAGAAACTGCTTTACAAAGTGCACAGGACAAGAAGGATGAATTATTACAAAATGCAAAAGATACAAAAAATGAAATAATCGGCAACATGCAAGATAAGACAGAACAGTTTGTAGATAATGTACAAAATAAAACAGAAGATGCCATTAAAAGTACAGAAAACAAAACCAATGAATTAGTAAAAAGTTTGCACGATCAGAAAGACAATTTTGTTCATAACGTTGAAGAAATCCGTGATGAAGTCGCACAAAATGTTCAAGATCATAAAGAAAAAGTTGTGCAAAATATTGAAAATAAGAAAGACAAAACATTACAATTCGCGCAAGACGCAAAAGACAAAATAAGTCATAACTTAGAAGAAACGAAAGAGGGAATATTACAAAATGGGCAAGAAAAGAAAGAAGAGATATCAGGTAACTTGCAGAAAACAAAAAATGAAATAATAGAAAACTTACAGGATAGGAAAACGACATTAGAAAATGCCGTCGTCAACAAAAAAGACGAATTGAAGAATGCCCTTAACGACAACGCTGAACTTGTTAAAAAGGAACTGGATCAATCTAAAATTGCCATAGACACAGCCATAAATGAAAAGAAAAATGAAGTACTCAATGCCCAAAATATTCTACAAGATTCTGCAGAAGACAGATTAAATAGGATAAGGCAAGAAGCAGAACAAACAACAGAAGATATTAAAAGATCTGCAGAGGAAGTGTTAAATGCTGCAACTGAGCAAAAGTATAATGTAGAAAGTAATATCACTAATAAATTGAACGAAATTAAAGATTATGGGAAAGACGAGATAGAAAGGCTCGATCACGTTACTAAAGCAAAAGGAAAAGATATACAGAAGTCAGCAAAAGTAACATTTGGTCAAGTTCAGGAATCTGCCTCCAGTGCTTTCGACCAGCTCGAATGTGCCGCGAAGGATAAAATGAACGACACTCATGAAATGTATGAAGATTTACAAAGTTCGGCCCGAGATACCTTTGCAGATTTACGAGACGATGTTCATGGTCTAGAAAGTTCTGCACAGGACACACTACACAGTTTTCAGAGTTCCGCAGGCAACACATTCGACAGTCTAGATGATTCAGTACGGGAATATGTCGGTGGCGCACAAAACACTATTTCGAATGCAGAAGGCGGTACTAAGGAACTTTTTGGAAGTGTCAAAGATAGTTTTGAGGGTTTCCAAGTAGCAGCTGGCGACAAACTTGAAGATATTAAAGGATCTACGACAGATAGGCTGGAGGACGCTGACGAAAGGTTGAAAAAGGCAAAGGAGGAAATTAAAGATGGTGTAAAAGAAACAGAAGAAGTGGTTGCTGAAACAGTATCAAATGAAGCTGATAAATTCACTAGCAGCCTCAATGACTTGGGCAACTCTGTCTTCGGAATATCCGGCAAAGGTTAGTTACTTTCAAAATTAATTAAAAAGCTATCCTCATTTAATATCGTTATAATCATTTTCGATTTCGATTCGCTAAAACGCCCGTTTTATGTCATTGCTGCGATCACAAATAAAGGCTCAACAAATCAATAAACATACATCGTTAATTCCAGGATTCATGAAGGATTCGAGCTCAAAACTGCTTGAATCTGAAAAATCACAATCTTCGCCCCACAAGAAGAGTTCAGGGTAAGTAAAAGCATTCCTTCTATAATTCAGAGTTGTCAACCTTCTATTGGTCAAAATGTATATAACACGCCACGCCATCGAGCACTTAACTAATTCACTGAAAATGTTCACATCTGACCACGTTTTAAGTCAGCCTACTTTTATGACAGTACCTAAGGACTCATTGCCTTTGACGCAACAAAAACCAATGGAAGTGCGCTGACTATAAACTTGGTAGAAGAAAAATACACCCAATATTACATTCCTTTACTAAGCTGTGAAACATTTAAGGTTTTTACTTAATCAGAGGGCTACTGAACCGAATAAAAATAATAATCTACCACATGCACTATTTTAAAAAAAGAATACCGTCGACTAAAGTTAAAACAACTTTTTTAAAATGTCGTATAACGTACACTAAGCACAAGTAAAGTGTTTCACGGAATCACAATACTTATATAACACAATGCCTGCATCTAACTTCACTCGCACCGCATTACAGAATACCGAAGCTTAAACGGAAGAATAAGAAATAAACTCGAACGAGCGACAAGCGGCGAACGAATGTATGGTATATAGACTAGCTTAGATGTACTATTTATTGTTAATATATTTGCCTACAGCACTATTGTTTCACGGGTGTTGAAATTTAAACTCTATGCCTTTGAATTTAAGGATTAATTTTAAATATCTCCGGATATAAAGCTGGTGCTCAGTGAAACAATTGTATTGTAATGTAGAAAGCAATGTGTAAGTTTACTCTCCGTCTCATTTGATTGTGTCGATGTTTTTAGAGATTAAATCCTATTCACTCGAATAAGGTTAAAGTTGAAAATTGACATGCCAGTGCCTGGCACGAAAGAATTTTAATAAGAATATATAAATGTATGTTGTAATATTTTATGTGACGTTTTCAAATAAATCTAAAATCATAATTGAGTTTATACACTGATGTTATTATTAAAATAATTCCAATCATTATAAAATAGTTCAAGATATTATTTTTCTTTACTTTCAAGTACAAATGAGTACAGTCATTTCATTGCAATTTTTAATATTTTTATCATTTAGTTACGATTTCAAAGAAATCAAGTCTTTTTATAGTGTTAGGGAGTTTTAAATCGTGTTTAAATGCATATTAATTTAATGTGTTTTTTTTTTAATAATTTATACAGATTTATTTAGACGTAGGTATCGTGTCTATATTCTTGCCTATAATTCTTGATAATATAATCTTTTTATTGGTTTTATTATAATCTAATTTCAATTATATATTTTGATATAGATCATTTTAGTGTATTGAAAAGTCACTTTGTTGCAATGTTAGATTATGTGCTTACGTCTAAACATGTGCGCTTTATGTGACTGGTGCGACGCTATTAGCGACGCATAATTATGTGCGCATAAAAATATCATTTACGACTTCAACCTCAACAATAAGAGAACATATAAAGTTTTTTTTTATATGAAAAGCCCACATGTGTAGACGTTTGTTAATTGATGTAACGTCGGTAAAATAATTCGCATTTTTTTGTATTTAATTTTAAGTATTTATATATGATAGACGCAATTATCAATGTTTTGTGTTGCATAATTTATTGTATTTTAAATGTGTTTCCTTTATAAAGTTTACACTGCTTTTGTACAGTATTTAATCGATGTCCGTTGTATTGTAACGATAGTCTACTGCATCAGAGTTTTTTTTTATAAATCCATGGTTTTATTATAGATCTGCTAGGTATTTATATACGATTTAATATATTCGATAAAAATATAATTTTTAATATAATTCAAGTCAAGAAGCGATTGTGGAAGTCGTTCTAAGAAGCTAAAACAAATTGTCAACTTTTTCGTCGAAATGTTTTATATGTAAGAACAATGCACAAGTGAAAAATCTGTCTTAGTGATGGTTAACGAAGTAATGCATCAACGAGAGTAGCGCTTGCTTTGCTTGTGATGTCTCTCTGTTAGTTGTTAATATAAGATGATATTATACGAAAATGTTCTCGATCAAACGGCTTTTTATTTCTCGTGTCTATACTTTAGTTTAGCTTAGCCTGCGCTTATAAATTGAAACAGCAAATATATGTTCACATTATCGCAATCGATTCATTGTTCTGCATAACTTCCTTTTATGTTTAGTTTTATATTCAAATATTTAAAAAATGATTGTTTGCTTGAAGGCTTTTAATGTTTTAAGTGAGCACTGAATATTTCGCACATTTTAATTTAATATAAAGCAAAAATGATATTGTACTTTGTTATTGATCTCGTATTCCTTTTTGATAATTTATCGAGATGAACATTTGTATAGGTATAATGTATAAACAGTGTATAGTCTACAATGGTAAAGGTACACTTGCACGCAGTATTACGTCACTGCATCTTGAGCACGACCGCTTTTGGTAAGTTATTTTGCGCCATTCATTTTTTTGTTTTCCAAGTGTTGCATATCTTTCATGCCCGGTTTCTATATTTAACAAATAAACTTTGATTGTGAATCACATTGATATGTGATTTGGAGACGTTTTAATAGCGCCTCATAAACAGTTCGATTATTTGTAAGCAAAAATTATTTGAATATAGTAACCGGACAAAAATGGACGATTTTACATTACACGACAAAATCTATGATATACCATAAACAACATTTCTCAAAATCGTCATATTCCTCTGTCATTTCATAAAAGCATGTATCGTTAATTCGTTAGGTACTATTGTCGTTTAGTGGAAAAACATCCAACGACCTTCGTTCCTCTCTAAACTAATTAGAATAAATTAAAATTGTCCTTAAATTCTTATTACATAATAAAGATAAAAAGATAATTTTAATTCTATTAAATTAGTTCAGCGTTGATTTGAACGTAAATCAAATCAAACAGAATAATTATGAGTGCTTCAATGAAGATCAGAATGAGAATGAGCATTCAGTTGTAAAAAAGGGACCAAAATTTGAGCACTAATAATGTACAAAATGAAATTTCTATAAAATGCAAACCTTTAAAAAAATAGATTAATGCACATAATACAGACGATATCACTTTTATTTAACTGTCTTTTGCTTTGCCGTGCAGTGATATTACTCTTTAATATTCTGCGATAAAATAAAAATGCACTTTGCACAGATACAACAATTTCCTGCTGATTATATTTTAAAATTAACTTAAATTAACAGTTTTAAATTTAACAAATTCTAGTTACTAGATAGTATGTTAGCTAATATTTATTTTATTTTACAGTTTTTTCTCCAAACTACGCCGCAACCCATGAAGATTGACGAACACACCGTTGGTCTAAACTAAACCGTTATTTTAAGTATGCGATGCAACTTTCATAACATTATATTAGTAATTTTAGTCGACATAATTTAAACATATTATGTGCTGTTGATTGATGGATTGAAAATAAAAGAGTAGATTAAATTGAGTTATTGAGTAAGTTTAACTCAGTAAATTTTACTATAGCGAGTGATTTATTTATATAGTACCTGAATTTTGGGTTCTGGCAACTTGATTTCCAATGTTGCGGACTTCATTTGTGTCTTCAAATATCATGATTTTTTTAACAAATTTTGTTTTTAAATTTTACTATTTATAGGATAAGTGATATATTTATAAAACCGTTTCCAATGTATAAGATATATAAAAATATTATTTAACAATAACAATTTAATAATTTTTCCCACCTAGTGGTATTTGAAGCCAGTTTTACTATTTTTGTATACTTTATATTTATTTATATTCTGTTCATAAAAGCGGTGCTGGAAAATGGTGGCATTGAAGATTGGGATCTAAATAATTAGTGTCAAAGTTTTCAATTATCTTATTGTAACACTGTCTTATTAAAAAAACCTATATCAAAATATTAAAGATGGCAGGCATTTGACATAAATTAATTAACATTAACAGTCAGCCGAGTTCGGAGTCAATGCCTGCATTCAAAATTATGTTAAACTTTAAAAAAAACATATTATAAATTGTCACACTTTTTATATTTTTGCACTAATGTATTTAATTTATGCAATGTATTGTATTGTATTTCTCTGTCATTTTGTATGTTATGCAAAATGTATAAGAGTAAAAGTAAAGTTGATATATTAACAAACTCGTTTCTACCAGTTATCTTATGGTGCAAGTAATCAAGGTGTTTTTTGTGTGTCAGACAGATACACAATAAAATATCGGCTATAAAACATTTGATGAATAGATATTGGTGCAAAAAATATTTGTAACTAAACAAATACTTTGTAGGACATTGTAATAAATGTGACATTATTAATAAATAATAAATGCTGTCCTTTAAAAAGTCTAAATGTTTTCTAAAATGTAATTTTCTTTAAAACTTTTTTGCTAAGATTTAAAAAATCTTATATAATAAACTTATAAGGATTATTGATATTTATCCCTTATTTAAAACAGGATAAAAGCATAATACAAGAGAAGATTACATAATAATACTGAATTGTCGATTATAGAATATGAAAAAAATATGGGAAGGATATGTCGGTAAGACCTAACCTATCCCAAATAGGCTATTCCATATCATTGACAGCAATTGTTGCAAATAAAAACAGGTAATAAATTACAATTACAACTCTTCCATTGCATATTTTCTCTTGTATATTATTTAATTAAGGCTTTTAGAGGATTTGTAAGTCCTATATTTACACTAATGTTTTATATATATATATATATATATATATTATGTTAATTACTTATTAAAAATCCCAAACAAAACCTACTAAAATTCTGAATGTACTGTGATGCCAAAATGAAATGATGTATGTAAAAAGTTAAACTTTTGTTAATTTATTAATAGAGTCTATTATCACCATATTTATTGCTTTTAGTAATAAATTTATTCAATGTGTACTTTGTTTTATTTTTAACTTTGTTAGTTTTTTTTAAATTGACTGGAGTAAAGATAAATAAACGAGTTTGACCTTCCATTAAGGTACCTATTTATTTTAACTTTAAAAATTGTACTTCAGACATCGGCGAAGTAAAATTAGTGAATAAATCGTTCTGAACCGGAATAAACTTCAAATTAATTTTTTTATCAGAATTTATACTACCGATATTATATTTTTTATTTATGATATAACGCAATCTTTAGGACCAGAATTTATTTACTTCTTGAAGTGAAAACTTCTTTAGCGGCGTTGTGCACTTTTTTGTGATGGGTAAAAAAATGTTAAACTCGCGTCAGGTCACGTGACCATGATTGAAAATTCGTAAGACGTGATTCTGAAGTGTTAAATTTTTAATGAAATATAAGTTGTCATGGTTTGTGTACGATAGCTCAATAAATGAATATTGTATTTTATCACATAAATGATAGTATTTTTATAGTGATAAAATCAAAGCAATTCGTGCAAAATTTTTTCCTAACCATTCCAAAATATCAAAAATGCACAACGTTAATATTTAAGTTTTCACTTCTGCCGGCACTCCCGGAGTGCTATCCGTTGTTTTTTTTTATTACATAAATTGTACGGTATCAAGTAAAAGACCCCTCCAAATGTTAATAGGCTGCGTAATTATTCGGTATCGCACCACCAGCGATTTTGGGGCTGAAATTTTTTAAAGGCAAGTTATGCCTTCACATTTATTCACATCATAACTAGTATTATTATGATGGCGCATGACCTTTTTTTTTAATTAAAAGATTTTAAAAAAAACGAGACGAAAATTTCGTGTGCTTTTTGTGAATTTCCGACGACTTTGGCTGACTAACGATAAGTTAGACCTGAATAATTACACATCAATATCTAGTTCAGGGTACCCGAATACACATAAAATTCTAGGGCATAAAATTCAAGTAGGTTATGTTAGGTTACTTTTAAAGTCACGGTTGAATGCGCAAGCGATCCCGTGGCGCTCCCCTTAAGACGGGAAGGGTACCGCTGGTTTTTTAGTGGGTATTCCGTTGACCGGGGTACACTCGGTGCCCTGGATATGCGGCGAGTCCCACATCCCCCCCCCATGTGAACATGGGCCGTTTCGGTTCTAGTACTCGCCGGCCGCTGCCCCGGCACGAATAATTGCCATAGCGAATAATTGTAATAAGCATCCACCGAGCATGATTTTTTTAGTTCAAGAATATGATAGGTGGTCGCATTCAATACGTTTGTCACGTATAATGAGTTTATTTACTCTTTATTATGTATTTTTTCAGTAAGAGCCTGTGAATGTCCCACTGCAGGGCTAAGGCCTCCTCTCCTCTTTTGGGGTTTTAGAGCTTATTCCACCACGCTGCTCTAATACGGGTTGGTGGAATACACACGTGTCAAAATTTCAAATTGAAATCAGACACATTCAGGTTTTTGCACGATGTTTTTCTTCACCATCAAGCACGAGATGAATTATAATCACTAATTAACCACATGAAATCAGCGGTGCTCGCCCGGGTTTGAACCTACGATCATCGATTAAGTCACTTACCGTGTTCTTACCACTGGGCCATCTCGGTTTTGTTTTATTATCTTGTAATCGTGAAATTAATATTCAAAAAACGGAATAGAAAACATTTATTATTATTTTATTATTTAAAAAAAAATGTTTTGTTTTTTTTTTCTAATCTAACATTTATCTGTGTTGTATTGGAGTGGACGTGCAGTTTACTGATTCCTTCAGCAACTGGTAGCCTAGACGTATAAATCAAGGACCAAAGATGTAATGGACCCAGTCTACGTAAGCTAGTTGGTGTTGTTGAAGGTAGATACTTAAGCACAATTACATATTGTGCATTACACTGGATATACGTTATAATTGCAAATTGTGGTTTTTAATCACAGAACATATTTTGAATTCGGTCACATATTATGCAATGAAGCACAATTTTTTTTTTTAATTTATAACATGTAATTTTATTTTTTTATGTAAGAGGGGCAAACGAGCAAGATGCTCACTTGATGGAATGTGACTACCACCGCCCATAGATATCTGCGACATCCGAGGACTTGCAGGTGCGTTGCCGGCCTTCGAGTAATAAGTAATCTATTTTTGAAGGTTTTTACGTCATATCGATTCGGAAAAGTCGCCGGCGAAAGCTGGTTGAAAGTAATTATGCGAGGCAGGAAATTCCTTAAGAACATAACTGTGTTATGTGGTGTGTGTGTGTACAAATGAAAGATTTTATAATTATCAATACATGATTTATTACATTAAATTCACTACGAAATAGCATGAATATCGAATATTACTTGACTCGGAAATACATATTACAAATATCGATCAATATCATAAATAGAAACTAAAAAATATTTCAAAACGTAACAATTTAATCGTAGCTAATACTGTTGTTCCAATAAATAGAAGCTGAATTATTGAATTTTTCTAATATATACTTTGATTGCCATATTCATAATAAGTACAACTTATAAAAACGAAATTTATTCAAAGTGAAATAAATTATTAAAATAAACATCGTTGGCCGGCTTCAAACTGGATACATATTGTTTAAATTTGAAATACACCCTACATTATAGAGTTAAAAATCACTTATATATTACTTATATAGATTTGTACTACAATCTCTATCTGTAGACAAAATTTGATATAAATAAAAATCCTATAGAGATTACTGTGCGAGTGTGCTTTGCTGAGAAATTGATTTATTTAAAACTATACACTACTAACACTATTATTATTATTTGAAATGTTTCATGCTCAAATCAATACTTATAATAAATACAAAAACATTTTTTATTTTTTTTTAAATACATCTTAATTCTTATAGCAATTGATTAAAACTTGCTTAATCTCAATATTTTGAATCAAAATTATTTAGTTGACAATCTACAAAGATTAAATATTTGTATTAAAGACGTATTATTAGAAGTGATTATCACAATATACTTAAAACTAGTATTACAGAATACAAAGCGAGTCCAAGTGCAGACAGCAAAAACAAAAACAATGTAAGAAAATTTTACATTACAAACTTCGAAGTTTGATTGCAATAAATTCATTCAATAAATGAAAAAAAACAATCACAAAAATATAAAATTAGTAAAGTCATTAAAATTACGACAACAATAGAAAAATATCTGTTTAAAGAATGAGGTACAGAATGGAATGATTGTACGATTCACGGTTATTATTAAATAATCCGTTCTATATAAACCATACAAGCTTTTTGTGCTTTCAAATTATATATCTAATACCAGAAATTATATTTCCTAAACTATTTGGTTTATATATTATATCACAAATAAGGTAAGTTTTGAATTGTAAAATATAAATAAATATATCTCACATGGAGATCAAAGTAATATAAAATCATATGGCAGTTTCTCGTTTCTTTTAAGAACGAAAAATATTGTAATTAAAAAATATTTTGAACTGTAAACATTGCATTGCAAATAACAAAGTTTTTAATTGGTTTCGTAATGGTAATTTTAATTTGATTCCGAAACAGAATCAAAAACGGATCCATTCGTTTCCTTGTCGTATTTAATAACACTATCACAGCTCAAATAGTCCATATCCGTCAACTGTCGCTTTATCAGCAGATGCGGGGTCTTTCGCACGTGCCTCTCCTTCAGGAACTTCGGTATCATCTGTTTCCGCTCCATCATATATTGTATTACGACTCTCTCGAAAAACAGAGCCAGGACGAAGTTGAATGACGCCAAAGCTATCACGATATAGGACAGGAGAGAATCTTTCGGCATTTTTAGTTCAAGGAACTTCGACAGCCACTCCGCCGGCGACAACGTTATGTAAACGCAAATGGCGGTCATCAGTAACACGCTCACCATCAGCCGCTTGTTCGTGACCACGGAGCGTCTATACGGGGAGCCGTGACTGAAGACTATGGCCATGGTTATATACTGGAACATGGAGACCGAGAAGATAGCGTAGTTCTCCCAGCACTCGTTGGCCTCGTCGCCCTCGTACGTGTGTCGCACGTACCACGGGAAGCCGATCAGCGCCAGGTAGCTCAGGTACTGCGCGACGACGACCAATAGCATCTGGCCCACCAGCGACGAGATCGGCACGAGCCCGAGCAGCGACGTCAGCGGCGGCACCTCGCACAGCCGGCCCGAGTGCGCCTCCGTCATGCCAAAGAAGAAGGCGAAGTTCACGATCAGCGCCACGTCGATGAAAAGGAACTGGAAGTCGGTGAGATTCGAGTCGAAGTAGTAGAGGAAGGCGACCGAGAGGAACTCGGTGAGCGAGTAGGCGATCATGAACTTGAAGACGCCGAAGCTGGTGGCGAGCGCGGCGCGGCCCTCGCGCAGCACGCGCGTCACGCACGCCACGTCCGCCTGCGCCGCCGTGAAGGGCGCCGCCACCGAGCTCTCCAGCTCCGACAGCGAGATGCCCGCGTGCGCCGCCCGCAGCGCGCCGCAGTCGTTGGCGCCGTCGCCGCACATGCCTGCGACACACACGCGCTGTAGCGCCGCACGACCGGCCGGGGGGGGGCGGGCCCGTACTCACCCACGTAGTAGCCGAGCGCCTGGTAGTCGAGCACGAGCTGCTGCTTCTGGTCGGGCGACATGCGCGCGAACACGGCGCCGCGGGCGATCACGCGCCCCACCAGCGACGGGTGGTGGGTCCGCAGCACCTGAGGCAGACGTGTTGTATCCTACTCACTGTACTTAGATAACTTTTCACGTATTTCCGATCGACTATCGTGTATGATTCAATTTTTTGACTTAATTCGCTGATTTATTTGCCCATATATAATAAGTAAAAGAGCAAAACTGATGACTGATCTGTCTGTCTCCCTTTCTCAAAGTTAATTTTCAAAACGAGTTCTATTGCATCTGCCTACTACTATTAATTCAACTAGGTATACATACATTCCACGTGTCACCGGTCATGACGATCTTATACTGCGGCTCACTGCGGGCCGCCTCCGCGTCCTGCGAGTCGCTAGTGGAGCGCCACGAGCCTCTCCCGCTGTCCAAAGCCCCCGTCTCCCCCGCACACACCAGCTCCAGCGACACGACACCGCCCACATTCACCTGGAACATCATTCGCGGTTGCATATTTATCCACACGAGGCATACGGTACCGTGCGAATACCGATCGTCGTGTGGTATTGTCTAGCGGTTAATTTGTTTTGATCAATTTCTAAATCAATCCCTGAATTTTGTTCTCACACAATTCTTATTTTTTCGCTGGAAAAACGCATTACGCAGGCGTCGAGTCCCGCCGTCGCCGAGTGCGCCCCTAATGCATCAGAATATAAACTAAAAAAATCAGCGGTACCATCTCCGTCATTTGCAGAGTATGGTACCCCGCGTCCAGTGGAGCACGCATCACAATCCGTCTGGGAGTGGTACGCCATATCCAGTGACTGGACACGCTCGGCGCCGTGTGCACCCCCCGTGACACTGAACACCCCGCTCACCCCGTGGCGCGTGCTGCGTGCGCGGATGGCGGCGCCGCTCGCGTCGAGCAGCACGACGCGCTCGTGCGCGCGCAGCACGCCGCACTCGCGGGACACGCTCGGCGCCGTGTGCACCCCCCGTGACACTGAACACCCCGCTCACCCCGTGGCGCGTGCTGCGTGCGCGGATGGCGGCGCCGCTCGCGTCGAGCAGCACGACGCGCTCGTGCGCGCGCAGCACGCCGCACTCGCGGGACACGCTCGGCGCCGTGTGCACCCCCCGTGACACTGAACACCCCGCTCACCCCGTGGCGCGTGCTGCGTGCGCGGATGGCGGCGCCGCTCGCGTCGAGCAGCACGACGCGCTCGTGCGCGCGCAGCACGCCGCACTCGCGGGACACGCTCGGCGCCGTGTGCACCCCCCGTGACACTGAACACCCCGCTCACCCCGTGGCGCGTGCTGCGTGCGCGGATGGCGGCGCCGCTCGCGTCGAGCAGCACGACGCGCTCGTGCGCGCGCAGCACGCCGCACTCGCGGGACACGCTCGGCGCCGTGTGCACCCCCCGTGACACTGAACACCCCGCTCACCCCGTGGCGCGTGCTGCGTGCGCGGATGGCGGCGCCGCTCGCGTCGAGCAGCACGACGCGCTCGTGCGCGCGCAGCACGCCGCACTCGCGGGACACGCTCGGCGCCGTGTGCACCCCCCGTGACACTGAACACCCCGCTCACCCCGTGGCGCGTGCTGCGTGCGCGGATGGCGGCGCCGCTCGCGTCGAGCAGCACGACGCGCTCGTGCGCGCGCAGCACGCCGCACTCGCGGGACACGCTCGGCGCCGTGTGCACCCCCCGTGACACTGAACACCCCGCTCACCCCGTGGCGCGTGCTGCGTGCGCGGATGGCGGCGCCGCTCGCGTCGAGCAGCACGACGCGCTCGTGCGCGCGCAGCACGCCGCACTCGCGGGACACGCTCAGCGCCGTGTGCACCCCCCGTGACACTGAACACCCCGCTCACCCCGTGGCGCGTGCTGCGTGCGCGGATGGCGGCGCCGCTCGCGTCGAGCAGCACGACGCGCTCGTGCGCGCGCAGCACGCCGCACTCGCGGGACACGCTCGGCGCCGTGTGCACCCCCCGTGACACTGAACACCCCGCTCACCCCGTGGCGCGTGCTGCGTGCGCGGATGGCGGCGCCGCTCGCGTCGAGCAGCACGACGCGCTCGTGCGCGCGCAGCACGCCGCACTCGCGGGACACGCTCGGCGCCGTGTGCACCCCCCGTGACACTGAACACCCCGCTCACCCCGTGGCGCGTGCTGCGTGCGCGGATGGCGGCGCCGCTCGCGTCGAGCAGCACGACGCGCTCGTGCGCGCGCAGCACGCCGCACTCGCGGGACACGCTCGGCGCCGTGTGCACCCCCCGTGACACTGAACACCCCGCTCACCCCGTGGCGCGTGCTGCGTGCGCGGATGGCGGCGCCGCTCGCGTCGAGCAGCACGACGCGCTCGTGCGCGCGCAGCACGCCGCACTCGCGGGACACGCTCAGCGCCGTGTGCACCCCCCGTGACACTGAACACCCCGCTCACCCCGTGGCGCGTGCTGCGTGCGCGGATGGCGGCGCCGCTCGCGTCGAGCAGCACGACGCGCTCGTGCGCGCGCAGCACGCCGCACTCGCGGGACACGCTCGGCGCCGTGTGCACCCCCCGTGACACTGAACACCCCGCTCACCCCGTGGCGCGTGCTGCGTGCGCGGATGGCGGCGCCGCTCGCGTCGAGCAGCACGACGCGCTCGTGCGCGCGCAGCACGCCGCACTCGCGGGACACGCTCGGCGCCGTGTGCACCCCCCGTGACACTGAACACCCCGCTCACCCCGTGGCGCGTGCTGCGTGCGCGGATGGCGGCGCCGCTCGCGTCGAGCAGCACGACGCGCTCGTGCGCGCGCAGCACGCCGCACTCGCGGGACACGCTCGGCGCCGTGTGCACCCCCCGTGACACTGAACACCCCGCTCACCCCGTGGCGCGTGCTGCGTGCGCGGATGGCGGCGCCGCTCGCGTCGAGCAGCACGACGCGCTCGTGCGCGCGCAGCACGCCGCACTCGCGGGACACGCTCGGCGCCGTGTGCACCCCCCGTGACACTGAACACCCCGCTCACCCCGTGGCGCGTGCTGCGTGCGCGGATGGCGGCGCCGCTCGCGTCGAGCAGCACGACGCGCTCGTGCGCGCGCAGCACGCCGCACTCGCGGGACACGCTCAGCGCCGTGTGCAGGTTGTCTCCTGCAACAGGACCGGCAGTGTCAATAACATGTCACTTACTCTATACTTTAAGCGAGCTCTTTTGAATCTGTTTACTAACTAATTTAATTAATTATACAATTATATTGACACTTGCACAAAAACTGGGCACAGTTCGTTGGGAACTATTTCTGAAATTCATTTTATCTATCCCTATTTCTATCCTATGGGAGAGTATCGTATTTTCGACCCACGCGAAAAAGACCTTTAGGAACTAAAAACTGTCTCCTACTAATCATTATAGTTTAAGGGCCTTTATTAAACAAGTATGTGAACTTGCCAGTTATCATAACGACGTGGATGTTGGCGTCCTTCAACTCTCTGATGATGCTCGTAGTGGCCGGCTTCAGTCGGTTCTCCAATATTATAAGACCGAGGAATTCCAAATCGACCTCCACCTACAATTACATCAAAACATTCAATATTACAGTTTAACATATTAAAAAGGACGATTTCATCATGATAGTAGAACTCTTTTACCCCCATATTATATTACTCAAAAAGTTATCCGAATATGGTATCCTCGGTCGTTTGCTCGACTGGTTCAAATCCTACCTTGACAATAGGGAATCCGTAATAGTAGTCAATGGATATGAATCCAAACCATTTAAAACACTTTCTGGAGTACCGCAAGGGTCTCATTTAGGTCCTATATTATTTAACATATTCATTAACGACATATGCGACTGTTTTTGTAATTCTAATTATTTCTTATTTGCTGACGATCTTAAATTTCTTCGCACCATCTCCTCCCCTAACGACGTTGAATTGCTTCAATGCGATCTAAATCGATTAAGTAACTGGTGTGACAAAAATGGAATGAGTCTCAATGTTAGCAAATGTCATCTGGTCAGTTTCAGCAGATTGAAATCCAGTCCACAAAGAACATATAGACTTAAAAATGTCTGTTTACGAGAATTGACTGAGATTCGTGATCTAGGCATCATCATTGACAAAAAATTACGTTTTCACAATCATATTGATTCCATTTGTTCAAAGGGATTTAAAAGTCTTGGTTTCATTTTACGCAATTGTAGTGATCTGAAAAAATTCTTCGACTTTGATCACATTGTACAACGCTTTTGTCCGTAGTGGACTTGAGTATGGCAGTGTAGTCTGGAACCCGCACTACGATGTTTACGTCAAAAGGTTGGAAAGCATTCAAAAACGCTTCTTATGGCATCTCTGCTTTAAATTCGGCTTAGCAAAAAAACTCCCTAATTACAAAGATCGAATAGCCTTTTTCAAAATGAACACCCTTGCCGATCGAAGACGCTTACTGGACAACATGTTCATCTATAAACTAATTAACGGCACTTTGGATTGTCCAGACTTATTATCGCGGATACATATTTCTGCACCTTCCAAGTCATTACGCACTAGCAAACGCACGATTTTTTCAGAGCATATGTCTAAATCTAATTTGGGTCATTACTCCCCTCTCAATAGAATTATGAGAGCCTATAATTCAATAAGCGGAGACAAAGATTTAGATATTTTCGGTAATATTAAAAAATTTAAAAATAAAATATTAATTATAAATACTCAAAATTGTTTAGTTTAGATAGTTTACTTATGTTCTTATCTTTATTTTAATTTATTGTTGTTATATAACGGTTTTTAATTAGCTTTTTTTACCTTCTGTTTGTTGTCACTTAACTTTTATTTTGTGCATGCTGTTATCACCTATAAGTAAGATACCACTAGTCTTATTTTTTATTCATGTATCTGGAATGTTTTTAGTGTGTATTTTGTTGGTGTTCTAATAAATAAATAAAATAAAATAAATAAATAAACTCTTAGAGTGACCACGATGGAAAAGTTCTGTTAATACATCAGTATTGAACAGTTACTTACTTCTTCTCTTTTCATTTTCTGCAATTGCTTGAACGTGGCTTCCATAATCCGGGTCGACATTGCGATAACTCTGTATCCCTTCTCCGCGTACGAATTCAACACTTCATCCAAATTTGCGGGCACTACAATACAAAAAAAAATAAAGTTACCACTTGGGTGGATATTCGTTACAGAATTTTTTACAACTAATACAAAATCTTACGATGCTTTATTCTCATATGACAAACTAAAAATCTAAATTGAACAATAAGCCATTAGTGTACCAGTGTGCGGTTTGCACAGAGTGCGCAGAGTCTCCGGGGCGCCCTTGCAGTACACTCGTAGCACGTCCTCGCCCAGTAGTCGGACCGCCACTGAAGCTCGCTGCAGCTGTGACACGAACTGGTACTGCTGGACGATTCCTACCTCCAGGGGCACCTGTTAACACAATTATTTATCTTTAGAATACTGAAATAGACGCAGTACAATTTCCCATACAAGGAAATTAGCGCTACAAGCAATCTAGTTGCTTCTCCAACTTATCACAAATATGACAAAATCTATTTGAATTTGGTATCAATGTCATACTATTTGTCTGTAGAATAAACATTTGCTGAATTTTTCCTAAACTTGTTTTCAAAATCGATTCTCTCATTCTAATAAATTATCACAATTACATTAGATTCAATTGTTTATTATCATAATTATGTCACTAGATCTCAAAGGTCACCACCGCACCCTGGTACCTATATTTGTATTGACAATATAAGATATATCATATATTTGTAAAGTTACGTAATACAAAAGCCAACTTCAGTTTTCTAATTTAATGCCCTTAAAAATCTACAAGTGGCTTATCGATTCCATGGTCCTTCTACAATATAGTTTAAGGTCCTCCAGACCGATTTCGGCCACGGCGGCCAATCACAAGAGATTAGCCAACTGCGCAGGAGATATTATAGTGCACAAGTGTGTGCGCAAACACAGGTGCACTCTCTTTTCCTTAGCTCTCATAATCCGATGGGACGGCAATCCGACACGACCGGAAAGAGTTCAGGCGCAGAACGGCTTAACGTGCTTTCCGAGGCACGGGAGTGTACACACTTCCAACTTCCAGACTCAGGGCTGCTACTGAGAATTTTCTGACAGAAAACCCCAATAACTATTTATTGGTCCGACCTGGAAATTGAACCCAGGACCACCGAGTCTGCGGCCTTATATCAAGCCACTAGACCAACGAGGCAGTCACATATAGTACTGAACATGTGTTGGTACATACGTGCAAGTCGTCAACGTTGATGTTGGCAGCACCGCGCGGCTTCACCACCGTGGGTGTGAGCATGTCATAGTTGGCCTGCTCCGGCACATCCGGCTCTTCGAGTAGCCAGCTCGTCGACTCGAACATCTACAAAAATAATACGTGCACTTGTACAATACCACGTAATCGATTAAAATAAAGTTATATAAATAATAGGTTCGGCCCGCGTTTGAAGAGGAGGAGCTTGTTAGGTTTAGGTTGCTTTTGTCCTTTTCTATCATCACGGCCATAAATAGATAGCCTTAGGAATTTTTATATAAAATTATATATTTATATCATAAAAATAATAAAATATTTAATTTAGCTATATCATCTTAATAATAAGTTTAACGTACTAACTATAGTTCAGTAATGAAATAACATTGTTTTTTTAAAAACTCAAGTATGTCTAAGAGGATATCACTAGTTTAATAAAATTAATAAATACCTTAAATTAAGTCATAAATTCACGTTACCTTCAAATCCAGTGGATCACCAGACAATTCCCCATTTAACAAAGTTAAACTGTGACAGGAAGCCATTCCTATCTTTAATTCGTGGAGATCATTCAACTGTCTCGGGTCTCTTTGAGGTCGTCCTAATAGTGGAGGGGATGAAGCCGTACTGACAGCTACTACCCCCCACATGTCAAGGCCATCTTCTGTTAATGTACCTGTCTATAAAAAAAAAAATTTACATCATGTTTTTAATGTACATACATTTTTATATAAGTCATAATATAAAAATCGATATATATGATTTGTCGATAGTATAGAATAATATTTTAGTTTTCTTTTATTTAAAATAGAAAATTACAAAAAAAAAACACTAAACATAAATTATTTATCTAACTAACATTCCATAATATTTATATACTTTCCCAAAGATATTATGTTCAATTTGATTACATTTGAGTGTAACAGATAAAAAATATGTAACACAAAAGAACAGATTATAAATATTCATAAATCGAATCCTTTAATTAATTACCTTGTCAAAACAAATGCAGTCCAACGATCCGCTAACATTAACGGCCCTGGTGTTCATACATGTGATCTTGGCGCGCTTGAGTCTTCCCACCGCGTACAACCTACCTACCGTCATAGCCGCAGGTAGTGCGGGTGGTACCACTATAGTTATTATATCTAGCGCCTTCAATATGATGTCTCCCACTGTCATAGCTCGGTAGGTCTGAAAGGGGTAATAAAGTGATAATCATGAATTTTGTTTTATTTTAACCTCGACTATTTGCTGATAACTGTTCAAGGCTATTTTCATTGCAAGTGTTTTCCTTCATTACATTGATTCTCCAAATCAAAGTTATATATTTAGTTTACATTTATAATATTTATTTTAATTTAATTTTTATTATTATTTATGAATATTTTTTTTATAATACTTGATATATTAAACAGGGTTACTTGTTACACACCAAAAACCCTGCAGGACTAGATAGCTAACATCATAAGCAACAACTTTTGTTCTAATGTAACGAGTGAACATAAACTAACAACCTTAACTTTGAATTACCATGACATCATTGGTCAAGATATATTAATTATCTTTAAATGTCTTAAAGCGGATACAAGTAGTTAAGTGGAATAATGTTGTGGAATAATCAAAACGAAGTTTCGTTTAGGTTTTGCTAAAAAAAAACAAATAGCAATTTAAGACCTACCTTCAAAGCCACAGTATACCCCAATCCCACGAGAGCAATGAAGGCCAGGATTATTATGAACTTATAGGAATCCCTGTCGAACTTGAAATCAGCGGGTACAGGGTAGAGGATGCTTCGAACCAGTTCACCCTTGCTCGTGTTGTATCCGGTGCGCAGGACCAGTGCTCTGTGACAGAATATTCGCTCTGTCACATGTGATTGAATTGACACATCGTACAGAAATAAAAATGTATTTATTTTTACCGAACTGATACGTACTGAAGAAAATAATTGTTCCGAAATAAATAACACTAGTTTTCACCTTCGGTTTTGCCCCGGGTCAAAACTACCCTGCACTTTCATAGGGTTTAAGCCTGCTTTATACAAAGTTTCATCAGACTCGGTTTAACATACAAACGGACAGTCATACATTAATATTATTTTAGATTTAGCGGGAAAATACGAATGCACCAGTTTGATATGTTGACCCGTATACGATTATTAGTAACGGATTAATAAGCAACAAGTGTAATATTATAAAATATATAAATTTTTTTTTTTAAAGTGAGCATTGTAACGAAAAATTAATTAATAATTACAATAACTTACTTGACGGGTTCGTTGTTGTAGTATCGAGTCTGTATGACTTTCGTGCCGCAGAACAGTACGCTCGAGTTGTGCTCCTTCAAATTGAACTCTTTGTCTACTCTCTGTAACGCCGTTTTAGTTACCGGCACTGATTCACCTGAAAATGAATTCAACATTAGAATTATATTAAAGGCTAACACTAGAGTAATAAGTAATAAGAAGCCGAGATGGCCCAGTGGTAAGACCGCGTGAATCTTAACCGATGATCGTGGGTTCAAACCCGGGCAAGCACCGCTGAATTTCATGTGCTTAATTTGTGATTATAATTCATCTCGTGCTTAACGGTGAAGGAAAACATCGTGAGGAAACCTGCATGTGTCAAATTTCACTGAAATTCTGTCACATGTGCATTCCACCAACCCGCATTGGAGCAGCGTGGTGGAATAAGCTCCAAAGCTCCTCCTCAAAAAGAAAAGAGGCCTTAGCCCAGCAGTGGGACATTCACAGGCTGATATTACTAGAGTAATTAAGATTTATTCTTAAACTACCTTTTCACATTCATTCTTAAGAGACAGCCAACAGATTATAAACATTCATAAATGGAATCCTTTAATTTAATTTACCTTGTCAAAACAAATGCAGTCCAACGATCCGCTTACATTAACGGCCCTGGTGTGGTGGTTTTATTTAATAATTATTATATGTATAGATTTTTATTGTGTATTTTAACTATGTTAGCTTCCGGTTTGTTTTGTGAAATTGATAAGCATTTGGAAACTTAAAGGTTATGTCCCTTGGGTTGGCAGCTACGCTCGCTCACTAAACCTTCAAACCAGAACACAACGATTCTAAGTGTTGGTGGTCGGCGGTAGAATATCATGTTAGTAGGTGGTACCTACCAAGACGGGTTTACACAAAGCCCTGCCACCGAGTAAATGGTGATGTCAGTAATATAGTTTGAAAATATTTGGCGGTGTAGTTAAGTTTGTCTTGTATTATATAAATAAATAAAGATATTATATACCGAAAGAGCTGTTTAGATTAATAGATTTCAACGCGGTTTGACTGATCACCATGATCAATACAAAGGCAGAGGGTACCGCTGTTTTGTATTGGGTATTCCGACGTTCGGAGCGCACTACGTGCCTTGGAAACCAGCGAGTCCCACGTAGTCCCCCCCCCTCATTTCTGCGGGGAAACTGCATTTTTCCAGCGTAAAATATGCGCGCTCACCGGTGAGCATGCTCTCGTTGACGACGGCGGCGCCGGTGAGCAGCGCGGCGTCGCACAGCATGGTGGCGCCGTGCGGCGGCAGCGCCAGCACGTCGCCCGGGCACAGCGCGCGCGACGCCACGCGCCGCCCGCCCCACAGCTCCACCGTGTCCGACGCCTCCACCGTGGCGCGCAGGCTCTGCTGGTTCTGCGGGCACGGGCCGGTTGCTAGCGACTACCGACACGCGACGCGTCGCTCGTCTCGAGTCGAGCTTACCCTCTTCGTCTGTATGACCGACGTGGCGACCCCGAACGTGGACATCAGCACGATGGCGATGCAGTAGTAGTAGTACGGCTCGGCCAGCCACACGGCTATCGTGCACAGTTGAAACACGTAGAACGGGTTGAATACTTCCAATATGATGAGCGTCATTATCGATTGAACTGGTACTTTGATTTCGTTTAGACCATAAATGTTTAATCTAAAAAAAAAACATAATATATTACATTATATTAACAATTTTGTTTTCCGTACAAAACATTCATGAGTAAATGGGTATGCATTGTATATATTTTATGTATGTATACACATATATTACATATATATGTATATTACATATATATGTATATTACATATATATGTAATATATGTGTATATTCGACTCCACACATGTTAACAACATTATTGTCATTGTTGTCAAGGTCACCTAATCACTAGTTACTACAACAATATATTGCCAGTGCACTTACAATTACAATGCTGAGTCATCGCATAGTCAATAGCCATTTCTCAGCAGACTAAGTGATGCTTTATGTTTTTTAAATATTTCCCTTCGATCGAATCATACTAGATTACCGGTAAGCGCTTTAAAAACTTAAGCGCCCGAAAAATAACAGCACAAATAAGCTTGTGGTCTTATTTCAAATGAGTACGGTCCAATCATAACCTTAATAAAACGGCGAGCCTCGGTCGACTTTAAGACATGCGTGTAAGGTTGAATATGTTTTATGTATGTTGCCCAGCACTAAAGGTCGTAAAAATTAAGTGCTGTTTATAATTCAACCTTAAACATCGCGTATAAGGTGGAATTTACATTACTGTATTTTTATTTTAACTACAATTACTTACAATCAATTAGCGATTTTAGGGGATTTTTTGTATAGTTTTGTGTATCTAGCGCATTAATTATCGAAGACATCTTCTATTACAGTCTTAAATAAAAGATAATAAATTAGCATATATACATTCGCAGTCGTCGCTCTGAGCACGGCGGCCGGGCGGCGGCTGCGTGCAGCTGCGCGCACGTGGCGCCGCGCTCCACGCCCGCGAGCCGCACCCACTGTGCGCGACCCGCGTCCCATATCAGGTACTGTTTCTTGTGACGGAAGTAACGATACTGCTGGACATCTGCGCAGGAGAAAGATACATCTACTATAGATATAAAATTTCAAGCTCTATATACAGAATTGTGTTTTTCTAGTTTGAAAAACGGAATATGGTATATTAATATTTTTGGTGGTAAGTGATCACCACCGCTGTTAAAAATATTAACCATTCCTCTAATCGCCAATTCACCAACAACGTAGGGAACACATAACATCTTATCGTCTCCTGTGTCTAAAGTTACACTGGCTCGCTCACCCTTCAAACCGAAACACGACAAAGAGTACTGGTGTTTGCGGTGGTATTGCACAATGCTCTACCACTGAATAATCTTCGAAACAAATAGTTGATATTGTATAAATATTTTGCGTATCTGTGTCATATTGTGTCAGATGATGCAAATACATTATCGAAACCGGAAACGACAAATTATAATACATTTTATTCCGACTAAATGATAAGCTTAATAAAAGAGCATTCATATTTAATTATATTAAAGCATAAACATTTTAAAAATAATATTTATTAATTTTATAAGCCGAGATGGCCCAGTGGTAAGAACGCGTGAATCTTAACGGATGATCATGGGTTCAAACCCGGGCAAGCACCACTGAATTTTATTATTTTACAATTCATTTTGTGCTTGACGGTGAAGGAACACATTGTGAAGAAACCTGCAGTTGTCAAATTTCACTGAAGTTTTGTCACATTTGTATTCCACCATGTCACCATGTCATTCGAGAGAGCAGCGTGGTGGTACAAGCTCCAAACTTTCTCCTCAAAAGAGGAAAACAGACCTTAGCCCAGCAGTGGAAAATTCACATTCGATTACTGTAAATTCCCATTTTTGTGGAAATTACTAAAATTACTATTTACGCCTCCAATTAAGCGTAAAGCTTGTGTTAGTAGAGGCGACGACTGTACCCCGAGAAATAATAATCGAACCAGCTATTTTTAATCGCTAGACAGCCCATGAACCACTACGCTATCAAAGCTTCATTTCAAAGAAACATTTATACTATGTATACTACTATATAAATCTATTGGCTGTCTGTAAATTTTTTTTCTCACCTAAAATTGTGATAAATAACCGTTTTATGATTGACTGTCTGTCTGTATGTCTTCTCATAACTCAAGAACGGCTTGACCAAACTTGATGAAAATTGGTACACACAAATAATATGTGATGGCGCAAATGTTAGACCATATATAAGATCGATAAACTCTACGGCATCTTATGAAAGTTAATTTCAAATCGTCAATAACTATCTCTTTACCAGTACCCATATGTGTGTGTGTGTGCGTGTGTTATTATAGTATTTACTTTATTAATTATACGCGGGTGAAGCCGCGGGGCACAGCTAGTAATAAATAATAACATAAGTAAATTAGTAACATTTATTTTATTTCTTTACGTCATTTATTTTGTTGTAAAACACAGCAGACATTCATTTATACGTGTGATAGCAGACGTACCGGTATCAATCAATAACTCAACGGGAGGAGGGTGAGAGGGCTGCGTTATGTGATAGCAACTTCGACCTTGACCCCTCGCCATTAAGGCTATAGTCGCATCTATTTATACCGCGAGACTAACGCTAACGATTGGTAAGCTGTTTTGTTTGGATCTTTTTGAAGTGAAACTTCTTTAGAATCGTTGATTTCAAACCGGATGCAACGGAAAAAACGACAAGAGACACAAATACAAAAATGTGTAGGATGAAGCCAGCAAAGAATGAGACTGAAAAATACATACTATTTTATATTATTTCTTTTGTCGATTTACTGAAGTTTCACTTCTATCGTGTGTGAATCGCACAAACACCTTTTTTTGTTTTTTCATTGAACTAGTCCGTTATGTTTTTTGTAGTGTTTATATTTTATTTCAAAAGAAAGTTTAATAGTAGTAACCGAAATGATATTTTAGTAAAAAAAAAATATACGACAGAGGGAAATATAAAACGTATACTTGATGTGTAATATGTTTCAACGATTTAGGCAAATCGCATTTAAAATATCCAATGCTTGCATGGATTCGAACTGGCGACATACATACAGATACGTGTTAAAAATAGTAAGCTACCCCAATTGGCCCAAACTAGTTTGTCTGTTTAGTACGAATTACGATACTTATATAATATATCACATGACTGCCTCGTTGGTCTAGTGGCTAGATATAAGGCCGCAGACTCGGTGGTCCTGGGTTTAATTCCCAGGTCGGGCCAATAAATAGTTGGGTTTTTCTGTCAGAAAATTCTCAGTAGCAGCCCGGAGTCTGGAAGTTCGAAGTGTGTACACTCCCGTCCCGCCTCGGAAAGTACGCCGTAAGAGAGTGCACCTGTGTTTGCGCACACACTTATGCACTATAATATCCTGCGCAGTTGGCTAATCTCTCTTGAGATTGGCCGCCGTGGCCGAAATCGGTCTGGAGTACCTTATATAATGTCCTGATGTTTTAATGACTAACTCATAAGAGTGCAGGTCCTAACGCTCTATGTCCAAAAGTTATGATTCACGTAGCTAAAATGTTATTCCGATTTTCTGCCAAGATATTAAAATCATCGCGGAGCTCCAAAATTTATAGTATCAGATTATATGAGCGAATGTACATTTTTCAGATTTTGACTTGTGTATACTCTTGTGCAATATAATATTTTGCAGTTGGCTTATCTTGAAAATTGGCGCTGTGGCCGAAAATGATATCTTCAATGAAATAATCACCGGTCAAGAATTCGCGAGAAATTTAAAATGTCAGCAAAGATTTATAAGAACTTTAGAAGTATAATTATAGATATCTTATATCCATCATTAATTAAATAATTAATTAAGCGTAATATTGTTGTACACAAAGATAAATTAATCAAAAATAGTTTTTGTGCACAATATAGCATTTTTATGCGCAATCGCTAATGGAATATGTAATTTCATGGTTTGTTTATATCCCTCCTTCTGTATATGTTTTACAACGGTATTTATTTCACAGACTATAATAATATACTGGGGCATTATTCACACACGGCCATCTGATCCCAAACAAGATGGATACCAGACAACTGATATACTTACATATACTACTTTTCTTTTGTAAATACATACTTATATAGATAATTACACCCAAAACTCAGGACAAACAGACATGTTAATGCACACAAATCGTGGGTGGGAATCGAACCCACGAACTGCGGCGCGAAAGGCAGATACTAAAGGCAGTCTACCAAACACGCCTACCGGCTCGTCAAAATCTCCTGACAAATGGACTAATCTCCGTCGATTAACTAATACTTATCATTATAACAATTGCTAATTAGAAGTAGAAAATTTAGAAGTTTACGCAGGCATATTGGTCTTTATGCTCTAAAAAAATGTTAATAAAAGACATGTAATTAATAATGTAGTATTAATTAATAGTTATCATTAAAGAAGAAATAATAACTTACGATATTACTTAGATATTGTTTCGATCTTCATTCGAATGTTAAACCAATAATGACAGAAAGGGAGAGACTATAACTTAAATTCCGCTAAGCAAGGTTTAATAAGACCGTTAATTACTAATTTAATTATTTATTTAATTAAGGAACTTCCAACAAAGGACACACACCCACAAGCACATTGACTAATGGAACAATATTATAAAAATAAACTAGCTGTGCTCCGGGGCTTCACCCGCGTATAATTAATAAAAATATAATGAATAAAACTCAGCTTAGAACCTTCCTCGATAAAAGGACTATACAACACAGAAATAATTTTCGAATTCGAACCAGTAGTTCCTGAGATTAGCCGGATCAAACAAACAAACTCCTCAGCTTTATATATTAGTACAGATGTGTGCTCCCTCAATTACAGGAGACCACATCAAAAAAAAATAAACAAAAAACATATTTAAACAAATAGTCTAAAATGGTAAACAATGGTAAAGGTTGTACTTACTCAATTTTGTTCCATCGTCTAAATGTAACGGAGTATAAAGGTCATCAGCACTGTCCAACGGGCTTTTCTCGCCGCCGAATTCATCCTCAAAACCTTCATTTAATAATCCACTGTGAACAAAAGTTTATAACATAAAATTTATACATTTTAAAAATGTCATCATAGTTTATTTTTCTTTTAATACTGCTTGCTGGTTTTCCTTTAAATAAGAAATCTCCTGTGGTCTAAGTTCTTCAATATTACTTTCACAGTTTAGTTTTAATGAGTACCTATCGACTTTTTTTTTTAGATAATAGGAAAGGCGGACAAACAAAAAGGCCACCTGATGGTAAGTGATCACCACTTCCATAAACAATTTAGTAAAATTTTAAAAATATTATCCCTTCCTGATATCACTATGCGCTACCAACTTTGAGAATTAATATGTAATGTCCCTCGAGCCCGTAATCACAGTGGATCACTCGTCCTTCAGAACGGGCCCACAATACTAATAGTCCGGGAGGTACTTTCGCATCCTCTTACAGCCAAACTCACCGCTTCGTTGGCAGCTGACGGAGGGCGATCGATCGGCGTAAAATTACTAAATAAACTTAAATGCAACACTACCTCCCAGACTACAAGTATTGCTATTTAGCGGCAGAATATTTGATGAGTGAGTGGTACCTACACAGACGAGCTTACACGAAGCCCTACCACCAAGTAACTAGTATATTTACTTTAAATTAATACACTGAATGCATTGTATTCTGGTAAACCAGTAATTTTGACTGTTGTTAAACTATTGGTCTTTATTACTTACAGCATTCATCCAACATGTTGGGAAAAATCTTATGATTTTTTATAACTAAAAAATAATACAATTGTCTTACGGAGGATTAAAGTGTGTTATTATCATATCCTACTAATATTATAAATGTATGCGAAATTGAGTTTGTTTCTTTGTTATACTACATAACTTACCTTGCATCGGCTATATTTTTGTCAATGATCTTATGAATGAAATAGCTTTTGCACTTCTTCTGAAATGTTTCCTGTAATACAAATAAATGATATAATAAACTATCATCTAAACTATTATTCGCGTCATTACTTTATAATACTTACAATAACTAAAACTTTATCAGCATTTTGGAAACAACATCGGACTGAGGTGACGTACAGCAGCCATGTGGGGCACCAGTGAAAAAATAGATAAGGAATACCGCAAGTCAGTATTGATAGAATGTGCATTAAAATCGTTCGCCATCTACATTTACGGTAACCATGTACAACCTGGAAGAGTAATAGTAGTTTTAACATTATAGTCATCGCATAGCTGTCGAAATTAAGCCATAAACATTATTGAATTTTGCACGTCACAAATATTTCTTATTTCTACACTCATTTTTAAAATTATTTTAATTTATAATAACACAAGCTTTTACACAGCAAATTTATTTTTTAGTACAACATTAGCTACCAAAGAATAAACTAAAATTGAAAATCGCTTGGCCAGCAGAGGAGAAAAGGATACTGAATTGTTAGGCAAACAAAATTATTGAGTTTCTTGACATTTATCGATATTTCGAAATATAGCTTTGCAATTTTGCATTAAATATGATCGCAAAATCTATTTCAGATTAGCTTATAGCCTAGAGTTTGGTGTCGAGAAAAAGAAATGAGCGAGTTTATACTAAATGCAACGCTTTGGTAGTACTGCACAATTCAAATGTACTTGTAAACCTATTTAAATAAAAATATTATTTTGATTTGATTTAAAATTATTAATTCATTTGCATACTTTTAACATTCATGTCATTATTGTAATTAAATATAACTGACACAATAAAAAATAAGAATCTTTCTCAACACTTGACTTATATCAATAATACTTCCTCATAAAGATAAAAATAGTAAATTATAATATTACATTATTAACAGATGTGATTATAATTATATATTCCATTTTATATTTATACTAATATCAGCAAACCTATATTATTAAGGGCAAATTAATAGATTACAGATTAGTAATGACTCTTTAAAGCAATAAAAACTTTTATGTTTTGATTAATGGCATAATTTATATCAATTATATAATTATGATTAGTACAGTTATTTACTTAAATATTATGTTTATTTATTGCATATTAAGGCATTTAAGTTACCAGCAAAGGGCAAGTGGTCGCCCTATTTATTACATTATGTTTAAGCTCCTTGCTAAATTGCTATGAATTGTTTTTTGTTATTGATTAAAAAAATATTTGATTATCAATGTGACCAGCTTAGAAAAATATTGATTTTTATTATCCAGTTATCTATGCACAGATTGGAACTTATTGATACTAAAATATTAATTTCAATTCAAAGAACATCAGATTTTAGAGATACCATACAAATTTTCTAACATAGTGAACAACAAGCAAATCAATTACATATTTATAACAATTGTTATAGTATTACAAACAAAAATACAAAAATTGGATATTTCTTAATATATAGTAACTTTACCTGGTCGAAGTCTGGATCTGTGTATATGTTTTGAACAGTGAATTTGTCTAGCGACACCCTACTCTGTACCGAGCTGTATTCAATCAACGGCTGAATTTCTTCCTCGTAATTCATGTTTATATGTTGTTTTATTATTACAGAGATAGTTTAAAATAAATGCTCAATACAAATGCACTTGTCACTTATGAGGTATTTAATTCACGGCATATTTGCAATGTATGTGGTTTTTATTTTTCAATTTGTGTTGTTTTAAATTTGATGACTTTTTAAAACATACTCGCTAACTGTTCATTTATCAAACAAAGACGGAAACATAACATATTTTGCTATTTATTTTCGGTCTTCGACCTTGCAGAGAGGCGATAGCTTCCGTTTTATAAAATAAAATAATGAAGTAATTATTTTAAAAATAAAAATGTGTCAAAGCTGTTACCGTAGCTAAGTTATCGAATCAGAACAAATTCCTTTTAGCTTACGAACAATAGTTGCACACCTAATGGTGTGATCGATAGAAACAAAAGCAAATCAAATTAAGTTAAAAAATATATTAAACGTTAAAATATTGTACTCTATTAATAATAAAATGTAATTACACCGTCACTTTCACTGTTATATTACACTTTTACCAAGATAGTAATTTTACAATTGAAACATACATAATTAATAGGTTTTCCGGACACAACTACCTCCCATCGAAGATGGAAAATTGTCACTAATTGATAATCAATAACTCGTTTCATTTGACATTTCAGACAGACTGATTTGACTGACCAAAGACAATATTTATCTAGAGAGAATTGTACAGCAACTAGTATTAATTTTTATTTGTATACAGTTAATGCTTTAATGTAAATAATTCTTAAGTTTATTTCTCATTCAAAACAGTTTTTTTAAATATTTGTTGTGAAATAAATCTTACCAAGTGACTGTCATCTAACGTTATTTGTTGTTCGATGCTAAGTGTCATAGTTTTTACAAAAAAACCTGAAACAAAACAAAAACATTAGCTACCTATATAATAAACTTACGGTTCACTCGGGGCTTATGCATTTTATTTTGCTCAGAAACATTAAAATTAAATTTCATGCTTCTTACGTCAAAAATGACGGATCTGCCGTACATACTTTCAACCCCTGTTTCACCCTCTTGCGAGATAGTTTTTAAGAAGCCCTGAAGCACGTATTTATTTATTTCTAACCAAAGGTTTTTATCTAAAATTTTATGCTTCTTACATGAATAATGACGGACTCGCGATACAAACTTAATTTCAACCCATATTTCACCTTATTGAGGGGGTAGATTTTCGAAAACCCTGAAATACGTATTTATCTATTTCTAACCAGAGACTTGTATATAAAATTTCGTGCTTCTTATAACCAAAATGACGGACCCGACATTTTCAAGTCTGTAACCCCAGTGGCTTAGGCTCTGCGTTAATGAGTCAGTCAGGACAAGTCTTTTTATATTTATATAGATGTAGACATAAATCCAATTATAAAATTTGTTATTAGTTTAGATTTACATTTTCCTCGTACATTTTAACCCGAAAAAACTGAAAATTATTATGTATTTTAAGGATAAATCCTTTACAATAAATTAAATTACATTTTATAATTTCAATTACACGAATTAATGAAATTTGCGCCATGGCTATTTTAGTCTTTGATAATTTTAGCACATTTTATTATCTTTGACATACATGTAATCTGTGCGAATGTCCATTTGACTCGTGTGGATGTCAAACTTGACATTAGTCACAACAAAGCTTTGATTCGAGTGCGTGCTGTTTTGTGATTGCGATTTTACAATTTTATTGTTCTACAAAGGCACATGATTGTTTTATAAATCTTACCTAGTAGTTTACTGTAGTAAATCAAAAACTCAGAAGGTTCGTGCCAGTAATTCACAAATCAAAGTAAGAAAAAACCTCAAAAAGAAAAATACCGAGTATTTAAAACACACTTATCCATAGTACAATTTTCTAACAATTGCCCAAAGTATATAATAAGTTATAACAAAACGTATTCACACGGATGTGCGTTATTATAAAGTATTTATCAACAGATTATGCGTTGTTAGCATTCGTGATCAAATTGTGAGAACATTTTTGTATATTTTGTTTCAGAGTGAAGTAAGTTAACAAACATGATAATACCGGTGCGCTGTTTTACTTGCGGGAAAGTTATAGGTAACAAATGGGAGGCGTATCTTGGTCTCTTGCAAGCTGAATATACAGAGGGGTAAGATTTTACCTACTAATAAGAATTGTTCATGATGCTGTTTGTTGGTAACAGTAGTGCTAGCAGTATTGGATCTTAGAGTCTTATTAGAGATTCTCTGAGTATTATTGAATTAATCTACTCCTGCTATCAGAGGTTGTAGAATTTAGTATTGTAGTAAGTCTATAAATGTCCCCATATTAGGCCAAAACCTGATCTTTTGAGCGGAAGTTTGAAGCTTATTCCATCACAAATGGAGTTTATTTCATCACCAGTTTTTATTTGGTGCACGTTTTTTGAGATAAAACTTATTTAATGAACTAAGATAAGATCATGAAATTATTTTGTATTGTTACAGTGACGCACTTGATGCACTCGGTTTGAAGAGATACTGCTGCCGTCGCATGCTTCTCGGTCACGTCGATTTAATTGAAAAACTACTCAATTATGCACCATTGGAAAAATAATTTTCATTATAGATTCTAGATAAGAAATTTTGTATATTTTTAATTTTAAGATAAAATAAATTTTTAAGACATACTGTTGTTTTTATATTTATGTGTATAAGATTCTGTAAAAATTGATTCATGATGACACAAGAAATGACTAGTATTTATAATTCGGTGTCTGCAACAAAAAAACAATTATACTGCAAAACCAGGCTTTTCACTTTCATTTCACTAAGTTTTTTTTGACGTGACAATGTCTAATAAATCGATGAACGCTGGCTGCATGCACGAAAAAGGATGACTCATTGTCCCGTTACGCTGATTGTATGCTTGCGCCGCATCTATCTGTTATGACGTTGACACGTTAAACTATCGTCCGTAAACCGACTTTACAGACAACCATTTTTTTTATTGTAAACGTGGACGATCATTTGGGCCACATAATGGTAAGTGGTCACCAACGCCCATAGACATTAGCACTGTATTAAATGTTAACCATCGCTTACATCACCAATGCGCCACCATCTTTGGGAACTAAGATGTTATGTCCCTGGTGCCTGTAATTACACTGGCTCACTCACCCTTCAAACCGAAACACAACTAGTGAGAATGTAGAAGTGTAATACACAAGTAAGTTAATAGATTCATTTAAAATTAATGAAGAAAAACTATTAGGTGCTTTTAAAATTTGTATGTATGTACATACTACTAACACGAAGTTGCGTGATCTATACAAATGATTGCGCAATTGATTTTACTCAGTTTTCTTAATAAATTCAGTTAAATCATTTGATCTTATTAAATTTATTTATATCTTATTAAAAACTACGGAAGTTTTTTCCCTAAAATTGTTTTTAATTTATTAGCGCTGCAAATTGTAATTAACATTAATATATGTATCTAAGAACGGGATCAACGTTGATTTTATTAATTGTAGTAATAAAATCGGCATAAACTTGACACCTTGACAGTTGATATTGTATTGAAACACGGTATCGATTTCAATCAGTACCGCGCACCACTTGAATCTTAATCGGTGTTTCATATAATTTCTGCTTCTTTCAAGCCTCACTTAAGTCCGGGAAAGTATTTCAATGACAATGTGTAAAATGTAATAAAGATAAACTCTATCTAATCTAGTTTCTCTTGTTTGTCTACGTTTATTAATACAAATACACTTCACGCAATGTTTTCATTCTATACTTTTTTAGATATACTTTATTGGTAAGTAAATATTGTACGCAGACATTTTTTGAAACGAAGTTCTATTTTGCGGCCTACAGTAGAGTGAAATGGTAGCTGTCCAAGGTCATGTCCAATAACGAAATAGCGTTATGCCTACTTTTAAAATGCTACAAAATGCGATGCGTCGTCGGGCGTATGTATGCAGTAGGTACTGCGCGAGCGCTTCTGAAGGTAGGAACTATGCCGAATATTTGAATGCCAAAGCACGCCAAACGATAGAGCGCGAACTGTATAGTGCGCCAACCATTTTATTATTAATTAAGTTAAATACTTAATATAACCAAACTCAATCAAAATAATTAATATTTAAAATACTTGCCTAACCATACGGAACACGACATTAACAAGTACTGCTGGTAAAAATTAAGAAATAATTCAATTAACATTTTCTTATAATTATTATTACTTGTTAATTGTTGTGTTTCGGATTGAAAGGTGAGTGAGCCAGTGTAATTACACTCACAAAGAACAATTTAGTTCCCAAGGTTGGTGGCGCATTGGCAATGGTTAACATTTCTTACAATACCAAACTGTGGGCGTAGGTGACAACTTACCATCAAGTTGCTCATATGCTAGTCCGCCAACCTATTCAATAGAAATAAAAAAAAAACTTTGATTAGAGAGTGTTGCATAAAGGAGGTTGAGGCGCTTTTCGGTGGGACAAAAACATAGTAATATAGTTAATTAAAATCTACATTTTAAAACAGGTTATGAGTCGAAAAAATATCGCAGAGAACTCAGTTTTATTTAAATTGCTAATTTTTAAATAATGAAAAAGAGTGTGCTAATATTGTAATGAGATGAATGACGATAAGCTAACGGATTACCTTGTGTCATTTTACCTGTTACACGATATGGCCGTCAGTAGGTATCATACTCACCTTGTGTTGATCTTTAGAATTTTAAATAAAATAAAAAAATGACGATTAATACTCATTGTGCTGTTTAAAATTATAAATATAGTAGGTATTTTTATGGTGCTAAGTCTTTATAAATATGTTTTTGACAAGTAATATTTTGTTTACAGACAAGTTTCTACTAATAGATAACACATAAAACAAGCCATAAAAATAAACAATAATATACTATTACAATATACAAAAATATAAATATTTTAATGACAAAGTTTGGAACGTAATCCACCACGCTCCTTCTATACGAGTTGATATTCGTCGTAGATTTTCACAAGCAACATGCAGGTGTCCTCATGACGTTGTCCTTCACCGCGGAGTTAAGATAAATTATAAACACAAATTAACCACATGAGAATTCAGTGATGCTTGACCGGGATTGAACTTAGATTTGTTGCAGTCTTGTAACAACTGAACCATCACGGCTCTAGGATAGGCCCAGCAGTGGGGCATTGACATTTTACAGGCTGTTATTTACTCAAGTTACGCTTCGCCGAACAATTTTATTTTTCGTGTGATCAATACCCTAGGCCTAGATTGATGAAGACAGAGCTGTGACGAATGGTACCTAGGATCTACCAAATTATTTTTATTATCTACATAATTATTATATTTATACAATATAAAACCATTTAAGCTAAAATTTTTATTATTTTATTTTAATTCAAGTCAATTATAAAATTTACGGCATCGCTTAGTTATAGTTCACCAAACGGACGGTTAAATTAAAAGTAGAACGTAAATAAATATATTAGACACAAATAATTGTAAGTAGACTTTGTATTTGTATATTAATTATGAATAATACCGTATGATACCAGTTCAAATTTGTATAATTTAATCATCATAACATTCCGTATAAACTACTAACTTCATATTATTTAAAAAAAAAACATTATACATTAGAAGTAGGTAGCGTTATGATTCTTCCGGCATATTTAAGGACAAAATAGAATTAACGAATATGGACATTAAGTATGAACTATTATTGAGATTAATTATCAAGTAATTATAAGGTATTACACATATTATAATCCAACAATATTTAAACAAATGAATACTTCTAAATCACTGCCACGGCCCTGCCACTGCGCTGGAAATATTACATTAAGCAAATGTGAGTGGGAATAGGTGTACTCTCTATTCCTTTTCTACTTTTGACGGTTCAATGGAACGATAATAATATTAATAAGATCAACGGATGTACGCGCTTTTTGAGGTAGAGGAGTGAAATACTGCCAAACTCATTCCGAGCTGATCTCTATATTCTTTAACTAAAGAATAACATAACTCTTTACTGGAATGGACAGACATACTTAACAATCGAACCTGGGAGACCGAGATATCAGGCCTTGCAACTAGCTACTAGAACTAGACCAACGTGATACTTAAATTGAAACCTGGACTAAATAACACACAATTGTGACATGACTTGGTTTTCGAAAGTTCTAGAAAAAATACATTAAATTATCCTTGTAATGTACGTTCGTGTTTTATATTACTCGTTTCATCATTGTTGCGTCTGTATGTATGTAGTTACCTACTTATTTTCCATAGAATTAGTTCAATGGTAAATGGTCGATTCAACTGTTCATATAATAGGTCTGTTAAACCCACAAACCACAACGGATTTTAGGTCTGAGGTTCGTCAATTGGCAAAAGTATAAAGTGAGTGAAGAAACAGAGAAAACAAACGTTACTGATAAATATTAATCAGATTAATAAACGGTTTCAAGGAGAGATTTTATTCTGTAATTGCAATAAAATTAATATTGTTATTTTACACGAAGATCTAAAGCATTTTGGATGTAAACGATACTAATGTTTAATTCTACATAAGAGATAAAACAATTTTTGATGACGTCTTCAACAACAATTCACAATTAACAATGAAGTTATAATAAAAACAAGTTTTAATAAATTACCAATGCTGCTATTTACCCCTAACTTCTAACAAAATCTATATGACTATTGTTAATAAGCATATAGATTTTGTTAGAAGTGGGAACGAAAAACTGCGACTTTTACATCTCTAGGCCGCGCTGAAGCGATTGTGCTTAAATAAGTTGAGATAGCCCAGAGGCTAATCTTAACAGAAAATTGTGGATACAAAACCTGGATAACGCTACTAAACGCATTTTAATATGCGTTAGAGCAACGAGATAGAATAAGCGGTTACAGTACTATACTTAAACTAGTAATAGGCTACGTGTTTCGTAACATACCAACATATTACAGTCTAACATAATCGCTGTTAAATGCTAAACCACGAATGACATCCCGATTTAATTCTACATACACAACAACAGTTACCACGCCTCAGTGATCAACAAAACGTAGAGTTTATAAAAGTTTGAAGGACATCGACAATGGATAGAAATCGTCTCCGTAACGAGCCCTTGAACCATATTTCGGATATCTGACATCGACTCCAAAAATAACAATAATTGTAAATACATTATCAACCACTCAACACATTCGTACCTACATATTGATGAGTAGAAAATAGTAAGTTAATTATCGAATTATAGAAGAATACGCAATTATTTTTTTACTTTTTAGTGCATATTAATTTGTTTTTCCTATGAAGTCGGTTTTTGTTTTGTTAATTTTTTTATTTATTAGAGACATTGTTTGGAAGAAAAGATGCCAACAATGTTTGTATGTGTTAGTGTGGATAAAATGTTCTCATGCTTACATCAGTGTAATTAAATTTTGTAGTATTACTGAATATACATATCTAAGATATGACTAAGGGAATTGCAAAATTACATTTGTTGCAATAAGCTGTGACTACCCACGACTTCGCTGCATGTAATATGGGCAGGATTTTAATGGGACTTGTTTTTTATATTATTCGTAACGTTTAAATTCTGGATGAGTGTAAGCTGATTTACATATAGTAGCTGTATATAAAAAGCAATTTTTAGATGGTATTTTAAATGTAACGAAGGCGTTCTAAATATGACAGAAAGACATTACACCGAAAATGTTGAAAAATTTGTCTATAAAAAGCATGGTTTTGTATGTTAGGTATGTTTTATTTGGATTTAACTGCATTTGGATTAAACTGATTATTAAAGTTTAAAATATACAAGTGCTGTTAAATTTTATTGGATTTGGATTGGATCATGGATTTTTTTATGAATCGTCAATAACCTATAAAATGCAGAAAATGCAGTTCTTTTTCATGTATAATGGTAGCAATCAAAATAATGTCTATTATTATATATAAAGAACATAGGATAGGTAGCGATAAGGGCTCACAGCATACGAATCGTGATTATCGAAAAGCTGACTGGGCGCATTCAGTAGGTAGTAGGTACCGCTGCATTTAATGTAATAATAAAATAAGTAGATAGAGAACAAAGATACATAATATGTGTACAAGCGCTGCTGTGCTTTGGTTATCATGTCTTATGTAGATATGTATAAAAGCGATTATTTCCATTTATCCTAAATGGAACATAATTTTATTTGTGATCTTAGACTATAAAGGTAACCGACGAATTCTAACTAGTAGCCTGATTATGGTTCAACAATCGAAAATCAAATACAAATTTATTTAATATAATTAGAGTTATCTTCTAAGTAAATAAATTTGTATTTGATTTTCGATTAACTTTGGTGGCATTCCATTAACTTTGGTAATCAAAGTAGAAACTGTCGTAGTTTTGGAAAATAAACTACGGATATTTATAACGAACCGGTGAAAGAAACTCGTGAGGGCTATTTGAACATTACATGCAGTACCTATTATATATTAGATAATTTATATTTGTAAAAACAGCTACGTTTGTGATTGCATATTACTCTATACATTTCACAATTACCCATAAATATTTGCGGTTACAATTTTATATTAGTCTATTGTTTTGGCTGTCGATTGTGCGAAATATATAAAGTAATTTCGTCATTGATGTCGGTTCATAATATATTACGTTAACCGAAACAATAGACGAGATACACAAAAGACAGATTATTTAATAAAAACATGTTGTTATATTGTTATCATTTTATATCATGAATGCTTATAATTGTATTATTATTATTACTTTATTTATAGTATAGGTAGGCGGGCGAACATATGAACCACCTGATGGTAAGTGGTCACCAACGCCCATAGACATTGGTGTTGCAAGAAATGTTAACCACCGCTTCCACCGCCAACGTGCCCCCAATCTTGGAAACTATGATGTTATGTCAAAATACGGGATTGTACGATTTACACGTTTTTAGTGATTTTCTGTTTTTTTTTTACACTTATCCATAAGCATTATCTTGAATTCGAAAGTTTCCGGCGCAAGTTCATTGGCTAACTGTGATTTATTTCAAGGTTGTGGAGCATCGATTTATATATAATTTCTTACCAAATCCCAAGGTTATGTTTACTACATTGTACTACATAAGGTAGTTGAAATTTTCAATAAGTAACTACTTTAGTCGACAATAATATTATTTTTTTAACTCGGCATACTTCAATTCGTTTACAATTATTGCTATATTCATACCATACCCTTTGTCTACACTAGCGCCAATTTGCAGCTTACAGCTGGATACTTTTTTAAGTTTTTTACCATAAGAGATGATTCTCCTTACCTTTACCCTCCATACTTCTTCGATAGGAATAGACTATAGAATACTAACTGTCAAATTGACAGTTCCAAATACGTAAATATACGTCCTCGAGTTAGAAGTAACTTATTATAATACAATGTATCAATAGATATTACGTAATAAACAATGGTGGTGCGTATTGATTTCATTTTAATGAGTTAATTATAAATACGCACGACTCACATTTGTAATAATACTGTTAGATAACATCTACGTATAGAATAAATTAATCAGAGAAAAATGTATATCGCCTACTTTCTAATCGGTTCTGTAAATGTTTCTTTATAAAATAATCTGTTGGTCAATATTATGCATACGAGGCATTGTGTATAATTGAAAATTTATAAAAATCTATGTTGTCTATGAATGAAATCTATATTGTCTATTTAAAATTCATATTTAGGATAGGATCTCTTTGGGTAGGTACATCCTCACCATATATTTAGTAAGATTAAAAGAAGTCATTCCTGTTCGTAGTATTTAATATTACAGATGTGTAACACAAACACATTTTCATATAACAAGTATTGTTAAATTTTATTGATAAAAGAAACATTATGACGTATCTCAACTACCTTGCAGGTAAAACCACTTAAAAAAATGACAGATAAGTAAGAAAAAGCAAAAAATTCTTGCATTTTAAAAATGTTTTTAAAAAAATCACAATATTATCATTCAACATTAATATTATTATGTTAAACAAATTCGACTCATATATAAAACTAGCTGTTCCCCGAGAAATGGTAAATGGGCCATCTGATGGTATGTGGTCACCACCAAATCTAGGCATTGCCGCTGTGGGAAATATTAACCATTCCCTTTCCTAACTGCGTAACCAACTTTGGGAAATATGAAATTGTGCCCCTTGTGCCTGTTATTACACTGGTACACTCAATCTTCCAACTGTTACACAACAAACTAAGTAGTGCTGCTCAGCAGTAGTATAATGATAAGTTCGAGGTAGCTACCTAGATGAGACTGCACAAAGCCTACCAAGTAATTATGATGAGCGAATTTAGTCGTGGTAACATAACAAACAGGCAGACAGCCTTGCAGTTATACCATTAATCTTATTTATCTGCCAAACTAAGAACTATTGTCGCGTAGTTCATTTTTATTAAAGAAAATATTTTTTTATATTAATTTCATAAGAACAGATATTTATAGATAAGTAAATTGCATAATAAGTAAAAATAAACGATAAGCGGCACACTTTTTTACGACTATCTGTTGGTGTTAACGACTTTTTAATAAATAACCTAAAAAGATAATAATTACTTAGTAGGGATACAAACTTACTTTTTCTTTAAATTATTGTTTTTGTGTTGTATATATATATATATATATATATATACATATTTAAGTATTCATAATCGCGTAGTCGTTTGGAGAATTTTTTTTGCAATTGCAAGGGGATATTTTTTAAAAATATATGTGAGTTATTATTAGATGATATTATATGTGAGAATTTGAAATGGCATTTTATATCTCAATCTGTCAAAAAATATAACAATAAAAAATATATATATAAGATATACTAGCATTATATATATACTAGCATTCATGCCACCATTCCACGCGGTCACGACTTGTATCATAATTATTTTTAAATGTTATTTGTATTTAATAAGATATACTAATACATATTTTGTTAATGTAATTTTCCTGTAATGTGTAAATATACTAAGTGTTAAAAGAGGTCAAAATCTATACGATCTGCTCGGAATAAGAGACAGGTAGTAACAATAAATGGACGATAAATCACATCCAAACAGTCAAGAGGGCGTGCAAGGTCTAGTTGGGATCCCTCGCCAATTTAACCGTCTGCCATGAGACTGGGATCGTGGAAATGCCGTATCTATCTCATATTCATCATTTAAAATTAAGTAAACGAATACATTTTATGTGTCGTATGTATCTTTACATATATCGTGTGTATATATTACATATATCGTGTGTATCTTTACAGAACAATTTTGATAAAAGTTTACAAAAACGACACTTCATGTTATAATCTTATTGTCATACAAAAACAAATATTTTATTTACATTAAAACCAAAGATTTAAAATTTTTTTTTAAAAAAATATCTTATTGTTAATATGTGTTGTGCATAAAATGTAATTTCTTTGGATGTAATGGTATTGAATTTTTCAATAGTTATGTTATTGAATTTGACACAATTATTTTTCTTGTCATAATGATGTTTAAATGTACTCCTGCACTTGTTTAACTTGTTACATTTCACTGACATTTTTTTCCACATTTTATTTTAATTACTTAATTTTACTATTTACTGGGTTGTGCGACCTATTATTATTTGCTATGAATATGATCAAATGTGTTTCACATAATTTTAAATTGTTATAGTCATATTTTATTGTTTGATTATTTGTATTTTACTTAAATAATTTATGAACTAAAATAAATACCATTTATTTGTTTCCCAAACAAAATAAATTACATTAATATACGTATTGAAGAACTTTCTACTCAAAGAGGAGAAGAGGCCTTAGCCAGCAGTGGGACATTCAGAGACTGCTTTATTATTAAAAAAAAACTAAATGATGGTGATGTCACTAAAATTGTATGGAATATTTTAGCTCAATCGGTTGAGTGCGACTGGTTTTAAAATCCAGTCGTAAGGTTTGATCCACATATACTAGCACGTAAAGTTATATAAAAGCTTCTGAAAATATATAATTAATCTTTATTAATCCTACATGACTTTGCTTAGATAAATTTAAATTAGAAATTTTATATGTTTTAAGTTTATTTGACATACATATTGATTGACTTTAAGAAAATGTATAAATGATCCAAGTCAAGGAAGAAGTCGCAAATATAATAAGTTAAGACCAGACCGACCCGACAGAGCTATCGAAATGTTACAAAATTAGAATCTAATTAGAAATTGGCAATTTAAATATGACATAAACCAAAACAAAAGAAGAGATAAACTAAAAGATACCAAACAAGTCTATTCATGTCTGATTATTTAATAAAAAAACCTGTTATGTCTATGGTTGTTACCTAAAACATTCTTGTTGTCTGTGGTCCCAATTCAAAGACTGTTGACATGTTATTATAATGCTATCTCATGCATGCATATAATTGAATTCGGAATAAGAATTTCCGCTCTTAGATTATTTTTAAACTAATACCCCGTTACTTTGAGGAAATCCGCTTAGTCGAAGGAAGAAAATAATTTTGCAAAGTGCAGTTATTATGAATCTGTACGACGCATATCGTAGTGGGTGTCTTTCAGTAATATTACGAGCTATTCTATTCTCTTAAGATGTAAATCAGTTTTTTTAACCATTTTACAACAAATTTTGTTCCTCATTCTTATTATTATTGAATAGTCTATATGATTAGTATATATCGAAATAATTCTATTTTTATGCTTTATCAAATAAAATCAACATAAGAAAACTTTGTTACTATATCAAGCAACGCGCTATCAGCTAGTTTAATTTATATAAGCAGTAGCGAATATAGATTAACGTCAAATTATCGAATATGTCATTCGGAAGTAGGTAGATATAGTATAGGTATAGCGCCAAATGGCAAGGCTCGTCAAAATACTGCTGAATATTTAAAGCGAGAATAAAATTAAGCTTATTTCTTTTAATTGATAAAAATGGTGGTTATATAGACATTATTTAGATTAGATTTAGATTTAGAACTCAATTCAATCATATAATCTAGGTCCAATAACCCTGCTATATGTATTACAAACAGTTATTGAATAATACATTATTTACAACTAACTGTCCCGCAGTTTCACCCGCGTATAATTCATAAAAATATAATAAATAAAAATCAGCCTAGAACCTTCCTCGATAAATTGACTTAACAACAAATTGACAACACAAAAATATTTTTTAAATTCGAAAAAGTAGTTCATGAGATTAGCCGGATCAAACAATCAAACTCATCAGCTTTATATATTAGTATAGATACTAGATTAATCCACCGAACTACTCATATTTACTTATATTTGATAGACAACTTCGCCAACATTCAAGTCGCCATTTTTTGTGACTATATAATAAAAATAATTGATTATTCAAAATCGCAGTCTATTATATCGCCTCGTTTTAATGTCAAGATTGTTTATTTGTGTTTAAGATTCTCGTGGTTGGAATATCCTACAATAATTTATACGTATATTGTGCTTGGAAATAATGACCAAATAATACAGCTTGAATAGAGTAAATTGTCCATATTTATACTAGAGAAAAGAGAAAGAAAACGCAGGATCGACTTCTTCTTCTTCTTGGTCCTCGGCCCTCGCCTTATCCCGTTACGCGGGGTCAGCTTTCTTTATCATGCGCCACGTAGATCGTTCGTTCGCGTCCTCATCGGTGAGGCCGAGGCATTTCATTTCCCTTAGGACGTTTGTCATCCAAGTAGTTTGGGGTCCTCCCCTGCCCCTCTTTCTTGTAGCCATGAAAATACACTTTTTCACCAAGTATCGTATTGTCGGGCCTACGCATTACGTGTCTATACCATCTCAGCCGTGATTCTGATATTTTGTCGGGTATGGATGCAACTTAGTGCTTTAAAATAAAGTGAAACACAGGATCGACCATACTTAAATAATTTTAATGTTTAGTGGTTACAAATGTCGACGTAAGTTTATTTTTTGCTCACTGAGTAACAATCTTAATATTAAATAATATTCAACGATTATTTGCAAATATATTTTTCTAGAACGCAGCAGTTTTATTTATCAGTTTTAATTGTTCTATAGATTAATAATAACCATTGCATGATTAAGTCATTGTCTGAGTTTTCTATTTAAACACGATCTATTATACGTTCCACTTTTCTTTGTTTTACTTTAACTATTGCTGTTTCGACGAAAGGCATAAATCAATACCTATTCTACGTACTCCGTTTTTGACGTGACAACGTCTAATAAATCGATGAACGCTGGCTGCATGCAAGAAAAAGGATGACTCATTGTCCCATTGCGCTCATTGTCCCGTTACGTTGATTGTACACTTGCGCCGCATCTATCTCTCTTTCACTCGATTGGCCTATGAGTCCAAATAAAAGTAAATTTATCAATTAAATTGTAGATTTCATTTCACTCCTTCTTTATATCCATACAGAATAATGATAATTCAATAAAAATGATTCAATTTTATTCATTAAAGTTTTTGTTATGACGTTGTCACGTTAAACTATCGTCCGTAAACCGACTTTACAGACAACCATTTTTTTACTAGTATCCGAAATAAGACTGGTGTTATCTATTCATTTATTGTACTTTATAATCAAATGTATTTTTGTATAAACTATGGAGATTATTTGTATTTTTTTTTTATTAAAAAGTGGAAGAATATCGAGAACTGTAATCGCGCACATACTTGTACAATTTTGTGTCATGCGTAGTTGGCTAGTCTTCCTTGTAAGCGACCGCTTTGACTGGAATTAGTCCTACACACAAACATGAAGTGGGAGAATATCAGAATACCCACTAAAAACCAGGGATATCCTCTCCGTCTGGTCAGGGGGCGCCACAGGATCGCTTGCGCATGCTACCGTGTTGACCAACAAACCAAAGTGCGGCAAATGTACAATATTATTTAGTCGTGATTAATTAATATAATCTCATTATCTAAATACATCTATTTGTTTACCATGACGTCACAAGTAAAGCATCATGGCTGACAGGCGTCTTCTCATTTAATGTGTCAAGCGACATAGTGATTTGTTTTAAGAACAAAAGAATGCATACAACATTGCAACCGTAGCTAAAGTCGCATTTCAAAAGACTACACAACGTTGTAAATGCAACAAATTATGTGCAATGGTTGTTTTATTGCAGACTAACGACTCGCGCGACTTCGTACGTGGTTTACATAAGTACTTGAACACGTTTTTATAATTTGACCACATATAAGTAATTGGTGATTACTTTTATAAATGTTGGTGTTATTGAGACTTCGGCAATGATTCATCGAAAAGCAACAAAGTTGTCACAGTAAATTAAGTCAGACAGGATGGTGAAAGTAATCCAGGTCGGGTTCGGGCATCAAAATCAGCCGGGGATTTTATCATAGATATATATATAGATAGCTTCCAGGTTATTTCGTTAATATCTAAAAGGTCAGGTCTCCATATTCGTCATGTTTCCTCAGGATGTTGTTTTTCACCACTGAGCACCAGGTGAATTATAAACACAAAAATAAGCCCATAAAAACTATGGTGTCCCCCAAGATTAGGGTACAAATCTTCGATATTAGATCTTATTCTTACAAAAAATCAGTAGTTTTCAAATTTTTATTTAAGGATAAAAGCCGTTTCTTTTGCATCTTGAAAAACATCATAAAAATGGCAATTTTACCGAGTCTACTAGTATAATTAAAGAGCAATACTCATAAAAAGTAGGTACTTACGGTACTCTGAAGCACCTCTTCTTAAGAACTAAGGAAAGTCCCGTTTTGTTTAACTTATATTCTCATACGATTCTCAATAATTTCTGTACATTTTTGGTATGCATGTCATTATATTTAAAAATATTAGAGTGAGTATGACATCACCATTAGGATATTGACATAAATTAAAGTTTCTATATTCTGTACATATATTAATCATGTTGGACTTCATAAATAATACTTTTGTTCCGTTTGCAGTTGAAACGCTTGGAACTTGGAGTAATAGTGCAAAAACATTCATCAAAAATATTACAACTACGTCTATTGCCTCTACTGGTGACAGGAGGGCTGGTTTTTCGCCCAGAGAATCGGAATTGCGATTCAAAAGGATAATGCTGCTAACATTCTTCCCACCATTCCACGCGGTCACGATTTGTAAAGTAAATATTTTTAATTGCACCCTGTTTTCATGTAAATAAAGGTTAAAATAGTTTTCTTTATTAATATCATTAAACATATGGTAACATTTGGATCGATTCAATTTTCGCCCAGAGAATCGGAACTACATTGCAACAACAGTTACACCAGCTACATGAAATGACTAATTAGGTTAACTGACCCAATCGTTGGCACTCACCCATTTACTTATCAATTAACGTTATCAATCTCAAATAATGAAAATATACTCCATTCGAGTAGGTTCTTAGAAGTACTTTTGAATCATAAAAATAAATAAGTAAGCATATCATAAACTTAAAGTTTTCATAGGATAAAAAGAATGATTATTTGTTGTTGTATATGGGATGGGAGGGTAATCAACATTTACCATAATTTAGCAAAATAAACAATTTTGGGTGGAAACGGGTTAGTTATGTAGATTCTTCATTTCGACCAAGATTAAGGAACAGGCAAGAAGCTCAACATATAACAGGACTTATGAACTGATTTAATAATGAATATTATTAATAATAAATATAATATCTAATTACATGGAAATAAAAAAGAAACACATTTTTATTTTATTATCGTGTTATATGTTAGAAGTCACGTCACTTGCAACGCGTCATAAACGTGCATAATATAACAAGCGTGTATTGTGTTGTTATGTTATGAATTAGCTTGCTATAGTATAGCCTATTCCAACCACAACAGGAATAAACAAATACAAATAAACAAATTTGACACCGGATTAATGCGATATAATTGGTCATCGATACCAATTGACGTGATGTCATTGGTCGACATCTTGAATCTATGATATCCATATTAAAAGATGGCGTTTTCAATGTCCGCGATATTGTATTCGGAATTTTGGAGTTAAATTAATGTGGTTATAAATAGTCAATTGGAGTAGTGTTGTATTATGAATAAGGGTAAATTAATCAAGAACTGTTTACAGTGCATAATATAGTTTCTTTATTGCAACGGTCTCATACAAAGGTACGCGACCGTTGGTTGAGAGACAATCAGGGGTTTGGTACCACATTATATATTTTCATAATGATCACTCGAGTAGTCAAGATGGGAACGCGTAAACACTAACAAACAGACAAACACATTTATATTATTAGTTACGATGTCATAATACAAATATTGTCAATGTTGTCATTCTCCATTCAGTTAACGAGATTATTAAGAAAATCCCGTTCACCGTTCACTCCGTTTCATTCAGGATCATAAGTAGATGGCGACCTCAATCTGTCAAATTCGAATCTCATTAAAGCATACGGTAATCTTAAGGTACCTAATATATCATTCGACTTTCCCTTCACGAGAGTTAGCCTGTCCATGTTTTTGAAGTTACTATTCTTTGAACTGACTTTCACTCGGTGGTAGAGCTTTGTGCAAGCTCGTCTGGGTAGGTACTACCCACTCATCAGATATTCTACCGCAAAACAGCAGTACTTGATATTGTTGTGTTCCGTTTGAAGGGTGAGTGAGCCAGTGTTATTACAGGCACAAAGGACATAACTTCTAAATTCCCAAGTTTGTTGGCGCATAGGCGATGTAAGCGATTGCCAATGTCTATGGGCGTTGGTGACCACTTACCATCAGGTGGCCAATACGCTCGTCTGCCTTCCTATGCAATAAAAAAAACACGATGAGTATTTCAATTTGTGTCTGTGTGTAAAAATTTTAACCAACCGGTCGATACAGGCTTTACTGTGCTAAATAGAGGTTCGATGCCCTACACAACATTTACATACTTATTATAAGCATATATAATATGTATGTGTGAGTGAAGAGCGATTTATTAATCGGTATTTTAGTTTTACTAAACTTATGCGGGTATATCATACCTTTGGAAAATAGTAACTATATGAATGCAATATGTATATTAAAATATTTACCTACTTGATTCTCGGCTTAAAAAGCTTTAGGAGAATTCATTAATTTAAAAAAAATATTAATAAAATTTAAAGGTATAATTTAGGTATAGCATTTCGAATCTGATTGACAAGATTCTTACAAAAATAAACTTCAATATTTAAATACGAAAGTAACTCAGTAAGTCTGTGTCAGTCTGTTACACTTTCATGGTTAACGATAATCCCACTGAACCGATATTGATGAAATTAGGCTTCTTTTTTATACGCCCCCCCTTGCCTAACACGCTGAAAACCAGTAAAAAATATCACATAAGTTTCTTTAAAATAATGAAATCGTACTTTGATTAAAATTTAGCGCAATTAGATAGTAATTATAACAAGTTTGAGGCATTCTGAGCAATAAATACAGAAACGATTCTAGTTTAGAAGTTGTTTACTACCGGGGTTTCAGTGCAAAATCCGCTTCGTGTTTGCACTTGTGTTTAGCCTCATGTCGCAAATTGAAGACATTGCCGACAGAATAATAAGACTTAAGCCGGAATAAGCAACGGAAAATGTACCAGACCACAGATATAATATATAAATACTAAGGCAAAGACAAACAAGTTCTTTACCTTATTCTTCTCTGTTTATGAATCGTATTTCGTATTTTTTTTTGGTATTTGGCAGATGTAAATTAGTTTTAGCGCTATCAAAAAATTTTGAACTATGAAATCAATAATTATTTTCCCTTAATTTTAAATAATAATTAAGGCCGACAACAATGGCCCAAAAGCTCATGAACGAAATACCTACGTCATAGTTATAATATGACGTAGGTCTTTTGTAGGTCGAATTATTTTTTTGCCCAATCGCACAGCTTGGAATATTTAACTACTGTGAATCACACAAGACACAACGACAAATATGGAAGACGATGTAATTAAAATATCTATTGTTACTGATTGCTATCGAAACAGAAACGTTGTTTTGTTAGTTAGTAAGGATTTTTTAAGAGTTCATTCCGATCAAGTAAATTGTCACCCAATGGTCGATAAAATGCTGCTGATATGTAGTTTTGCTTTTGCTCGAATGACAATAAAAAAATAAGTTCAACATATTGTACGTTACTTAATAATAAAAGATTAACACAGTTCGTGTTTAGGGCAACTAATATGACGCTTACGCGTAGTATTAGGTTTTAAAAATAACTATCCTCACCGGATAGTAATAGTTGAGCGAGGCAGCAGGGATTATCGTCGTAGTCAAACTGGGGTACGGAAGATCTGTGTCAAGTTCACAGACCGAATGGGTCGAGGACCCCGAATTTTTAAGGTCACATTAGATCATCTTAGTGTCTATAGAAACAACGATTAGGAAGTAAAAAGTACAGGAACACGTTTTGATTAATTTTTTCTTGTTTATTATTTATGTTAACAGGATGACTAATAAATTACCAATCTATACTAATATATAAAACTAAAGAGTTTGTTTGTTTGATCCGGCTAATCTCAGAAACTACTGATTCGAATTTAAAAATTATTTTTTTATTGTATAGTCCTTTTATCAAGTTCTAGGCTTATTTTTATTCATTATATTTTTATTAATTATACGCGGGTTAAAACGCGGTACACTAGCTGTGTAACGTACAATATAAACCTAAGAACGATCACATTTAAAAGAAACAGCTCTCGATCCAATGTGGTTGGAGACGACAAGATTAACGCCAATTCGTTATGTACAATAGACATACATAGTCTTTTTATCATACCATGCATTTTATTTATTTTATATACCGCAAAAGCGTTGGCTATGCATATTTGGATCTTTAAATGTCATACTCAATTGGGCCTAAGCCACAGCATCGAGGTCTGCTACTTAAGAATCAAGCGGCTATTGCAGATGTCGTAATAAGTTAAGACTATCTTTGTGTATGTTTATAAATTTGTTGTTTTCTTATAGTTATTATTTAATGTTTAATTTCCGTTTGTGTTTTATTAATACATTGTTTTTTTCCGTTCAATTATAAGTTTATGTTTGCAGTGTTTGTTTGGTCTGAATAAATGTTTTCTTATTGTTATATTTCGTCTTCTTCTTTTCAATATTTGTGTTTTAATTGAATATTGGTTTTAAAGTTGTTGGTTAAATTTTACTTATTCTTTTTTTTACAAATGTATGCTAAATATGTATATTAAATCTAGTTTTTATAACTAAAAATTATTGCAGGTATAAATGATGACGCTTGGTTCAAATTGGTATGGCATTGATATGGTAATTTGTAGTCAATGTACGCGAGAAAAAAAAACCGTTTACAAACAAACTGTGTGTAGTGCATAATATAGCAGTTCTATTATCAAATCGCATGTTTCGTAAATCTAAGTTATGATCAAACTTATAACACGCATGAAACGTAGAACATATTCCTTTTTTTAAATCAATTTAAAAGGTTTACTGGTTTAATCCATTAAATTTTCGTGTCGCCATATTTCGTTATGATTGGTTGAAGATATCGGAAAAAGTCGTATCGGCTGGGTTACTGGCGAGCGACACGTGAAGCAAAATGTTATTTATTTGGTGGTCTAGGTACCACCCTTTTCTCAGATATTCTATCGTCAAAACTCAAATAGTAATAAGGGAAATAAACTGTGTAACTTCAGGCAATCGCCGATGTCTATGGACGGTGGTGACCACAGTGCATCAGGTGGTCCATCTGCCAGTCCGCCTACCTTTTCTTCGAAATGTATTACGACACCCATATAAAGCCGTGACAAGTATTATATTTTATTCTTACCTTTTAAGAACAATACTCCACACTGAAGGAGAAAAGTGAAAGTTTTTATGCGTAACACGTCTTTAGAAGAGATTGATTACGAAATTATGGATTCGGTGCCTTAAACGATTTAAATCAGTTGTAACAGTTGTTATTTTTAGATAGAACCAAATATTATAATAAAATAATGTATTTATTTTTAAAGCATGTAAAGATTTCATTTTCTTTTTATTTTATCTGTTTCGTCTCCTGGTTTGTCACACAGCTACTTAAACTAGCACGTGGCGTGATGTGTTTTTTTTATATTTGTTTAACTGCCTCGTTGGTCTAGTGGCTACATGTAAGGCCGCAGACACTTAATCCCAGGTCGGGGCAGTAAAATGTTAATAAAATTTTCAGTCGAAAATTGTCAGCAGCAGCCCGGAGTCTGGAAGTTGGTAGTGTGTACACTTCCGTGCCTCGGAAAGCACGTAAAGCCGTTTGTCCTGCGCCTGAACTCTTTCCGGTCGTGTCGGGTTGCCGTCTTATCTAGTTATGAGAGCTAGGGAATAGAGAGTGCACCTGTGTTTGCGCTCTCTCTTGATATTGGCCGCCGTGGCCAAATCGGTCAGGAGGACCATTATTATATTTATTTAATATTATTAACTCAGTGCTTATCTAGTTTTAAGATCATAAGTTGCGTGTTCTCCTAATATTCCCTGGGGGTTGGCAATTTGGTTAGTTTTGTGGTCGCGTTCTTTGTCACCCCACACTTCCAAGTTTACAACGTGAGCCCGATTATCAAAAGGTTCAAGGATTAGAGGATTTAATGTTATTAAATCCCCTGGTTCAACAGAGCCTTGACCTCATCTGTATAACTCTTTGTATCAGAATTCCGTTTTAGACTGCAAACGTATTTAGTGTAACAAAAATATTTAATCCTTTTTTTAACTCCCGGCGACATTCGTGTAGAATTTTACATAAAATTGCAGCAATCGTAAAGAAAATTACCGTGTTTTAGGATTTAAAATACTCGGTTTACTTTGTAATAGTAGTGTTTATGTGATGACGTAATTGAAGTAATGACGTCAAGTAAGTCAGTATTATTATTCGAAGCCAAACCAATAAAAGTAATCGTCAATACACTCACCGGGCAAAAGCCCGGTTATTCTTTTGATAACAAGATATGGATTTTAGTTTCCATTACGCTGGTCCAATAACGTGCGTGGATAAACACCTGACAGGATCGCGTCCGATAGATGAAAGTTTCATTACGATGTTTTTCTTTGCACACACAAACACAAATGAAGTGCGAGAACCTCATTGACAAGCTTGCCCGTCTTTGAACTCGCACCATACGGTTCACTGCTAATGAGCCATCTCGGCTTGTAAGTTTCTATCTATCTGAAAATCCGCAAATATTATTTACATTTATAAAATAATTAAATAGGTTTTAAAAATATTCAGATGATGAACATATCAGATGCTCATTATCATCGGGATCAACACAGAATTTCAAATAACTCATAATATACCGTTAAGGTGTTATATAGAACTATATTCATCGCAATAAACGCAAACAAAATTGTCCCAGGATATTCATTTATTTATTATTTACTTCAAATTGAAAAAAAAATATTTGTTTTCGATTTGTCCTTGAAAATAAAATTTGCAGGTATTCTGAATGGCACTTTCGTTATAAACGCATCTAACGCAAAACTGACATCCCTGAGAAGAACCAAAGAAAAAAATATAATCATAGAAAAAATAATTATATTTTAATAAAAATTATTAAGCACGTCATAATTTATTTTGAACTGTAAATAGCGCAGGTGATCTGTTTATGGATAACAATAGAAAAGGTGTTAGCGTTACCATAGACAATTGAGCTGAACGTTGATCTTTACATGTGTGTATAATTACTTAATCATTCAAACACGAGTATTGTATTTTTTTATTATAAGAAGGATTCTTCTTTCAGTAAATATATAATATCATTGTATAATGATGAGGCAGTACAAGGCCATACCTTGTACAACTAAGTGGCCTTATAATTAAAAAAATACATTTACATTGACTTTAAAAACGTCATGTGTTCTTGTTTTGTTGAAATGTTGTTTTAGAGAGATGTAACATAACGTTACACAACATTTTCGTTAGGATAACTTTCGTTTTGGACTCGGCCTTATATCACTCAATTACCATAAAACATAGTTTATAAGCTTGTCTTAAATTTAGCAGATTTAAACGTATTTTTGCTCGAAATTCTAATGATGCTAATTAAAAATTTCGTTCGGCAATTTGAACAGACACATGACTCAAGATCGGAATAAAATTATAGCCCAACCTTGTATTTAATGTCGTATTTAAAGTATAACTCTTATTACGATATGATTATTATAAAACAAGAAAACATATTTAATGATTGTTTAAGTGTTTTAGAAATAACAAATACCTATGCAATAAATAATACTCTATTTGATTTCAAATAGTAGTACTAAATACACATATCAGTAATAAAACAAGAAACATTAAATAAATACATATTATATAGTTTTATTTTAGAAACTTTTTTTGTTAAATCTATCTGTGTCGAAATGAGTCGAGATGGCCGTGAATGAGTCGTGAATATTAACCGATGACCGTGGGTTCAAGTCCGGGTAAACACCACTGAATTTTCAAGAGCTTAATTTATGTTTATAATTAATCTCGTGCTTGACGATGAAGGAAACATTCTGCAGAAACCTGCATGCGTCTAATTTCAATGAAATTCTGGCACATATGTACTCCACCAACACGCGTTGAACGTGGTGGAATTAGCTACAAGTCTCCTCAAAAAAGGACACGAGGCAGTGGGGAGTGCACTTGCGCACATTCTGTACTATAATTTGCCCTGCGAAGTTAGCTTATCTTTCTTTAATCATCAGGAGAAAATTAACATGATCTCGATGTTAAATAGTAATTCTTTTTTTTATTGCATCGGTAGGCGGACGAGCATATGGGCCACCTGATGGTAAGTGGTCACCAACGCTCATAGACATTGGCATTGTAAGAGATGTTAATTATCGCTTACATCGCCAATGCGCCACCAACCTTGGGAACTAAGATGTTATGTCCCTTGTGCCTGTAATTACACTGGCTCACTTACCCTTCAAACCGGAACACAACAGTACGAAGTACTGCTGTTTTGCGGTAGAATATCTGATGAGTGGGTGGTACCTACCCAGATGAGCTGGCACAAAGCTCTACCACCGACTAAAATTCGATAAATTTAATAAATTTGATTCAAGGTCAAACCAACACTATTGTCTAGTAGAGTTTTTGTATTTATATTTTATGTATCCTTATTTTATAAATATGAGCGAAAAGTATTCCTTTAATACACCATAGATAGACAACGTCTTTTCTATATTTTTAATTGTTGTTATCATATAAATTGACAAATGAGAAAATAAAAAGTATGATAAGCTAATTAAAAATATTTTTTTGTTTTCAGTTAAATTATTAATCGTCTAAAGAAAGAATATGCGAAATATTTTTAAACACACAAACCCAAGTTCAACGACAGAAAACGTTGTGTATGTGTTTACATAACAATATATTACGTGCGTTTTATTGCTTGCGATAATGATTAATAATTTTCATTCTTTAAGCAATCACTAATCATTGAAGTGTAATTTATTTCTAGATTATAAATTTATTGTAGACGTGATTTGAATTTAGAATAGACAATAGACTAAGACAAATCAAAATTAACTTACTTAAAATGTTGTTACGAATTAAGATTGTACGACTTTAGAATTTGAAGTTTTTTTTTTAAATATTAATAGGTATCATACATTTCAACCTTCTTAGAGAAGTTAGCCTACTTAAGAGTGGTCAGCGATAGCCAGTATTAATTAGTAGACGTAAATATATGTTTAAAATACTTTATAATATTTAAAATACTTATATTATTTTGTTTCTTGTTCATTCTAATAAAAAAAATGCATATGCATAGCATAGTACCTGCTAATAGTGTTCTCTCAGGTATAACGGTAACGCCTACAAGGACAATATGAGACCTATACTTCAACATTATTATCTTTACACAACTGCAACAGATAAGGGGGATAATGCTTTATATTCTCTAAGTTAATACTTTATTATAATAAAATAACAATAAATTTTGGCGAGGCTAACATTAAAGATTAACAAAATAAATAAAAAAAACAATAAATTTGGATTTTTAAATTTAGCGATAAATATAATGTTTAGTTAAAAGGTATCAAGTAGCTAAATTCTAAACTTGTTTATTATGTTAATACTCTTGAGGCCATTTTTCCACAAAGGGAAACAGACTATTTTTGGTCTGTGTTTTTGACAGCATTTTGTACAAAGGTCAATGTACGATGAATAATTATTTGTTATGTGAAATATGACACACTTTTAACATCTAAGTATAATAAAAAGAGTAAAACTCCCGAACATATACTTGTAGAATAGGAACACACAATTATATATTTTTATACGAAGACTAAGCTAAACGTAGAATTATTACTACCAACTTATTAATGGACAATTTAATAACGTGAAACAGGATGATAGGATGATACTGGGGTTAGAGAATTCCGATTACAGACTAGGACCTATCGGTGTCGCTAGCTAACAACACAATCGGTAGTGATTATTTATTAGTTATTTTTCTTCAGCAATAAAACCAATGTTACAGACGGAATCTCGGAAAGTTATAGCTTAATATTCAGAGATAATTCCATATTCGTTACTACTTACTATGAATTGTTTTATAAAAACCATTACAAGTCGTTTGGAAAATATTCTTTAAATTTAGTTTATATTTTGCTTGATTTTTAAAATTAAAATGTAGTTTATATTTTAATTTATTTTTAGTATTAAGTATTAGTTTAGTATTTATTAACACCTGGACAATATCATTTAATATCTGGTTTTAAATCAAAGGTTAGTATAATCAATTCTAATAAAATTCTTAATTAATTTTATTTTTAAATACGACGGCAAAAGCAAATAACACGCATATCAAGTGTGTTTCTCTCCTAAATATAATTTAATGTAAAATAAATAAAAACTCACTTATTATCTTCTTATCTAATTAACTTTTTCACTATTGCAACACACACTTCACAACTACCACATTCTTTCTTTTATCAGTAACTGAAGAGTAAAAAGAAAAACTTGCGCTAATATCGTACGAAATTCAAACGTTGTAACAGTACGCTCTTTGGCGTATGACGAGTGACTGAAGCTCACGGAGTATTTAGTGAGAGGACAGAGGATTGAGGACTGTTGCAACTAAAAGATAAACGCTGTATATAATAATTATGTAAGTAAAATTTCTTTAGTCAAACGTTAATTTTATCTTTAATCAGTTAGACTATCTACTTTAGAACATGTTGGGAGTTAGTTTTAATTTATTTTCCTGTAATAAAAATCGTAATATTTCGATGTAAAATTTTTTTTTTATGATTTGATATATTTATGGGACTATAACTAGATTTGAAGAGTGTACAATTTTATATAAGCTAAATTCATCTAAATCTTTCTATATTCAATCTAAATCTATCTATATTAAATCTTATATTCTTATTTTAATTAGTAAAAAAAATAAAAAATAATGATTTTATATTGTCATTGTATGGTTCCTTTGGTTTTAGATTTATCAAATTATAATTATGACTGATTGATTTATTTTTAATATTAGGTAAGCACAATTAATGCAACAGGCCACTTAGTAATGAATGATCGCAAGTTCGATTCTGACCTTACAGGCTTATATAACCTCTATGACCTACTCTCTTTGAGTATCTTGGAGCTTATTCCACTGTGTTGGGTACTTCTGTAGAATAATTTAATCGGTAACATGTTGGTTCTCTTCACAATATTTTGCTTTACCGCTAAGCGGCAGATTTTATTTTTATATCTGCCGGGAGAACAAATGACTATTCCACCTGATCGTAAGTGGTAGTAGAGTCCAAACGCGACAACAGCCAGTACGTTCGGGCAATATTTTGTGCACAACACCACACAAGATGCCTCTTCACGCCTCTTAAAAATTTTATTTTTTGGAAGGGCGGCAAAGAAAGCATTTGATAAATTTCTTCGTGCGCCACAGAATTTATGTCACAGTTAGACTGTGACTTAGAGAGCCAGCATGCATAGACTTGTGAAGAAAGGGGGAAGCAGGAATTAGAGAGATGAATTATAAGCATAAATTAAGCGCATAAAACTCAAGAGTCGCGTGTTGTAACCACTTGGTCTAGGTTAACAATAGGAAACGCGTTAGGCCAGGAGTACCCAAGTAGCAATGTTTGAAATCCTTACAATGGACAATGTATTTTTTTTGGAGAGGAGACCTTTTCCCCGATGTGTATGTACAGGCTGTTTCTTTACTACTTTTTACAAAAATCTATACATTTATTAGCACGAAATGAATGCATATAATATATAATCAATAAAAACATTCAAATCTCATTGAACCAAAGGAATATAAAATGTTGCCGTATATTTATGGCTTAAAACGTTAGAGAATGAAAGAACAATTTAATATTAATAATTTTACTAAAAAAAACATTTTTAACTGATATGAGTCATTACAGGAAATAAAATTGCTTATGTTATGAAGGTAGACTATAGGTAAGACTGTAGTGTCAAAAAAACTTAATTACTTCGACTCGTAACGCAAAAACATAACCGAAAAAATTACCTTTAAAATTGTTTTATCCCCGACGGCCACATCATTACATACATCATACAAATATAATCATAACTTATGTTCTAAAAGTAACTGTACTTTACGACGTACGTGTAAGGCTACAATATCGTACTAAACTGACTTCCGACTAAAGAGTGCATCAAAAAAGTAGTCCTCGCTAAGTCGAGTGCGCTGGGATTTTAGTGAAGAAATTAAGGCCCATCCATTTAATTATCTTACTCCAGGATATAGAACGAAATAAAAATAAAGAGAAATACTGCCACACTGTGTGAGATTTTAGTAACAGGGATGATAACTGGGATTCTTGAAAATATTGATGCTCTGTATTACCAATTTGCTAACTTTTTTCCATGGGTGTCATTTAGCCAATGACCAACTTTTACCAAGTACTTATAGCAGAAAGGTACAAAAGTTAACAGTTAACGGTTCAGTAGAGATTAACGTTTTTTGCCGACTATGATTTGACGCTACTATGATTAGTATAGTATAGTAGTAAGGTTACCCAACGAGCAATGGAGAGGGCTATGCTCGGAGTTTCCCTGCGAGATCGAATTAGGAATGAAATCCGTAGGCGAACCAATGAAACCGACATAGCCCGAAGAATTGTTAAATTGAAGTGGCAGTGGGCGGGGCACATCGCTCGCAGAACTGACGGCTACTGGGGCAGAAAAGTTCTCGAGTGGCGACCACGAACCGGAAGATGCAGCGTGGGCAGGCCCCCTACAAGGTGTCCGACGTGTCGTGGTGACCGACGATGTCGTAAGGATCGCGGGAGGCCGTTGGATGCGGGTAGCGCAAGACCGGCTACTGTGGAAATCCTTGGGGGAGGCCTATGTCCAGCAGTGAACGTTTACAGGCTGAGATGATGATGATGATTAGCACTCGTACTGTTGTTTTTAATATTGCATAGGAAGGCGGATGAGCATATGGGCCACCTGATGGTAAGTGTTTTAACCATCGCTTACATCGCCAACACATAGCGAAACTGGAAAGTTATGATACATTTCAAAATATCTTTGATAAAAAACTTAAGAATTAGAATTTAGAAATTCGATTAATTTAAGGTGCATTAATTAATAAAATAAATGGTAGCGATATTTTGCAACTGATATTTATCATCTAAATTATATTATTATAAACTCTTCTAAAGCGCTTTCTCCGTAATTAGGTACTTATATTATAGTTAGTATTTAATTTAGATATACTACTATAAATGCCCGATTCATGACATACACACATAATATTGATAAACAGTATAAGGTTCTTAAATATTTGTACCCATTGTAAAAGCATGATCCGAAATGGTGATAATTTCTAATTTGACAAATAATAAGTAAGTGAAATACTTCTTTTTTTATGTATGACGGAGAAAACGAGCTGGAGGCTTACCTGGTTGAAAATGACTTCCACCGCCCATGGACATCTGTAACTGTGTACCCGAGGGCTTGCAGGTAGGCTTTACTATGTTGAAAAAACTGGTGGTAGAGCTTCGGCAAGCTCGTCTGGGTAGGTACCACCCACTCATCAGATATTCTACCGCAAAACAGCAGTACAAGCTTGTGCCTACGTATGCAATAAAAAAACAAGTATATGATTTGGACACATCATGTTAAGTAGGTAGGTACGGGTGGTACCAATATATTCTACCGCCAAACCAATACGTCGTAGTTGTTGCCAGTTGGAAGGGTGAGTTAGATAATGCAACTACAGGCACATGGGACAACATCTTAGTTCCCAAGACTAGTGGTGCATTTACTTGGTGGTAGCTTTGTGTAAGCTCGACTGCGTAGGTACCACACACTCATCAGATATTCTACCGCAAAACAGAACTACTTGGTATTGTTATGTTCCTGTTTGAAGGGTGTATCAGCCAGTGAAACAGGCACAAGGGACATTTCATATTAGTACCCCAGATTGTTAGTGCATTGCCGATGTAAGCGATGGTTAACATATCTATGGGCGTTGTTGACCATTTGCCATCAGGTGGCCCATATGCCCATTCGCCTACCTATGATATAAAAATATATATAAATAACACTGCCACTTACCATGTTGTTCGCCTAACAACTTTACGCGTCAAAACCTTTAATAATAATAAAAACAAATTACCTTATTTATATAATTCATTTATTTAAATTGTATAGTATTCACATTGTCGCTACGGGTTTCAAGACGTGAAACACCAGCTTTACATACAAAATGAGAACACAATGTTTCACAAATAAACTAAGTATAAAGAGAAATGCATCATTCAACGAAAGCTATAATAGTAACTAGGGGTCCGCTATACATAACCTTGGGATATAGCAAATTATACTTATAATTAAACATACTTGGCAGTTGAATGAGACTTGGTTAATGATTTAATACTGATCATTGCCAAGCAGATAGCTTATGAGGCTGTGAGGCGTCGATAGAACGATTAACTTTAGTGAACACCCTGTAGACGAAGGTGATATAAGCTATTAGTATACACAAACCTGTATTCTCATACCTCTTGTGCGTTACTTCACAAACACATCGCTTATAATACCGATAATAATTAATTAAATTTTTTTAACAATAACCTCACAGCTTATTCAATGAGATACAAAACGCAATAATTATCATAAGCTATCACAATTTTAATTCCATATCGACTTCCACTTTAAATAATAATTGTACAGTCAGCATCAAATATACATATAATTAAATTAAATTATCGTATCGATTGAATTCATTACAAAAACCGAAAACAAATAGACATGTCACGAAAAATGTTAATGTCACTGTACATATATAATGTTCAAATATATAAAATATACAACAAAAGGACACATAACCATTAAATTAATTATTGTATATATATTTTTGACGCTGACCGTACTTTCACATGTACCATGTGAAAAGATCAGTATTGGATTGACTCCCAGACGAAGCTGTAAAATAAGCTTTACAATAATTGACTAAATACCTTAAACCGCTATTCGGATAAAAAAAAAAACTAATAACACCAAACGGCTGTGTTAGCTATGACATAAAACTATTGAGCATAATAAACGCAGGGCAGTCAACTTAATACGAGTAGCCGAAAAAAAATGCCATGTCGAGTATAGTTTACAGTCAATGAAATAAAAAAAAATTCAATGATTATTTAACTATTAAATTTAAAACAATTCTCTATATATATTCGACTTTTATTTATCAAATCAAACAGTACGCGCGAAAATCTTTACAACTAAATAAAGTATTTATTATCTTTTCATCTTAGTCACTATACATTGATACTGTGAACGAATTTCTTTATAACTTATAAAAAAAAAGAAATTATCATAAACCATGTTTACCACGAGTTGCGCAATGACAGAACGCATTAAATCATAATGTGCATTTCATTGAAATTAATAATAATTTATGTAATTACATACATATCGAAATTATCTATAAAACTATATGAAAAATAAAAATGCATTATTAGTCGATTACATAGATAATATAGGCCTTTGTAAAAAAAATTACAAATATTCAGGAAGACAAAAAAACGAGACGTTGAACGAGTCGAAATTATTGCACTGAGATGTTTCAAGGGATATTACGCTGCTAAATTAGATTGCACGTTGCTATCAATGCATTCACTAGTACTGTTATGGTGCATGCGAGATGGTCTGATATGTTTTACAATAAAGGAACCATTTGTTTAATAAAATGAACCAAGTGATTATGTACTTTAATAATTCGTAATAAAGTTTAATTTTATGTAACAGCTGTGTGCGAATGTAAGCGTTTCTATCCACTGTATAAATCATTTCAACCGATCACATCCTTTATACTATTATCCACCAAATTAATCGCCAGTTTCCTCAACTACATTAAAAAAAAGGCCTTGCGACTAACTAACCTTAAATCCTTTAAGAACTCCGAATATAAGGTCACCGATCACGAATACAACGACACTATATCACTTGAGAGATTAACTTATTAAAGACTTAAGTCATATCGTAAAATTAAAATTAGAAAACGAAAAATCGTAATTTTTGTAGAAAATCGTTATTTAGTCACACACATAATAGCTTAAACTACGGTTTTCGAGAGAGAATTTTTTTCAAATTAATATTTAAAAAAAAGAAAACTATTATAACCGCTCCATGGCTTCGACGAACTGAACAAAAAAAGCGCACAAAAACGCGTGTCATCAAAACCGAAATTCAGTTAAAATCTTGTGTTAAACGCGACAAGACTACGATTTTACACAACGCACGTTCAAATGGAAACGTTCAAATGGAAGCGTGACAGTGAGCGACGAAAAAAAAAAAAAAAATTCAACTCTCGAAATTACAAGTCGTTTTTTCGGTAAAATGTTCAAAGAGTTCCCTTAAACAGTGGTCGAGGTTTCCTAACACTAAACAAGACTTAGCAGGCACTAACATCGACACAATCGAATCACAAACGTCCTTACGTTACATGTATAATACATAGAAAACAGTAAAACACGTTACTCGCACAATTCCACTAGATGTCCGTATATTATATACGATTTATGTAGTCTTTATTTTATTTATTGAGATCAATTTTGCCTCTACGCACTAGATTCATTTGGACGCTCGCCGCCAAGCGAAATTGTACCTTATCGACCCGCTATTGCGTTATAAGCGTCAAAATATCGATTAAACACTTAGGAACATGTAGCCTTTATGAAAGTAAATCACATGATTCTGTTCAAATGACACAGATTGGTCTATTCTTTTGCGCTGTGTCGATTGAAGAGAATCGATACATTTATAATATAACTGTAGATTACACATCCAATCATTCGATGTAAAGCTTATTGCATCATTACATATTCCGATAATAATAATTTACACTAAATGTTAAAGACGTTTAATATAAAATTTTAAATGCAATATTCGATCTTAAAGCGTACGTAATAAAATCTACGATATCTAAAAGTTTTTAGAAGTCATAGGAGCTAGGCAGTGTAGGGTATATTTAATCTGTACAAAGCATCGTCGACACTGAAATACTAAACGACGCGTTATAAGGCAATAGCGGGGATAGTTGCCGACACTACACAGTATTGTTATCACATTTGTTCGACACCAGACCCGACACTATATCCGATGTATCGCCACACCACCACAGACTGCATTATGTTTCACTTTTGTATCTGTGCTATTTCAAACACTTGAGACCGAAGACAGCGCCGTATAGAAATGCTTCGGAACAGCAGGCACGATTATCTCCAGGGTTAGTCCAATGTACGCTATTTCTTCTTGAATTAGAGTCATCCTCGCTTGCGTCTCTACTGGTGTATTCTAATGTAAATTGATCTTTATTCTCTCGAGGCTGACAGCAAATAACATTGTTTAGACTTCCCAGTACGCGAGAGCTAGCAGTAGAAGGTTGGGGCGTGTCCCTGGCAGACAGACTGCTATCCTTTTGTAGTTTTCGTATATTATCTGCCGATTTAATCGGTCTGTGCGTGCCGGATTGTACTTCAGCGCGTCGTTCGTGACAGGAACATACGCTCAGATTCGAAAGACTCCAACAAGATGAACCCTCGATTCTTCTTCGGTACCGCTCAGCTTCCAAGCTAAGATCGCTAAGATTGAGGTTGTGCCATCTACCGTTCTTTACGTCGCTCTCGCTATCGGACGACGACAAATCGGACGAATCAGAGCGGTGTGTAACGAAACGCCTCCTAACATTCGTATAAACTGCAGTTTGTGCGGCAGCGGCACTGCCCTCGTGGAACCGTTCCATCTCAATACTTTCATGGCGCTGCCCGGTTTTGAAATTAGAACGAACAGTATTTCTGCTGGGCCGATAGACCTCACGGGTGTCACGGTCGAGGCGCAGTCGGGTGGTGTGTCCGCAGCGGTACGTGACGTCGCCCCAGGCGGGCTCGCGGCGGGCGCGGGGCGCGCGGTCACCGGCGCGGCGTGCGCGGGGGTCGCGGGGGGCGCGGCGGGCGCGGGGCGGCGCGCGGCGGGGGGCGCGGGGGGCGCGATCAGACGAGGTGGTCGCGGTCGTCGAGCGACGCGTCCGAGTCGCGGTCGGCGCGCAGCTCTCGCTCGAGGTCGAGGCTGCGTCGCTCGAGGTCGAGTCGCGCGCCGACGACGCCAGCTCGCCGAGGAGCCTCCAGGGATGAGACCTGCCGAGTGAAAAGGATGTTGCTCATTCGATTGTAACTATTTTATAACATCTGTTGTTATGTAATATTAATAACCTATAAATATGTTGCAGTTCCATTTCAACACATGTGACTTAACCAGACACATTACGCTGTTGACTTTATAGACACAACGGTAACAAAGTAACCGAGCAGCTCGGGGTAGCGGGAAGAGGGTCGCAAGAAAAGCCAAGCAATGCAGCCAACATATAGTAATATAGTAAAATTATTATCAACTATGTACAAATATAATTATATTTCAACAAAAAAACTTACGTAAATCGATTTTAACATTAAACAACAAGACGTCTGAATGTTCTACCTTTATTTACACTTACTGAGAAATAACATTCCTCATTTCAGATGCGTTTATCGAAGCTTAGGAACTATTGTTCAGCGTTTTCTTATCAATATAAGAAACATCATACATTTTTTGGGTAGGCGCGCATTATATATAACAATGCAACAATACTTACAACTTGGTGTGAATACGGTTCCCCAAAGTCTCTCTCATAAATTAATGTATTATAGAAAGTGTGAACTTGATATTTAGCAACGGTCTATGAGTGCGTCTGGTGTCTCACCTTGGCAAGGCGACGCACGGATGGCGGGCGCTAGGAAGGCGCCGGGAGGTGCGGCAACTTGCCTGCCGTCCAGTACCGCCCCCCCACGCCACTCACCGACCCACTCATGCCGCTGCTGTCCTCTGATAGTGCGGCTTGTAATTTTGCTTCTAGGAAGTTAATATAATTATACTTAGCTACATTAAATTAAGTAAAGTTTTCATTCATGTAACGTATTTTATCAACTAATATATTTTGTTCAACGTGTTGAATTAAATTAATTTATTATGTAATATATGTAATAGCTCGGTAGGAGGTTTAGACAATCGACAGTTAGGAAGTCTCTGTGAACTCACTGGCGACTTGCGACGAGTTGAAGGTGACGGGAGTGCGCGCCAGCGGGGTGCGCAGCGAGCCGCCGCGCGCGCCGCACGTCGCGCCGCAGCCCGCCGCGCTCGCCTGCAACGCGCGCCGTCAGACACACCACCGAATAGCAGCCGGCCGACCACATGGGCCACATGTTAAGTGGTCACCGACTCCCATAGACATTGGCATCGTAGGAAACATTAACCAACGCTTACATGCGCCACCGACCTTGGGAACTGAGATGTTATGTCCCTTGTGCCTGTACACTGGCTCACTAACCCTTCGCACATAACAACGATACTGCTGTTTATCGCTGTAGAATATATTCCTACATGCACTCGTACTTATATCATTAACTTAGATCGGATTGTGTGTTTTATTTATTTTAATTATATGACGACACAATACTTTACAATGATATAACATTGCACAGATCCAAGTCAATGAGATAAGGGCGAGTGAAATCCGTGATACAATTATTTTTATTTCTATTGAAAGAATAAAGAAGGAAAGAAATAAATGTCGGTTACGTATTTTCACCTTGGGACTACTTTAGCTAATGGGATTTTTAGACAATATATTAATTGTTAATTCTCAAATGCTAATGAAAGTGATGGATATAAATCACTATATTCTATTCTACAATATATTTTATTCTACGCTAGCTGTACAACTCGGGTATACGGCTACCACCTACCACTAACTAAAAATAAAGACTACGGTACTTGCAAACAACGAGCAGTGCTTACATTCCAATAGTATGACTAGTAAAAAAAAATAAAGTGACATAAAATCATTAATCGAGATCTAAAATCGTATTGTAACCTTTTTTTCTACTTTTTTAATTTTTTTTAATTATATAACACGAAGTCTCTTATATATCTACCAAACAAATAAGGTCAAGAGAATTTGAATCTAATTATAATATTTTTTGATAATTTAATTAGCTTTTTAAATTGAAATGAAATTATTATAATTATCATTTATATATTTGGGATTTTCGAAAAATAAGGATAGAAATAGTTATTACAAAGGTATATCTAGCTAGCCCGAAAGAGACAAAATATATTTTGTTTTAAATACATTTAAATAAAAAAAAAATAACTACTAGATACTTACTTGTATGAGCTTAAATTACCTTATATTAAAACCGAAACTGTATTGCATATTACATTTAAAATAAATGAATTTCTATATGTTTTATCTATACCATAACACATTAAGAACATTAAAAATAATAAATTAACGTGTAAAATAAATAAGAAATATAATAATATAATTTGCAACTCAATAATAATAATAAAATAAAATAACTTATAAAAAAATAATAATAATGGTGATGCTTGTGGTTTATGTTTCATAATATCTAAACTTATAATAAACGCGAGAAATCAAACATATAGAACAGTCTCAATTCAAAATCTTAAAGCTTAAAATTTATATTTGGCAAAAAAAAAAGCCGAGATGGCCTAGTGGTAAGAATCTTAACCGATGATCGTGGGTTCAAACCCGGGCAAGCACCGCTGAATTTCATGTGCTTAATTTGTGAACGGTGAAGGAAAACATCGTGAGGAAACCTGCATGTGTCAAATTTCACTGAAATTCTGTCACATGTTTATTCCACCAACCCGCATTGGAGCAGCGTGGTGGAATAAGCTCCAAACCTTCTCCTCAAAAAGAGGAGAAGAGGCCTTAGCCCAGTAGTGGGACATTCACAGGCTATTATTATTATTACTATATTTCAAAACGAATAAATATACAAACTCTTGTTAACAAAAGATTATTTTCATATAAAACTTGAGCAACATTTAACCTAATCTTCAGTTAATTTAGCTGGACTTATGTCTAGCTTTTGCCGGTCTTATAGCTGTCCTAGCCGTCACTGCGAACCCTTTACGCTTACTACTCGACCGATCATGAAATTTCGATTACAGGATTTAAGAAAGTAAAGAAAAGGGTAGAAAGAAGTACGGAGTACCTAACATCTATGATACCTCCCTCACATGTGAAAAATACTTTATAAGAAAATTCGAGCTTCAAAAAGCTTCGTTCGACTAGTTGTATACATTTTATATATTTATATTATATACATATTACTTGTCAATGTTTAAATAAATAATTAACAAATGTGTATATCAACCGTTTTAGAGAAGCGTGTTGGAATAAGCTACAAACTTTCTCCTTAGGGGAAGTTTACTTTTCACAAGTTATGTATTTATACCCGGTAGTATATAATGATAATGTCCTGCAGTTTTCGGCAACGGCGACCAATCTCAAGATAAATTGTAGTGCACAAGTGTGTGTGCAAACACAGGTGCACTCTCTATGCTCTAAATCTCATAATCAAATGGGACGGCAATCCGACACGACCGGAAAGAGTTCAAAGTCTGCAGCCTTAGATCTAGCCACTAGATGAAAAAAAAATCGAGATATTAATACATATTAAACTATTGTAATTGCTATAAGCTAAGCATATACCCTATATGTATAGAAAATATTCATAGTACATATGTTTAATGTTAATAAAAATATATAGAGTACATTTCTGAGAGATAAGCAAAAGTGCGTTCGAATCGCAGAGAGTCACGTATTATATTATAAAACACGAACCTAACAAAGTATTCGACAAGCGGTTCACACTCCGTTAAAGTGCCTACTATAACGTATTATAATGAGTTACAATAGCAGCGTCACTACACCGTAGTCGAGTTAGGTATCTATGACCACAAGCATCACGCGATAAGAAGCGAACCCAAACGAACCTATTTATCATTGCACTTGGTCTGCGCGAGGCGCTTGACGTGGTGCGCGATACTAACGTTGGCGGGGGCGGGGGGCGCGGGCGCGGGCTCCTCGTCGTGCGGCGGCCGCGGCAGGCGCCGGCGCAGCCACGCGTGCCGCAGCGCCTGCACCGGCGTCAGGCGCTTCTCGGGCTCCCATTCCAGGCATCTGCAATTGTGTATCGAAACGATTCCTCAAGTGTACGTTATAGGTCACAAGTTTACATAAAAATAAAAGACAAAATGTTATTGTACGTGACTTCGCCAGGATAGGCATAAATTTTAAATCGAGTAACGTGATTCAACAATAAAATGATGAAATGAATGAAAAATGAAAATGATGAAGTATCATTAAGCTCACCGTCTAATAAAGTCGATGAAGTATTTGTCCTGGCAGCCCTTGAGTGCCGTCACGAAGCTCTTAGAGCCTGGGAGACCTCGTGGCTTGCCTCTCCTCGACATACCTGAAAATATAATGATCGAATAATGTAAAAAACCAATATGAGTCATAAACAACACACTAATACTTTTATTTTAATTATTTATTGCATTATAGGATTCATGGTAAATGGTCATTCTTTCACATATCGTTGAGGTTAATATAAAATCATAAGGAAATGTTATGTCAGTATTGTTAATATTTATATATTTCATTGTATTTGATCGACATAACTTTGTACCTGCTGAAAAAGATCTAGAATACGAAGTCCCGAGTTAGTTTATTCATAAAAACTGTCATATGAATACTTAAAAAACTCAATCGTTCCAACAATGTGTAATATCACTAAATATACATTAACAAATCGCTGAGTACTGGATACTCACATTAAACACTGATTGGTCTTAAAAGAATAACACAAACTATATAACGCTTTGTTTGGAAAATATTATAAATGCGATTCGAAGTTTAAAAAAATATTTTCTTAATCCCAAACCGTCTGTAACTCTTCAAACGCAGCGTAATTGGAAACGACCGAAAGTACTAACGTCTTAAAGAAATCGGACACCTCCGAATTAAATCGATTAATCTTCAAAAAACAAGCCCTCGAAGAAACTCAATGCTCAATGTGTATTACATGTTGTGATTATTCAAAAGCATTACGCATTCGTTGGCGCTTAACCAAATGTAAATGACGTTTTGAATTCGAAGAAAACACAGGTTGAACGCTAAATTTTAAATAAAAGATTAAAAAAAATAGTTTTGTTGTCATTTCTAATAATTAATAATGCTTCATAAATTATACTAGTTAACGTTCGAAAATCGAATTACATAAACTAAATCACGTAATCTGTTAAAGAGTTAAGAAGTAATAGACGCGCAAGACTGTTATACCATAAAGAACAATGTTTTTGTGTGTCATATAAATTAAATAAGTGTTTGTTATGATATCCTCAATGAAAATCAGCGTAAGAAGACAAAAACCGGTACAATTGGATTTGTTCCAAATTGTGATCAATTACATGGTGTTTTCCAAGCTCGCCCACATCATGTCTGGTATTGACGATAACAATATTGATATAATTAGCAGATATTGTTAAGACGCTATTAAATTGCCCATCAAATTCGTTCCACATAATCATTTTTTATTTTATTTTACGATACTAAAGATTTTTCTATGTAATGAAAGCTCTTTATCCTTTTTTTATTAATAGAAATCTCTAGGAAGCTTTCTATTTATACTTAATTCTCTTTTTCATTGTTTACGTACGTGCAATTTATCGTTCATTTTCACTTTATTTTAAGTGATAAAGAATAAATAAAATCAACTTGAAATAATATGATATGAATCCAAACATCTTATAATATCTCGTATTATACAAAATAATCTAAAATATTCACATTATTAAACAATTCCATTTTTTAATGGATCAAATAATAATTGTCTACGAAACATAATTCAAAGCGTCCCAATAAAAAGCGTAACGTAAGTTAGTAATAAATAAAGAACGCATTTTAACGGTAAATATAACAACAATTCAAAATAAGAACCGATCATATATGACTCCATTTAAAAAAAAAAACAAATTTACTGTAAAATCACAACCATAAACAAAATTTAATCTATTCTCGATGACGCTTTCACGTTTACTCAGTATTACACGAACTGTTATCGAATCAGAGACCCTCCGTAACATTGCGAAATTGATTATCGTACTCTCCATTACGTTACATGTTTTAGAGCGACTGTAGCACAAACAAGACAGGGGGGAGTAAGAAATGAAGTACCGACGAGACTCGCAACCCTTTCCGACAACAAAAAAAAACACGCTGTATAATTTTCTTCCGTCTGATCAACGTTGAAAACGACAGGAATGACTCACTGGGCAGACACGGCACTCGCTGTTATTATTTACAATGACGATAGTTAACGAAACAATCTTAAGAATTTAAAGAAAACTTTCCAATTATTTCGGTGTGGGATTGGTATCCGTGATTCACCGATCACAACAACACACAACACGATGCAATCTTGAATTTCGTCTATCCACTGAAGTATTCACTACGTGACAGTACAGATATAAATAAATATGATTAGACGTGATGAGACGTGATGAGGTGTGAACTGTAAACGTTACAACGTCTATGATGAAGAGTCGTAGAACCCGCTGTTACTGACGCATGCTATTAATATTTTAGTTTTAATGAAACGTAAGATCAAAGTTGATTACCTCAACCGTTTATAACAAATTATCTTCTACCGTGTTATTTTAGAGTGTAAATTATATTTTTTATCTAGACTGCTCCTACGTCGCATACACGTCATCACCAAAACATTACACAATAATTAAAGTGAAAAAAGTAATACCCGCCTCCCCGTTTAAAGAGAAGTTTAGGTTCTTATTCCACCACGCTACTCCGTTGTAAAATACATTGCTGATATTTATCCGACATATGCAGGTTTCCTAACGATGTTTACCTTCACTGCCAAGAACGAGATGTTATCAAGAATTATAAACAAATTACGCGTTTTTTATTATCTGCCGGGAAGGACTACTCCACCTGATGGGAAGTGGTAGAAGAGTTTAAACAAGACGACGGCCAGTCGGAAAAAAATTTGCGCACTAGCCGCCCTTGCCGTGCCAGCCCGCAAGATGCCTCTTCACGCCTCGTTTGAAGGAACCCAGGTTATGGGAGGAGGGGAACACGTGTGCTGGTAGAGAATTCTATCTTCTAGAGGTGAGATAACGAAAATAGTTGCCAAATTTGTTTGTGCGCAATGGATGTAAATTCAATGGTGCAAATTAATTTGAACCCCTAATCATCATCGGGTACTCGCGTTCTAACTATTGGGATATCTCGGCTTAAAGATTGCAATAATCTCATTAAGTTTATATTTTAAAAATATGATTGTATCCAACTTACCACCACTGAGGACTGTAGTGCCGTCTGCGAGCGTGGACGCCGTACAGTACCGCGGCAGTCCTTTGCTACTTATGAAGTTTTTCGATCGCTTTCCCTGTTCAATGAGCCTCTGGGGAGGCATCCCGAGTAATTCTATGATGCACGCCATTTGATCGGCCTCATCCTCGCCGGGTAATAGAGGGAAACCTGGAAAATCATACGATTCGATTAAAATATACATACACATAATACAAATCCGCCCGTCAGTAGTTATCAAAAAGGGTACCATTGAAAACCAGCATTAGGTGTCCACGCCTATTAATTGCTGAATGGTACACCTATTTGGGACACGTCATATATGTTTATTGTAATATAGTATTTATATATAGTATTTTTTTTATTTTTTTATTTATTTCTAATTTTGAAGTAACTTATATATTATATTTTTATAATTTTTGTACGGTCCCAAATAAAAGTGTTCTTTCTTTCTTTCTTTTCTTTCTTAAATAAACAAAACAGTGTAATTATAGAACAGAAATATTTTGATAATTAAATTACAATTCGAAAAAAAGACGTGCAGCTTAAATATTATACAGAAAAGACACCACCAAGGTGGTAAGAATATCGTATTAAGATTCACCTGTTCAAACCACTGGGCCATATCCGCTCGTCATGACTTATTACGGAATATATAAAATAATAACATCGATTCTGCACGAGATGAATTATAATCACAAATTAAGCCCATGAAATTTAGTGGTGCTTGCCCGATTTGAACCCACGAACATCGGTTAAGATTCACGCATTCTTACCGCTGGGCCATCTCGGCTTTTTTACGAATATTACTACTCAATTGAATTTAAACTTTATGGGGTTGTTTTTGATAGTTGCGTGATGGTTTCTAGCGTGGTGATATCGAAGTTCAATAGGTGACACGCGATAAACATCAGACAATTGTTTACAAAACAAAAAAGCGCTTTAGCTGCTTCAATATCATTCAACTTAATATATATGTTTATCTCACCTGTGAGTAGTTCCGCCAGTATACATCCGAGCGACCACATATCGATCGGCATGCCGTACTTAGCGCCCATCATCACCTCGGGAGCGCGGTAGAACCTCGACTGTATGTACGTGTAGACGCGCTGGTGTTCGTAACATGAACTGCCGAAGTCTATCACCTGGAAAAAGATAAACAGTAACATGTTAATATGGAAAAAAAATTATGTACATCAGTATATAAAACGTTTGCAAAATTGAACAGTTTAAAAAAATAACTTTGCCATATCAATTAATTACTCTAAAAGGTTTTATAAAAAATAATAACGAAAAAGAACACATGCCTACAAACTCGTCGGATGAAAATTTAAAATCGCCCTACGTTATACCGAAATTTGACAACGACGATCATACGTTTAGATAAAAGAACGAATATTTAAAACCAAATACTTTATTATTTTATTTTTATTTATTTGTTGATTTACCAATTAAAGATATGGCATATACACGTTTTATTAAAAAAAAATGACGATCTAGTTCTATTACAATAATCGATTACAGGTATACACAGAAATGCGGTTAAAATGAATTACAATTAAATTAATACAAAATGAATTAAACAAAAATATGAGCCAAGTCAAAGAAATTAATGAACTATGGCTTTATAATGATTAAAAGCTCGTAACAGAATTGCAATGTCATTCAACAAAACCAACAAACCTATCAATGGCGAACACAGTACATAATTATAACAGGCAACATAACTCGTTAAATCTGTGTAAGCTAACTGTATAATTAACTAAAACTATGTATGTTGAAATGTTATGTATACTTGGTGGTATTCCGCAAATGTATTCGTGGTAGAGGTTTGTGCAAGCGCGTCTGCGTAGGTACCACCCACTCATCAGATATTGTACGGTTCGAAGGGTGAATGGGCCAGTGTAAATTGTTACACTACTACACACGCTAGATTGGTGCCACGTAAGCGATGTAAGGAGTACATGACCAATGTCGACGGTTAAGAGCACTTTCCATCAGATGACCCATTTGCCAGTCCGCTTCCAATATCGTAAAATAAATATGTTTAGAGTAACAGCCTGTGAATGTCTTACTGCTGGGCTAAGTCCTCCTCTCCTTTTGGAGAAGAGAAGGAGAAGACTTGGAGCTCATTCAACCACGCTGCTCCAACGCGGGTTGGTGGAATACACATCTAGCAAAATTTTCAGTGAAATAACCAACATGCAGATGTTTTCTTTCATCGCCAAGCACGAGAAGAATTATAAACAAATTAAGCCCATAAAAATTTAGTGGTGCTTTCCTGGATTTGAACCCATGACCATCGGTTGAGATTCACGCGTTCTAACCACTGGACCATCTCGGCTATTACGTTTACAGTGCTTGCATTAAATATAAACAGTCTTTGTAAAGAATAGACACATTTTAACGAATTTGATATCAAATAAAAATGCATTACGAAATAATCCATTACGGAGAAAAACCTTTGATAATAGTAAATTCCGTAGAAAACTTTCTGACGATGTTTGAATATGCAATGCGCGATCGTTTTTCGATCGTTATATTTTCGTTGGCTGTTTACCTCGATATTATTCGCATTCGATGTTACCCGATTTAGAACGTTTTGTTTTCAATTAGACTCGGTTTGTTGCGGTTTTGAAAATCTGTAGTGTAATATATATTTTGTACCCAGAAATACTAAACGTTTGGGAGCACGTTCACCGACACTTAGTTGCAAGCAACGTTAATACATTGTAATGGGAATTCGATTTCCTTCTATTGATTGAAATTTAAGCAGACTTTTTTTTTATACGCCTAACGATATTCTATACCTAATCATATGAACTACAAGCTGTGCCCGACGGTTTCACCCGCGTATAATTAATAAAAATATAATTAATAAAAATCAGCCTAGAACCTTCCTCGATAAAATGACTATACAACACAAAAATCATTTTGAAATTCGAACCAGTAGTTCCTGAGATTAGCCGGATCAAACAAACAAACTCTTCAGCTTTAAATATTAGTTTAGATATAGATATAATATGGCTACAACATTAAACACATACGAAGAACTATTTTGAGACATAATCAATTATAATTCCATCAAATCCTCGAACCATTCAGCTTTCTGTTATACAACAACAATGGTAAGCTAATTACCATGTCTTGGAATCGGCTGAGCATAACAGTTTCCGATTATGCAGTAACAACAAAATTTTGCGCGTGCGCGTATTGACGCACGGTGGGCACGAGGCGTTTATTATAGCCTATTGTGCTTGCTTGTTAATCTTAAAAGGTATTGCTCTTAGTGCTAGAGTTAGCCATAATTTATGGCCGTGGATGTCATACGCATAGATTAATAGTTATAACATCATACTTACAACTACAAAGGGCGAAGCTATTTAAAGAGATTCACCTTGAAGTATGAAACTTGGTCTATAATCATGTTTTTTTTATTGTATAGGTAGGCGGACGAGCAACTTGGCCACCTGATGGTAAATGGTCACAGACGACTATCGACATTGGAATTGAAAGAAATGATAACCATCGCTTAAATAATCAAGCCGCCACCAATCTTGGGAACATAGATGTTATGTCCCTTGTGCCTTTAATTACACTGGCTCACTGACCTTTCAAACCGGAACACAACAATACCAAGTAGGTACTGCTGTTTTACGGTAGAATCTGAGGAGTGCGTGGTATCTACTAAGACGACCTTGCAAATACGTCCTAACACCAGTAAACTATACACCACAATGTATTATTTTTATCCGTAATCGAAAAAGCTTAATTTATATCCTGGAATTATGCCAAATTTCAAAACAATTCAGGAACCTTGTACGTATAGTTCCGGTTAAAGAAAATGATGATAAACATAAATAAGACTCCAATAGAACAAATCACTCGTCATATTAACGTCGACAACGTTTGCGATAACGAACGATATCGCGCCTCCCAATGCCAAGATTTCAAGATAAACACGCGAGTTATTGTGGATAATTCATCTTTCGTTATAATAAAGATCGGTAGATCATAGCATCTACATAAGATTACCGTTTAATTCAAAATATTTATATCCAATGTACAATGAATGTATCAAGTAGCTAGTATGTCGTTCATACTAAGACTTTCTTCAAAAAATATAAACAAAGTAGCTAACTTACGGCCGAATACTGAAACGACATTCAAATTGTAGTGGCAGTTAATTATTTGGAACGTCATTAATTTCAAAATTTTGTATGCGAAATTTGAAATTAATGGCGTTCCAAATAATTAAGTCCTACTTTATATTTGAAAGACGTTTCAGTATTCGGCCATTAGTTAGTAACTCGTATTTAACGTTCTTTCCCCGATCCCCGTGGTCGGAACACAATCATAGTTTATGAATTAACATTTTATTATATATAACTAAATAATCATCCCGGCTTTGTACGGGTTGATAAGAAGACGTATTTTTGGATAGGATTGCGTAAAATCCGTGCCTAGTGAGCGTCTACATCGGAGAAAGAGTATCTGTGAGAACTTTCAAGTCAATCGAACGGATAATTTAAGAGAACTCTTGATGATTGATGTTTCTTTTATATACATATAATAAGACTCGCGGAGAATGTCTAAATGTTTTTTGGGAAAATAATAATAAATAAGTAGCGATGATAAGAAATGCATTGTATAACACAACGACCAATTAATTTACGTCTCGAATTCGGGGCATAAATTCTAGAATTCTAGGCGAAACGGAATTAGTTAGAAAATTACTGAACTGTGAAAACAACCGAAATTGGAAATCGAGTCAATGAACTGTGACGTATAATTATTCGAACACAACTGCAAGTTACTTAGAAAATTGTTAACGACATTAATATATAATATGTTCCAAATTCGCGTTTTCTGAGAAGCGCCAGGTCTGGCACGGGGCCAAGGGTGATCGTAGACAATACATGTACGAGTTGGTGATTAATGTTTATTAAAAATTTAGATAAATAAAACGTCCAACACTATGTTATTGCACCTGGAAATCCGCTTATGAAATCATTACTTCCAAGTATGGGCGGGCGATGTTGTTAATTCAAGATACTTACAAAAATAATCAAAATATAAACAACGAAGAAGTTCGAAGAAGTATGTTATGTTTCATTAATAAAATAAAATATTTTTCAGACAATCTAGGTACACGACAAAATAATTCCATTAATATCCATCCAGAGAATCCAGAGAATATTTGTATGCAAAATATTATAGGCATACCTAGCATGTAATACTGCTTCATATTATATACTTTATATACGTTACATCTAGCAAATTAATTAATAAAATGAATCGACCACTTAAGTTCCATGCAAAACTTACATTTCCAATGATTATTATTATTAGTATTATAAATTGTTTATTAGCATGGTTATATTTCTAGTCATATCATATCAATACATTATTCTTAAAACCATTCATTAGACAATATATATTTTGCCCGAAAATTCAAAGAAAAAAACGTGATACACTAATATTACATAAGAAATGAAACACAAGATTGCAGAAGTCAAAGGAAATACATTTTAATCGTAACTGGGCATGCATATCTATCTCATTAACAAATTCGTTTTATCAAACAAGGAAAAATCAAATCAATGTATGTTACATAGCGACCATTTTTTTTTTATGATTCAGGTACCAGGAAACGGGCGTTCGTGCATTCTGTTAAACTTGGCAAGGTGTGTAAAAACTTATGCGAATGATTGACGTCTCGCTTCTAAGAACACATAGACCGAGTATATTTCGACACATCTATTGTGTCATAGTGTAAAAAAATACTTTATGGTGATGAAGCAATTACTTCCTAATACAAATACAGATTACAAAACGTACTAGGAATTAATCACCCACAGATTAAATATGAAAATAAATTAATAATAATGGAACGTGTAAATCGTAGTCGATCGACGCTGGTTTTAATTTCAAAATTAAATATTTCGTTAATTTTAATGTATTTGTATGTATTTCAATTAATTGTAAAAAATACCGCAACACATATATATGTAAAAGGCCTTCAATGTTTATATTCACCCAATAATGGGACAATAAATGCATGGGCTAATTTACACTATGTTTCTTCATATATATATATATATATATATATATATATATTATATATAGACATCCATCTCAAGCGTTGACTAACTGACTTACCACGAGATCTCCGACAGTATAGGTGACTTGTAATTTAGCACAGTAACTCATACGATGTCGAGGCAGTTAATAACACAATAAAATCAATCAGTGTTTGATGTACGTTAAGAGGAAGCGAAGTTAGAAAATAATATAAAACTACGTGAAAACCAATAAGCGGAATATGACTGACTCGGTGATATAAATCAATTTAACTTTTGGTACGGCGTTAAAGACATCCCACGAAACAATGAATAACGTTCTACGGAGGGGCCCATAAATCTTATACATAATTAGGTTTTCAACTGAATATGAAAATCCCTAATATTAAGCCTTGGAGAAATTCCGTGACATCGTAAACGTAAACAATACCTAACATTTCTTGTTGGCAATATATATATATATATTTCAATATTATCCTACTTTATATGTAAGTTAGCGGTAACCCGATTCTCCTCAAGGGATTTTGTACATTGACTATTTATTGTACGTAAAATATAAATAAAACTATACTTCGCATACACAATTACCTAAATCCACGGTCAAGAGCGTTCATCCCCAAAGGATCAGATCTTATTAAATGCGTAGTTCACGATCGTGGCTTTATTAAAAATCATTGTAATACGTATTTCAAAAATGATCTTAATCGATATTTTTAATATGCATACAAATTTCGACATTTCTTTAAACTAAACAGAACAGCTCTACATTTGTTTTTTAAGTATACAAGAAGATGTATCTATATATCTACGTTCATAATATATCGACTACTTTATAGTACCTAATTGACTTACAAATAAACAATCCTGACATTGAATTGACGCGATAAGATCTTGCATAATCTGTGATTAATATGAATTCGAGTCAAAATGTATTTTGTTTGTTTTGAATGTTGGCGAAATTGTTATTGTCTTTGAATTAAAATATGACCTATTACTACTGAACAAAGTAACTTTTTAATGATGTAAGTATTATTAAAATCAGTCCAGTTGTTTCAGTGTTTATCTATTACAAACAAACAAATCCTTCCTTTATGTAATATTATTATTATTGTATGGAAGTAAAGAAAAGCAAATCGTTAGCTCTCTAGATTCTATTCCTTTATTTGTTGTTCACTCGAGACCAATCTGAACTAGAAGTTTATTTAGGTATTGGGACTTTATCAAATTATATTTTTCTACTTTATTTTGCTAAGTCACTTCAATATGTCTGTGGAAGATTTTCTTATATGAACGAAAGGTTATTTTAAACCATAATATTAGCAATAGAATAAAATATTTTTATCTCTCATTAAATCATCAATTATTTATATCTATAATTCGTGAATTGAGAAAATGTTTTAAAGACAAGCCTCGAGTCTGTTTACTAATTTAAAACACATATGTATTTATGTATTACGCCAATGAATAGTCCTGCTGCTGAACAAAGTCTACTCTTAGCAGGACGATTAGGAGCTCATTCCAATACGCGACTCTAGCGTGAGTTGATGGAATAGACATATGGAAGAATTTCAATTGGCACATGATGGTTTTTTCCCCACGATGTTTACCTTCACAAGAAAAAAAAACAAATTAAACACTACATGTGTTTACAATTAAAAAAAATAAAGCAGTGATGTCTGCAGTGATTTGAACTCTCAATCTACAGCTAAGAGTCGCGTTATCTACCAACTGGGCCGTCATCAGCTCACATATGCATGTAAAATTTATTTCGAAGAAAATCAATCTCTCGCGAATTGTACGAAAGAAAAGTACAATTTTCCTTGATGATTCGATGACACGTGTTCTACCATCCACTGAATGCTATACGATATCAATGCGATTGGCAATTATGTTATTATTTTAAATGGAAATTTGTAATTACTTCTAGTTATTTATGAAATCGATGTACAAAAATAATTATAGCTTTCTATCTTTATTATCCAAATAACGATAAATCAACGAACAGGTTAAATTACAGACTTGAAATATTATACTTTTTTTCATAGACAAGCTGAATGAACCTAGATTTTTTCTACTAATGCATAATTATATTATTATTTTTAACTAGCTGTGCCCTGCGGTTTCACCCACGTATAATTAATGAAAATATAGTTAATAAAAATCTGCCTAGAACCTTCCTCGATACAAGGACTATACAACACAAAAATAATTTTTAAATTCGAACCTTTTCTTGATATTAGTCGGATCAAACAAACTCTTCAGCTTTATATATTAGTATAGATTAAAAAAAAATGTTCATAAATCCTATTGATTTCTTTAGCATAATTTAGTGGAACGTTATCTTGTAAAAATATAAACGGATGTGTTATGCGTAGGCGCATGTACATTAAAGTTTTTGGAAACACCTTTCGCTGTATTCCGCTTGGTATTCAGAGCGAATTTAATAAATTGCTTACGTTTTTATTTTACGAACTTATAATTCACGACATTTTTAATGTTTAAATAAGTCATGACATTATTACATTACTGATATCGCTTACTTTTTCATTTAGAGTTTACATCACCAATCCGCTTCAATTCGAGTTGATGGATACACGTGGGACGTATTTATGGCCGAAACTTACAAATTTCCTCTCAAGCACGTGAAGGATTATAAACATTAATTAAGTATATGAAAATTCAGTGGCTTACCCGGGTTTGAACCCGCAATCTTTAGTTTATAAATTACGGAAACTAATTTAATTTAACTAATTACGGAAATTATCTAAGTATTTCATACTATTAGTACGATCAGCAAAAATATTTAATAAAATTAAACTAGATTCACTATTGTTTAATTAGTTTAAAATGTACGGGTTGCAGCAATCGCGAGTATTATGAATGTAACTCGTGTCACTACGCCAAACTTTACCCCATTTTTAAGTAAAATTATTTAACCGTTACGATAATAATAATGGAGTTCGAAATGCAAATTCAAAATAAAATAACGTATGTTCGTCAACTTTAATTCATACCTACATAAAGTGTACAACAGAGATGCAAACAGTGTGCGAAAGATATAGCACGCCCACGAGAGATCTTTTTTTTTTATTGGCTTGAGTTATACCTGAGTTTTTGGTAACGAATATCCCTTAAGCAAAGTCATGTATCATTTCGAAATGATTTGCTCTCTACTCTTATATTTAGAAAAAAAATAGACTTATAGTTTATTAACATCTTTGTCAAAACTTGATGCCTTATATCGAATATTATTGAAATTATATCTATACTGACACGTAGACTTGAGACGACGATAGTAATTTATATTATAATTATGGGACATTATTCACACAAGGCCAACTAAACAAAACTAAGCTGAGCTATGGAAATAATAATTACATCCAGACTCAGGACAAACAGACATGTTCAGGCACACAAATGTCTGTCTTGGTTGAGAATCGAACACACGACCTGCGGCGTGAAAGACAAGTATCTTACCAACCACGCCAACCGGCTCGTCATATTGATCACTAGAGTCGAGATACGAAATTGTATTTTAATTCTCGGAACGATTGAACAGAGACATTGATTGAAAATACTTTAATCAATTAAGGAACGTCATTAATAACGGTTTTTGATTGATTATAATATAAAATATTTATTTTATTTATCGAATATTTAATGATTTTAATTAATTTGTGCAGATTGGTGTTTCGAAAACTCGATATTTCCCTCTATTATACATAAAATAATAAAAATAAGATTTTATTTCATTAGTATATTAAAGAAAAAATGATGTTAATATACCAAATATTTCTACTGTTCGAAAAGGTTGTCAAAAATATAATAAAATTACTTTCGGAATTTAAGAATATATAGAAGTTTACAAAAATTTCATGAAATATATAAAAACTCATTATTGTACACTAATGCAAATTATACTTATATTCAAGGTATAGTCAAGGTATGTAGAGGCGCTTAAAGTCAAGGCAACCTTATGGTAAAAAAAGTTACCTACAATTTAATCACTTAAAATTTATTGTTTAACTTTTCTATTATTACATTTAATAATCTAACATGGGTTTGTGAGCGTTTGAACGAGCATAGCAAGTTCATATTAACCAATGGCGACAAAAATATATAAAAAATAAATAAAAATATTTATTCCTCGGACAAAAAAAGATCCTAAATATATGAATATCTCATTATTAACCTAACGGAATGGTGTATTTTTAATTTAACGTGACTTTTTTTAGTGTAGTTATCCAGCCGGAGTTCCGTCGCGGCTTGTTAGTAATTATCAATGTTAAAGTTTGGTAAAAGTGATTTTAGCTTTTTTTTTACAGCGAAATTTATTATTCATTCGACTCGATTGTTATGCTAATCTGAATATGAATTAATTAACTCCACGATAAACGCAAACTAACGACGACGAGACTTCGGTTATTATTATGGAAATTTGATCGATTCGTTTAATATTTCGAAATTTTTAAATTTTACTTTTACTATTATTATGAATAATCATATTTTAATTTTCTTCTAAGATAAAGTATATAATTATATAGTTTATTTATTCTGTTTTTTTTCTTATTCGTGTCTAAGCTACCGGGCGGATTCTAATATTTTGGTAAATATGTCGATTATGTATCTCGTGAAATATATATTATTTATTTTTGAAATTTATTATATTGAATTAATTAACGTGCGTATAAAAGCTATAATTTAATCATAATTCCAACTAACCAAATAAATAATAAAACACTTCAAATTATACGAACTTTTAGCGGCCGAATTTTTTATTACGCTTCTTTGCTTTTGAAAATATCATAAATATTAACTGAAATATAACATGTTAAAATATATTAAAAAAATCTATGTGATAGATATAAAGTGAGACATTGGGAACGATCTGTTACGATCAAGTCGGATAGAGTCTTGTTAATTGACACGTGTTTAACTTCATTGTGTCGTCACTGACACAGCTGTTCTTACGATTAAACAAAACAAACGATAGACAATGTCGTTTATTTTCCACACGGCTGCCTTTCCACGGATTCCCGGCGCTAATTCGTCCGTCGCGATCTTATTTACACTTAGAACCAGGTCAGGAAAGTCAAAACCGAAACGTGCAAACACTACGTAACCTTCAATGAAAAACGATCGCGAAAAACAAAAAACGACCAGCTCACGTAGGTACACTCGAATAACACATCATACACAACGATACAGTTAGACAATAGTGTCTGAATTTGTTTAAAATACAAAGTGATTTCTCATACGTAATAATGTGTCAGTAGACTCTGGACAGATGTGGGCTGCGACCCCGTTACGAAGCTGTAACGATACGGTTTGTAATTAAGACGACTTGAGATCGGTGTCATTAGATTTTAAGAATAAAACATACAAAACGATACATTTTCGAATATCTGAATAACACTTTCGATATTCCAGGAATGTTCTGAGGACCGTTACATGTTTTTTTTTAAATGGAGTAAGCTGAAATGTAGTGAAAAATTCGTTTCGTTTGACCCGGTTTTAATTACTACGAAAGGGCGATTTGTCTCCTCTTCCGAATATAAATTTTTACCTAAAATCTGTTACGAGCTTTTTTATTTAAATTCTAATATTAATTGAATTACAGATGTGTTAAAAAACATCACAGTTATGTGTAGATACCTTTTTTTACGCTGGAAAAACGCATGACACGTTTCCCCCACGGGTAAAGTGGGGGGGTATGTGGGACTCGCCGTATGTCCAGGGCACCGAGTGCATCGGAATACCCACTAAACAACCAGCGGTACCCTTCGTCTTACGTCTTAGGGAAGCGCCACGGGATCGCTTGCGCATTGAACCGTGACGCTCCGACGATGTGTAGATACCTATCCGTAGTCAGTATAAAGATTATGTTGCGTAATATAACTTGACCCACAGGTGTAAAAAAGTCGTAGTTGATAAATACTAATAATACTAATATTAGTTTACAATTATTTTTGGTATGAGGTATGAAATGATTACAACACATGACCAAGATATGCATATATTCTGGAAAACTATAATCTTGTAATATAATTAAAATACTATACATATTCGAAAAAGTCTCGTTTAGCTTAATGATAGTAAAATTTTCAAATCGATATTTAGTTACACTTATATAATTACAATTCTACAGCAAATTCCTGTGAACGGACTTAAGGTCTCTTCTCCTCTTTAAAGGTTTGTGGAGGTTTGGAGCTTACTCCATCCTCTAGTATATTTCATGTTCATATATGTATCCGACTATCCGTTACTCGTTATTAACCTACTCCTGATTCATAAGTACAAACCGATGGTAGCTTCTGAATTACGCCTCGTAGATAATTATACTATTCGTGAGAAAAACGAATCTTTTCGCGAATTACCGGACATAAATTAGTGATATTTGTCAACAAACCAAAATAACACGTTTTAAAAAAAAATGCGATACAAATAAACGTATAATTAATAAAATTAATTATTAACATCGTTTCCATTATAAATGTTATTGTATTGAAGCCGATAAGGCGCACGTGCGCGTACGCAACGAGATTGTCGCAAAAGTCAATGATTCATAACATAAAACATTACTTCTACTCACTCGTAAACATAACATAAAACTAAACTAACTAACATAAACTAACGATAAGTAGGAGTAAAATATTTCAGTTCAGAAAATTTATTTCATTCGAATTTTTTTTTTTAATACTTTAACAAAAACAATTCCTATGAGATAACATCAAATTTAAACTTTATCATTAGATATTTATAATAAGAACAAAATTAACAATATGGAGGCTATTTCCGGTCTATATCAATTTATGTTTTTATAGCGTGACTGAAAAGACAACCAGACCAAGCAAGTCAAATTGTCAATAATTAAATATGAAGAAGCTTCGAAGCTTTAAATGTTAACAATTATTTGTTACCATTGCTCGAGACAGAATCCGAAACAAATTGCTGAACAGCAGGCTCTACTGTTTAAGGCGAAGCTAGAAATCATACTCATCTATGAGATGTATATGTATATACTGACGTGACAAAATTGATTTAAAAAAAAATGCAGATTTTGTCATAATATTTACTTTCATTACGAAATACGAATTGAATCGATAAGAAATATTAAGCACTCGAATAATAATAATAATGGTCCTCCAGACCGATTCCGGCCACGACGGCCAATCTCAAGAGAGATCAGCCAACTGCGCAGGACATATTATAGTGCACAAGTGTGTGCGCAAACACAGGTGCACTCTACTATTCCCTAACTCTCATAATCCGATGGGACGGCAATCCGACACGACCGGAAAGAGTTTAGGCGCAGGACCAACGGCTTTACGTGCTTTCCGAGGCACGGGAGTGTTCACACTTCCAACTTCCAGACTTCGGGCTGCTATTGAGAATTTTCGACAGAAAATATAAATAACATTTTATTGGCCCGACCTGGGAATTGAACCCAGAACCCCCGAGTTAGCAGCCTTAATCCTAGCCACTAGACCAACGAGGCAGTCAAGCACTCGAATACTGAGTGATCGGCTTCAAACCAAAGTTCTTTAAATGAAATCCGTGTAATCCATTCAACCGTTACGCCTTTACAACGCAAAACATACAATGTAAATAAATTATTCTTCTCGGTTCCGCTTCATTCGAGCAAACATCACTCGGTACATTATTAGTTCCCCATACAATAGTTTGTAAACAGAGACGTTAATTGTGCACCAGTGAGGAAAACAGTTACCGCGTAATCATTTATTTAAACTAAACTTTTACAACTAAACGAAAACATTCAATAATTACTTCCAAGATAAATCGTAAAAAACCGTAAATGTATGCACGATAATCGAAAATTTATTCGATGTTTCAATATGTATTCTATAAAAAAATAAATCGTTCAGATTCAAGGGAATCAAAGCTTTGTTTGTGTGGAATCAAATGCACGAACTCTTTACCTCGCGTCTTACTAAATTCGCGCAAAACGAGTAACAATAAAAACGTGGAAGCATTACATTGATAGTCAAAAATGTAAACTTATTATTATTCGGAGATTATGATGAGCTGAAGATGCGATGATTAAATTTTGTTAGAAATGGCATGATATGATGTAACATCACTGACCAAGACTTCCTGGATATGCCGATTTAGAAGACAATACAAGAAAACAGACCACAGGATGCCACTACAACAATATTACAAACGCTAAAAAGGAGAAGGAGAAGAATCGGATATTAAGTAGTGATAACGTATATCCATATAGCAACTGCGATTTTCCTATCACATACTATCTCTGGAACATTTAGTGATACAGAATCACTAACCTTCACTAAAAAAAAATGTAAATAAACAAGCGGTCTCATATTTTTCTTGCTTAATACATAAAACCTCGTTTTTGTCAATAAAAAAGTTCCTCGAAATACCGCATCTTCAAACCATTTAAAGTTTGACCAACATAAAAAATATTATGTTCATATTTTACGCGCTTCGATATTAAGGTTTATTGATTTTCTTAAAAATCGACCGTTCGGTTAATATTTCTTAATTAACCATTTCAAGTGTGCCAGTGACACTGAAACGAGAAAGTGTACAAGATCTGAAGATAAAAATGTCAATATTAAAAAGTTGATAATTGGACATAAATCTGTCGGAGACGAAATAACTTAAAAATTCTTTAAAATATAAATCAATCAGATAAAGAAATTTATTTATAAGAATAACTAAAAAAAAAGTAATCACATTATAGCGTTTAATACATGACTTTTAATTCTAAGAACGATTCACTTCCGTAAATCGGAACCGCTGAAGTTAGCAAAAGAAATGGGGTCAATGAAAACGAACATGAAGAAAAACAAACACTGGTAAATAATGAAGAAAAATAAGAGGCACTTAGCTTCAAAGACGAAATCTCGAGTTTCAATCGTATGAAAGGAGGAATACAAACAGCGAACACGACAAAGCAATACTTGCTTGACGTAATTTTTTTTTTATCCTTACTTAGTAATAAAATACTTGAAAAAAATATTTATAATATTTTACGATAAAGGTCAATTAAGCCACCAAAAATGCGGTTCGACATTACCTACCTTATTTGGATATTAATTTAAATTAAAGTATGAACTAATTATATCAATAAAATTCTATTAAAATGCATTTAAGAAAAATTTAAACAAAAATTTAAAAAAAATTAAGATTACTTTATAAGATTTTATCTTTTAAAATATATTATATATATTCCTAGTCATTCTACCATCAAAAATCATTTTACCAGCGCATTCTATTTTATATATTTATATATTTTTTATTTTTTTTCATCAGTTCCATTAGATTTACCCTATCGCCTTCCTGTTCAATATATACATATATAATATAAATCTCAGAACGCAGCCGTTGTGTTACGTTAATAAAAACATGGAATAATACGGTTTAACGAAGTGTTTGTCGTTACAAGCGATGTAATGTGATTGAATGAGGACAAGCGTTCCTCGGATTCTGTATCAAGTTGCGGTTAAGGAATAAGGTTACCGATTCAGTTGAATTCACCTCATATAATTCGGAATTGGGAAATAGCTGTTTTATTATGTATATTATTTTTTATTATACAAGATAAAAAGTATTTTCATAAAAAATAATGTGCGGTTGGAGGACTGCTGTCAGGGACGAAGTCCACTGCAATATTTTTTCGATTCAAACCATGTTTTAAAAGCAATATCTTAGTTGATTATATTTTGGTCACACCAAAAAAGCACCTCAACCTCCTAAATTCGAACACCCAACACATCGCATATTGTATCACTTGGTAGGCACGATGTATGAACGCTATTTCGTTATATGACGTGACCTTGGGCCATTGTCATTTCACTACTGTAAGCCACGTTAAAGAACTTCGTTCCAAAAAAAATACATTAACGCCTTTAATATATCCAAACAAATAAACAATCTTGTACAACTCAAGACCACGTGGAATAGTGGCAGAATGCTAGCAGCATATCCCAATTGAATCGATAATTCGATCTCTTGAAAAATGTACCAAGCCTCCCGTCACCGCCCGTCAGTAGAGTCAAATAATGTCTTATTACATTATAGATTTTTTAAAACTTCGATCCTTGTAATACGAGATAATTAATGCAGTATATAATTTAAGCAACTTTCGGACTGAATAGTTAGTTTCATAATTTTTGATGATAATTTTCGATACATAACTTTTCAATACGATATATTATTATTATCTAATTTGTACAAAAGAAAAACTAGACAAGAATAAATTCATATCTTATTATAATTTAGGTTATGTTGCGTAACCATATTGACTTAATGTTTAGTTTGTGAGAAGATTTGTTATAAAAATATTCTCAAAAATCTTTAGATCGACGTTCAAGAACATAATTTAGTAACATTTCATACAAAATAAATGTCTAAATTTTGTAGTCATAAATAAACTTTTGGTTTAAACATTTTCAACGAATTCTCGAAGATCAAAGTCTTCGCATCCCTCTCCTTAATCTATTCTTGTAACATGGTTTAAAATGGTCGAAAAGTAATTTAGATATGAACGTACACATAAAGAGTATATGGCTCATCCGGTCAGAGCATTACAATAGCATCATACACATGAGCCCAATATGATATCACAAAGGTTTGGACGACCACACTTAAGCTTAACAATATAACAAATACATGCATGCGAAATTGATATTTAAATAAACGCGATAACGTTTATATTCGGTCGTATAATTTTCGACGTAATTACGTTGTGCCCGGGGTGTTATCTGATAAAGCCGCACGAAATTGGTTGTAATGAAGTGGTGGGACATACTAGTCGTATCTGTATATTCGGAATTTTGTCTGGTATATTGCAATCGATGTAGCACACTTAAGATAATCCTGACAATTCGGAAAGGTCGAATATAAAATAGTTTTTTATGAAAATGAAAACACGTTTTAAATTTTCAATGTTACAATAAGTAATAAAAGAACCTATATTAATGTAAGAATTTCTCACATAAACATTGTAAACTAACAAACAGTTCGGATAATATAATAAAATATTACTAATCTAGACATAAAAATCAATGTAATAAAGAACTAAATATTATTCATACCTGACGGAAGTAATTAGAAAATTCATTAAATTATTAGGAAGACACGAGTCGTCTGATCTAAATTAAGTAGGTTCACAAAACATTGAGTCAAAGCGGTGACGAATTTGTTAGTGTTAAAACGATACACGCACGTTCGCGTCGGGTTAGCGACGTGTCTCATCCCGAACATCTGATTCAGTGCAGTTTCGTTTGTAAATAAAAATGCAAATGAAATGTCAATAGCATCAATATTGGATTTTATTTGACGATCATGTTGTTATCTGGTTGTTTGCTCCCAGCCAGGTGTAAAACGAAATTGAAATTTTATAAAGCTTATATCGTAAAGTAAATATTTTTAATAAAAATTTTATGCGTATTCAGTATTATTTTTTACGTATGTAATTCTGACTACATAGCTTTAATAAAAAGAAATAGGTTTTTTTTTAAAAACGCATCATTCGGGCGACGGCGAATTTTAGCAAAAAATATTTTCGAAGAGAATAATTAACATCATACGGTGACGAGGAATTTAGTTGATGTTAAGACTTTGTGCAAGCCCATCTAGGTAGGTACCACCCACTCGTCAGATATTCTATTTCATATGATATGTTTCATAGGAAGGCGGACGAGCATATGGGCCACCTGATGGTAAGTGTTCACCAATGCCCGTAGACAATGGCTCACTCACCCTTCAAACTGGAACACAACAGTACCAAGTACTGCTGCTTAGCGGTAAAATATCTGATGAGTGGGTGGTACCTACCCAGACGAGCCTGCACCAAGCTCTACCACCAAGTAAATATAAGGACTATATACCCAAAATAAAACTACAAATCACTAAAGTCGGTACATCAATAGCAACAACAATAAAATTTAATTATTTTGTTTTTTTTTTATAACGAATAATTAAATTTACAATAATAAATAAGAGAAATTTTACGAACAACTGGATGAGATAAATGAAATATCGTTATTAATACGGCGTATTGAATTGACGTTTCAATTAAAAAAATAAATGTATATTTTATTACATTCAATATAATTTTACGCCATATTTCGATTGGGTGTATATGCAGTAAAGAGCAGAAAAGGCTGATATGATAAAACACGTGGATTTCAAGCAGGGATAGCAGGTTTAAATCCGGAGAAACCTGTATTTTTTTGTTAGATGGTGAGGATATATCGCGAATCAGAGATTTATAACAACTAGATCAGTGTAGTCAATTACCCTTTTATTAATAGGCCAGGAACTAGCCAACCAGCCTTTTACTAATCACAGTCGGCTCGTAGCTAACGGTCGAATACTGAAACGTCATTCAAATATGAAGTGGAACTTAATTATTTGAGACGCCGTTAATTTAAAACTTCTCATACTAAATTTGAAATTAATGGCGTTCCAAATAATTAAGTCCCACTTAATATTTGAATGACGTTTCACTATTCGGCCATTAGACTATTGAAACGTATAAATGTCTAAATACAACTATATAAGAGTTTACATGTTCAGTAAAAATTGAAAGATATTTAAGCCGATTGACCAAAGAGCTCCAAACCTTGACGTAAAGCCGACGTTTATACTTCGGAGGTTATTTTATTCGAGAAGCCACAAAAATGATAAACTATACAATGCATTCCTGATTTTAACGTTCACGTACACATACTTTCAGGTCATAACCAGCTCAATGCATTAAAGCCACGTAAGGCGATTAGCAACAATCTATTCTATATTGTCATTATTGTTCGAGTTTACAGTTTCATTACGTTTATAACGTTATCATCTGAAATAACGAAAGCCTATTATTATGATGACATAACCGGTTCGAGTTACGTCGACCGTTCAATGGAAGACTAGTCGACTGAACAGGAAGTACTATTGGGGACAAGCGTGTGTGACAGCTTCTATCCTTTTTTGTTTTTGTTTTCTAAAAAGGTTCAAAACTGTGACTCACTTCATTGATCTATAAAATGTTGCGCGGAAGATTCTTATACTTAAATAATAAATAAATAAAAATTTTAACAAAACAAAAACCGACTTCATAAGAAAAACAAATTAATATGCACTAAAAAGTAATGAAATAATTGCGTATTCTTCTATAATTTGTTAATTAACTAACTATTTTCTACTCATGAATATGTAGATACGAATGTGTTTTGTGGTTGATAATGTATTTACAATTATTGTTACTTTTGGAGTCGATGTCAGCCAAGGTGGGTTTATAACTACATACATAGTTAGTTATAGGTGAGATGTGATTGTGTCGCACGCGCAACTTTACGAGGCGAATGAAAGTCAATCTGTAATGTGTATGTTTTTGTTTGTTTTTAAAAGATTCCCGTATTGCTAGGTATATTAAGTGTTTCCTTAGCTGACATCGACTCCAAAAATAACAATAATTGTAAATACATTATCAACCACAAAACACATTCGTATCTACATATTCATGAGTAGAAAATAGTTAGTTAATTAACAAATTATAGAAGAATACGCAATTATTTCATTACTTTTTAGTGCATATTAATTTGTTTTTCTTATGAAGTCGGTTTTTGTTTTGTTAAAATTTTTATTTATTTTTCGATTTTTAGTGAATCTGAAGTACACTTACTAATTTGTAGAATATGGGTAGACCTACTAAACGTGCAGCTCATATGAGACAGCGCCGTTTATATTATTATTTAAATATATTAATCTAAAACAGTGAAATGTAAAGAAAAATGCATTTTGGTACTTAATTAATTAATATTAGTTAATATGGTTAAATGTGTGAATATAAATTAACAGGTTTTGATTAAATATATTTAGTTGGTGGGGTGTTGAGCAGCCATAACATAATCAAATAATTATTTCTAGTAATAATTAAAAAAACTGTATGTTTATAGATATTGTGTTATACCATTCTTCAACATAAAATATGACGGAATGTCTGTATATTAAATAATTGCGTATTCTTCTATAATTTGATAATTAACTTACTATTTTCTACTCATCAATATGTTGTGTAGTTGATAATGTATTTACAATTATTGTTATTTTTGGAGTCGATGTCAGCCAAGGTGGGCTTATAACTACATACATAGTTAGTTATAGGTGAGATGTGCTTGTGTCGCACGCGCAACTTAACGAGGCGAATAAAAGTCAATTTGTAATGTGTATGTTTTTGTTTATTTTTAATAGATTGCCGTATTATTATTGCTAGGCATATTATAGTGTTTCCTTAGCTGACATCGACTCCAAAAATAACAATAATTGTAAATACATTATCAACTACACAACATATTGATGAGTAGAAAATAGTAAGTTAATTATCAAATTATAGAAGAATACGCAATTATTTTTTTACTTTTTAGTGCATATTAATTTGTTTTTCATATGAAGTCGGTTTTTGTTTTGTTAAAATTTTTATTTATTTTTCGATTTTTAGTGAATCTGAAGTACACTCACTAATTTCGTAGAATATAGGTAGACCTACTAAACGTGCAGCTCATATGAGACAGCGCCGTTTATATTATTATTTAAATATATTAATCTATAACAGTGAAACGTAAATAAAAATGCATTTTGGTACTTAATTAATAAATATTAATTAATATGGTTAAATGTATGAACATAAATTAACATGTTTTGATTAAATAGATTTAGTTGGTGGGGTGTTAGGCAGCCATAACATAATCAAATAATTATTTCTAGTAATAATTAAATAAACTGTATATTTAAAGATGTTGTGTTATACCATTCTTCACCATAAAATATGACGGAATGTCTGTATATTAAAAAAAAGGGGAAGTATCTATATTATCCTAACTAATATTATAAATGCGAAAGTAAGTTTGTCTGGACGCTTTCACGCCTAAACCACTAAGCCGATTTAAAAAATTCTTTCACCAATGGAAAGCAACATTATCAGGGAGTAACATAGGCTACATTTTGTCCCCATATTCCCACGGGAACGGGAACTACGTGGGTGAAATCGCAGGAAAAACACTAGTAATCAATATATAAATATACATAAATATAACATGTATATAAGAGTACTTATACGATTCTATATATATAAAATTTTCAAAATTGGTCTCAACTTTTAGGAGATGTTTCAAATATGTTTCAATTACAAACATATACATATATACAATGCTTACATGCATAACTCATATTATAAAGAGGAAAGATTTGATTTTTGTTTGATTTTTTATTACGATTTAAATCAAAAACTACTCGACCGATTTTAAAAATTCTTTCACCCTTAGAAAGCTACGTCTTTACCGAGTAATATAGGCTTTATTATATTTTCAAAAACTTATAGATCCCTACTTAAAATGGTGCAATGTAACCCAACGTATTAAACTGTTGCCTATAAAAGTTATTATTTCGCGTGCGCTGCGAAAACTATTGACGGTATATAAAGAAGTGTTTTTTACAATAGTACTATAATTACTTGATCATAACGATGTTATGGTAGGTGAATGATAAATCTAGATAGCCTATAAAAGATTCGGCCGTGTATCGTTAATTTGCTACTAAGAATTGAAGATTTCCGTTACTTTGTCATGGATCCTATAATCAGAATCTAACCAAACTATCATCAAACAACCCTTGAAGTATACTCTTTCCAATAAAAAAAAAATCATCGAAATCGGTTGAATAGATATCGAGTTATTCGTCCATTTGTCGCGCACATACCTCATGCAAATTTACGACTTATATGGTTTTCTCATGGATTCCACTGTCAAACCTGGACCAAAAAAAAATGGGACCCCATGGGAAGCAACTCCTTTCAAATAAAAAAAAAATCATCAAAATCGATTCACCCAGTCAAAAGATATGAGGTAACAAACACAAAAAAAAAAAAAAAAAAAAAAAAAAAAAAACATACAGACGAATTGATAACCTCCTCCTTTTTTTGAAGTCGGTTAAAAAATAGTTGCTTAACTGTAAGAATTTTTTTTCGAAATAGAAAATCACGTATTTTTGATATTACATATGTATATGAAAATTAGCGTTCACGCATCTGTTTATAAATATGTCAGTTGTATCACTTCATATGGAAACTCCTGGAAACTCGTCATTTTCATAATCAGAAACGTGTTAAACGAAACGAGAATCGAATCCATCGCTGCAACATAAAATAAAGTGGTCCAACCAACAGCCATAGACATTGGCATTGTAAGATCTTAACCATAGCTTACATCCCCAATATGCCAACCTTGGGAACTAAGATGTAATGTCCCTTGTGCCTGTAATTCGCATCACACACACGACTAACTTTACTAATAAATAAAAATAAAATAAACAATTCCATTAAACAATAAAATCTTATGCTATTCTGTACACAACACGACCTTTATCACTCAAAATAACGATAAGTAATACATATATATTTAACGTTATATTACCAAAGAGAAAGAGTAAGTCTGCAGTGCGGTTCACCATAACCATTAAACACGTTAATTGTAGCCCGGCGGGAAGAGAGCGTGACAATGGCCCGACACTGAAAGACCGGACTGACGACGACGGGACAAAATGATGCGCTCGGTTAAAATATACATAGCTAAAGTTATGAAACACTACTTATTATTAAAGATATTTTACTTCTAATATTATTTTACTTTATTTCTCTTGTTTGTTTATTAATACTAGCCGTGTCCCACCCGCGTTTTCTTCGGGTTTCACCCGCGTAAAGGTTAATTTATAAATTTGTACGTTAACTAGTTTAAAGCATGCTGTGACTACCTGTATAATATGAAATAATGTCTTACCTAGTAACCTAAGACTTTGTGTTGTATAACATTAATATACGTATAATTCTTTCAGTGGTTTAATTACAAACATAACAAACATCCATCAAAAGATCAATTCCATCGCGCACAAAGAAATTTAGCAATGAAATTCTTTCTCGCATCTGTCCAAAAAATCACTTTAAAATCTCACGTATTCTCTTCCTAGCCCGGTTATAACCTGGGTTCTTTCAAACGAGGCGTGAAGAGGCATCTTGCGGGCCGGCAAGGCATCTAGTGCAGAACACTCTACCCGACTGTACTAGCCGTCGCGTCGTCGCGTTTGGACTCTACTACCACTTACCATCAGGTGGAGTAGAGTATTTGCTTACTCGGCAGTTATAAAAATAAACATAAATATTACTAAATATTATCATTCTATAGTAAATGAATGCATAGCCCTTCATCTCTATCGTAATCAAGTACTCAAGTCCAAGTTACTTCGTAATAACGTGGCATTTCACTCAATACTCGTATCCACCTTGAGTAGCGTAACGTAATTGCTTTCAGAAGTAATCCCTCGGATTACTTACATGTTTGGTTAATGTTACTCGAAACTGGAATGCATTGCGTCTTGATTGATTCAAATTATCTACACTACTTATGTATATTTTAATAATTTCGTCATTCGTCTGGGTGTGTACCACCCACTCATCAGATATTCTACGGCAAATCAGCAGTACTTGGTACTGTTGTGTGCCGGTTTGAAGGGTGAGTGAGATAGTGTAATTACAAGCACAAGGGACATATCATCTTCATTTCCCAAGGTTGGTGACGCATTGGCGTTGTATGAGACGGTAATATTTCAGAGCCAATTTCTATTGGCTATTATTACCACTAACTATCTCGTGGTCCATTTACCAGTATATCTATCTATTTTAAAATAGTCACCTTTTGAGTAGGTGTTATAGGGAAAGTGTGTCCGGATTTGAACCCGAGTCACTTAGTTAAGATAGACGTTATTAACCCACTACGCTATCACAGTTCTAAATTTAAATTAATAATTTCAAATGTTCACACTCATCCGTAAGACGGTATAATTCTAAGAACGTATAGCGATGATTACGTGTGTTGTAAATCATAGACTCCTTATATATTTAGCTGAAAAAGATTATACGTGCGTATAGAATAGAATCATATACTCCTTTATCATTATACCTTTCGTTTTTTTTAATTTTCAATAAATACTACGAGTAAAAAGCAACTAAGGTAAGCAATTTAGAAATAACTACTTCAAATATTGTAATAGAAAACACTTCACTTGAAAATTTACTATTAATATAGAATAAAAATAAATTCTATTCAAGTAGTTTCATTCTATTTTACAGAATTGAACTGTAAACTACTAAAGTCACCGATGGTCCAAAATGTAGACTCCATCGACATCGGGATGAACCGTCGAGAAGTCACTTTTTCACAAGCTTTTATTATACTTGCAACTTTCGTTTATTAGTTATTGAGGCAAACCTTGAAAGCTGAATTGGAACCACTTTTACGTGTTAGTTTAGTTCCGATGACTATGATAAGCATAACCTTATTCTAAGCCCAGGACACACTGACATCCTAAACGGTCAACACTGAGACACGTAAATTTTATATTATACAAATAAACGCTTGTTTTTAAAATGTTTTTCATGATTTATTACACATTTAAAAAACATAATCAATTATATACAATTATATTTATACATAAATACTAGATGGAAACCAACAAATACTAACTCCACGTTCCGTTAATATCTATATAATCTTGTATTTAATAAACACCTAATTTATTTATGTGTTTGTTTTTAAAATATATTAATATATATAATAAATATGGGAAACACGTAAGAAAGTTCAGTGATTATAACGATTTAGGTCACAGCCCCGCAGCTCATCCGATGTGACACTTGCTCCGAACCGAGTTGACTTCACAGAAACGTTGTTACGAGAAATAGATGTACTTAGCGGCCAGATTACATTAACACTATTACAGATAAGAAATATATGTTTGTAAAAATATTTAAAAAAAAAAAACAAATTTATTACATCCGAATTTGATCAAAGCGAAAACGTAATTATATATTTGATGTTTCTTTTAAATTATCAAAAATAAAATTAATTGAGAACTTTAAATATTTTTTTGAAGATATCATTTATGTAGTAAATATATTACTTGGTGGTAGAGCTTTGTGCAAGCTCGTCTGGGTAGGTACCACCCACTCATCAGATATTCTTTCGCAAAACAGCAGTACTTGCTATTGTTGTGTTCCATTTTGAAGGGTGAGTGAGCCAGTGTAATTACAGGCAGAAGGGACATAACATCTTAGATCCCAAGGTTGGTGGCGCATTGGCGATGTGAGAGATGGTTAACATCTCTTACAATGCCAATGTCTATGGGCGTTGGTGATCACTTACCATCAGGTGACCCATATGCTCGTCCTCCTTCTTATGCAATAAATTAAAAATATATAGGTATATATTATATGGCATCATCCAACATTCGCGTTAAAATGATCGTTTAGGAGTTTAATTCTCAACACTCCGATACAGGTTATCGGATTATCAGATATAAAAATAAATTCACAATACACGTAACAATGACGCAACGTAATTTTCGTATTTAAGAAACAATTAAGGGATATACGATTTCGATCTTCCTACATCTCAGCCGGAGAGTATAAGTAGGTCAATGCATTATTTATAGTTTGGACGTCAGCAGACAATATTCGGTGCCGCCAGTAAACAAAGTCGAGGCGCACGTGTGTACCGAACATGGTGTACTTAGGGCTACCAATACCGTGATCACTCAATAGCATTACATTAACAGCTTGTAAATGTCTCAATGCTAGGCTTTGGCGTCCTCTCCGCTTTAGTTTTTTTTTAGTTTATTTCCACCACGCTGCTCCGATGCGGGTTGGGAGATACGCCCATGTGTTTATAAATGTTAGACAATTTATGTTATTCACGTATTACATACATATTAGAGATAAGTAGGGTTGAAACGTCAATACGTATAATTCAGAGCCATATTTTAATATTTATTTATTTTAAATTAATTAAAATAAAATCAACCAAAAATTAAAACGTCTTTGAATACAAGCTGTATTCAAAGACGTTTTAATACGTTTTAATACGTTTAAAGACGTTTTAATACGTTTTAATACGAGCTGTATTCAAAGACGTTTTAATTTTAAATTGATTGAAAAAAATAAAGGTGCAGAGCTTGATATCAGTTGTCTTGAAATTTTTATCAGAAGTTTAAATATTATAAAAATCATTCTAAAGATTAAAACTCGCATTTAAAAATTATCGTACCGTCATTGGTTCTTAATATGAGAGCAAAAATCTCAATTATACAAAAGTATGGAAACGAAAAATGTATTTGCAAGATTTCGTGAAATACAATCTGATGAAGTATACAATATTAATATATAATACAATAAGGAAATTCAAAGAAAGAATAGTCTGTGGAGAAATTAACCAAAAAATGGTTGTCCGTAAAGTCGGTTTACGGACGATAGTTTAACGTGACAACGTCATAACAGATAGATGCGGCGCAAGCGTACAATCAGCGTAACGGAACAATGAGCGTAACGGGACAATGAGTCATCCTTTTTCGTGCATGCAGCCAGCGTTCATCGATTTATTAGACGTTGTCACGTCAAAAAAAAATACGACATTAAAACCTCCTTGCGAAAACTGACAAGTGACAACCCTAAAACTACACGGTACACATTACTCAGAAAACAATAGTACGTATTACGTACGCTATGGATTGATTGTGAATTACATTACAGTATCCGTAATCATTGAAATAGTTATATGGACTATTAAACAAACGATTAAATTGAATCATACTTATTACATATGCGAATACATCGACGTTATGCGTTTTGTATACAAACTTTAAACGCTTGGTTTACAAATTTTTGAATTTTCGAATTCGAATTTCGAACATCAATCTATCTTTTAAAGATAAAACACAGTAACTATTATGTTTAAAAAACTATTGTTGTGAATTGTCATAAACAAATAATGAGTGATATATTACTGATGCGAAATGGCGTTTCACTTTATGTATTTTTTTATTATTATTTATGGCCGTGACCTTCACGACTTACTTCTCAAGACTAATGAAATATGCGTATTTTATACTTATCCCGGGTGATATATCTTTAAAAAGTATATATAAACAAGTATTACAAGAGAATAATATAATTTGCATATATTAAATTATTGGTTAATAGCGGCCGTGCGCAGGCGCAGGTGTGCGCAACACCTGGCTTGTGGCTTCACTGAAACACTATACCTATACAGTTATTACTAGATTTGTTTCGGTTTTATTGCTTAGTAATTATTATTACACAATTTACAAACACATGAGTAGATTTAAATAACAAATAATTTTGGTTGGTTAACAATTTGCTTGACTTCATATTGAATAAAGATTTTGATTTCGACTAGAATAATAAAATTTATGCAACTTAATTAGCTTTTCAATATATTACGATATCACTAAAGACACAACATATACCGTACATATACGTTTATAACTTTTTGATTGCTATAAAGTGACAATTCATTAGTAGAATTGTCCCTCAGAAGCGTTAAGCTCACCTATCGTACAATTTAATTCTGTTGTGCAATAAAATACATAAACAGATCATATATTAATATCGTTCGAAGTTACGATCATATGGAAAATATACTAATTGAATAATTGTTTACTGCATGCACAGTTTACCGCTGACAGCTATCAAATCCTATAAACACTTAGCGACGACAAGATATTTCCCAGTCGTTACTCAGAAACTATTAATAATTCGATATCGTCACAGGAGGAAATAAAGGGCGTATCTTGGAAAGTACATATAACGAATCGGTACGATATTCGCTTATAAGAAGTATATAGCAATTCTAGATTATAATTGTTTTATATATATTATATGCACCAAAAAATAAATTTGTTGTTCGCGGCAGCGGTGGAGGAAAACGCCTTCATAATATTATGTCGGATGGAATTGAGCCATATATTTATATACCCATAGAGTCATAGAGCGCGATGAAATCAACTCTAAGTTCAAGTAATCTCAGTAATTTGTAGTTTTTTTTTTTATTAAGAAAGTGAACTTCATTTCAGTTGCTCTTATTTGTAGATTCTTGTTCCATAGTTGATTGACATCTGTTACAAATCATATCATAATTTAAAGGTCATTAGTTCCACTTCCGTCAAATAATTTATTTCCATAAATGTATTATTATTAACAAGTCATTATTTTTTCTATTAAAAAATCGTAAATCCACGTGAAAACGTTATAGCCATTTTATATGATGACTAAGCATTTGTATGTTCGCAAAAATTTCGTCCAACTTTCACTAAAATTACCACTTAACCGAGTTAAAAGCCGTTAAAATTATTTTAACCTCATCATGTGAATATATTAATGAGGTACTTTAATATATTACAGCTACAGTAAACAATCTTGACATTGAATATTAACATTAATTTATCAATAAAAGAATAACGTCTTTGTATGAAGAGAGTTCGCGAACCATCTCCGCTAATAGGATATTTTGATATTTTTCTTATATACAAACAATATAATATTATATTTGTGTATGTGTATGTAAAATAAAGTCAAGTGACGAAACCTTATGGTTAGTATCGCTCAACAAATGATTTTAAATATAGATTTTTTCAAATTCTTGTTAGATAGAATAAACAAGAACATGACAAAATCTATACATAAAAACATTAGAATATATGATATGTATAGTTATTTCGTGTATCTCGGAAAAGGATCTAACTATTTATCTCATTTTAGTTTTCTGAAAAAACAAAGCTCGGACACGGCTCGATCACAGTTTATTATATGTAGATAAAGAGAAATCCAGTGAAACGGATGAATAAGCTCAATCATCACAAGTTGAAATGTATTTTCCGATTCGACGCGGTACACAAACTGCATGCGTCCGTCAACTAGCCCCGTTTTCCCAGGATTCATTGTAAGTTACGTTTCAAACTAACGGGTGGTTTTCATGCAAGCATTAGAAGCGTCTTCAACGTAAACTCGTTGAAAGAACTGAGACGAGCAACCGACGTTTTTAACAATAAACTAGTAATACCAAGAATTTATTTCTCGTCTTTCTTTTCAACAATTACACAAAAGTTTTGTACGTACTTCTTTCTATTTAAATTGTATCGAATACGCTTTTATTTCTTAATAGTTTATTTTTATCTTGTCTATGCTTAAATCAAGCAATCATTAGCCAATCACAATCCACTGTTGGACAGGCCTCTCCCAAAGACAAACAAACGCTCGCGGTTCTCGGCCTTGCACATATCGCTTGATCGGTTACTAGTCAGTCTATTACCAATATTTTAAGCTAAATCCTTATCTCTTACGCCTCTTTTGAATGTTATTTCAACACTCTCCGTCCATTTTTTTCACATCACACATTCATACAAATCTACGTATATTTCATCCCTATTACGTAACACTGTTCAATTTCAGTTTGAATTCGGAACAAAGTAAACAAACGCGTCGTCTTTGCCAAAAACCCCATAGTATAATCTGTTGTAATTCGGAGTAACGTTATTACATAATAATAACCGTTATTGGATGAAATCCAGCCGGTTTTCGGGACAAAGATGAAATCATTTAATGAGCTTGTAAATCATTTGTACGAAATTTTATTGTACCTAATTTACACAATCGTAATACGTTTTATAGTAGTTGCGGTCTTTTTAATTGATTTCGTCCCCGATGTTGACAAAATGGAACATTAGAACTATAAAAAATATTATAGCGAGTTATGTTGATAAACAAATCAAACTATCAAACACAAAAGAGACAACTAAATATTGCGATAATAACTATATCTTTTTTGGAATAATATTACATTTTTGATACGGCTTTTTAAGTACGTACTTATATAATTATAGAAAAAAAGTCTTCGGAATTTCATACAAAAGAAAAATATTGTAAATGATTTTTACTTACAATTTATTTAACCTTAAGTAGATTATTGAAAACGGCTCAATATAGTATTAAATTATAATTCCAATGGTCTGCATCATCACCGTCATCATCAATAAAGTAATATCGTTCACACTTGGCAATCACTACAACCATTTAAGCTCCTAAGCATACGTTTACTTTCCAAATTAATTCCTATTACGTACCACTGTGAAACTTCGTGCCACCTATAAAGGAATCGGTTACATTTTCAGCATAGAATTAAACCTTAGCGAGCTCAACACACAACACTTTAACACTAATGAGAAAACAATCAACATTACTGTCGCGTTCAGCATTACAAGGGACACGTTTGATCCTCTTTCCCCCTTTGTAGTCGTAAACCCTTGTCAGACGTCTAGATAGCTGGAAACGTGGCTTAATTTAAGCGAATTAAGCGAGCGGTTCCCTTTTAAGCGGAGTTATTGAGCGAACTCGGAAACATTTTAGCTTTTTTACTTTTGTTCTGAACCATTATTGATTATTCTCTTAGAGTTGCCTGAACTAAGGGTTTAGTGATGCGGAATAATTAGTCGTCGAAATTTGTAAAGGATGAAACTGTAGTAGGTCCTTTAGTTTATCTGGTCTTATCTGTATCTAGATCAATAGGTATTTTTGCAAGATTAATTCGACAACTCGTTTATATACCTTTGGTTTAAGGAGAAATTTGAAAATACTGGATTTTCGCCGAATGAAGCAGAAAATGTATATGAAGAACTCCATTGTTGCGGTGGTACTTACCCTGTTTCATTACATATTTTTTCTCTTTATTTAATTAAATTAGAGGTTTTGTCACACATGTAATTATAATTATTTATTAATTGAGCTACCAGATATATTTAACGTAGTTAAAGTTAACGTGAATAAGTGGGCTGTTAGGCCCAAAGTTTAATGTTAACTTTAAAGTTATACGTTAGTCACATTTGATGTAATCTTTATATTATAATAATAATTAGTTTTTTGTTTCAATTTATAAATAATATTTTAGACGAGAGCTTTTCTCTTGCAATATTAAGATCATTCTTTAGTTATAAAATTGAATGAGAAGAGATTCAGCCACGTTTCCAGCTAATCAGATTTCTACTAAAGGTTTTTAACCTTTTCGAAATAAAATAGTAACTTTAATAGACCCAGCATAATGTTATCACATCAATATAATTTCCGTTCATCAAAATGGTTTGTTAGCGAACCATGGAACGTCATAAGCCGGCGACCCCAAATTTATATGATGTCATTGACTGTACAGTTAACGACATAGCCTCCACACAGGCCTTACTGGTTAACACACAAGGGCTAAAATTCAATCATCTAGGTTGACCACCGTACAGATTCAAATTGGCAATTGCAATGACGTAAATGCGATGCACTCGAGTTGCATCTAAAATTGAACTGAGCCTAAAGCAAGTTGTAAAACGGTAAAATCGTTCTAAATGTAAACAAATTTAACTACCTACTCTTAGTATCGTTAACCTAAAATTAAAACAAACTACGAAAGTAATCAAGAGTATTTCTAAGACTGGATCTTTCTACCTATCGAGAACATCAATTCGTTGTTTGTCTGTGTGCTGGTTCGAAAGCTTGTAATCCCAATTACAAGTTCGAAGGATTGCTTTATAAGTAATTCTTACAGTACCAGCATCTTTGAACAACGATGATCAGTGACCATAGTATGTTTATCCCTTTTGCTCCTAAAAATAATACAATTGAAAAGAAAGACAGTTAGAGTTAGTTGTGTTTAATGAGTTACATAGACGGTACAGATTACATTGTATCGGTGCTCTTTCATTTGGGATTGCTTTGATTTTAATGTTATTGTTACTGCGAGTATGTTTAAGAAATATAATGGAAATGAAAACATTCAAATTCAATTATCACTTATTATTATGCTTTGCTTTGAAACATCCTATTTGAAAGTTTTGAGATTAAGACCGACTAGTATGCCGTGCTATTTGCCGTGACGGTAAATACATGTTCTCTCTCTCTCTCTCTCTTATGATTTTCTCTACTCCATTGTGTGTGCGTAGCGCGTTGACTATATTCATCGTTACTATATATTCTTTGCTATATATTATAGCCATATCAAATATCAATCAAATATATTTATTTTGTTAAAGAAACAGTTTTTATCTATAAGGTTTTTCTTTATTTATAAATTCTGGAAAATCTGCCGGGAATCATGTGACGGCCACTTATTTATCTATTCCGTTACACGAAAAATTTATATACAAAAATGCATCAAAATTTAATACAAAATATCGCATTTATTACAAAAGTAAAATCATTTTCTGTCATCAATATTTTTTGTCTAAATTTACAATGAGATAATGAAAGTTTAAAAAACTTTCCTCATACATTTCGTACTGTAATCAAATTACGTCGCAAATTCGAAGAATATTTAGTTTAAATTGGAGATAGTAGAGTTGTATTAGTGAAAACATGAGATACGGTAACACACCCGTTAATTTCCTATAGATTGGCCTTCTCTCCTGTTAAAAACGAAGTTCGGAGCTTCTACCAGCACGCTTCTCCATTGCGTTGTCGTTTTTAATTTTACATATTTATCCAATCACCACAGCTAAATAATTACTAATTATTTTTTATTGCGTACAAACTATTTAAAAACAAGAAACAATAATCGCTTATGCGGATGCAGTACCTACCGTTACTTTGGAAGCTTCACCGTGCAATGTTATTCCACTACGAAGCTTAAGATAAGCCACGCACAGTACTACTATATTTCTTTCATGTTTATTACCGAGTTCATTATCTCTCAAAATCTGTTATTTATCAAATGCTCAAATGCTTATTAGTGTCATGGAGAATATTATTCAAAGTGTAAACTCGTTACCCATTTTAAAGGAGAACAATTGCACTATAATTTTCCAGAGAATGTAATTGACTTTTATTTATGCACTTTAATTTTAATAAGCTCGATTATATATTACAAAAAATATTTTGTAATTAGACGAGCCGGTTGGCGTGGTTGGTAGATGCGGGCCTTTCGCGCCACAGGTCGTGGGTTCGGTTCCCACCCAGGACAGACATTTGTGTGCATGACCATGTCTGTTTGTCCTAAGTCTGGCTGTAATTATCTATATGAGTATGTAGTATATCAGTTATCTGGTTTCTCTTAGTTCTTTCTATCTGGCTCTGTTTAGTTTGGGATAAGGTGGCCGTGTGTGAATAATGTCCCAGGATATTATTATTTATAACTTCATTTAACAGTAGAAATATTATTATTCTAATTAACTTTCATTAAAAAAATAAAAGAACAAGCTTCCTTGTGTCGGCGGTTTTGAATAAAAAACGATATCTGGTGTAACCAGATTTTATTGTCAAAAGTGAAAATAGGAAAATCATTTCACTATCACTTACTTAACGGGAATACTTAAATAAAAGCGTTATACGAAAAATCACAAGTGTGTAATAAAAACTGAAAAGTAATATGAGACAAAATTAAAAAGACCCCTTTAAAAGTTTAACCAGAATATATTTTTAATTATAATTTACGATCTAATTAAAATATAAAAACTCCGCATATTTATAGTGTTTCTATAGAATTTCAAGACATAAATAACCGAAACACATTTGAAATGAAAAGAATAAAAGAAAGAGGGTCGCGACGCTATGCTTCAAGCTCTAATAACTTTTAAAGATCAACATGTCTTAAACGAGAAGAATTATAACTGCAATATAAATTACCTACATCTCTTGTATGGTTTATATTATTAATAGTTTTCGACGGCGGTTTCGCTCGCGTTATAGGATAAGTGTTAGGTATACAAATTGACCTGTGTATATCTTTGAGACTTAATATTGCTTCTTACAAAATTCCATCAAAATCAGTTTAGTGATGTGGCCGTGAAAGCGTAATAGACAGACAGTTATTTTCACATATATTAGTAAAGATGTGTTGGGTATAGATAACCCTTGAAGAGAACACGTCAAGCACGTAAATAGTTGTGACTTCGGGAACTATTGGATTTGGTTGATGCATACTCCAATTCTATCTTGAAGGAAAACCTCTTGAGGTCGCATGCACGTGTCGGATAATCCTCCCACAAGTGTATCAGGCCAAAGTAGCTTGTTTTAGAACCGACACACTAACTCACTTATCCTTCAAACTGGAACACAACAATACTTAGTATTACTATTTGGTGGTAGACTATTTGATGAGTGGGTGGTACTTACCCAGATTGGCTTGCACAAAGTGCTAGATGTAGGGCCAATAAGTATAACACTTAAATAAAGAAGACAGGGTATTGTTTAAGCCATCACCATCGCCATTATTGGTATAGTGACGCCAAATTATTCGAAATCGGCCTGATCATTTGTTCCGTGAGATTGGCCAAACGTGAGCCAATGCTGGTAAGGAAGACAATAACCGCATCTTCTTTTTAACAGGAGAGGTAAGCGAACAGATTGAAACTATAAAGATGACAAAGGCACTAACAAAGAGGGTGTAGTTATAATTAAAAAAAAAAAAAAAAATCATTGCAAGCTTAAACAGGCAATCATAAAATTGAACACGACACGAACAAACGAACAACTCACACCACATGTTTGGTTATATCTCATTTAGAATATTGGACTTTGGATGTTGGGGGAGCGAAAATAGTCCGAACCTTTTCTTCATTTTCGGTCCTTTCGTAGCGATAAAGGATTCTCTGACTCATCACGATACGTGCGAACAATATCGTATCCCTTGTTTTGTATTCGTATAAAGAAATGTTTCTGTTTCCTTCCATACTTCTGTGATCTGTTTTGACGAATAAATAAAAATGTATGTTTATTTAAAACCTTGTGTATTATACATTCTGATGTGTTACGTAATTCCTTCCAAGGTTTGTATATTATGTGATATGAAAACTATTATTAATTTATTAGTTTACATCTAACGCGTCTAACTGTCTCGAACTAGGTTTAATACTAAATCAAAAGTTTATTTACTTCTATGGCAGATCTATATTAAATCTTATTTGAAAGTAAAGACCCATTTTTTTTTCTTTCTGTTAATACATTTCATATCAATACCGATAAAGATGTGATATTCAACGTAAGCTACATAACAAAAAACAAAGAGACAACCTATCAAGGCTAAACACACAATATCTGAAATGACTCAATATGACACAATTCGACAGAGGTTAATGCCCCAAAAACATCGTCACACTGACACAGATAACACTCTAAACGGAAAAAAATATCTTTGAAAATCTCATCCCGGTATCGGGAATTAGTTATACCTGGTGTTACACATTTAGACGGGCTTCCCCGAACTTATATTACTTGCGTCTAAAATACGAAGGCGTGACTACGTGTTAAGTGGAAGATACTAACGCATCGTCTTCCTGAATCCCGCCCTCTCCCGTCTTGCCGACCTATAAATATGATGCTGAAACTGTTTCGCTTCAGTCGCAAAGGAAAGCGCGAAGTGTATACACCGTGCCAAAAACCCGATACTCCCGAGTGACAACGTGATACGAAACGCGTACACCATAACTTTTTGTCTATTGCCCAATATCGTTTCGTAATTACACCGTGTTATAATTATCATAAATCTTGAATTGTGTTTTGGATTGTGAACGGAACTCTGTGAACAAGATGTTGGACAAGTCCATCCTAGGCGGTAGTTGGGAGAGCGTGGTAAGTTCCATATATAAAATTTCGATATGCGCAATAAAAGCCTTTAACAGACGCGTCCTCGAGTCCCACGTATTTTTCATTATGGTATAATCTGTTGTCTCTCGGAGTTACGCAAACAGCATGGCGAGTTTAAAGCGCTTAAAAGGCAACTGGCTTGTCTATGGTCGCTGTCAATGAACCGCAGCTCGTACGTGCCTGATGTTTGAATATGGAATTGATTCTTTTTGTGGTAAAGATCTTGACATTGCCCTGGTTTCACGGTTACCGATTTGGAATTAGGTTCGAAATTCAAATGTTATTAATCAAAGTCGAAAGCGGTTTTCTTATGAGTGATTACATTTTTCATATAGATTGGGTCTGTCGTAAAGTTAATTTATTTCATATTGATGAAAATTCGAAAACAAGTTTGAGAAGTCATAAGCTTAAGTGGTTTTGGTTAACTGTTCTACAAGTTAAGTTCGACGTTTTAGATTCTCGTCATTTGTTAAAGCTGAGATTATTTCTTTAGAAACTTTTTCCAATACGGTTTATTAAATTAAAATATAAATAAAGTTTCATAATTACTTGTATATACTATTAACATATTATATATTACGAGATATTTTTCAAATTATCGAATTTCAAATATTTACGTAACATTCGTTAATTAATTTTTTTTTATATATTTTATCAGTATTACTGTTTAGAAAGCGTACAATTTACATTCGCTGTCAAAATTGCCGATTGTAAAATTATCCAGTTTTTGTGTTGGACGTTTGGTTGTCACGAATTTTTACTTTCACCGCTAAAATTAAACTTGACACAGACAGATGAATGTTATAATAGACATGGCATATGATAAAAAAAAGAAAAAAAAACAAAAATTTAAAAATAAGACAATTTCGAATTCTAATTCGATTTTTGAATACAATAATATTCGTTATTATTGTTCTTTGAAGAAGTAATTCCTAGCCGCCTCGCGTTATCAGCATCTACATATAACTGTATCCCAGATAGGCATCTGACCTCCCAAAACCTTCACGTACGAACGTTAGACATCTCGTAAGAATCAGTGTTCCATTATATAAAAAAAAAATCACCTTGGTTATTTAAACGCGTAATGTCACGTTCGGAAACCGGCGTCTAATCTTTCGCTGTTTATTCCGGTTTCTAAATTCGAAAGTGTTTAACGTACGAACGAGTTGAAATAAAAAATTATGTTAATAACATACAAACATACAAATTAACTATTCATCTAATACTATAAGAAAAAAAAATGGTTTATTATAACAGAAACGTATAAATGACTTCATTTTTGTATAAAATTTATTTCATTTTGATGAGATGAAATAAGTATAATTTAAAATAGACTTGTGCCATAGATATAAAAAAAAAACTAGCCATGCTATGGGTGAATTACAACCACAGATGGATAATACATTAAAATTTCAATTCACAAAGGAATGATATAGATTTTTTCATATAAACGTCTAAACCAGTTTCCAGTAACCTTAGTAGTAACAAGCCACTTAACACGTAATAAAAAAATGATGTGATATGTCTAAAAAAATTATTACTCACCGAAAAGTCACTGGAAAATCGAGAGTGGGCGTTAAAGATTTAGTCAGTGAGTTTACTCATAACTATTTTCAATTGTCACACGAAATTTCAGTATCGGTTATTAACCTTCGAACGTAACTTTGTATCTATTTATATAATGTACTTGAAATAACAAGAATAGAATAATTAATAGTATAATATTCGATACGTAGCTGGCATCGGAATTCATTCATACATAACACGAGGTATTAAAGTCTTCGATAATAGCCTTGAAATTTTATATTAACTTGGCTATGTTTAAATTAAATTACTAATTAAAAGAACTAATTCTATAATTATTTATACAAGTTTAAAACGCTTTCAACGGCTTTTGTTAAAATTAAATCAATTAAAAATACAAAACGAAGAGCGCTTCGGAGAACATTCCATTTTTGAATTCGCTTAAAAATCGAACAAAATCTCATCGTATTGAAAATAAGCCGTTAAAATCCAAACGGTCTTGCATTATAAATTCCGAATCTCACGCATCGCTAAATAGTAACCCATATATATGTAGCTACGTATGTATGTGTGTGTAGCTGTAAATTATATGAAAAAACATCACAGCGCAATGTTTTTTGCGGTTTCGCACACGACTAACGGTATCGTACAAGTCACATGTAAGTACGCTTGTTTAACCGAAAACAACTTTAGTGTGTACGTCGTATTTTTTTTTGCGAGGATCGTCGTACATTACGGTATTCAATATCAATATTAACGAGTTGTCCGTTCGTCTTATTCGCGATATACTGACCCACTCACACATATATGGACACGTTTCCTTTTAATAAATACTTAAGTGTACATTTTTAAGTTGCAACGATTTAATATTAAATTCATGATGACACAAAAATATCACCTTTCATCGTAGGATTTTTGTGCGTCTGATTATGAATACTGAGAAATTTATGACTATTACTTGGGTATTATTTTGTTCGTCATAAAAGAATACTTTCACATATTTTCTCTTTTTCACTATAAAAAAATTCTATTCAAATCATTTAAGCACTTCCAAATTATATTTTGGAACGTAACTAATATTTAAAAATATATTTTCAAAAAAAGAACCCATTCGATTACCAAAAAAACGAATAACATAATTTGAACGTTGAAGCGAGCGAGCCGTTAGTTTAAATATAAAACGGAACCATCGACCCTTGAATTGCATTGAACACTTTCAAGTATTGTCTAAAATAGCCCGTGACAAATATATCCGTACCTATTAGTATCACCTTCGTATATTAATAACGTCCACAAATAACACGAACTATGCACATCCAGACAGAAATACAACACGCACATAGCATTTCATACGCAAGATATGGGACGCGGGGCTAACGTGGAGAATCCGACTCACCGATTCATTTCAAACGACTCCAAATAATTACCTGAAAAAAAAAACAAAAAATTAATAAAAGTCAATATCAAGAACACTTGTCGAAAGTGAAATATTATAAATATAATAGTAGGTATATAATAAATCGGGCAAGCATCATTGAGGTTTCATAAGCTTTCTTCATCTCATGCTTCAAAACTGAACCTTCACCTGTCGGATGATATTCTATCACAAATGTGACCCACATGGGAGAAGCGTGATGGAATAAAACCAAACCTCCAAAATCTTCTTCTCAAGAGGTGACGAGTACCAACTTAGCAAAGCAGTGGAACATTTAAAGTTACATACATAATCTTATGAAACTATCGCATGTGTATTTCACCAAACCGCATTGGAGCATTGTATAATAAGCTTCAAATCTTCTCCTAAAAAAAGGAGAGGTGGCCCAGCAATGGAACATTCACAGGCTGTTACTGAATATGTAATCTTTGCCCACAAATTCGACCTCGTCACCAAAAAAGTTCAACATTATCGAATGTAATACACAGAAAACGTAAAAATACTAACGTAATGTTTTAATTAGGCCGTGTTAATTAACATCGATAATAGATCTCGTATTTTTACGTGACCTATTTTTTTTTCTTTTTTTTTTTACATTGCGACCCAAATTCGCGAGTGTTACATTTAATATGTGACCGTTAAAAAATAATGTTACAAAATACGATCTGTCAAAATGCGGACGGTGTAGCATTTGTCGCCGCAGGAATGTCTGACGTTGAAATAATATCCTACACACCTTGTATTTAAATTGCTGAATAGATTCAAGATAATTTTTCAATGGCGAATATAACCTGGTTTCACTGGAATATTTAATAACTACTGAGTTTTTTGCCGATAACCATCGCTTTTAACTTTAATTTACCTTTAGTTATATCCTGTTATATTTTGTACTTTGATATATTACGTATTAAATAAAATATTACTCGTAAGATATACAGTTATAAAGGAATCGCGCGTTTACGTTTTCCCATTTTCTTGTAAATACGGACAGTAAAATCTATATTTAACTGACCCATTCTTTGACCAACGCTTGCTCCATAACTTTATAGAATTTGAAGAAAAGCTATAAAGAACATTGCACAAGGGCACATAAAATATAAAACAGAAGAAAATATTACGAAATTTTTATATACGATTGCTTTTAGTTCATCAAATATTTTTTTGAATGAGATGAACAAAACATCACCATTTCGAAGGGCGATCTGGCTCAAAATCACAACAAGTGCTCAATAAGACAACTATTTATATTCGATAAGTCAGTTAAATTTTACGAGTTACGAACGTATAAAAGTATATATCGGGAACGATCACTCTTTTATATTCTGTAAACTTCCTTGACATTTCACTGCCGAGTTAGTTTACAATCTACATCTCATGTTGGCATCAGTTCCAGCGTCAGGGCATATGTCTAAGTCGACAGGTGCTATCAGACATGCGGGCACCGAGCGAAGGGCTCGAATGACGAAACAGAAAAAGACAGATAACAATATTTTAAATAACCGAAAGGGACAGCGATAGCGGCCCTAGTAATGTTCCGTATCATGTTCGAAGTCACGTACGACATTAATATATTAGTACTTTAAATAATCCCCAAGATCTCTGATCTGACGTATTTTATGTGACAGCGATTAAAGATCGAGCAACATGTTGTTATTTATTCAACAATAATATTACTTCTCGTTTCATTTCTAAAGGCATATGTTATTTGTTTTTCAGATCTCGAGAGACGACTACGAGATCGACTACAGTCCTAGTCCAAGAGGATCACCTTTGAAGGAAACGACCAATATCCAAGAAGAGCAGCCCTACCTGATCAGTCGCCACAACCCCAATAAGACGTTCCGTCGCGAGTCCGTCATTGCTTCGTGGAAGAGTTTAAAGAAAGAGAGAGAACAGGCATTAGGGAAACGTGTCGTCTACGTCGACGCTGACAGCTATGAAGATTATTACGGAAGGAATGAAGTCAAGCGTTGTAAGAGCGAGAGGACAGCAAACGCTCCTCGTGTTCTAAAAAAGGTCAAACGTACGTATTCGGTATTGTACAGATACGACCCGAACGAGGAAAAGGTTGTCAAGGAATACAAATACCAACCGGCCAAGGAACCTGAAATGTCAACGAATACAAACCTTCAGAAATCTTACTCGGAACCATTCCTGAGACCCGAGAGAACGCCTAAGAAGAAAGTGAAGAGGTCCATCACGACGTTCCTTAACATCAAGACGAAGTTAGTCAGCTTGTTCTCATCGAAGAGTTAAGAATTTTATTTTTAGATATTAGGAGAATAGTTGCTCAATTTAATGCATTTTCCTTAGAATAAGACGGTTTCGGTACTTTCAGTGCTTTAGTGCGATGGTTGTAAAATGAAACCATAGTTCAGAATGTTGTAGTAACGTTAGTTTAATATGCTTGATATCTCATTTAATTAAGAATAGAAAGTATAAGTTAATTAAGAACAAGCTCTGGCCGGGTTAGTGAAACTTGTCAACGTCTTCCTTGAAAACAATTATCTTAGTTAAATATTAATACTTTCATTAGAAAATTTACTTCACGCCAGAATTTAAATTAGAGGCATGAAAACCCGAGAATAATAATCTAATGTTAATTTTTTTTTATTAAAAATAAGTATTCTTGCAGATTTTCAAGGAATTACTAATACTCATAACATGGCTTCAATTCATTAACCCAAGGGTCAGGTCATTGAGCTATTAGGGCTTAAATGAAATATATATAAACAATACATAAATTGCTTTTGTATAATAATACATTAAAGAAATAATTATTCTATAGTTTATTGTTCTATATAGAGCTAATTATGTAGATATAATAAGATTTTTTGTGATATTTCTGTGTGTTGTGATATTTTACTTTTAAATGGCTTCGACTATATAAGACATTGCTTATATACATTGTAAGTCGACATATAATAAGTAAATAGCAAAATGAAAATATAAAAAACAATAATATATGAAATAAATATTTGATATATATATATTAGAAATTTCTTAATGATTTTATTTATTGTTTGGTTTTAAAACTACATATAATATTTAGTAGTAGTAAGATGATATTTTTGTCCTTACTTAATTTACTTTCATTGATATTCAAGTGATGAAAATGAAAAGCAACTTTGTTAAAATATTTACTAAAAGTGAAAGAAAATGTTAGCATTATGTATTTCACAGTTATTAACATTATTATGTATATTGTACAAAATATAATTCTTTATATTTAATCATTAAATATATAAGAAATTATAATCAATGCTATTACAATTTTTTAATACTCATTCCTATTTTATAGTTAAGGTTTATTATTATATAATATAAACAATTTATAAAGAGTCATCGTATAACGCATGTATGCATTATATAGTCAATTAATCTTAATAAATTATAATAATACAATTATATTATTACCAATTATTATTTAAAATTTGTATAAGATCAATAAATATTTCATAATAATTGTGATTAAAAAAAGTTGTTTCATTTACAACACTCCTGTCGAGGAACAACACATTTATTCCTATAGCATAAATATGCAAACACATACAGGTGCTATTATTCATTTAACTAAATCAAACACAATAGTAATATATAATCTAGTTTCGCGTACATGATTATAAGGAAAATATTTTTATTAAACAAAACAAATGTAAAATTGTCGCTAATACTTATGACAAAACAAATATAGATAAATTTGAATACGAAATCTGTTTTATATGTAAAACATTTTATTTTAAATATCAATTTTAATAAATTCGAAATTGGAATGCAATTTGTTAAAAAAAAAAAACATAATTTCAAATTGAAAATAAAACTTTCGTGAAACGTTTTATTCTATAAATACCGAATTAGAAATTACCAACTAAGAGTCTTCGAATAGAAATGTAATAAAAAAAAGTCTAATTGCAATTAAATACGCAACGAAATAGCTAACATAACATTTATAAAATCATAAATAACGAATTGTTTTTTCAATTTTTTCATTGAAATTCGTGTGTATTTGTTAAAAGTGTATAGAACTGTATTCTAAAATAACTCTGACGATCACCAAAACATATCGAAGGTTTAATTCAAGCAACAAAATATTAAGGGCAAATCGGTCATCGTATTAATAAAGCCGTGATTGAATTCTAACTTTGAGTTGTTTATTATTGAGTTATAAACTATTTGGACTATTATTCATATTTTCGCTCGCATTTGGATGTTAGATATTTTTTTTATCAAAATGCGTTGAGATGAAAAACGTAAAAACGTAGAAAAAAACGTAAAAACGTAGATGGACCAAAATTATTTAGTGTCTACCGTAAGTTTTTACCGACACACCCAGACTACGATCGAAGAGTGTAGTCGTATTTCAATGTTAAAAGGACAGGGAATAAGGCCATAATAGTTATGTATATTTATTCATAGAGGAGCTGGGTCTACGGTAATATGTACGCGCTCGTAATAGGTATAAATATAGATATTTAAATAATATCAATATCGTTGTTTTTAAAATTAAAGATTTTATTAAATGTATGGACATTTTTGTTAAAACAGCTTAAACGGATCTGATTTGAAATTAACGAGTTTTAATTAAATTAAGAAAATTACTTAATATTAAGCGATATTATTATGAAGTACATAGAATTATTTAGAACTCATAAAGCAATCAATGGTTTATAATTCTGTTAATAAATATTTATGAACAAAAGTACCTATTTATGTACAATAAAATTGTTATGAAAGTTTATGGATATAAGTATGTTCATTAAAATATTACTAGTTATATATAATACAGATGACATACATTTTATATATAAGTAATTTAAATATCAAAACTAATAAAAAAAAATCGTGGAATACATAAACGACTGCTAGTTTGAAGAAAAAAACCCCGTTCAAAGCGAGCAAAGGAAGCGCTTATGTGAGAGAAAATGAATTTATAAATTCAAGAAGAAAATGGAATTTTTAATAAGAGCTATGGAAATGATAAAAGTTAATTTGTTCATTTTAAAAGTTTCTATGAAGATGCTTTAGCTTGGATATTAATACGGAACCATTGTGAACATCAAAAAGATATTATAATATTGAAATAAAATATATGATGAAATTATAATGAAATGATATTATAATGAAATATTATAAATTCCACTACACTGTGACGATAAAAATATCGCTAATCAATATGTTTTAAAGTAAAATTGACTTAATTTCTTCGTTGGTACAGTTCTGTATATCAGTTACTATTAGGGATCTCTCGCTCGTCGAGAGTGATAAGCGTCATGATCGATAGTGAAGTGGTAGGTGATAGAAACTTCTTGCAAGGTAGTCATCACACTAAAAGAGTCACTAATGTGAGCCAAGTGCTTCTGCTAACCAGCTTCGCTAGAGACGACCGGGTAAAAAGAGACGAAGCTATTCTTATCAATTTTTGCAATTTTTATCCACCACCATAAAGGAGCCTAGTGAAAGGGTTCTCAATACCATGAGACTACCTCAACGCAAATATATTTAAGGCGTATTGTACACGCACAAATTTGACATTGAAATATTGGTATTGTGTTTACATTATTTATATAAAGTAAACTACATACATACTATATGTGGTCATATGTATGGTCGGGTGTTTAAGCTCGTTAGCTGGTCTACCTTTCCACTATGAGAATAAAAATGGCGTCCGCGGTAACGGTCGCGGGTTCGACATTTACAATATACCAGTTTTCGCCCAAGTTTTTTCAGGTGTTAGGTAGGAAAAGTAACCTATGCCCGTCCTTGGGGTTTAAGCTTGGTTCAAAGAATTTCATTAGAACCGGTTCAGTGGTTTAGCCGTGAGAGCGTAACAAACAGACAGACAGATAAGAGTTACTTCCGCATTTAAAATATTAGTAATAGATAAGTTAAATTGTAGTCGTATGTAGTGGTTGTCTTGTTTATTATTATTACTTCACCATGAATAGAACAAGCAGATGTTAGACTTGCATTGCATAATAAAGAATTGATTAAGTACCTACTTAATTATAACATGATAATAATATAATCTTATATAATATGAATTAATTGCAATTCCTATGTAGCGTGAAACTATTCACTAACGTTCACTACGTATTAAACATTGTGTGTGTTTATTTGTCACTGTCTATCTCAAAAATTGATACATACAAACTTTTGTTCGTATGTGTATTTTTTATTGTATAGGAAGGCGGACGAGCATATGGGCCACCTGATGGTAAGTGGTCACCAACGCTAATAGACATTGGCATTGTAAGAAATGTTAATCATCGCTTACATCGCCAATGCGCCACCAACCTTGGGAACTAAGATGTTATGTCCCTTGTGCCTGTAATTACACTGGCTCACTCACCCTTCAAACCGGAACACAGCAATACAAAGTATTGTTGTTTTGCGGTAGAATATCTGATGAGTGGGTGGTACCTACCCAGACGAGCTTGCACAAAGCTCTACCACCAAGTAAAGTAAAGTGTGGGTCAAATCTACGCATTTCTTATTAATAATATTATTTAATTAATACATATAACATTATTACTAGATCCGTTTACTGTTATCGTTCCGTTAACATATATATTATGTCTGAGTGTATGTAGTATTTCCTAACCAAGCGATAATGAAATCGATTAAAGGCACTCACGTATAAATACAAAACACATGTTCGTGTAATACAAACGTACCCCACGTCACGGCACGTGTGTCGCTCGCCGTACCTGGTGCCGATCGTGGGAAGTTCACGCTTCACGGTCAAGGGAAACAGAATGTGCCTACACCATTTATTGAACTATACAAACTGTTTATGTACTGAGCTAAGTGTGCTATTTGCGTAAATAAACCGAGTTCCTTGATACCGTAGACGGTTATTATGTTCATAAGTTTTGACGAGCCGGTTCGCGTGGTTGCTTTTCACGCTGCGGGTCGTGGGTTCGATTCCCATCCAGGACAAACATTTGTGTGTATGAACATGTCTGTTTGTCCTGAGTCTGGGTGTAATTATCTATACAAATATTTATTTACAAAAAAGAAAAGTAGTATATGTAAGTATATTAGTTGTCTGGTTTCCATAGTATAATATCTGCTTATGTTGGGATCAGGCTTTGTGTTTTTTTTTTTTTTTTTATTGCATAGGAAGGCGGACGAGCATATGGGCCACCTGATGGTAAGTGGTCACCAACGCTCATAGACATTGGCGTTGTAAGAGCTGTTAACCATCTCTTACATCGCCAATGCGCCACCAACCTTGGGAACTAAGATGTTATGTCCCTTGTGCCTGTAATTACACTGGCTCACTCACCCTTCAAACCGGAACACAGCAATAACAAGTACTGCTGTTTTGCGGTAGAATATCTGATGAGTGGGTGGTACCTGGTGGTATCTGATGAGTGTGTGATTAATATCCCAGGATATTATCATATGGTTTTTATTAAAATACTAGTTGCTGCGTGCGGCTTCGCTAATGCACATGCACATGTTTTGTAAAAGTGAGAGCTATCTACTAATTTCATTTCGTTATTGAGTTTCAGTCAAAGATATTTCGTAAAAGAAATGTAATCCTATTTACATAACTTTTATTTATAACTAGATGATACTCGCCGACTTCGTCCGCGTTGCTTGATGTATTAACAAAGTTTTCTTATGTACGAAGGAAAAAACATCAAAAAGATCGCAAGCAAAAATATACTATGTTTAAACACACATCACTGAACACGCAGTGCATATACAAATCGTTGTTTCTTGAAATTTTAATAACTTTTTATTAAATGAAGATATAGCAATAAATTTTTTTTGGTAAGGGCCAAGTGTCTAAATAGTAAAATTTAGAAAATTTCATTGAAATCTATCCAGTAGTTTTTCCGTGATGCGCGCACAACTGGAGACCTCTATTATTTTATTTATATAGATGTATTGGAATGGAATTATAAATATAAATACGTCGCCTGAAATTCGAGACCAAAGATTTTATTTACATAACTCTTTCGTGACTTATCTTCTCATTAAAAATATACAATGTGCAAACTGACTAAAACAGTCTAAGATAGTTAAAAGTAAGCAGTCAAAAGCCCGAAGACGAAAACGGTTGTTGTTTTTTTGTCGTCGAGACAAAAAAAACAACAAAATAAGAAAGCTATAATCGCGGTTGAAACTCGAGTTACATATGTGATTATTTATAATAAAGTGATTTTTTTGAGTATACTATCTTAATAATATTTACCTCGTTCAAGATGGTGAAAATAACATTACTTGTAAGGCGCAAACAAATATGTAATGTTTGTTCGGTGACGAAAAAAATTATATATACAGTAGGTATTATTTTACCTCGTTACTTTTTAAGCGCTGTATAATCACTGTAAATCGACCTTGCTTTTATTTATATCTACGAAGAGCATACATTATGTGGGCTTAGTATCGATTATGCGGTGCAGTTACAAAATGGCGTTAAATGTGAATCGAGTTATTCTCAACTTACCTGTGTTACTAATGTAAATAAATAGATATGATACATTACATTTATGAAATAGATTTTCAATCTCAACAAATAAAAATGAATGTACGTTCCTCCTCTATGTGTTACTAAACCAATCATCCGATAGAGATGAAACTTGTGAGCCTTTTCTACGTACCCAAAAAAGACAAGATTTTGTGTTTGTTTTTGAATATATACCTTGATGTAGATCCTTATTTTACACGTGCGAAGACGCGATGAGTGCGATAGCTAGCTCTAAAATTTGTCGACTGTCGTAAAAAAACAACGCCATAATAATAATATGCGCCATGTTGGATTTATTATGATATTCTATGATAAGCAAGATTCTTAGCCGAAGCTACCATCTCATATCCAAGGAATTTTACTGTTAAGCCGCCAACTGGAAGGTTTTTATCCCGCTATCATTACCACGGGCGATATTGAAGGATGCGCTTAACATCGTAATTCTGCTTTTAATTATACCTAAATTGCATAAAAATGCAAGCAAGGCAAAGACAAAGACTAGACTATACTATACTATATAAGACTAGACTAGACAATAGACTAGATTATACGAATAAGTTTTACTAAACTGTAACACATTTACAGATACCTCGAAATGAAATAAAAGTCGATGAAAATAAAATGAATATTCAATTTTCGAAAATACGCTTTCAAAGGTCAATCCTTGAACTCGCAGATAATCTATAAAACAACACGGCAGGGACTAACGGTTACCCGGTCGACGTTTCGCTTGAGAATATTTTTAGTTTAATTTAAAACTTTTGAATAACGGAACTATTTGAAGAGAATATGTTTTATAAAGAATCATTTAGCGACATCAATGTAATCCATACAAAGTTACCTTACCTATAAAGATTTTTAGATGATTAGTTAACAATGCTGTGTCTTCTTCTTTCAAATCAATAATGATAGAAAGAGATAAAGAGAGAAAAGCTAATTATAAAACAAGAAGAAAGCTACTTATAAAACTTTGTTTTAAAGAGCTAATAAATTGAAGATCTGGTTGGTGGACACAGATATATAAAAGAAGGCATTCACTACAAAATTATTTATTGATACTATTTTAATATAAATCGCATAATACATTATTTTAATCGACCTCAATGAACTATTACACGAACTTTACACGAGAAAATAAGCCTCGAGATTATTTTTTTTCTTCTAAAGGAAGACAAAATCTGAATTCATATATATAAGGATATATATATTACATTAATAACGAATTTCCGAAATACCTTTCTATCTTTGAGACTAATATGTTTTCTTCCATTCACCCGATCTTAAGTAAGCTTTCGCTAGTTAGCGATAATGCCGCCTTTTGTGCTGTACATATTTTTGTATTTCTTTTTAGTTCATGTAATATATTTAGAATAAAGAGTTTAATAATAATAATAATATAATCTAAGGGTATACGATGTTAGTTTTCTCAGAGTGCTATTCTTATGACGTCAAGACATTTAATCTGGCGGATAATAGCCAGTAAGTGACTTTAGCTCTAACTAAATGAGATAATTCCCCTAATGCACTCTTGCTAGTCTTACAATTTAAATTAATTTTACATTTTGACATTGACCAACTTCAAAGCTTTAATCAATTTACAAACAAAGCATCTTAATTAAATTAAAAAATATTAACAATTGCTGGACCGTTTTCTCTCTTGGGAGAAGGTTTGTAGTTTAATCCACCACGCTGCTTAAATGCCGGTTGGTGGATACCCGCAGACGTCATCCGAAACATGCAGATTTTTGATAACGTTTCTCTCCACTGCCCAGCGCATTATTTATATTACACACAAATTAAGTTCAAGTTATCTTAAATATTATGATCTATATAAAAAGTAACTCGAAAACTTCTTACCCATCCTAAGTAGAACCTACACTCCGTAATTCCGTATCAATGATTTAAGTTTACATTATTTTATTCAATCACGTGTCATAAGTGCATGTAAAAAAATGATGAATTAACTTTATATAAAAACTAGCTGTGCACTGCGGTTTACCCACGTATAATTAATGAAAATAAGCTTAGAGGCTTCCTCGATAAAAGGACTATGCAACTCAAAGATAATTTTTAAATTCGAATTTCGAATCAGTAGTTCTCTCTTCAGCTTTATTTATTAGTATAGATTAAAATAAGCCCTTTAAAAATTACATTTGTTCAGGTTGGTGGTTCAATTAACTTATAACTTTTGGCTTACAAGCACAAGGTCGAAAAATAATCTTGAACTCAACCCCTGACGCAGAACTAATATTTCGTCACGGTGAGCTAATCTTTAAACTGTTATTTCTTTAATCTTTGCGTGAAACAATTGGGAAACATTTCAATGAAAACTATTTTAGTTTTTAAACAGTCTTCACACAAAATTCACCGACAATTTTTAATAAGTCTTATTTAAAAATATTTATCTAACAGGACCCTGGATTTGATTATTATTTTAAAACAAAAATACCTACTAAAAAAATTGGGTCTTCTGATAAATTATTGAGTGTTTTTTTGTACAATTAAAGAAACATTTTTGGTTCACAGTTCAGTATAAACTTCATAATGATAAAACATAATATAATTACACATTTATCAACAACAAATAGAAAGTTTTTTTTTTTTTTTTTTTATAGCCCGGGAGGGCAAATGACTCCACTCCACCTGATGGTAAGTGGTAGTAAAGTCCAAACGCGACGACGGCTAGTGCAGTCGGGAAAAATGATCTGCACTAGCCGCCCCCGCCTTGCCGGCCCGCAAGATGCCTCTTCACGCCTCGTTTGAAGGAACCCAGGTCATAAGAGGAGGGGAACACGTGTGCTGGTAAGGAATTCCATGTTTTGGAGGTGCGACAAAGAAAAGAGTTGCCAAATTTCTTCGTTCGCGATGGAATTGATGTCACAGTTAGGCGGTGACATCGAGAGCCAGCACGCGTAGATTTGTGAAGGAAAGGGGAAGCAGGAATGAGGGAGAATAGTTCCTCTGAGCACTCGCCGTGATACATTCGATAGAAAGCGCTGAGTGCCGCTATCTCTCGACGCAATTGTAAAGGCTCGAGGGTGTTGGTGACCTTTAAGTCCTCTCCTCTCTACCCATTGCGTAAATTTGAATGAAACTTAGCAGAACTGTCTATACTTTATATATAAAAATGAATGATTACTTGTTAGTATTGTTTGTTACAACATTCGACCGATTGAGTTGAAACTTTGTAGAGTTGTTGTCAGTTACGAGGAGTTTTCTGCCACATCGCTATCGATTTACAATAACTAGCGCGCGAAACGTGACGTAAAATTGTTTACAAAATAAAATAAAAGAGATTTGCCAGTAAAAAAAAAATATATGTAGTATTTATAAATCTATATGAATAGTACAAAGATTAAAGTAATATACAACCGAATTCATAATTGTATCTTTTAAAGAGCATTACATTTTTTTTAATCTATAACCTACCATTGATTTGTTATATTTGAAAAAAGAATAAATAACATGACGAGGTTGAGGGTAGTACAAATATCCGCTTCACTACAAAAAACAAAAAATCGCCCCGACCACGTGTTCCGATTCAAAAATATATTCACAAACATTTCCTCTCAATGAATATTAATTTTAGGGAAAGTTGGATTGACTCTCGATATTCAACGTCGAATACGTCTGCTTAAAGTCCCTTTATAAAAAAAGTTACCGTTTGGTCATTTATAATAAATGGAAAGTTATATTAAAACAAAACAACATATAGCCTATTCCAACCACAACAGGAATAAACCCAAATCAACAACTTTGACACTGAATTAATGCAATATCATTGGTCATCGATATCAATTGACGCGATATTGAATAATCTATGATATTCACTATGGATACGCGGAAAGATGGCGTTTTTCAATGTCCGCGAAGTTGTATTCGGAACTTCGAAAGTTAAATTAATGTGGTTACAAATAGTTGATTGGAATTGTGTTGTATTATAAATAAGGATAAAATAATCAAGAACTGTTTATAGTGCATAATACAGCTGAACGATTAGAAAATCGCATGCAATTTGTAAATCTACGGTGTGTTTACTTTTATTCCTACTCCCATTGAAATAGGGTATACTAATTAATCTATTCACGGCGGTTAACCATTAATGCTTATATATTACATCAAATAAATCTTAATTAAATTTGCCAATATCTGGACGAAGGCCTTATCATTTCTTGACATCTCCGCGACGGGATATACATACATGTAAGCTATATGCAGGTTTTCTCACGATATTTTCCTACACCGCCATGAACGAGATGAATTATAAACAAAAAATAATACAATGTCTGTGCTTTTAAATAAAATTTAGATATATTTAGAAATTCAAAGTATACCGAAATATAGACATATGTACAATTGTACATACGACAGAAAATTGCTAGACCTGATTGACACTAAAATTAATAACATAATATATTTAATAAAAAATATACAGAATTAAAACCACACACACTACATCTAGTGATTACGGTAATTAAGCTTAAAACGAACAACAGAAATTGATCTATCTGAAGAAATTGCGAATAGAAACATATTTGAGTATATTACAAACATTCTAACAGTAAAATAATTCTAGCGACACGTCGAAAGTTTACTTGAAACGCTGCAAATAATACTTAATTGAACAATTATTAATGCTACAACGTTATAATTCCAGTTTATAATTTAAATAAGGATTAACCATAATAGTGAGATTAATTGTCTTTAGAATTAAATCGAACTATGAGAATTTTTAACCAGCATTCGTGATCCGCCATCTATCGGAAATAGAACGCACTAAAAATAATATAACAGTTTGAAACGAGTTGGTCTGTTAATGCATTAACGACAGATATTCCAGATTTACCTTTCATTAAAACTAGAGAAAATTATTTCGTAATGCAAAAAATAATAATATTTCGATACACTGCCATCTAGCGGGATTTCTATGAACTATTTCCTCAGGGATCGATGGAAGCGTTCCCGATTGTACGAGTGCCAAATCGTTTTCAGCGCTCGGATTTAATTTCGTATAACAACGACACGTTCTTTCGTTACACAAATTATTTAACACTATCATACGTACCAAAAAAAATTGTTACAAGACATGTCAAAAGGTAACATATTTTAGTTGAGATGGAAACTCTTTCAGGAATAAGTCCTTAAAGAGTTTTCACCCAGAAATATATCCTTGACCATAAACTACATCACATCGACACCCAAGAAGAAAAAAAACCAGGTAAATAAGAGGTAAACAGTTACAATACACAATATAAATTACAATGTTATTGAAAAAATATATCCTCAGTTAATATATATATATATATATATATATATATATAGAAAGTACTATAAATAAAAAGAAAATCGTTTAGTTAAAAGCAATGCAAGCAAATTAAACTTTTACGGCTATACCTATATATTTTGTTTAGGGGATGATCTGTATATAATTCTTCCTTCGAAATCTTAATCAATGATGACAGAAAGAGAGAATCCAATATTTGTCAAAAAAAGCCAATTAGAATTAATTAAGGCAGTTTTGATGATTTAAATATTATTTAAAATTAGTATTGAATAAAAAATCGTAAATCGTCACATTTCATCGAATGATGCAACTGGAGGATAGGATCAATTTGAATTAATTATTGATTTGACATTGAAAACTATAAAATTGTATTTAGAATTTAAATACCTAACTAATTAAAGTGCGACACTATTATATATATTAGTACCCTTTATGTGATTCTAAATTTCAGAAAAAAACAAAGACGTTGCAAATGCAATTTCAAGTATATAGTTAATTAAATAGCAAGTTACATCATCAATAACAGCCCCTGAATGTCCCACAGCTGGGCTAAGGCCTCCTCTCCTTTTTTGAGGAGAAGGTTTTAAAGCTTATTCCAAAACACATTATATTCATGTTAAAACCTTTTGCGAAGTAATAATCTCCACACATAGTACACATTATATACACACGTCCCACATAGATATCAAATGTAAAGTTATAAAAATCAAAATTGAAAGTCGTAGGTTTTATTGTTCGAAGCAATTACTCGCTTGATTAGTTTAACAAAAAAGGTCATTGGATGGCCTCGTGTCGACTATTTTTTTTTAATTTCAGCGCACCTAAGCGATAATAAATTTACGCTGGAAAAAATGGTGATACAAAATAAATGCCACCCCTTCAATATTCAATCAAAGACGCCTTTTGCTTTTTAGGGACTGATTAACACTTCAATCACGAACATTTATAGATTTTGTTGCCCCATATTTAAGTCCGCCATCTTAAATGGAAACCAAATATCTGTGATAAGGTACTCAAAGGTGCGAAACATACAAAGGCTTTAGTTAACATGGAGAATGTCCCGTCAAATCGTTTCGTATCCAACATGGCGTTCTCTTAATATGGACGTGTTTCAGGTGGGTTATTCTATTTGTCCAATACAATGACTGATTTCGAATTTTCATCGTTTAATTTAATGAACAATAGGGGTAATTTTCGAATGGTCCACTGGATTGGATTTGATGTTATGTCTGAACCTCACATGAGGTGTAAACTGTAATTAAACTTTTCAATTATTATTATAACATCTGTCCGTTCTAAAATGAGAGTGATATTATAAACGCACCAAGACAAAACCCTTGACCGATTGACGATCGTGATAAAATTTGACGTCGACTAAACGTAAAACCTGAATCAAATATTGATATCAAATATACGGGAACACCGAGGTCGAGTCGTGGGGAATATTTTTAAATATTAGCGCCAACAACATATTCGCCGATGTTTTTTATATTTTATAAAACATATATTATGTCAACCTATGTGAAGACCTTTTGGGTATGAAACTTTGGAACATCATCTGGATTTTAATTATCTTCATACATAAATAACAGTCAACATCCTTTCCCCCTATCTCTCTCGCTCTCATAAAATCATACTGTTCTTGGATAATTTCAGATAATTAATTAACAGTTAAACATGACCTTTTTTGAAACGGACACAAAAAAAAAAACAAAGCACTTAAAATATATAACTTTGAACTAATTTAAAATTCGAATTCATTCTAATTACCAAATACGTTTGAAAGCAATAAAATGTATTAAAAAACGTCAATAATTAATTAGAAGACGATTTCTTCTAAAGCCAAATATATCAACTATACTATACAGATAAAAAATAGCGATCTATAATTAATTATACAAACCGTCATAAAACAAAACACAACGTCTATTAAATCAAGAAATCCATTAAAATTTTAAAGTCTATCAACCTTATTAGACCATCACATAAAAATCTTAAGACAAAATGCTAATTTACCGTTACTTTATTGGTTGCAATAAAACTTGTATTCTCTAATTGGTCAATGAAACAGAACTATTAAAAAATAATAAAATTTACTTATCTCAAAAGGAAACACTACATACTTTTGAAGACCTTGAAAGTTAAAAATGATATGTGGCTCAAGAACCATAACTTCCTTCTATAGTGAATTTCAGAAGAAGGTTTGTTAAAGAAAATTAAAAAAAAAGTTACATTATTTATAAATATCACCTTATAAGCATATGTTATGATATAAGTATTAAGTATGCCGTAAGATAACCACAATATTTTTAACAAAATACAGGTTAGGTCACAATAATACTAAAAACTTTAACTACACCAATGTAAAACCATTAAAGCCGAAACAACTTAACTTGTAAGAAAACTATAGCGATTCTACGATTTACCAATCAATAGCCACGCCAATCAAGCTATTAAAGTCAGACTGATTCACTCGAAAAGTTAAGAACTAAATACTTGAATAACAAAGTCTGGTGTCTTGGTAACGAAAACTTCCAATTTTGTCGAACTAAAAATATAAGTTACTTTCGAAATATCATTTTTATTACGACTTATTTCTTGCGAGTATATCTTTATGATAAATCATATTGACGTAGTGTGTATTCCGGTAGTATGAGATAGCTATATGTAATATATAAAAGAAGCCTTACACAACAAGCAACAACAATTAAAATGAAACAATTTATTTAGTTACTGATTAAGATTACGATATATAAACGGCAGAATTTAAGCAGGATGGTTTCCTTCATATCAAAGTACGATAGGAATCGTAAGCACAACAGTCAGTTTTACTTGCAGGGATTTAATTTTTTTTATAGAATAGGTAGGGCATATGGGCCACCTGATGGTAAGTGGTCACTAACGCCCCTAGGCATTGGTATTTTAATAAATGTTAACCATCGCTTAATCTTCTTATCATGCGCTTATCGCCAATGCGCCACAAACCTTGGGAACTTAGATGCTATGTCCCTTGTGCCTGTAATTACACGGGCTCAATCACCTTTCAAACCGGAACACAATAATACCAAGTACCTACTGTTGATTTGCACAGAATATCTGATGAGAGGGTGGTACCTAGACAGGCGAGCTTGAACAAAGCCCCACCACCAGTATCACCACTTCAGATCCTTCATAAACAATGTTTCAAATGCTCTAGTTAACAAAATTGAAATATCAGTAACTACTTGGTATTAACTCAAGTCTCAGCTATTTTTCGAGATAGAAAATAAATCATACTCACTTACTAGATGATTCAGTAGATTATATATTCTGTAATGTACTGAGCTTTTTGAAAATTACCTGTAAACAAGAAAGAAATATAAATTACTATTAATTTTAAAATGTGGACACTAAAAAATATATTTCTATAATTTTTAATTATTATTAAATTAAACTTCTTACAATGTTAAAATGTGTCTAAAAACGAAAGCGCACCCTTTACTATCAGGTGGGAATATGTTCGTCCAAATTATTATTCGATAAAAAAAAACAGTGACTTAAGCTTTAATCAGCAGGAATAAAGAAGTACCTACTGAATTCTATACATATAAGTTTCGTTAGACATACGTCACTAACATACAATATTTTGAACTGTAGTATTTTAGATCAGTTTTACAGTTATACCTATATTTTTATAAAAAAAACCTAACATATAATAATGAATATATTATATGATATGTAGATGTAAAACCAGTAGTTCACACGTTTCTTTATTATAACATAATGATATTGCTAATAATTATCATAATCGATACAGACAATATGTAAATGAGATTTCGATTCAATAAAAGATATATTTTTATGATGAATATAAACATGTATTACACAATGAAATATAAATATTATGACAATTGAAGCAAATCATTTAAATAATCGATTTTATTATTATAACATAAGCACAATAACATTATAAGAAATTCAAGGATTCTCTTTGTATAGAAATATAAACACTTTTTTAATTATTTTAATTAAGATATTTCTTTTTGTAAAATGCAGCGTCAGGTGACCACGGGGACTTAATAGGTATAATAACTGAGTACTGTACTTGGATTGCCGATTCTTCTCTTGCTTGACTTGTAATGACGAACCAAATGGACATTTAAGAGAATAATTGAATAAATGAAAACTCATTTAGGTGAATCGAGAGTTTAGACTCTAAACGACAATGCGGAAATAAAATAAATTAACATGCTTATGCAGATTTTCACAAGCTTGCTCGAGTTAACGCTCGTTAACCCACTAAATCGCGCAAACGCTCGACTACGTACATGGATACATCATAGTTTGCGCGTACACACTCGCGCAGTAACATCCCTGTGCGCTTCACCTTAAGTTTTTCCTTTAGAATCAAGAAAGAAGCGCCTAGTTTATTATTTGACGTTTGATTTCAGAATAAGCAATACAGTAAAATAATACTGTTCTACACGCCTGATATGCGCTATAAACAATAAAGTTCCGAAAACGCTTTACGAGTATAAAACAAATCACATTGATAGACCTAATTTCAGTTGTGTTGTCGCGTGACAGCGACCCTGGCCTTGGCAGCTATAGAATAGAAGAATAATTCATAGCAGCAATAAAGAATAAGGTAGCACTTATATAATAGAATCTAGAAGCGGATAGACCGCGTTTAAAGTGCCACCGGTGAACTTGAAGGTTAAATTGTAATACTTTATTTAGGAACACGAAACAGTATCAGAGACAGTTAAAATATTATTGCTAAATTGGAGAGAAAAGGTAACACATTTTTTCTCAATAGAATCTAAATTTCGAAGATATTAGAGATAGTTGTATTACGTTAAATAATATTAATAATAACGAAAACGAAATACTCATATCCTTGAAGATAAAGATCATTTGACGAGCCGGTTGGCGTGGTTGGTAAGACGCTTGCCTTACACGCCGAAGGTCGTGGGTTCGATTCCCACCCAGGACAGACATTTGTGTGCATGAACATGTCTGTTTGTCCTGAGTCTGGGTGTAATTATCTATATAAGTATGTATTTACAAAAAAAAAAGTAGTTTATGTAGTATATCAGTTGTCTGGTTTCCATAGTACAAGCTCTGCTTAGTTTGGGATCAGATGGCCGTGTGTGAATAATGTCCCAGGATATTTATTATTATTATTTCACAGAACGATACGACTTTCATAAATTCTAAAATTTTAAAATTGAATTTAAGAAAAATATTAAAATATCAAAGAATCTTTCGAGTTCCACGATCTCGTAAGTTATCATATTTGCTCTTTTAAATCCGACGTAATCTAAAGAAAATCCATTTGCAATATGAGCAAGTGAAAGTTCATCCTTTGAAGATTATGCCGTCCGTAGTCTAGACTACTAAATATCTAGTCTGGCAACAAGTGATCAGTATTCCAATGCCCGTATCCTGACTGTCTGGAGTCAGTGACTAATGTTCTCAGCTCACCCGGAAAATCGATAAACATATACGCTAATGGCTTTTTGGAATTAAAATTATAAGAATTTTATTACGATTTTATAAAACCCTGAACTGCTTTATATTTTAGTATAAATATCCATTAAACCACTAAGTACTGAATATTCTAATTTCGGCATGAATATTTTGAAGGCGTTAAGCTTTAAAATTAGGTAACAAGCTTAAATATTCTAAAGCGACCAAAGGCAACAGGTGGTTACGACGCTTCCATCGAACAGACAGATTAGAGAGATATTATCATGACAAAGGCAATGCTTCGTTATTTAAGCAAAACCTATATTGTACTTACAGGAATACTAAAAGCTTTTGTGCCCCATGTAACCCTCAGGACGAGGGTGCATTTGAACCGGCTAGCTGTTCAGATCCATAGATGGAAGAACATACCACTAGAGCTATTGGTGGACCACTTGCTTTGAACCCTTTAGTGTAACTTGTTGCGTAGAGAATCAATGGAAAAAATGCAGGCTCGTTTCGACAAACGCAAAGGCATCGTGAAAAACTGTACAATATGAAACAAAAAAAAGAAAAATTGTTCGTGTAATAGTCGACGTTAGATATAGGTATGCACATTGCAGGAAGGTGATTTTACTAAATGCTTTTTCTAGTTTTTTGTTTTATTTTAAGATTATATTATATTTCAAAACTGTATTACTTATATATAATAAGATATCGAACAATATCATATTTAACGGAGCATTCAAAGAAATACAAGTTAGGTAAATGGTTGAATATTTTTAAATAATAAAATGCAACAATAATCAGAATAACCAAATATTCCATGTGAACATTAAGCGATACAAAATATGATCGACTTATGCGTAGGCGCCACTATTTTATCAGCCCTCATAACCATAATATCGCAGTTATCAATTCAGTGCGTCCAATACAAACAAACCATAATGAACGAACAATAGCACCCACAGAGGGCTATCGTTCCTTATGTAAGGGAAGTGGACAGATTATATTCCCCATTGTCCGAAAACGCGAGGGTGGTTTAATAGTGCCCTGTGTTTTCCTGAAATACATTTGAGTCACATATTTATAGCTTTTACACTAAAACGTTACGACTACACAAAGTCGAAATGCAGTGGCTTTTACGTTCGTATCGTATTCCATTAATAGAAACATTCCACTCAAAATATCGAAAGAAATGTGATAGTGAACTATTAGAGGACAATTATATTATATATAAATGTTCACATTGAGAGGACAACATACAATAATAATTCTGAATACAATACACAAGGGGTCATCGAGAAACACAACACGATGGTATGTGATCTAAAAGTGCGTTCATAAATAATCCATAGTATGCCCTTGTAGCGATACAAAGCCGTGGTTGTTATGGCAGTATACCTAAGTAGACAAAGAGGCAGACAGACAGACAAAGGCACGATGTGCGGTCCCTTGGATGTGTGCCAAGATCATTTAGAACGTGAACACGTCATCAAACGGGTACTTAATAATCGTTGTTGTATCATAATTCCTTTAATCATCTTTTAGATCTTTGCCTTTCTGTGATTCTCTTTGAAAAAAACAAAAGTTATTTATGTCTTTTTAGTAGCTCAGATATTTGATGATATTTGAAGTTCAAGAATTTATTTGATATTTTTCGTAAAAATTTAATGTTAATTGTTGATGTGATTGTGTGTACATGTATAGTTTACTTGATTTTCTTTGATTATTTTTTACCTCTCCCAAAATCGATAAATCATTCAATATTTATAAGTAATAACAATTAAAAAAAAGTAGAATGAACTTTTAGTATCATTCGTTTTTCCGATCACTCTTACAATTATTTCAAACAATAATTTTTACAATATCTATTAAATCTTAATCTTTCTGTCTAATCTTTCTGTTATGTTATTTTTAATAATATTATGTGGAAAAATTAAGATGTAGAATAATTTATCAATTTTTGGAAAGGTAAAAAATAACCAAAGAAACTCGAGTAAACCATCACATGCAATCCACATGTTATGTATGTATGTTCAAATCAGGAACACAAAATATAAAACACGACGCTTCAATTTTTTATAGAATCATGGAGTTATTTTATTTTTTTCCGTCCCGTGGGAAAAGAGCGTCATGTTGCCATCTCTCTTCATATTTCTGACACATTTTAATGGGCCGGCTGCCCTCCCTGCCCCAATTACTTACGATAGAATGGGCTCGTTACTCATAAATTGCGTTTCACACTCATTTAAGTAGACGTTTTATGTGGGTTGTTTACTAGTATTGTAAATTAAGTAATTCAACGTTTTTCATTCTTTATATTATATAGTAAAGCTATAAAATATGTATACAAATTTAAATACTATTAAATTATTTTTCACACGCGACAAAATATAACGTTTATAATTTGAAAGCTTGCGTAAAATAGATGCGCAATAAAGTAGACAGTAAAGACAAAAGCGTCTCATATAAGATATTGCCTGCGGAGCCTGCCAAAGTGCCAGCACAGATCGTCCGCCTGCCAAGCAATTACACTAAGGGCCCATCCAGACGTGATGCCTTTTCAGCACTGTATTTCTTGGCATTTTGGCTTTAAAATTACCTAGCTTGAAACTACTTATAATTTTAGTAAAATTTAAAATAAATTGTAACCATTTCAATAGTTTTTGCGTTTACCATCCTCTATTTATTTAAAGTTGTGCGTCGGTATATTTTATTTTAAATGACATCGAAATCATTTAGATTACCGTTGCTATAATATCTACATAACAAATACTTTGGAAATCGGAAAATGGAACAGACGGTCCAAACACACCGTCGTAATTGGATAGATAGTATACATAATCTATGTACATTACATACGAGTAATGATTCAACAATAGACCACCTAATTGTGGTCCATATTGCATGTCCTGTTCGCATCTGAGTTGTTAGGTACTTCTGTACGAGCGTCTTATAACTAATAAATTATCATTTTTATAATATCCAGTGTATTATTATGCGTTTAACTACAACGTATGTTTCCATTAATTGCGACGCATATATGATAATGTTCACTTCCTGCATATCGACTAACTTTTATGATTCACTCAGAAACGCATTAAGTACATTATGCGGTTCGTGTCACGTGGTCTGGTAACGTGGCGGGAAAACAAAGGAGTACTATTATAACAGACGATAATATACGGTTTTTCGTAACGTTATATTATTATTGTTTCAACGAAAAAAAAAACAGCTTTGGTGATAGCTTTTAGGAATTAACTTACGAAGTCGCCAATTATTTCGTTAATCATGAACAAAATCGTTTCACATCAAAGAAAAATACGAACATATAATAAATATTACCACTAAAAATTCACTGAGAATTAAATTTTAAGATCAAATCTATCGAAAACATATTTGGTAACTAATTCAATTTGCTTATCTTCATTTCTAAATTCGAAACGGAACTCTTAAAGCTAAATTCAATTAAAAATATACACACAATTTAAATAATAATATTAACATAAAATAATACGGCGAAAACGGTAAATGAGCCAGTTTCTTTTTTTATTGGAAACCTTTCATCGAAACATTGGTTCAAGGTGTTCCATCGACCAGTTTCTTTAGTCTGTAGATCAAGGTTAGTTCAAGGCGTTGGAGAAACTCGACCTCCCCGATTGAAGCATGTCGCTTTACCATTTAAATAATTACAACAATTACGGTATCAACACAACATGTACGCGAACAATATAACCATATTGATACAATGTGCTTTATATATGTGTATATTTCTTCTTATTGCGTGTATGTCATTGAACTCCTAAGCAGCTGGGTCCCTAGATAGTTTAGACTTTAGAGTGAACGATAGGTGGCGCTGTTTAATAATCAAAAATACTTATTTGTATTCTTATTTCAACATGACACAGTCAGAGCGGAAAGTTATTATTTACATATATATTGAAAAACTGATATATAAATGTTATTAATGTTTCAATTAAGATGGGTAAGACATCCTTGTTTATATAGCACAGATAGAAAGACAAATTGATGATTATATTACAAAGGATTGATATCTATACTAATATACATTTAAATGCTTACAAACGCGATCTGAAAGGTATTTTAAATTAATCATCAGCCAATTGCAAAATTGATTTGAATTTATTAAAACTGCACTACCTTCGAACAATGATTTTTAATACTCTCGTGAGATCTCGTAAGACCCGTTGGTCTAAAGTTTACCTTAAACAAAGACGAAGAAATAAAAGCGGTGTAGAAAAAATGCTGCAATAACACTAACTTTGGGCAAAACTGGAAGATTTTATCACAATTCCCCGAAGGCGTTACATCACTCGTAAACTGATAATGCATCTTGAAATTTATTTTGGAGGGAAACGTTTCAAAATTATAATCATTAAACTTAAACACCTTATGGAATAATTACGATGTTTTTTTAGTCTTGAAAATCAATTATCAAGAAAGGCTACTGATCCGAAGCTCGATTGTAAGTGTGATGTTATTTCTTATTAATTTATAAAAATATATTTTATACCCATAGAGATCAATAACATATTTGATTATTAATAACAGTTTCCTGAAATTGAAAAATATATTTGATACCTAAATACACAACTACAAATATCATTCTAGAAACAGAATAGGCAAATCCAAATTAAATCTAGAATAGAGATCTTAATAAAAATGGTATATAATTTCATTTATTTCATAAATTAAAACCTTACAACGTCTGAATAGACAGTATGTATGGAAAATAAAATACATACACGCGACATTTTTATTATTATTATGTCGTATACACAATAATTATGTATTGTTCACGTCGACCCTTCGCATCCTTTAAAAACAAAGGATACCATCAGACGATTCTACGAAGACTCGGTGTCTGCGCATGAGTAAACTCATTTAAAACTTACATTGTAAAATAGACTTTATTCACATGTAAATAAAAATCATTTTATATTTTACTTACAATTTTCACTTGTATCGTAACAAAACAACTTAAGCTTTTAACTTAAGTGTTGTTTAACAGACTGAAGCAAAAATTAAATTTTCTGAACGTTTCAATAAGTTGTAAGACAAGTTTATGCAATTACAGAAGTCGTTTATGAAGAATGATTAACGACCGAAATGAATTATTAAACTACTCTTAAAACTTCTACATTTCAGAACGAATATCCAGGTAAATATTACGATGGAATGGCATAATATTAAAAAAAACAGAATAGGAATGTCGAGTCGTAGTTTAAAGTTTAATTTTTGTATCAAAATCGGCTAATAATAATCTATCGTTTTGTATTGACGACAATAATACTTATTTGTTCACCTTTTATTCTTTATCGTGATTTAACGCTTTTTTACTAAACGAAATACAGAAGTACTCATAAAATGGAAGTTTGTCCAAAAAGGCGGTCTTATCGCTGAATAACGACCGGACAACCGAATAGAAAATTAGCAGAAAAAAAAATGAACAAATCGACATTGAACTAAAAGATGACATTTTCGAAAAAAATATTTTCTAATAAGAAAACTAATAATTTAAATAACATTGCTACTGATGTTAAAGACACCTAGTGCCATCCATGATACGTACTCAAACTTGCATGCATTGTAAGAAGCAAATTTTAAAATGGCATCAGTTGACAACAACCAATGTGAGCAAGTTGATGTTACGCGCGTAATTCTTAGCGTTTTTCTTAAGACAACAGACTTTTATCAGGTGTGATTTTGTCTTATTTATATGATTATTGGCTATTGTTGCTTCCGATATTATAAATGTATGAAATTATTGTTTTCTTAGGACTATTACCTTGTTATTTTGGCTTATTTCAGCATAAATTTTAAGAGGTGTTTACTATTAGTACCAGAAATTAATCAAAACCTAAAAGATGACACGTGTGTCTTCTAATAGGGTTACATCGAACTTAATTTGTTAGCTTATTTCAATGCAAATTAAGCGTTTATATTATAAAAATAAAGTTTATGCCTGAGTTTCGTTTGTTTTACACTAGCCTTACTAAAAGAATACAGTATCAACTATTAGGGTATACTAGATGTCAACCATTAGTATCCATTAATTTAAGAATTAAAAAAAGAAGTTCGAGCATGATGCCGCCAGTAAAGGGTCAGATGTTTAGATATTCTGAAGCCAATATGGAAGCAGCTATAGAAGAATGCAGGCGGGGCGTTCCAACGGCTACTGCGGCGAAAAAATTTGGAGTGCCACGAGTAACTTTACTGAACAAAGTCAAGGGAAAGACACCCAAAGATAAAGAGAAAATACCCTGTCAGTGATAATGCCACCCACGTCACAATTTCCAAAAAGTCTCTCCCATAATATGTGTGAAATTATTCCCAGTCCGTTTAAAAGAGCTTTGTTTTGGCCAACACCAAAAGAAAATTCTAAAAAACGGAAAAAAAAAAGAAAACCTCTATAGTGTCCTCCACGCAATGGCCGCAATATTATGAAAACAAGGAGAGAAAATGGAATGAAATGGAAGAAGAGAAAAAAAAGAGATTAGAAGAAAAAAAGCAGAAAAATGAAGAAGAAAGAAAACTTAAGGCTGCTCAGAAATTAGCTAGAAAACTAGACTGATTTCTATAGTGACTCAAGTACTAAAGAGGAATGAGTAGAATCTGGAGATAGCTTAGATGATCTAACTGAAGAGTGTGAGATTGACAATGAAGAAGAAAGTTTATATACTAAAATTTATTACTATACTATAAAAGAAAATTTATGTTTGTTTTGTATAGTTTAAAGTATTTAAAATGCAAAAATTAACTACTTTTAAAAAGCAAAAAGGTTAAATATTGTTTATTTTTTGTCAATTGTTTGTTTATGTTATTTGATTTTATTATATTGTTACTTAATTCATAATTTTCAAGCACACACTGCTCGTTTTTCATGTCTACTATTAGTGCCAATTGATGTCTATTTGTGGTGGATTTGAATTTTAATGATGTCATCTTTTAGAGCCTACGGCTAACTTAACAAGAATATATTTTTTTAGTTCAAAATAGGACTTTTATAAATATTTTTTATGAAAAAGTTAATTACCGAAAGTTGCTCTAACAGTTAAACAAAAATTACCTGTAATTTTTTGATAAACACATTTTAATTTTAAGAATGAAGTTTAATTTGTCCTTAAAGTGTCTGGCATTAGTGCTTTTACCCTACATAAAACGCAAACATACAAAAAATCTTAAGTTAATGTACAATTACACAAATACTATATGTATGAACGGTTATAGGGTATATTAAAATTGGTGCAATATATCATTTCGACTAATCCAATAACCATTAGGGTGTGGGATGTGCCCCCTCGTATTGATAAATCAACAAATTCAATCTACCAGCTCTATACCTCGCTTGGCCTCGGTGCAATATTTATGTCATTTGGTATTAAACAATTCATTTACGTATAACTGTTTGAAGTATATTAATAAAATGAAATAATATAAAATATACAACGCATATATTTTTACAAACGACACGACAAGAAAAAATTTTTTATTGCATATACTACATAGGTTTACCTTATAATGTATTACAAATAAATTTATTTGGCGGATCGTTTACATATATAAAGTGAAATAATAAAATAAAACATAAGAAACGATAATCATTGATATTGTTAAGTTTAGTACTTTTTTGAATATATCTAGAAAAATCTAAGATACATTTTTTATAACAATTGAAATACGAGGAAGTACGTCTACATATAAGTATAAAAATGGAATATTATTGAACAATTAATTTACGATCCTAATTATAACGAAATCCAAATTGAACCGAATCATGTATCAATTACATCTGATAAACAAATTGAGAGCAATCTCTTTTGTTCCATTGCTTCATCTAAACTATATCGACAAGAGCTAAGCGCTTTCATTAGTTTAGAAAAATCAGTGATTAAAATCTCGATGACAATCTCGTTTATGATTAACGTATCTACATTGTCGTCTAAGAGGTCAAATGTATAATTCGATTCAACTGTCTTTGTTGTCTCGTTGGCGAATTAGCGAAGTTCCTTTCACCGCCTTTTTCATTCTCACTTATATTCCTTGTTATTTGCTTTCAAGGTCTAATATGTTCATCATATTTGCGCTTTGTAAAATAGTTGTAAAAAGGAAAAGCATATTTTCTTTCCAATACGTATTAAAAATAAATACACAGAGACAGAGAAACACGCGAATTCATTGGAATGGAATCAAATGGAATATATTGAAATGAAATGAAAATATTATTCTCAATCCATTTTGACATTGATTTTTTTGTTACCTATCCTATGTATACCATACTTTTGTTTTTTAAGACTAAGCTTTAGGTTTTCAGTAAGATCATCAGTGCTATTCTGTAAGAACCCACTTCATTACTCAACCGTGTAATGTTGATAAGCGACTTATTGTGATATACTATTTTGATGCGTAATATTATAACTATTGTGGTCAATATCGCATGTTACTTTCTGAGATTTCAAGACCGTTTTCTGTGATGAGTTTTGAGTTCGTTCTCACAGAAGCCCTACAGATTCAAAACTCGACGAGGAATTCGAAAGTAAAATTTAAATGTCGACAGACGATATATCTATATTAACATAAGTTAATTATCATATTTTTAATGGTGTTTTTAAAATTTTTATTACTCATATTTCACACTAAATCTGATTTAATAGGGTTTCCTATTATTTTTTTATAGAAAAGCCTAATGATATGTATGCTGTATTGATTTAAAATCGAAAGCTTTGGAATTAAATGTTGACTAAAGTATTGCTCGGTAAGAATCGATTTTGATTTTTGCATTCCTATTGAAATAAGATAGAAAAAATGCACGCAGTAAGACATTTACAGTTTGTTTCTATCTGATTTTATTATTATTATTTACTTTATCTGATTTATTTTTAATAAAAAATTGGACAATTCGATTCGACTCTCGACAATATCTCGACTTTTATTGCACACTTATAGTTTATTAAATTATTATTAATAATATTTAAGATCAATAATATCATTCATTGTCATTTTAGCATTTTAAATAAGCGTTAAATTGCTTTCAATAAACCGTTTCTCAGTCAGATATGTTATTTTTAGGCAACAATATGGTTATGAGTTTAAGTATTTATTTGAACTTATATATATACTCCCTTAAAAAATAACCCATAATATTTTTTTTAATAACATTCGTTTCAAGGTGACGTTTGTGTCGTTAATGTTGTGGTAATTTATGATATAAAATACTAAGAAATAAATTTTGATAATATATTACCAAACGATAATTTAGAAAATTATCTCTCTCTCTTCCTCTACTTTTCTCACCTTGTTTGTTTGTTATTGCTTCATCCGCGTGTCAATATATTTATATAGTTTAATATCACATCGCATCAGATCAGATCTTGAATACAAAAGATAACATTGATTATTTATTTTTTAATAGGAAAGGTAGGCGGACGAGCATATGTGCCCCCTGATGTGATGTGGTCACCAACGCCCATAGACATTGAGAGCGTAAGAAATGTTAACCACCGCTTACATCGCCAATGCACCACCAGCCTTGGGAATTAAGAAGTTATGTCCCTTGTGTAGTTACACTACACTGGCTCACTCAGCCTTCAAACCGGAACACAACAATACCGGGTACTGTTGTTTTGCGGTAGAATATCTGATGAGTGGGTGGTACCTACCCAGACAAGCTTGTACGATGTAATCCACCGACCACCACCAAGTAATTTATTATGATAACATTTCACGTTAATTGCTGAAAATCTACGACTCGTGCGCACATTGATGGTACCATTTATTACAAGAAACTAACAGCTATCTCGGTTTTCAATAAGAAACAAATCGTAAATCAAAAGTAAAAAAAGAAATACATACGTCAAATGGAAGGGTACAATGGCATGCATATATTTATCGAATTATATATTAACCTAGAAACTTTCCTTTTCAACACAATTACTATCAAATTATATTACCTCGAGTTCATGCTCAAAGTAAATTATTATCAAATGATAAACTTGCAAGCCGACTTTAAGTTTAAATATTATTTAATAAGAACAGATCATAGCAACTTACCTACTTTTATTATGTACTTGTGCAATCCAATTATCTGTTTCATTAGGTGGCGAAATTAATATTATCTTATATATTGGGCATAACTATACAAGATAATATTATTGTATTAGAAATATTTAACGTTGTACGTTACCTTAAACTAAAATTTAAAAAGACAATATTACAAGTACGGTCAACAAAACTCCTTGACTACGATTGAATGTAATTTATACTTTAATTACAAGGTTTAGAGTTCAATTTCAAACGATTTTATTAGGTACGGTCAACAGCGTTACCCGATATGATTATAGTACGGACAGCAAAATAAACCGGGTCAATGCCCTGTTGTAATTGGGCATGAGAACAATAGATCAACTCTAAGCTAGATTATAGCCAGGATCGAGATAAATGATCACGACTTAGCATTAATCACGGCTAGACACGATTTTTAAACTACTATTGTACTGAGATTGTTATTTTTTTATTTATCGATTCTATACATTCCAGATATAGTTTTCTAAGAAAAAACATACAGATTTAAATAAAAAGTTTGGAGCCACAAAGGCTCAAAGCTATACTATAAACTGCTATACTATAATATAGTTGTTATGATGTAAAAGCCAGACAGACTTGATCCGGATTCGACAGACCTTATTCCTATATCTCCGCTCAACTTCATTGAAGACTTTTATCTTAACTACCATTCTTAGAATGCTGTGAAAAAAAACCCAAAATTGATATTTCATTAATCTCCAACTGCTGAACAAGAGCATACTCGGCTATTTATTGTCCTTTTTAGGGCGCATGTTTTCATTAAATACCGGATTTAGAATCGCGACCACCGTTTAAATTCCCTTAAGCTCTTATAGTTCTTAGAATGTATTCTTCTAATCAAGAATTTAGAACAAATAAGAACACAACATTACCTATATGAGGATATCATCTAACAAGCAATTACTCAACAATTTTCATCAGATAACGCCGAGTGGGGCAATGGGAGATCAAACTGGGCTAATGCCTTCCTAACGCTACAAAATCAAACCAACAAGACTTATTAATACATCCGACTCTGTTGATATCCCCTCATAATATGTATTTAATAATTTTTGACTTAACAATATCAATCCTAAATTCACGGATAAATATTACCTACTTATTATCTTTAAATTTTTATCAATATATTCTAGAACTAAAACTATAATAAAAACAAAGTACACATTACAAATTTAGAAAGAAACACGCCGTCTAGAATATTGCCGTCAAGTCGCTGGAATTATTGCCTCTCTGCACCGCTAGACTCAGACTTTCGGCTAAATAAACTATTGGGTAACTAGATAAATTTACTCAAAAAACTGTAAAATTAACTCTCTTCTTACATTTGTATCCCTATGAGTTATGATGGGATAGTGTTTATTATGCACGTCTAAATCATGAAATTTGGCATACACGTTGTCAATGGTACGAAAAGGGACATAGGTTACCTGACGCAAAACCTTCTCCCCTCTTTTCACGCGCGATCGAAACCGCGGGCGGACACAAGTAATTGTATAAAGCGAAGTTGCATCAGTCGTAGTGCGAGGTATACCTTCATGTTTGTGGAAATGTACTAACTTACATTGTAAGTATTGCTACCAATTATATTCGATTCGTTTTAATTACGTTCACACGAGAAATTGTCTGTTCGTTTATAACAGTAAGAGTAGTGTCTTCAGTTATAGTTACGATTTCACACGTAGATAAGTTTTTTTGATTGAAACATTCTTTATCTTAAGGACTAAAAGGTAATTGAATTTATTCCAGAATATATATATATAACGTTTACATTTTACTACGATATACTTTATAGTAGTGTTGTAGTGCCACTAATATATTATATTTACTACAAAGTTATTGTAAGTTGTAATTTAAACTTACATTAATGTACATATTTCTTATTTTTCGCTAATGCTTAACGTATGTATGTCGTGGTTACCTGTAAGTTTAGCTACATTTACCCGTAGGCCTATTCACTTGTAAGCTGTTAAATTGTAATGATTACTGTTTGTCATGTTGGCAATCCTAAATAAATAAATATTTTTTGCCGATCATGATGATTATTTACCGTTGGGTAATATAGATGGGTTACACTTACACCTTTATAGTATATCTTTATAATTCATATTATACCATTAAAATTGATAAAGTTTTTCTGCAAAGCAATTACGAGTGTCATAGATAAATATATTTCCCGTTTATTAATATCCTTAATCAACATCACTCATTAAAGTTATCTTTATTGGCGATTCTATGACGTAAAATTAAAACAGCTTGAACACTCAACATGACATTTATAATTGTTATTAAGGTCGGTAAGCCGTTTAACGTTACTGTTTATAAAACGAGTTTTATATCTACTTGTTTTCTTTTTTAATTGAAACATAAATTTAAAAAAAATTTAAAGTAATTAAGTAAAGCTATATGTCAACAATGTTTGACTAAGATGCTACATTTCGAACCGTTGCCATTGTACTTAAACTTGAATTTTATTTTACTTCCATTGCGGCCTAACATGTTGAACATTTATCCTTTTTTAATACATAAGCATTTATGAAATCTCAATGGAATTTATACAGCCATTCGAACGTGACTGAAGAACAAACATACAAACAAAACTTTCAAAAAAAATATAAATCTGATGTGACATATTACGACATCAATATTTTAATGACAATATAAATGAAACATTAGGCGTTTTAAATGTACACCATATCCGTCCTGCCATTTACAATTCGATACGGACTTGAATCTGTTCCCATCATCGGATCTTATAGTTTATAGATCAATTAGGCGGTACCATTAATGGATGTCATCGACATCGAAAGGTCAATGAACTATCAGCTGTTTATTTAATATGTCATGAAGCGGATAAAAAACTGATAGAATATTAATAGTTTATAGATTCTAATAAATTTTATTGATTTTCATATTTGTTCCTCTGTGATTTTAATTTACAATTAACGTATTTGCGCAAGGTATGTTATCATACAGCCGTTATTATGTTTTGTTTAAAACGAATGAGTTTTCGTATAATTACATCGAATTACCGGTGATTATATTTTACGTAAACAGAGATTACTTATTGTGTACAACTGAAGTTAAGTTCCGATTGCTACTTTATTGATATTAAAAGGCAATTTTTCTTTAGAATCCATAATGCATACCATTTATTATTCAAGATCTCCAACAATGATATCATGTCAATCCAATGTCAAAGTTGGTTAATTCTCTTTACTCCTTCTGTCGGATGACAGATAGCATGAATGGAATAGGCTTTACAGTAAATGGCACGCGAGTCGTATCGGCTAATTGTTTACAAAAAATAATAATAACGAGGCATTGCAATGCCGGGCGTGCCAAGGAATCCAACTCCTATAGCTATTCGCTCGCAAAAAGACAAAGTTTAATCACTATATTAACTTAATCATTTCATAAAGAAAACAGTTTGAAAATATCATCAATAGCTTTTTTCGTTACATATTATAAATATAACCCTATTATAACCTACTAAAGTTCGCCCGCGGCTTCGTCCGCAAATTTTAAACATCGAAAAGTCGATCCAACTATTTGGTATTATTAAACGGAATTTTGGTCACGTAATTTAAAAGTCGACTGCCGACGTAAAATAAATCAAAAAAAGATTTGATCTGACGGTTCAAAGTACCGAATAGAGCACCTACTGCGCATGCAGAGGTTGTACAAAAATGTAGCAAACGTTTGAAGCATGCACAAGTAGAGGTAATACATTACATGGACATTTAGATACAGACAAAATTACCATAAGGCTTTCAAGAAGATCGTTTATCTAATGCCTATCTAATAAGGCCGCAAACCTCGAGGTTCTTGGTTCAAACACGGGGTCTTGCCAATGAAAATTATATTGTGTTTTTACATCGAGAATTTGTAAATAGGTTAACTTTATGCAAGCTCGTCTGGGTAGGTACCATTCACTCATCAGATATTCTAACGCAAAACAGTTGTACTTGGTATTGTTATGTTCCGGTTTGAAGGGTGAGTAAGCCAGTGAAATGACAGGCACAAGGGACATAACATCTTAGTTTCCAAGGTTGGTGGCGCATTCGCTATGTAAACATTGGTTAACATCTCTTACAATGGGCGCTGGTGACTACTTACCATCAGGTGGCCCGTAAGCTCGTCCGCCTACCTGTGCTATAAAAAAAAACCTACGTCGTCGACGGTGTTGCACACTCAAGTGTGTCGGAAAATACGTAAACCCGTTGGTCCTGCGCACAATCTCTGTGCGTGTCAGTGTCAGTTTTGCTTTCCTTTTCCTTTTGTGTTGGGCACCCGCTTTTGCTCACTTGGATGTTTTCAGGTCGGCATAATAGTTAAGAACTTACACGACGTAATTATGTCAAAAATTTGTTTTAAGTTGTTGTTGTAAATCAATTTATGAAACTGAACGCAGAAGATATTTTCACTACAATCTCAAATGTCTAATCGGACAAATCTTTATAAGCCTTTTTAGAAATTCAATAAATAGTAATTGTAGTTATCTAAACGAACCTTAAAATCTGAAGGAATCCAATAAGAGAAGATAATTAGAATTTGGATTCTACACATTGGGGCAATGTAAGGACAAGTTCCGATTGCAAAGGAAGCCTTTACTCTTTAGAACACGTATAGGCTGTTCGCCTTTCAGAACTTCGTGAAAGCACTCTGCCCTTTATAGAAGTTACAGTCGAGCGGCATAATGATGTTAACTTGGACTAATTACATGGATTTCTTAGAAAATTATTATTGCAAGAACAAATGTAATTATTTCAATAACAAGGAAAATTATTACATTTACCTACCTTGATTTTTTTTTTAAATACCTATTAAAATTTTAAAAGTGACTTATATTTTACATGCAGCCCTCACTGGTTGAGCAAAAGTCATATAGTCAGTTATTGACCATAAATTTTACATATTCTAAGAGGGATTTCACTTGGTGGTATGGCTTGTACCACCCAGTCATCAGATATTCTACCACTAAACAGAAATAGTTGTGTTTCGGTTTTGAAGGATGAGTAAGTTGTTGCACTAACAACAGGTACATGGAAAGCCTATTGGAAATGTAAGAAATGGTTAATATTTCTAACAGTACCAATGACTACATGGGCAGTGGTGACTAATTACCATCAGGTGGCCCATTTGCTTAAAATGATGGGCCAAAAAGTTACCAATTACACAGTTGAGTAATTAAGCCATATATATATATAGAGAATAAGTGTTCTTCATTTAAATCAAATCCGTTTGTTTTTTTACTTCAAGGAAGATTAAGTGGAAGTCCGTCATTATAGTGTGTATGCCCTTCAACTAAACTTGGCCTTTGACCCACAATAAGTACAACATGCACGTTGGTTTTACCGCTACAGCACTTTACATGAGTAATGATAATGGGTCAATTCTTCCTCGTTCCCACTATTTCTTTGAAACTGAGGTTCGTTAACCTTATTAGGAATTTATAATTGACCTCTTAATTACACTGAGCGATCGATAGAAGAGTTCTTCCAATTAAGCCTGAATACATTTGGAGCGCCTTGATTTCAACCAATAGCATATCTAATTAAATTCCAGTTTGTCGATAAATTTCTCAATCCTGTTGAAAAATTGAAAATATTTTATTCAAACTGTTGACAATAATACGTATGTATATATTTCAACTACCTACATAAATAACAAATTCGTTTTAAATGAATATTTATAGAAACCACAAATCTGTAATTAATAGAAAAATAATAATTTATGGAGTATGGAATGACTGTTTTGAAAAGGAAATAAATATATTGAACTAGTTGGGGGGGGGACTAGTTGTGGTAGGTATAAAAATAGGGTTCTCTTCCTTGTGGATGAAGCTTGCTTTCGCGTTAAAATATACAAAGTATAGATATTGAATTAATATTCCTATATCTCTTAACTTCTATATAAATGATACTATATATAAGACACATAAAAAGTCTAGACTGATTACGACAAAGCTATTCCAGGTATCCACTTTGAACGGAAGCGTGAGTCTAGTGACGCCACGCGACGATGCGCATCAGCGCACAAAATGAACATGGCGATCAGACGATGGTACGCTCGTATGCGGTTCCGGGTAAGAGAAGTACATACTTAACTTAATTACATACTCTCAGACATCGAGGAAACAAACATGCTGATCACGTATAATTATTTCACCGGATAACATATAAAAAATAGGCCTTGAAGGTCGTTATCTCTCGACAAGTAATTGACATTGTAACTTAGATTCAATTATAAAATAAATGCATAACTTCTTATACTAACGCGTTTTATAACACGTTTAACTTTTATATAAGCAATCGACTATATTTTTTTAATAAATAAAAATCAAAATATTTTTCTTATTAAAATCTTAATACTATTTTAAGTAAAACTACATTCATAAAGTAATGCAATGAATAACACATAACATATAATTAAAACATAATTTTATAATATTAATTTCACCTCAGACTCTTATAAACTAGTTACATAAATAAGACTTTCTCGAATTAAAAAGTCCACAAACCACTTCTCGTAAAATATTCACGAAAGCGAAATTTTAATAAAACGTCCGACAATTATGATCATTCAAAACGAAGTCTAAGACGTAATAGATCTAAAAATAAACATTAAAAAAAAAAACGATATGTAGAAAGCGAGTCCTCGACTGATAGCTTCGTCGTGAATTCCATTGCTTTGATGCTTAATGAGCAATAAACGATCTCTAACGAGCTTCAAGTTAACGACACGCGTTCGGTACTAGTTAATGATAGAATATATCTTCAAGTGTATGAAAAAAAAATCTAGGCTAACTGTAACTTTTTTTTAGGTAGGCAGGTTAGCAAGCGGACCACCATCAACCTTGGTAACTAAGCAGAAACTTGTGCATGTTGTTACACTAGCTAACTCATACTTCGAAACCGTAACACAAAAAAGACAGTATTGTTGCTTGTTGGTAAAATGTATGAAGTATGTGCGGTACCAACACAGACGGTGGTGGTAGTGGTTGCACAAAGACCTAGACCTTTTTTTTTGACAAATGCCTTATGTACCTATTTTAATTTATCTAAAACATACACAGTCTTACATTACAGTCTGTTATTATGTTGCAATAAATACTTATAAAATATTAACTGGTTTGCGATCATGGAACGTATAGTTCGGTAAGATCTTTCAATCTATATGGTAATACGTAGATATTATTCCGAGGAGTCGAGTCTGTGCAAATGCATTATACACATCAGTTAACCCGAACACGACGTTTCGGTTATAAACTGGACAACGTGAAGAATTAAACTTCAAGGATTGTCTGATTTTTACTATAACTTTGGGTAGCGTAAAATTTATAAGAAACGAAGTAACTATTCATTATAATGACTTTTATATTGTTCTTCTAAAATCTGACCTAAAATAATTTACTACTTGTTTATAACCAATTAAAAGTAAATACGTCATCCGAATACCTAATTCGCTGAATGGATATTGTATGCAACATAACAACAAAGAACATATATACTCACGATACGCTAGACACATTTAGATCCGACATCTGGGGGCTCACGTGAAATGCGCATAAATATTTCCGTTGCAACCAGCGCAATATTAACTTCGTCTAAAACAGGTCTCATTGTCTCGACGTTGCCACATTTCTCCGTAGCAAAAAAAGGCGAATTTAATCCGGCAGTACAAGGACAGGTTTTAAAAGAACGAGACGGATATACCTTCAAGAGTATAATATGAGAGTGTGAAGGCGAGACAAATCGATTTGTGCAGCTCCATAACATAAAATTAGATTGGAGAAAGAGATAATGCTATATAAGATCCTGGGGGAGAAAGGATAGTAACGAGATTTCGCTTCAGTATTGTGCCTCGAAATGTTCCGTATAAAAACGAAGAGCTTTTGTAAGGATTGTTTTTGGTAAAAAGTTTAAAAACATTCTAGAATATGGTAGACGTGTTATTTTCAACTGTAAATGGTACTTTGTTTTAAAACGGTCGTGATAAGAATATTATTTTATCTCGACCCATCATTACTGAGTCTCGTTGAGGCAATTAGACTTCAGCGGAATGACGCCAGAACTTTAAAATTTTATGAATGAAGTCACTTAATAAAAGTGGAATCTTAAACGACATTTCTGCGTTAAATTAATCATAACTTCTGGTGATTCCTTATCACAAGCGTTTATTAATAAAGTAAGAGATAATTTTACAATGGTAATTTTTTTTAAAGTATTTATTTAACGGTCATATTAATATTATATACAAAAATTCCTGTGGACATATTTGCATAAGATTCATAGACTTTAACACCGTGCGATCGTGTAATTTGACACATATACTATTTTTTTACGGAGAAAGTAATACCATCTGTTTTATCTCGCAATCAGAAGGTGGCTGCAGCTTATTAACTTCTATAGTGTTTCACAGGCAGGACAACGTCAGCTGGTGTTGCTAGTAAATAATAAAAATTCGCACCGCAACCAAAACAAAATTCTAGTAAACTTAAAAATAATACCAAGATCTTCAAGTGCCCCCTCGCACTTAGGGTATACTTTGCAACAGGGCTTCAAATCGATAAAGTTCAATTAAGACCCTTCAGCTCTAGACAGCGGTCACCCTAGTTAGGTATGATCAAGCACCCCATCTGGTATTGATGATGGGGCATAGTTTGGAAGGGTGGTATTGATTTTACCACTAATTTATTCAAGCCCGGAGTTTTCATGGATTGTTTTAACTAAAAAGTTACTCTGCACTATTGACTTTGATTATTATTATTAGTTACATAAGTTTAATTCAACTTTCACAGCAGTCATTTCAGTTTGATATCAATCATAATAGTTTCGATTACTGATTGATACACTGGTAACTTTCAATGTTTGCGACAATGTCACGAGTTGATTCTCAGCTATGATTAACGATTGTTTATTTGTATTTATAATTCATTTCGTGCTCGGCGTTGAAGGAACACATCGTGAGGAAACGTGTCGGATACAGCGTGACGTCATAGAACCATACCTCAAAAACCTCAAGAGAACAGCTTAGCCCAGTAGCTGGACATTTATAGCCGATATTGTAATGACAGTTTATTTTAAATATACCATATTATTATACAAATATGCTTTTAATAAATAAGGACCTTATATAAGCAAGATATGTAATCACTATATAATAAACCGTATTTAAGGTTCCATTGCATATTTCATCGAAATACGATTATACATAAGTTATGTAATACGTTGCACACAGCAATAAGTATATATCCATATCATTGTTAAGCTGAGATGGAAGTAACAGACATGATGCATGTCTTAAGGTCAATGTTGGTATTCTTATAGCATTGTTCGTAACTCTTAAGAAGGTGAGTGACCTCAAAAATATAATTCACTCGGTTTATGAACGATGACAGCTGTACAATGCACAATTTGGCAACAAATATCGGTCAAGTAGTTTTCCACGCAGGCAGTTGCATCATTCCTAAACAAAATCATCAATATCTAATGTTCAATAAGATGCATATACATTATACATATAGTGTATATACAGATTTACGGCCTTACCTATAAATATCGTAAAGCGGGTGTTCAGTTGTACATTGATTTTCTCATTTTCTGTTCTCATAGATTTTAAATTCGAAAGAAGACAGAGTTTTGTTTTACTAATCACACTCTTAACAACAAGGTCACACTGTTCGAGTTTACATGTATATTATACAAGTAAACCTTCCTATTGAATCACTTTATCCATTGGTGAAAACCGTATGAAAATCCATTCAGTAGTTTTTTAGTTTATCGCGTTCATACGGACAGACAGGAAACGCGGGGGACTTTTTTTATAATATGTAGTGATAACTTACATTTAATTCCTTCCACATAACGACCACTTTAAAGTTTTTGGTGATACCACCCACTCATCAGATATTCCGAAAAACCGCAGTACTTTTTATTGTAGTGTTTCGGTTTGAATGGTGAGTTAGCCAGTATAATTTCAGGCACAAGAGACATAACATCTTAGTTCCCGAGGTTGGTGGCGCATTAGCGATGTAATAGAATGGTTAACATTTCTTACAAGGCCATGTCTATGGGCGTCGGTGATCACTTACCACCAGGTGGCCAATATCCTCACCAGCCTAGCATAAAAAACCGTTTAAAATTATACAATAAACGCAATAAAGTTTTAAATTAGATTAGATTTTATTCAACGATGTTTGAAGAGTTAATTTAAAAAGTATTTTCTTACTGTGGTGGCATGCGTTTACCCTCGATCGAGTCACGTGCGAGACTAGGCTAGTGGGCGTGTTACGACGGAAACATGTGATTTTTACGCGCTCTATTTATACTCTGTAACTGCGCGGGCGCAACTGGGCTTGCCATTGGTGGGGAACGATTTAGTGTTGTTTTGATAGGATTTTCATCGACGTCAAAACATTATTTATTCTTGGTATTTTCCTTATTATTTCATTACATTCTAAATTATCATAGAGTAGGAAAGTCATGTTATTATTATTTATACTTTAAGTAATCTTGAACAGAATTCTTGATAATATTAATTGCCTCGAAAATGTTTATCGTAAAATAAAAACAAAGTTTATAAGACTTGGGGTTGGAGTAAAAAGAAAATTGCGCGAACATAGGGACCGTAATAATACTGTTATATAGTAATATAGTAGATAAGTCATTAAAAATTATTGACATTCCTGTAACATCTATAATGAAGTTGAGAGATACATCAAGTATTATTTAATTATATTGTATACAAACTGAAACATTAAAATAGAATTATAAACAATTATTTTCAAGTGGAATGTTATTATCGCTTTACATTTTTAACTTCAATATTTATCTATGAATACTAATACGAGTATATACCATTGACAATTATGACCATAGCAATAGATAGTTATTTTTTATATCTATTGATTTTTATCGACAAAATAATTATTTAATCGACTTTTGAAATCCCTAAATTTAAAAATATCGTCAGTTAACGTCAAACCTGGCTCGTGTTCAGACGTGCTTTTCTTTAGGTATTATGTACAATTTTATTCGATTATTTGATGTTATAATATACGAGCAGTTATTTGGCAAGGCTAACAGTTCTGAGCGATAAATATTTGATGTTACTAATAACACACTACGCGTTACGTCGAAACTAACTAAGCGGCTATTTTTAATACACGAAATATATCGCAGATTTTTTTGCTAAGTTTTCACTATACAGATAGGTTTTAAATAAAGTTGAAAACCACAAACTTACTTAATACCGCACCGAACGATTTCACTTTTTTACCGCAGCCTTTATTGTTTGATCGAAAAGAGACATTCCAGTCCAAGTGATTTTTATTAAAAAATATTAGACATAATTAAATAAGTAATATGTATATTTTGGCAGTTATTTAAAAAATAAATCAGTGATATGTAAATTTTGATTTAGTATAGGAGTTATTTTTATTAACTAAATCCATTGTGGGCCCAGTCACCACAAGCAACACAAAATAAAGTAAGATTACTACGATAAAATACTAAAATAAATATAATAAAGATTACTTAATCCGATAAATTTCCTTTTGATATTACCAGGAATAAATAAAATATAAGAAAACAAGTTCAACTTTGTACCAGGCAAACAGGACATTGTAGGGCGTCGTCCGGACCCGTGGCTATTTTGAGCTCAGACGATATCATGGCATATCTATCGATCGTTTAATACGTCGCGAAAGTTGAATCGAGGTGCCTGTCACATGTCTTGCTACCTATTTTTTTAGAAACTGGTAGGATAACCTTTGTAAATCATTTTATATAAGTTATAAATAGGAATAAATTTCGGTTGTCCATTGCCAAATCATTTAAAAAATAACCAATTTATTTTTTCCTTAAACGGCATAAATGTAAATAAAACTACAAACAATATCTGTTCATTGTTTCTGTTCTGATAACCAAAAGTAAGGGTTATTGATAACATTAAAACACTGGGACACAGAGTAATTGGAATTGATTTTTCGCTCCTTCCTCTGACTCAATGAAATATATGACTTTGTAGAAATTATATTTAATTATGTATTAGTAGACAATTTAAATAGATTCCATGTATAAATTAAATTTATTCGCTTATCATTACGAGACAGCTTCTAAAAGCATTTTTTACTCCCTAACCAACTACGAATAGCTTCGAAGTTTAAATTTTATGAAACCGCATACGTCCGGTCCGTTTGCAACGTTCCATTCGGAGGGAACTTACGGGACGAGTTGAAAAGGCAACGGTTTGAGGTTAATCGTGGTAACTTTTAACATTTCCGACGGACTGAATTCTAAATACATTTGAGTTTTATGAAATTTTAACCTATCAAGTCATGAATACGTACGGACAGTTTTAGTAATTTTAGTTCTAAAACTCACAGAATCAAATTAAGCACTATCTACGTTTCAGCGAGTGCTATTAGTTGAAAATATATATAATATTATTAAATTTTGTAACAGTGTCCATCTCACTAAGTTGAGGACCAAACGTTCTCTTTATAATTTGTTTTTTTTTTTGTTCAAATGTTAGACGTTTTCAGGCTGTTAATTTACTTTACGGTTCAACTCAATATTATGCTCAAATACGTGCAAAACTATGTCATAATCTATTTTTGCTCTTTAAGTAAATGTTCGATAAAATTGTATAATTAAAATGTCATCACTCATATAATTTAGCTTTTAACATAAAGAAGCAAATTGTGTTTGAGCGTAATTTTTACATGCTTATGACCGAATACTGAAACGTCACTTAAATATTAAATGCAACTTCATTATTTAAGACGCCGTTAAAATCAGATGTCGCATACTAATTTAGGAGCTTCTCAATGTTCGTTTCAGTATTCGGCCGTTAGACAAGATTAAAGAAAGTGATGTTTTTTTATAGGAGCAATGACTATATTTTTGATTATCCCGTCTATCAACTAGTCAGCCGTAACACGCCTCTCATAGTTCACAGCTCAAGATACAGGTTAGATTTTTTTGATAGTGTCAGGTCTGATATTAACTCCTAGTGCCAAAATTCTTAATGATATCAGCCAGCAATCTGTTCTGCTGTCAAAACTACAATTTGAAAAAGATGTAATCGAAGTAATAATAACACTTTTAATCATTTATATCATCATGTCATCCCAATGTTGGGAATAGTCTTCTTAATCTACTGTACCAATATCGTTTAGATACAATAACGGCCGAATACGTATTTGAATGACGTTTCAGTATTCAGCCGTGACATACTAATGCATTTACGAATGCAATTCAAATTCAAATATATTTATTCAATGTTGAAGTGTTACACTTTCTTATTGATTGTCATAGATCTACCACCAGTTCGGAAATAAACACCACAGACTTGAGGAGAACCGGCAAAAGAAACTCAACGTGATTTATTTTCAGTATTTTTTACAATTATAGATGTATACAATAATAATATTCTTCTTTATTTGAAACAGCCTGGAGGCGATCGTGTGCATTCCCAAAGTGTGCAATCATCTAAAAAATGAAAAATAAATAAAAAAATGAATAATATCCTTTAGCACACAAGCGTTCCTTAACAATCCTTTTAAATTTTACAATTGAATATTTTTGAACGCTTTCTAGGTTCCTGTTGTAAAAACGTAAACATTGTCCCATAAAAGACTTACTAACCCTGTGTAATCTAGCAATCCAACGTGTATTGCGTTTTAAAAATAACAAACTATTATTTACTACTACTATTATATTAATTACTATTACTATGTATTCCTAAAATTTGTTCAACGCTAAATATTTAAAAAGACCGCACTAGAGCACCGATATCTTCTCAAAACAAGAGGGAGGCCTTAGCCTATCGGTGGGACATTCACATTGGGACATTATAATAAGATTTCAGGCCATTTTCACTTTTATATCATTAAATACCCATCACTAATATACAACATAATGGCATACATCATTCACTTTCAAATAAATAATGAACGAAATATGATGTGTCGAGAGTAACGAACAATGGTTTACCGCGAGACTTTCCTTTTTACAAAACACGGTACGATTTTCCAAAGATTGAGTAAGTCTTAAATCGCTTATTCAAAAACGGTCTATTGTTAAAGAACACCTCATCGAATTCGAAGTATACGTTCCATCACGATGGGATTTAGGGTAGATAACGTTTACATGTTAAATAAGCCTTTTAAACTCGGATTCTATACTAATATATAAAGCTGAAGAGTTTGTTTGTTTGATCCGACTAATCTTAGGAACAACTGGTTCGAAATAAAAAAATATTATTGTGTTTCGAGGAAGTTTCTAGGCTGATTTTTATTAATTATACGCAGGTGAAACCACGGAGCACAATTATACGGCGGCGGGTATATAAAATCAATTTTAGCTAGTTTCCGATTACGATGTAGATAAAAATGAAACATATATGAAAAAAAAAAACTCAATGAATTATGAAAATTATATACAATAGAATTTCAAATAGAATTGAACTAGAATGCGTGGTTAAAAAAAAAACTCGGTCAAGAGTAAATTTAATGTGCCAGTAGTCCCCTCGCATGCAACTCGTTTTGTTATTAGCTACCGTCTAATTATCGAGTTGTTTTAATCGATAACGTAACATACATATATTCGAATGATTAATAATGATATGAACCTTTCATTAATTTTATCTGTGAAGTTAATAACGGTAGTCGATAAGTCGATGTTAACCTACTTTTAATTGTCGTATCGATATGAAATGTTGCTTGTTATATAAAATTATTATTATACTTCTCAAATGACAGCACATTAAATTGCCATGCTTTGCTATTATTTTAGTGCGATTACTCGATTGAAATCGAGACGTTCGACGCCTCAGTCGACATGTATTACTTGTCGACATTTATTTGTAGCGCAAGAAATTATACGGAAGAAAAAATCGTTATTTATAACATTATCATTTAGTATATAGACTTAAGTTATTGTTATAAATAATAGGATTACCATGAAACAATTCATTATCTTCTCAATGCCAGAGCAAAAGGGTCAATTACCTGTAACAAAAAAAACAGAACATTGTTAAAACATGTAACACAATGGGAATGACCGGTAAAAAATATAGTAATAAAACATAACGTAAATAACACACGATTTTAACCCATATATGCAATAGAAAAAGAGTCTATAATAGTTTAAAGGCTCACGACACGATTCTATTTCGAAACCCGTATGTTGAGGAAAAAGTTTAAATTAAGCTCTAAGTCTATAAAAAAATAAATAACAGTGCTAGATTCATAGTTATGATTTTTATTACAAAGATATTACCTACTTCTGATGAATCATATACAATAAAGTCAAGATGTCTTTTTTTTTTCAAATAAGTTACGAACCCAAGGTCTTTGATTAAAGGTTAAATCTTCTTAAACATTTCGCTACTACATAAAATTACTAAGTAACTCGATAGTGTTGTGTGGCGGAATTACCTCGCAATATTAAAGACAATATTCATGATTTTTGTTATATTATTATATTCTGTATTAGCTGTGCTCCGCGGTTTCACCCGCGTATAATGAATATATCTCAGTCTAGAGTCTTCCTTGATAAAAGGACTATTAATACAACACAAAAATATTTTTTTAATTCGAACCACTAGTTCCTGTGATTAGCCGGATCAAACAAACAAAGTCTTCGGCTTTATATATAAGTATAGATATACAAAACACTTCAGTAAATATTCTCAAATAAAACTGTTAACTATAAATACTTGTCACGGGCGGAAATCAAATTGACGCCGGTTCCAGTGAAACGTTATAATAGACGGCAAAAACTTTGGACAAATACCTACTGCTTACCTTCAGCTTAAATTTATAATATAATATATTTAATTTAATGTTATTATGATTGAAATAATAAAGATAATTATCTTCTATTTTATTTCTAAAATGTTTAATCATTTTATAAAACTTAACTGAACGTCTCCTTTGTATTGTTTCTTTGTTTTAAATCATAAAATATTTTTAAAATAATTAATCAAAATATATTTTCATTTTCAAGACTGTCGTGACAAATAAAAGAGTTACCTGCAGATGCTTTCAATAAGCAGAACTGATAGAGATACCTACCGATTGTGATATATATAATATTCTTAATTCATTTATAAAAGTAAAGGTAACAGGCCTGTAAATGTCCCATTACTAAAAGGTAATGCGGGTTGGTGACCACAAGTGGCAAATTTTCATCGGCCACATGCAGGTATCCTCACAATGTTGTCTTTAACACCGAGTGAGAGATGAATTACGCACACAATTAAGCACAAGAATGTCCAAAAGTGCTTGGTTTTAAACTCCGGTTCACGTCTATCAATTGGGCCATCAAGACTTTAATAATTTATTTATACCTTCAGTTCAATAAATCTATATATGGAACAAATTTTATTGTTCTATACTTTTATACTCTAGTAATAAAATCCGATAGATTCATTCTCTTTATATCATTACACTTTTATGACAATCATGAGTAGAACGGTAAAAAAATCTTGATTACTGCAGCTAGCGGCGAGCTAGAATAAAAATTGTTATCAATGAAAAAATACATTTATGTACCTACTTAAACGGTAAACACTAAACAGTCAAACGGTGTAGATGTATATTAATCTCAAACAGGTAATCTCAACATTAATTTTCATAATATGTAAACTACATATGGATACAAAGAAATAAAATTGAAAAGTATTTCTGTGGTTTAAAAATAACTGTTTCATTTTAAGTTAACAACGTTATTTGCGAGTCACCAACCATTTTAATAATTTAAATATTAGATGTTTGGTTTATTCTAATAGGCATTACGTAAATACTGTCTCATTGGTGGCTACGCAATAAACTCAGATACTCATCTGGGGTCAAATCCGAGGTCGATCGTCGGTCGAGGAATTAGGGAACAGAGAGTGTGCACTTGCGCACTATATGTCCTGCGCAGTTAGCTAATCTCTCTTTAAATTATTTTATTATCTACATTAAAAGGGCAGACTTTGAAGGTTATTCGTCACTAACTTAATTTCGCGCTAGTGAAGCCGCGGGTTTTGCTTGTATATAAATAAAGACAGGACAGACTATTCATTAGGTACTTATACATTCGTCTTAAAGGATTTATAAAACAGACAATTAAATTTAGTTACTGCAATTCGAATCGAATATTAAAACCCAAAGAAACTCCTTTAATGTCTGAAGTCAAACATTAACGCGATTAACCTCATCATACTCGTATTATTCAAATGGCACACTTTAATAAAACGTAATTCAAATCTCATTGGTATTGTTTAACAAAGCGACATTAATAATCCTGTTAAAATCTTGTACACTCATAACAATATATCATATTAAGCCTCGTTTACGCACAAAGGCTTTGCTTATATAAAAGTACTCAAGCAATCAGACACATTAAAGCGATTTGAATAACAATCTCGAATAGATTGAGAATCGTTTAATTATTATTGAAATGTCAAAAGGTCGATAGTTTGTGTCATTTGTATAATGTTCTGTGCGTTAGGTTCTTTCGAATGCCATAAGTGTTTTACGGCCGAATACTGAAACGTCATTCATATATTAAGTGCTACTTAATTATTTGAAATTTAGTATGCGAAATTTTAAATTAACGGTCAAAAATTATTAATATTAATTACTATTATATGTGATTGACGTTTCAGTATTCTGCCGATAGTGTTTAACTGATCACCGGCTGAACAACGAAGCGTCAATAAAGCAACGGTATTTACGGTCACCTAAGCCTAAAATCGGAGGTTCTATTCTACCTCTTACAATATTCCTCAAATAAAACGGTCAATGCGTATAATATTCTCAAAATAACAAAGCACCGGCCCTTTGTTTATTATTGAACAAATTAGATTAAAACGTCTTTGAAAGAGAATCTCTTTTCAGACTTTATATAACGTACGAAAAAGTATTTAAATATATTTTTCATTTCAATTAAAATACGTAACAATATCGATAGTTAATTGATACTAATCCAAGTTCCAATTGCTGCAAAAATTAAAAAATATATTTCAGTTGAAAAGTACACGAAAAAAAATCGTGCTACATCCGAGTTCATATACATATTTTTCTTAATCCTCTTCAAACACACGAGCTTTAACGAACACAATTGTCATGGGATCAAAAATAAATCGTCAGACTTGAAAAACAACTACTTATATAACAATGAACCGTTAAAAGTGTATGTTGCATTATTCAGAAAATGTTTTAATAAATAATCGAAAATGGCAACATTCGTAACATACATCTCATCTGTTACGTATCACTTTTATAATTTTCAGTTAAGTGAATTAGAACAAATCTTTCCCACAAACTCACTCAAATTCTAAAATGTTAGTCTCACTGCGTTCAAGAAATTTTCACTTTAACATTAGGTGTTTATAAAAATGAATCTTCATGACGTAATTAATGCCATTTTCTTTATCATAACTAATATTATAAATGCGAATGTAAGTTAAACTTTAAGTTAAAGTTTAACGCCTAAACCGATTTTAAAAATTCTTTCACCAATGTAAAGCTACATTATCAGCGAGTAACATAGGCTATATTTTGTCCCCATATTCCCACGGGGATGGGAACTACGCGGGTGAGACCGAAAACGCTAGTTAAATATAAAAAAAATATATATGAAATAAGACTTCTCACGTTTCGACTATATTAATAATGTTTGTCTACATATTTTTGACTTAACGTACATAACGAAATGATTTTATTAAATGTCAAATCTGTGAACAAACGCGACGTTCGTAACTCATAAGCGACGATGATTTTAAATTGAATACAACCAACGCACTTGGTGTTACGACAAAGGGTTACGGCGATGAATCAATCAGGGTGATCATAACAATAACAACAATTAAGGTCCACCGCTCTCGGTCTAGACTAGAACATCTCGTGGCCGTTGACCTCAGGTTACGATCAAGCTATTACGCGGAATCTTGCTACTTAGACAATAGACATCATAATTTATATCTTAGGTATAATATAAGCTATTCGGACTCGAGAGTATTATTTGATACTAAAAAGCTTTTTGTTTCATTGAACACGCCAATCTCAGAACATATTAGTCTGATCTAAAATTTATTTTTCGCTTTATTTAGCCAATATATTGAGAAAGAATGTATTTGACGATTTAAAAGGCTACAATGAATTTAATATTCTCATTCTCTTTATATCTTAATAGATATTCCACACAATCGAATATTGTACTTTTTTTATAGCATAGGTAAGCGGACGAACATATGGGCCACCTAATGGTAAGCTGTCACCAACGCCCATAGACATTGACATTGTAAGATATGTAAACCATCACGTACATCTCAGCATCACTTGCTATCAGCAATACTTGGTACTGTTGTGTTCCGGTTAGAAGGGTTCACTTGGTGGTAGGGCTTCGTGCGAGCTCGTCTGGGTATTTACCACCCACTCATCAGATATTCTACCGCAAAACAGCAGTACTTGGTATTGTTGTGTTCCGGTTTGAAGGGTGAGTGAGCGAGTGTAATTACAGGCACAAGAGACATAACATCTTAGTTCCCAAGGTTGGTGGCGCATTGGCGATGTAAGCGATGATTAATATCTCTTACATCGTCAATATCTATGGGCCTTAGTGACAACTTACTATTTTATAAACTTTATCAAAATCAGTTTTATGGCTTGGCCCTGAAAGCGTAACAGACAGACATAGTTACTTTCACATTCATAATATTAATATAGATATGTTAGAAATAATTTACAATGTTATTCCATATAATAATACCTCACAATTATTATGACTAATAATATATTGTAAGGAAACTTAAAGTACATTTAAACTATTTATTAGAGCAAGAGTTTATAACTATTATAATTTATTCGTAGTCGCAAATAATTTATACAAAACTTTGATCAGTGTTTTGATTACATATAATTGTATAACAATATTGTAGTGTTTCTAATTTACATATTACTAGCGTAGCGATCTGACTTCTTACGGGTGAAATATTAATTTTATTGTTGTTTTTTTTTTCAAATGTATTCAAGAACCAACTGAAACAGATAAAAAATCTACGTACATATGAGTTTTAAATATATAGATGCATAATGTGCGTGTTACACTTAGTGGTAGGGCTTGTGCAAGCTCGGCTTGGTAGGTATCACTCGCTCATCATATATTCTACCGCCAAACAGCAACAATTCGTTGTTTTGGTGGTGATCACTGATCAGTGATCACTAGCCATTAGTTACCGTTTATATATATACTAGCCGAGATGGCCCAGTGGCTACAACGCGTGAATCGATGATCGTGGGTTCAAACCCGGGCAGGCACCACTCAATTTTCAAGTGCTTAATTTGTGTTTATAATTCATCTCGTGCTTGACGGTGAAGGAAAACATCGTGAACCTGCATGTGTCAAATTTCACTCCAAATTCTGCCACATGTGAATTCCACCAATCCGCATTGCAGCTGCGTGTTGGAATAAGCTCCAGACCTTCTCCTCAAAAAATGAGAAGAGGCCTAAGCTCAGCAGTGGGAAATACTGTACTTACTACTTTACTATATACTACTATATGTCAATTTGGACTTGCTGTATACTTTTATGTAGGTATTATCACGACACGACTGACACGTCACTATTCGTTGTGGGTGGTATGTATAACAGAGACTTACGCGAGTGGTAACAACGAAAGGGTTTTAACTCAATCGAATAAATGGTAGACGGACGCGAACGGTACAAACGATGAAAAATTAATTTTTCATATAATTTTAATGTAGTTTGGTCGTGACTCAAACACTTAACGAGTGGTGTAATATATTACCTATTACGTTTTTAGGAAAACATTTTTCAAACATAACAATTTCCTTTTTTTTAAACACATATAAAGTAACCTAACAACTATATAGATAACTAGCTGTGCCCCGCAGTTTCGCCCGCGTTTCGCTGGTTCAAATCCGGGTGATATATAGCGACACTGGGCTTTACTTTACTAACACACGTTTTTAACTCGAATACATAGTGAATAAACCTGCATGTGTCGTATCAATATCTGCCACATACGTATCCCAAAACATAAACGAGATCACCGTGGAGGCATTAGCTCTAATCATTCTCCAAGAGGAGACCCATGCCTAGGACTAAGACATTATGAAGATACTACTCTACTTTATTTGACTAGGTATTCTATAAAATATCTGAATTTCACACATTGCTGGTAACAAACATAGTATAGATAATGCAAATAACAATATTTTAACGTACATTCTGTGTGATGACAGTGTTTATCAATCACACGTCAGTTCACCTCAGTCCATGATCCGTGTGTGACGTATCAAGAGAACGCGTGGGCAACGCTAGGTCAGTCATGTCAGTACGATAAACCACAGGACACTGACCTATCGTGTCTAGTGTTGACTTTAACTCATTACTTTGTACCGTTTACATTATAACGAATCGGTTATTTACAGAATTCGGTATTCCCTTTCTAAATTGTTCTATTTTTAAACACTGAATATTGTAAATCTGACACAGGTGATAAATGCTGACTCACCTTCCTGGATAAGCCTTTGTTACTAGGCTATAGTCATCATAGTTTTGTATGAAAGTATGTGTGCAGTGTTCACACAGCGTACTCTATTTCCTAATACTCATAGTTTCGAAGACAATTCACCTCGTTTGTTTTTTTGTCTCAAAAATCAAGTCGTTAATAATATTGTAAATATGTATTTAAAACTTATTTACTTCGACGTATTAACGTTTCTAGCTTGATGTGTCCGTTTTTACTATTTATTTTTTTGAAATACCTAACTTAAATATTTATTGGTATTGGCACAGTTCGGTTAAGGCAGAATTTTAAAAGGACAATGACACATCTTTCGTAGACTAAATCATTACGCGGATCGTTGGTTTTAAGAAATGGTCTACATTATGACAGGCAGTTGGACATTTTCCAATAAAAAATATTATATTATAAAAAGCGTTTTTAATTTAGCGTTAGTCATTTCATTTTAATATTATATTTTACCTGTTTATTATAAATTATTAAAATATAAGGAAATTTTGTACCTATACTATATTTTTTTAATTATTAGCCATACATACATACTATATAATACAATCAAATAAAATAAGAAAAAAGTTACTTAAAAGTCATCTATCAATCTAATCATCTATAAATCTGCCATATAAAAATTGGACTTGCGAAAAACCCTTAAAAAATAAAAAATAAAAGCACAAACAAACGTGATTAAAGTCAAATACTTTCGTTTCAGAAACGTTTCAATTTACAATTTACAAACAGGTAGTGTTCATTTGTATGTACTATCAATAAGTGTAAAACTTCAATGTTGAAGTAAAAGAATTCGAATTTTAAAAATTCAATAAGTTACAATGTAAACGGTACAAACGTTTAAGGCAATATACTTTTATTACTTCCATGCGACATAGTCTATACGTAATTCATCAACGTTTTTGATTACGCCAAGGAATTTAATGAACAAAGCGATATTCATAGATAAATGATAACGTCATAAACTTAAACGTTCTTTTTAATATATTTTCTTGGTACTGCAGTTGTAAGTGCATTCGACTCGTCGAAATAATTTCGACCTTCGCTTTCGTTTAACAAAAAAAAAAACATAAAATTTTCAATTCAATAATTCTAATGACCAATCATGTGATAAATCGAATACATAAATAATTTCCTTGGCTTTCTCCAAAAACGAAATCGACAATCTCGAGAGATTCTAGGTCCACAGGATAAATACATTGAATGTATTTTCATCTTCCGTATAAACAATGTTTTTAACGCTACGAATTATTTATTTCTCAAAGAGACATACTTTAGAACAGATTAAAGACGGACAACGCTAATTACATTTCCAACGTAACGTTTCCTTTTGATCTGTAAGTTTCCGCAAATTAAAAACGCTCTCATTCCAGTCATTCACACACAGCCGCGACGGATCAAAGGAACTCTTTAATTACAGCCAATATATGAAAAACGCAGTTAACACTAAATATGTCCGGTATTTGTTTTCAAAATACATTGTTTAAATGATGTCTCTATTATGGTTTATAAACGGATTCGAATCACATTTTAAAAATAGAATATACTACATAGCAATGCTTCAGCGTGTTGGAATAAACACCAAAACCATATTTTAAAAGTAGAGCAAGCTATTGACTTTACTACAAAAAATTACATATATATATATAAGCTATTTAAAATAGGTGTATTGACTAATGGGACATCGTATCGGATCATTGACGTCTACAGTCATTGGCACTGTACGAAATATTATATTATTTTCACTTTTGACATTACAATAACACGGAATGTTGTCTTAGTTCACAAATTCTTACATTATAAAGATTTCACTTAATTTTTGATATCACTCGACACTCTTTTTTATCAATACGTCTTGTTAAATTATTTAATCGAAATCAGTAGATGTTGCGAGTTCTGAATCGCGTTATTTGGAATTCTTCGACGGTGGCCAAATTTTGACTGCTGTCATTTTTTAAATGGTCTACCAAAGCTGTAAGAAATGTATCGCAATGTAATAAACTCCGAAGTTTATCTGACAACAACATGATCCAGTCGTACATAGCAGGTAGCCTGATTCACAATCACACCACAAAGGTATAAACATGAGAATTGGATGGAATAAGACCCCGCTTGATGTGGTGAAATAAGTCTGATTTTCTCATTCGTGTCTTTTATTAGAATTCATTGCAAATACCTATCGTACGTATGGACTCTACTACCACCGATGGTAAGTGGTGGAGTAGTCATTTACCCTCCCGGGCTATAAAAAAAATATATATATTCCAATTATATATATATATATATATTTATTTGGTATCTGTTATTATTCTGAGTTGTTTAATATTACGTGACGGACATTGTGAGAGTTTTCAAATGTAAAATTAAGATTTAGAGTCGAATTTGTACTTGGTTGGCGATTTAGATATAAAATAATTACCTGTATTAACTGTGGAAAGTTCACGTTATCCTCTTAAACGATCTCGGCCATGGCGGCCAGACGTTAAGAGGACAGCTTGTTTATTCAGTCTCATGTTACAATAGGCATCTAAAGTATATCACATTGCAAAAGTGTGTGTGTGCGATAACACAAATGCAATCTTTATTCCTTCGTACTAATAATCCGATGCGACGACATTCCGACACGACCGGAAAGAGATCACGAGACCAACGACTTTACGAGATTTACGAGGTACGGGATTGTAACGACTTCCAAACACTGAGCTGATACTTAGAATTTCTCATTATAAAAATCCGGGTTTGAACCAAGGACCTCGGAATTGACGACCATATACGCGAACGCGACCATAGACCACGAAGAAGTCAAAACATACTCCATACTTACTAGTCAAATGATGCGAGTTAATTTTATTCATGTATATATAGGATGAATAATCATGATATCTAGTGATTTTAATTTTTCCGCCATCTTATACAGAATCAAGGTCGTTGCTTAGAGATTAAGATCCCTAGATTGCGATACTGCATTCAAGTGCTGTGAAGCGATTTTGTGTTATATATTTTACATTAGAAGTTTAAAATAGATTGATGCTTTATTATGCTTTACGGACGTCTGGAATATTGCCTTAGATCAGCTATACTCAACCTTTTCTTTATAGGGGCCAAAGACACGTGTTAGTCATGGTGTCGCGGGCCGCACACAAACAAAAATCGGTTGCGGGATTGTTTCAAATTAAATTAAACAGCTGTAAACGGATTTAACGTGTATATATTAACAATTTAAAGTAGCCGTGGTCACAAGCAATTGTTTGTTTCTAATGATTTAGGTATTAAAAACTCATTGAAATTTAAAATAGTTGAAAATAAAGTAACAGCAGACGGGCCAACCAGAAAAGCTATACGGACCGCAGGTTGAGTACCGCTGACTTAGATCGTCATTCGAAAAATGTATATTAATCAGACCAATTAGCATGACACTAGTCAGTAATCAGAGTGTTGTATATTTATAATAAATGTTAGTCACGATCAGATGAGTTAAGTAAACATGGGGTCAACCAGTGTAACGAGTAAACAACATAAATTACACAGATACAAAACAATACTATCATCATCAATACATTTAAATCTATTAACATAATTTATTTCAAGAAATCATTTGGCTTTAGAATCGATAGAGGTGCTTCTTTATTTATTTACCTATATGATTGATTTCAGAGTCCAGTCTCCAGTGTTTCACATATCAAGCAAACTATCAATTGTATATGGATTGATTAAACTAATGACAAAGCAAAAGTTCAAAAGATACGCACTTTAAAATAGTCAAAAAAATTCAGTAGTAACTCTTTTTATAAACTTATTACATATAATCATGTACAATTTCCTATCTTACTTTTTCTACAATATATTACAAAAGTGGAAGTGAGAGCTACGATAAAAGTAAATGAACAAATTTAATAAACCCAGTAGACGTAGACAAAGTGGTAGTTAATACAATAAAATGCCAACAGCCTACAATAGTATAGCTTAAAATATGCAACTACTCTGATTATATGAGAAACTAGCCATATTATATGAAAATCGAAATATACTCTAATTTAGAAATGACTCCCTCATGACCTAGAATTTTTGGTAAAATAGCCTAAAATTTATTTAGGTCAAAATAATGAAGCATACGCAGGAATCCTAGTCGGATAATAATTCGCTTCATTAACAACTTTGTGCCTAATTGTGTCCGACAGACGGTTTTACAACATAAACTTAAGTCAACTATGTACGTAACAATACAAATGGTGGTAGCGACTGTGTGTGTCGGTTCTAGACAATTTTAGATATGGATTTCAAAATGTATTTACTTTAGTTCAACTGCACAGTCAAGAACAAGACAATAAGGAAGGAAGGCGAGTGTATACACTCAATGTCTTCATCGCTATAAGAAAATAAATTTTGGGAATAATTGTTGCAGTCTGGAGCAAACTTTGGGTGAAACATAAAATGTTATATGTCGATCAAACCCACGACTCTGATCATCAAAAAACATCTTAAGGACTCCACATTAAGTAATGAAGGGGGGACGCAATACTTAAGAAAACATATATACATGTTCTTCTAACTAATGCATACGTCATTCCGGCTTAATGGATAGCACTTTTATCTTGATTGAAGGTCGAGATTTCAAATCTAGTCAATGCATTTCTTCGCGAGCTTTTTGTCTTTATAATTCATCATGTCATCGCATCTTGAGAAAAATTTTATGTGTCGTAGAAAATTACACCATTCCTATATCCATACTTTTTTGTTAAAGTGTAAAATGTATGTTAATGTAATGTATGTTAAATGTCTTTGTCTGTTCATAATAAAGAGTACAATTTTAATTTTAATTACCCTGGACCCACAAACTAGGATAACCTGAGACTTGGAGTCACTCGTTGCCATTAAAACAATATCGTTATACAAAACTTGAGAGTAGAAAACCCCATACCACTCAATCCCACATCATAATGAAAACTTCACTAACTGTTACGTATTAAAAAATTATCACTTAAATAGAACCAACTCACGATACTTAATAACCACTTCACGGGTCGGACATGTGTTTTCTTACACCCTGTATATTCGACAAGGGGCATCATCAATGTTCGTATATGTATACATTTTTACATACATCCATTTAACAAAAATGGTACAAAAAAATATAACCTAAAAGTCTAATTAGTATATAATTCCGCTTCATTAACAACTTGGTACCTAATTGTCCGTCAGTCGCTCGACACGGTACACTCAACTACGTTGTATGTGGGGGGATATAGGTCATGACGTCACGGTATAGGTACACGCCCATCGTACCTGAGCAAATATATTTTTTATGTAATGAACAAGGATGTTCAGCATATTTTAAAAACAGAGATAAGTTTTCAGGTAAGGTGCTTTCCAGTAATGTACTCTTGGGTTGTGCTTTACACTAATGTACTATTTTGGCATGTAGTGGACCAAACTGTAAAAAGTTAATCGGATAATTATAATAGTTTAAAGTATCTATCAGTTTGACTTTTAAGAAAATATACTTAGATTTAAGTAAAACCACAGTAAACATAAGCGCAAGTAAAACAAATCCTGCCTCAGTAACATTTAACAAATGTAGAGCATACTGTCGTGTCTACCCACAATGGTTATGGTAATCCCATTGTATGGTTTTTCAGCTACACTAACGGTAGTCAATTGACATAGAGATCGCGCGTATGCGATTTCGAGCTTAGGATTTAATGCCAGTGAGAGCGATTTAAACATATTCAAAACAAAAAAGAATTAATGTTGAATACGTGAATTTATTCAATAAAAAACATTACAAAATTATACGAAAAAAAATGCCATTTCGACCCAAAACAGAATAAATAGTTAAGCCTTATTTTCTTATAACGGATAAATATACATCAACATATTATTTTTAATTACATATAAAAAAGTAATGGATTTAAATAATCAAGGGTGAGTAACATACGATAAAGTGCATTTTTAAAACATAATGATTCAGTACTTCGTATTGTGATTATAAATTTTCTCATAGTTCAAGTTCCCATAATACTAAAACCTTCAATTAAAATATCTATGAACAATATATTTGTCTGACTAACGATAAAAATACCGACCATTCTTGGTAATAGAATTTTGAAAACATATATGAGTTGTTCGTGTCTTTGTGTTTGAAACTTAGTTATTTATTGAAGCCGGATTTCATTATATTGTATAAAATGTATTTCAGATGTGTGTAAGTGTTTATATATACTGTGTTTTTTTATGTGCGTGTATCCCTTAGCGTGAGGATTGAACAAGTTACCCAACATGTTCTTAAAAAAATGCAGTCGTATCCACGAGAACAACAACATGTCCCGAACAACTCGAAATGAATGTCTACCACCACGTAACATTTTTTGAAGCTTACTGCAAGTCCGCCTGGGTACCACCCACTCATCACGTTCTACCGCCAAACAGCAATACCTTTATACCTAGCTATTACTATTATATAAAGTTAAAATTATTGTGTTCCGGTTTGAAGGGTGAGTGATCTAGTGTAACTACAGGCACGAGTCATTGGCCATGTAAGGGATCGGATAATATAATATTCATATATTGAAAATGCGTATGTAGCTTCTTGTCGGTCATAAATCGGCTTAACCATAATAATAAGCAAAATTACAAAGTCATACATACAATACATGTGTCTTAAGATATTGTGATCTAGTCAGCAGTGAACCATTGTCTTAGTCTTAATGTCCGAATCCGTCATCTATATAATATACTAGCTGATACCCGCGACTTCGTCCGCCTTGCTTGATATATTAACAAAGTTATGTACGAAGGAAAAAACGTCAAAAAGATCGCAAGCAAATATATACTTTGTTTAAACATACATCACTGAACACGCAGTGCATATACAACTTTTTTTTTTTGATAAGAGCCAAGTGTCTAATAAATAAAATTTAGGAAATTTCATTGAAATCTATCCAGTAGGTTTTCCGTGATGCGCACACAACTGCAGACCTCTATCATTTTATTTATATAGAAGAGTAAGATATTACTCGCTGACGTCATTATCCGCGTCCGCCCATGTATATAACCGCTATCTCGTGTGAAAACCTGTCCCCGATTCTATTAAATCAAGCATTGAACAAATATCATTCGTCATGTAACGGTTGCGTTGATTTTTGCGATTGCCCCCTGCGGTGTGTGTACTTGTGAATATCGTACGTACACATTATACTACTTGTACTTAGAGCATTTCGATTGCATGTTACAGACAGGACACGCTTGTCGATTTAATCATACTATCAGTATGTTCCACTACATAACTAAAAATATATCCTGGTTTTATTAAATTTAAATAAGAGTTCTTAATAAGTTATTAAGTAAATATAACAATTTATTGTCAAGACTTCAAACATGTCAGATATTACACACACTTACAAATATGTACAAGCAAACACACACACACATTCATACACACACACACACATTTCTAGTCTCCGGTCTGCTACTGATCATTTTTGACAGAAAAACCCAATAACTTTTTATGATTTAATCTTAGGTTTGAGACCTGGACTGTCGGGATTTAGCTACTATATCAACGAGGCAGTCAATGGCATACTCATATTTGTGGTATAAACATAATTATGTTAGTGAACGTGTTGTTGTTCCCAGGTCATTAGATATTATTACGATATCAGATATCAAAGCTACTCCTGTTCAGTACGACTAAAACATCGAACAAACAAATGTTTCTCACTGAATAACAAAAGTTAATATTAACTTATACAATTACATGCGATTTGATTTAAAAAATTTAAATAAGTACTATACCGTTTCTGATAATTCATTGAAGTTCAAATACACTGCTTCCTTGTACGTTAGTGCAAAAAATTACCTGAAACAAAAAATATATACTTAAAAATCAACCTTACATCGCAATAAAATAAATTAATAAAACTTAATAACTACAAATAGAATGAATAAACAATTTAATTATAAAATGAAACAATAGCTTTATAATTATAAAAATTAAAATGTTTGGACACGTTAATAGCCGCGTCATAAAAAAAAACAATTAGGTAAGTTTTTTCGACGAAAATGAAACCAGCTGCTAAACTATTGAATTCGCTAAGCATCTGGCACTTGTACATAAGTGTTACATGTTTACAGTTCATATAATTAACCGACTAAGCAGCTGAGGGAGGGCTTTTACTGTGACTTTAAAACTATAGAGAAACATCTTATAAATATACTGAACAGAGGCTTCATCTTCTCTTCAAATGGAAGTTTAGGGGCTGCTTCCAAGGCGCGGCTCTAATGCGAGTTGGTGTATACAAACGTGGCAATAAAGTCCTTTATTTATAAAAAAACACTAGATAACTAACTATAAAATCAACTAGAAAATATTAAAGTAACTATTCCTTTGACATTTAGCCCGCAAACTTCATTTTCATATTAAGTTCAAAAATTCCAAAATATAAATCAATTTCGCGTCATTTTTCTAAATAAATTTTATTGAAATTGTTAAAAAACAAATTCGAGACACGTTTTTCATACAATGTTGCTTCCTGATGCCGTTGACCTTAAACATTGCGTGTTTTATTCCACCAAACCATTGGTCTTTGTTATCAAATATATATTTTGTTAATAAAACAAACGGTTTTATTTACTACTTTCGCTTCGCTTTGTAGTTACTACTTCATCTCCTATTCTCTTATATTTATTTATTTATGGGAAGGCAACACAATTTACAATGTTTATATATATCGGTCCTAATAATAAACAATTTTAAATAATGACGTTTACTAACACTATATCACTATATCACATCGCAATTATAGGCTAACTCATATAACAACAATAAATCATCAAAATGATAGTTATATTAAAAGACATGCATAAATAATAACAAAATATGAAAATTAATTTAAAAAATAATTTATCAAACAAAGTACAATACCTCTCTCATTTTAACTTCCCAAGAGATGCTTGCAAGTATTTTCCCCAGTATTGCTTGTTCATAAATATTTCATCATAGTTACATACCAATGATTTATTTGCGAACCGCACTGTATTCTTACCGTAATTCATCTATTTTATATTTAATTTTAACCAATCGACGTTCTATCACGGAAGTAAATTTATCCAATGACGACAAACTGCAATGCATCATCAACCAATCCACTTAAGGAAAGTGTTGAAGATATGTGAGAATTTTATGAAAGTCATTTTTCATTCGTTTCAAGTTTATACATGATCATTTGGATAGTAGAGATTTTAAGACTTATTTGAAATTATTTATTACAAGACTTTATTTATTATCGTACCAACCCGCATTGGAGCAGCGTAGTGGAATAAGCTCCAAACCTTCTCCTCAAAAGAGGAGAGGATTGTTTAGCCCAGCAGTGGGACATTCATAGGCTGTTACTGTATATATTATCGTAAGCTATTATGATAATTAAAAAAACAAATTCTTAAAATATTGTGCGCATATATAGAAGCTAAAATGTTTTAACAATATCTTTCTGAATCCTGATGACCTTTTTTTTTTTTTTTTTTTTTTACGTGGGGAAACCCTCATGGGTACCCTCTGAAGGAGGGTTATGTCGGACTCTTACCGACTAAAACCACCACGGTACCCTTCTCGTCTTAAGTGGAGCGCCACGGGATCGCTTGCGCATGCTACCGTGACGCTCCGACATGATGACCTCAGTTAACATACATTTTAATACTTATTATTTATTCAAAAGATTACAATCATTACAAATTAAAAAAATAATTACAGGGTCTAATATGTTTCCCTCTTAAGCGTTAATATCTTATAAACAATTCATACCAAAATATAGCTATATAATAAATTTCTATTCGACGCCAGTATTCCCGACGAGTGGGCGATACCCACCCAGACAAGTCTACCGAGACTAACAGTAATATATAAACTTGTTATTATTTCACGAAGATATCAAACTAAAGAATAAAGAATTCGTAAGAAAACAAACTATTGGTAATCTCCCCAGACTTTGTTATTAAATTTATTTAATTGTTCGAAATACTTTTGGGACTTGTTTCTAACAAAGAAACAATTTCAATATTAATAAAAGCTCCAGATTTTTTCTATCGTTTTTATTTTATTTGGCACTGATGTCTGTTAAATATTTCACATTGCCTAATAATAACTTGAAATCTTATGTTAAAAAATAACATTCATAGATATGGCCCAATATATTGCAACTCAGTATGTTATTATGGAAACGTTGCATCATAATTGAAATTGTAAATTGTTACTTTCATCGCAATATACACTTCCAAAAGTCCCTATATCAATCATCCCACCACGACCTATACTCTTACGACTTAATCGACTTATATATATACCTCGTTTTTTTATAGCATAGGTAGGCGGACGAGCATTTGAGCCCCACCTGCTGGTAAGTGGACACCAACATTTGCATTGTAAGAAATGTTAACCATCGCTTACATCGCCAATGCGCAACCAATCTTGGGAACTAAGGTGTTATGTCGCTTGTGCCTATAACTACACTGGCTCACTCACCCTTCAAACCGGAACACAACCGTACTAAGTACTACTGTTTTACGGTAGAATATCTGATGAGTGGCTGGTACATACTCAGACGAGCTCGCACAAAGCCCTACCACCAGTCGTTATAACCCAGTCATTCGAGAATGACACACAACTAAACGCACAATCTTAGTAATTGTAAAACATTTCAAATCATGACAGTAACATAAACGCTAAATTAAACTGCAATTTAATAGACAAGTATGGAAGGCGGTAATATAATATATAGTTATATTCCATCTGTATGACGGAAACCGAACACGAGCCATTGATTAGTCATTTCGTAATACCGATGCTGATAACGGATTGTAAGGCGCGGTGTTATTTATACGAACCAGTGAATTAATTTATAATAACAGCAACAAGTATTTTACATTCATACCAAAAAGTTTTATTATATTTCAATTTATAACGGCTTTGGCACGAGGCTATATCCATTCAAGCATTTGGATTCGCAAAATCTTACTCGCGAACTTGATGAAAAAGTTAAAAAACGTGACAGAAGTGAAACACTAACGAGACAGAATCGTTGCATTCAAATTCGAATTTGACTATAACCGTCTAATAAAAAATATTTAATAGCTTTGTAGCAAAAAGAATAAAATAATATATTTTATTAAATTATTATAGGATAGGCATCCATGTAAAATTTCGACGAGTCATTTCAATCAATAATATGATTAACTTCGCAATATCATTACCATCGAGAATCGCCACGGTAAAGACAGTCATTACCGTGAAACTTTAAACGTCCTCAGTCATTACATGTCGTTTACCAGGACGTCAAGAAAGAAGACTCCCGCTGGGCTCATAAATATTTTACTGTCACCGGACACACATGGCCTTTCTAAAATACAGCGGGCCACACACATAGGAACATCTTATTGACTTTGCGTAAAATATTATTATACATAATAAATGAAATACATATACCTATTTAATAATAAATATCAACGAATTTTGCTTGCAATAAAAACTTATAAAAACACAATTAAAAAATATATACCTAAATGTGAAACCACTAGATAGGATATTTATTAATTATTATGTTATTATTATATAATTTATTGTAACTAAATATACATAAATAATTTAAAAAAAAAACAAATTCTTAAAATATTGTGTCCATTTATAGAAGCTTATATGTTATTATTGGTCTTCAAAAATAAAACGATTTCAAGAGTTAATTTCCACGCCGATGAACGTACAGTTCAGTGTTGCACTATAAAAATATTTTTCAAACCCGTATAAAGATAAGTTATTTTATCTTTCCTATCTATGTTTTCAGGTATAATCTAGGTCAAACGGTCACGCTATCCTATATAATATTAGTAACGTATTGGCTTCGTCCATTGTATTGAATGCAATACAAATGTTAGCTTTAAAAATAATACAGCAATAGCAATATTGAAGCAGTTATTATACTGCTAATAAAAATGTATACAACTCTCTCTCAGTTTAGTGCAATTTATTTATCAATACAATTGATTTGCTTATAACACACAACATATTGAAAACAAATAATTCTGCATTTTTCGATTCGAAAATCGAACGATAAATAAACAAAGACGGACGGATAACTCCATAGAGAGAAAAACTTTAATAAACAAGCATGTGAAATGAAACTAAAATCACACATAGAGTTTATCTACGACTTCAGTTATACGACTTCGCAAAGATGATATGTGATGTTGAGTGTTTATTTGTCATGCCTATACTTCTCAATATGTGAGGTGATATTTGAAATATACATTTTATTCGTTCGAAAACGAATTTCTTAATTCAACATCATAAAAAGCTAATTAAATTTTACTCAGTAGCAGTGCAAATCTAGAGTCGTTGCATTTCTGTAGAATTATCGAAACTAAATATGATTTACTTAAATGATAATACATATACGAAAAAAACCACACCTTAGCCTTACATCCAAATATAAAAAAAAAATATTAAGTGTTCCGTTTTCAAATACCAACCGTGTAAGAGACAAACATGTGTGCGGCAATACAGAGCGTATGTTACGTTGCGTGTTCGTATAACGAGTATGTTTTTCGTATCTTGACCTTTGTCCGACAAATTTAGATGTTTTGTGTTAACGAACGGCCGTGAAGTGAACTTTTGGGGGTACTAAAATGTGTAAATTAAAATCATAACCAGTAATGTGACAATTAATAATTATGTACAGGAAGTCCATAATTTTACTTCAGATAAATTGACTACATTTATAGAATTATAGATAAATTACGTCAGTCATTTTAAGATATTGTAGTAAAATTACTTAAGGGAAGTCCTTTGGATTGTAATACAAAAAAAATACGAGATAAGATTCTACTTTAACCCGTGCGATGATGTTGAGACTTGCAGCTAATATATTATAAACTAATTAATGACTAAGTACGTGACTAAGCTGAATAAGTAAATATTTAATCATCATTGACTAATTACACCGACAAGTGTACATTATTAATGACAGGAATTCAGATGACAGCGAGCGCTTTGTAAGAAGCTCGGATCGATGCCAGAATAAACAAAAGTATTTGCACTGATATCGATGTGGCATTTTATATGCCCGGTGCGTTGACCCTTGCGAATCGCAATTGTTGTGCAACTCCTGCGTTTGTCCACTATGAGCCAGAAACTTATTTAGGCTCACTTATTCGGGTACGGATTACTAAATAAAAATATATTAAAATAAATTGTTATTAATAATGTAATAGGTACTTTTAAATCGTCGGGTTACAGTATTGAATTAAATGTAAAGCATATCGGTTCAAATTCTACTCAATAGTTACTATTAATCACCTTTTTCTGTAATTAAATTCAATCCAATACAATTGTATCACTTCCAGTTTGGGAACCCACAAATACTAATTCCACATTAATTTAATTTATATACATACTTAAACCACTTACTTACTTGACCACTAAAATCAGCCGTTCCTTACTTGATTTGAACTATTATTATTTTACCCTTAAAAAAGTATCAAGAATCTTTTAACTACACATTAGCATTTAGATAGTTCTCAAACACCAAAAATGGCAAAACGTTACCCATTGTTCCGGGGTTTAAGACGCGTTAATCTCAAATAAATCGTGTTGCAAGCAGACAGCTCATTTTGCATTCGTACTCACTTGTACCGTTACAGCATACGTCTTCTCGGAAGTGAATTTCGTGTATAACAGATTCGTTTCGGACTTAATGTTTAAAGGACTCATTTGTTTTGAATTTGAGTCATCAATGTATTAACTGTATTAAAACTTCGAAGAGGTAATGACAAATGTCTTATGATATAACCTACATACAATAACGAACAATGCTAATATCATTCTTACATTATTTGTTTCAAATCTTTGAGCTTTGTGTGAGCTCGTCTGGGTGGGTACCACCCACTCATCAGATATTCTACGACAAAACAGCAGTACTTGTTATTGTTGTGTTCCGGTTTGTAATGCCAAACCTGCAAAGTGGTATCTCCAAGTATCATGGTATCTCCAGGTATCTGTTTGAGCCAATGTAATTACAGGCACAAGGGACATAACATCTTAGTTGCCGAAGTTGGTAGTGCATTGGCGATTTAAACGATGGTTAACATTTCTTACAACGCCTAATGCCTATGCTCGGGTGATCACTTATCATAAGATGGTTACTATAAAACAAAAATCACGTTTGACACGTCGTTAATTCACATTGATTCTATAACCTAATGAAGTACACATTTAACACTCTGTTATATAAAGTCTTCATCGATCCACTCATTTAAATATGCACACTTATCACAAGATAAGTGCGCGTGCGCCGTAATTGGCGTGGGACTAACAACATTACGGATCTTCCTCGTTTTATCACTTCTAGATTACTGCAGCTTATATACAGCTCGACGCGGTATCTCTTTGTTTTGTATATCATTATATACTAATGGTTGTGGGTTGTGGCAAGTACATCTGAGTTCACGGTTGAATGGGCAAGCGATCCCGTGGCGCTCCCCTTAAGACGGGAAGGGTACCCCTGGTTTTTTAGGGGGTATTCCGATGTTCGGGGTGCACTCGGTGCCCTGGACATACGGCGACTCCCACATACCCCACCCAATTGTTCCAGCGTTAAAAAAAAGTACAATTGAGTGGACTGGGTGAATTATGGTATGTTTCTGGTTGCCGAGTACTAATCGGATACGGACTTCGAATATAAATTTATTTATTTCACTAAAATTGACTACAAATTAAAATACTGCCAAATGGGAATGCTTCGTATTGTTACATTTAGGTATAGCAGTGAGTTCGTGTTACCACACGCATAACATACGTAACGATTTAAAATTAATGATAAGCAAAGTAGGAAGTGATGTACATATTAGTGTACATATTCAATGCAATTTTGTAATGATTCTGCTTTGTTATACACTACGAAAAGTTCTTGACTATAATTATCTTTATTTATAACACAACTGTTCCACATAATTACCATAGTTTAAATAGTGAACTTGCCGATATTCAAGATTTTTACTAATTTTATCGCGTCAATTCAATTATTATTGAAGAATTGCTAAATTGAAGTGGCAGTGGGCGGGGCACATCGCTCGCAGAACTGACGGCCGTTGGGGCAGAAAGGTTCTCGAGTGGCGACCACGAACCGGAAGACGCAGCGTGGGCAGGCCCCCTACAAGGTGGACCGACGACATCCTAAAAGTCGCGGGAAGCCGTTGGATGCAGGCAGCGCAAGACCGGCTGAATTGAAAATCCTTGGGGGAGGCCTTTGTCCAACAGTGGACGTCTTTTGGCTGACATGATGATGATGATGATTCAATTATAAAATAGTTATTTCTGTTTGACTGCCTCGTTGGTCTAATGGTTAGATATAAGGTCGCAGACTCGGTGGCCCTGGGTTCACTTCCCATGTCGGGTCAATAAAAAGTTATTGGGTTTTTCTGTCAGAAAATTTCTCTGTAGCAGTCTGGAAGTTGGAAGTGTGTACACTTCCGTGCCTCGGAAACCACGTTAAGCCGTTGGTCCTGCGCCTGAAGTCTTTCCGGTCGTGTCGGAATAGAGAATGCACCTGTGTTTGCGCACACATTTGTGCACTATAATATCTCCTACGAAGTTTGCTAACCTTTCTTGAGATTGGCCGCCGTGACCGAAAATCGGCCTGAAGGACATTATTATTATTTGTGTTTAATCCTCTTGTGGCTGAATTATAATTGCCACTTGCTTCTGTGTGTGTACAAACAAATAGAGAAGCAGATGGTATTACTGTCCATAACAATTAATATTATATATATGAACACGCACAAACATACATATCATTTTTTTTATAATAACACCTAATGCTGCTATTACTGGATAGTTAGTGACTAGTCGTCTGGTGACATAGCTGTGAAATTACGGTATGTCGTGGTACTATTGAGATGTACTAAAACATAAGTTCATACATTCCAGTTGAAGTAATTAAATAAATAAACTTCAGTTTCCACACAGAAACCTGTTCAGAGAAACGGGTTGCGGTTCGTATACTTAAATGAGTTGTCATGTATTTTCACTTCGGATTTTAACAATATTTTCTCAATATAGATTAGAGTTGAGATACCTAATTTTAAGTAAATTAAATTAATTCGTGTAATATTTTTATTAAAATTTAAATAATGCCAAAAACTCTTACGATGCTTTTATATCTCATATTTTGTTAACACAAATTCAAGTGAAACTTATCAAATCCCAGATCGGGCCAATATAATGTCATTGACTTTTTCTGTAAAAAACTCTAAGTAGCAACTAGCAGCCCAGAGTCTAGAAGTTAGAAGTGTATGTAAAATAAGGCATATATCATTTTAAATACCAAATGTCAGTCAGTATGCAAAAACATAGGAGACAGATCTTGACAAAGAAATGAGGACAAAATAAGCAACGCAGATTCATAACGTATTACATTTCAAATGTAAACTACAAGATTGCTGAATATGATTGAACTCAATAAGTGTAATAGTATAGTCTGTGTCGTATAACCTAAGAACATAGAATAGAATTGAAGTTACTTAGAACAATTAAAAATATGTTTTATAGTATAGTGAAAGTTAAACAACAGCCTGTAAATATACTGCTAAGATCTCCATTCCTTTTAAGAGAAGATTCCGAGCTAACTCCACCACGCTTTTCCATAACGGGTTGGTGAACACATGTGGAAGATTTTCATACCTTGTCCTCCTTCTTCTTTTGTATTTTAATAACAACCAAATACTGCGTGTGATGAAATTATATATTTTTTATATTAAGTTATACGGTAACAATAAAAAAAGGACTGAATGTATAATAACTCAAACGAAGCCAATTTGCTTATACCCCTGCCTTAACAGAATATTCTCTTTATAGAATGATACGTAAGCAAATTAAAAACGAAATCTAAAGATGAGAAGTGTTGTAGTATTGTAATATGGAGACAGAAATAAATCGTTTTTTTATTTATATTCGATAAACAAACGTCTGATATGAAGTTAGCGAAAATTTAGAGGATTCATTAAATTTCTTCTTAGATTACTGAATTTTGTTACAATTTCTATATCTACGTGCATCTCTTGAACTCTTTACTCTGTGTGTACAGTAATGAAGTCTCCGTTTGCGATGCGATACGCATTTCAAATATCATCCCATTAAATGTAAACGGGTGACGCGTACTGTTTACTATGATCCTACTTTATACAATGTTGCTACACAGACCATACGAGAACTCGCTAGAATATCTAGCACATAACTCTGGGTCACTTGACGAAGTAATTTAAGATTAACTTACATACAACTTTAAAGTATATGTATTTCTAGCACATTATAACTTAAATAAAGGGTGGTCAGAACGAACTTAAGTGAAGTTAAGATACTAAATATATTTATAGTAGGTACTTATTATAATCGTTTAATATAAAAAAGTAGCAAATCTCATAGTTAACACCACCCAAAAACAGTCGTGACTCAAACAACAAAATACATCACAATTAAAACTAGCTTATGTCAATCAAAAAAAAATCCGTAACACATAACCGTTGTACATCACAATAAACCAGATGACATTGTCCAACAGCGAACAGTGACATATATTTTGTTTCCCGCCATACGACAATGCACGCGCCGTTATGGCGGCCATTGTTTTTTGTTTTTTTTTTCTCACCAAGTTTGGCGACGGCATGTGGGTGTCACTTTTTATTCGCACGAAGTTGCGATTATAATGACGAATTGATTGGGCCAATGTTTGTAATGAGGACAGTTGTTTATAAGTGGGTGTGCGGGTTAATGATTCGAAGGAAGGCAGTAATGATCGAGACCGTTGCTTCGACCTAGATTATGTATATTTTTTCATCTTAACCAAAACTCATTGGGTTAATATCGTGATGATTAATTCACATAATGAAACAAAAACAATTCTTAGTCAACCTAATAATAAAATCAATCATGATTATTTTATTTATTTATCTGTGGATTATTTTTTTATGAACATCGATATTAATATTGCGGTTAAAGTATAAAATGAGTCATTCTATGATAATGTTAATAACAAACATATCAAGTAAGACAACTCGAATTCATATAATAGTAGAAAGAAAACGACGATGGAGGAAATTATGTCAATAAAGATTTAATATCATGCCGCAGAAACTTTCCGTCCTGTCGAGTTTAATATACAAACTAGGATATCCTGATCTCATAACAGTTGTTGATTTTGTTATACAGAAAAGATTTATTGATGGAAAATGTAATTTTCTCGGAGGAAATTTTCAGATTCAATTGTTATACGAAAATATATTTATTGTTCACAATTCAAAGATTGACTATGAATCATTATATACATATAAGTTTTGTAAGAGTCAGAAAGTTACAATAACAGGACACGATCGGAGAGAATTCAAGCGCTAGACCAACGGATTCCGTGCTATCCAAGGCACGGGAGTTAAAGGTAACGTAATGGATTACTTGTATTTGGAGTTAATATAAGCCGAACTGCTGCTGCTGATATTCTACTGCTGAATATAAATACTATTAGTCAATATTAAATACAAAAATAGGACATAAGGTATTAGGATTCAAAGTTTGGCTGCAGCGACGGGTACCTCATATGGTATGATTGACCATTATCACATCGTTATTGAATTTGAATCATACACAAAAATAATTTAAAAAAAGAATATCATTCGTAAAAATTGATCTAGAATTATTTAAATGAAATCAATAAAAAAAAACGCTTCAACAAATGAAGGACCTTATAATATAATAACATATGAAGCAAAAAAAAACAGAGCATTAAACTTTCAATGCAAAAGGATCTATATAGTTATTAGTCACACATCATAAATTATACGTAATTAGTTGAACGTAACTGTAATATTTTCCTGTTTAAATATACCAGTAAAGCTATGTACAGTTTAAATGGATAACGGTATTGTGTTGAGATGAGCAATACAATAATACTTAACATGTTATGACTTCAAGCTTATGACAAAACAAAAAAGTATCTTAAATGTTTTGGTTACAATGCAATCACAATCATAATATCGGATATATTCAAGTAGGATTTCTCTTGTAATTATGAATAGTCTTTTTTTATATTAAACTAGCTGTGCCCCACGGTTTCACCCCCGTATCTATAGTCTATACTAATGTATAAATCTGAAGAGTTTGTTTGTTTGATCCGACTAATCTCAAGAACTACAGGTTCGAATTTAAAAAATATTTCTTATGTTGTATAGTCCTTTTATCGAGGAAGGTTTTAGGCCGATTTTTATTCATTATATTTTTATTAATTATACGCGGGTGAAACCGCGGGGCACAGCTAGTAGTAGGGTAGTTAGATAAAACCGTATATTAAAAGAGCATATCTGCTATGATTGAAATATGAAACTTGCGTCATTGTTTGTTAATTGATAACAACAAAGTGAAAAGACACTTGAAATAAAAGCATTAACGACTATAACTGGTGCTTGCCTCGATCATTGACTCATATGGCTTCTCAGACCAGTTATTTAAAACGAATCACTTCCGTACAGTCACATTAACAGAGGTAATTGTCATTTTAATGACTTACAAGAATATATTAAGATAATATGAGTAATACTAAGTACTTTTGTTCTATCTAGATCAATGGTTTCCTAACGTGTTTATCTCCATGTAAGCCCTTAAACAGAACCTTATTCATATCTGACTGCTTCCTTTAACTAAAATAATATTACATTACATATTAATATTTATAATAATATTTTCTGTCAGTTAATTCTCAGCCCGGCATGGAAGGTGGTTATCGCCCAAATTCCTCCAATCGGAATTACTGTACGATCGGGTTATCAATTAGAATTTATTTTATTAAGAGGTTATACCACTATTTTGCGCACACGCTTTTGCACGATAACAGCTCTTACACAATTGTCTAGACTGATTTTAGGATTGTAGCCATGGCCGATATCGGTCAGGAGGACACCACATATATAAAATAATAATCAATATTTATCGAATATTGATAATTATTACCTTGAGAATGATGACCATTTTATACTAATAAACTTATTTAGCAATCATAAACAGCTTACCGATACATATATTATTATATATATCAAGGTAAAAGATTAGAGACCTGCACCTCGTGCAAAGTGCTACATCTTTACCGGAAGTTAAAAAGCATAATCAAGCATTTGTCGGTCATAGTGATTCATCTCCTAAGTTCGATGAGGCAACGCATATCGATCTGTCTGCACGTGATTTATCTACAGAACTGTACAATCATCGAATCGCGTTATCGCTTCTTTGGAAACCTGATCCATAACACGAGATAGATATTGGGAAATATTTTAGATAAAATGGTTTTCTGGTTTTAGAATATGCAGATTTATTTTAGAATAATTAATACTAAATAAATTTATTGCAACTTCTAGATTTCATAACTTGTGTTAACAGATTTGACTTACTAATTCATTTTAAAACTATTACAAGTAGGTATTATACTTTCAATAATAGCCGTTGCCAATTATTTTGAAAAATATTCGTTTGATTAAAATAAACATACAATAAGCTTCTTTATTTACTTAAAGACTTATTTGTAACAGTTCTTTTTTCGGTTGGTGACAATATCCACTACCAGTATAAACCGCTATGGTAGAATTTTCAGTGCTTTTTGAATCATGAATATTCGCAATGTCAAGAGCGTAATTTAAATTCTATGATAAATATTGAGACATTAACTTTAATTGGCGTCCAAGGTGATCTGCCATTTAAGATATGCTTTGATGTTTCTATAGCGGTGATTTTCACGAACCATATAATAAAGTATGAAGTAGATAAGTACTGTACAAGAAGTATCGAACCCATCCAAACCCATTACACCGCAGACCTCGTCAATTATTTACATCGCAGGCTTCGTCAATTATTATTATCATTACTGTTTCACTATCTCAATGATGACATACATATCGAGTGTCTAAAAGAATCTTAACCGAAGATTAGCTACAGGTTAAAATCCAGATAAGCACTCTCATTCGTTCTTCTCAAAAAAAGAGGTTTTTACGTGCTTTTATTTTACCATTAATTTTATTTCACTTGAATAGAAAGTTCATTTTACCCGCTTTTAAAGTAACTTTTTCCTTTTGGGAAATACACGTCTCCGAATAAATAACACAATATATTATTAGCATAGATATATATATTTATATAATTTCTAAATGCTCGAAATCTTAACTTGCCGTTTATTAATACATTGACGACACAATATTTCTTTGCAATTGATTTTTGTCAAACATGAGTCAATATTATACCAACGGTTTTAACTAAGGTGTAACAAGTATCTATTTACACTGGCTCACTCACTGTTTACACTAATACTATATAACATACAACATTATTAACTGTCATAGAGGAAATAATAATAACGAAACGTATTATAACAATTGTTTACACAGCATATTGAGGTCAGACGTCCAAGATAAGATACGATATAGTTATATATCTATCTCCTTAATAATAATATACCGTAACAGAGTCTTATTTAATTTATGCTTTAACAAACTAAACAGATTAATGAAACAGTACCTACTGTTTCATTTGGAGTTCAATGCTTTATACCAGAAACGAAATAATATTGTTTAATAGCACATGTTTTATTTATATGTATGTGCTTGCAAAATATCACACATTTATTTTATGCAGCCGGAAATTATTTTAAACTGCAAATGGGAAAAAAGCCACCTGATTGTAAGTAAAAAGTATTCTTTACCACGTCAAGGCGGCATATTTAAAAATGTAATTCGATTCGAAATAAAATAATAGTAGTAATCATACTACATGGACTTCAGACTTTTACGTCTTTAGTTTTTAGTCTCCTTCTCGTAACAAATATTGTAAAATCTTATGTGGTTCAATTGCGTTGTTATATTACTCAAATGAATTATACATATATTATATGGCCTGGCTAAGTAAAATGGATTTAATGTATGCCTTTTAGTCAGTTCCTCTTAACCAATCAAACCGGTGTCAACTGTTAAGTTCTCGTTATATATCTAGACGAATTTGGACAAAACCATAATTAAATATCACAGGACGGTCTATATACATAAATATCATTGAATGTAACAAATACACTTCGAATAGTATATGTTTTTGAGTGCCTACGTGCTTCGGGGTGATATAAAAAAGCCTTTTTAATAGCTTTGCTGTCACGCTTCGGTAATTGTAGCCTGTGAAAACTTAAATTTACAACAACGATATGTATGGCGTACGCTTTCGGTTTGTTATTCGTTTTCGTTCGACTTTTTATTTTAGTTTTTTTTTTATTGGACATTTAATCATATATAGGCAAATGAAAAATTGAGGTGTCAATTTCAATATGGCGCTATTTGACATAGAACGAACGACGCGCGAAGCGTTTATGCAACTGTCGCTTGCAACTATCTATTGAAGCATATTATAACCATCACCAGTAAATCCTGATAGGTAATAAACAATTATTAGTAATTTATACTAATAATAATATATAATTATACGGACGTGCTAACCGTCCAAGCAACGCGTGCGACGTAAGCTATACTATATGAGTCGGGAGGACGCAGAATGTACAAGACGCATATCTGACACAATCACAATCATACATACTTATACGTGTATATACACAATAAAATCTCTCCGTCCATCAATCCGTATGAAATATAAACAAATATTCACTCCAAGCTTTATATCATCTATATAATCTTGTACAGATAATCTTATACAATGTATATATATTAATAGCATGTAATATATTTTTAAGGATGAACTTGAAATGTATTTATTGTTTAGTTTGAAACGGTATGCGGGATTTTATTAAATACTCCATTACCCAGCAGGAGATGTATTGAATTTGCGAACTCGACAACTACATTTCGCGAAACGCATTTTAAGCCAACTAACTGTGAACATGTGTTCTAATAAATGAATTTAAATTAATATTCGTCTTTGGCAAATTGCTCTGAAGGATCTATTTAACTAATTATGATATATTTTGTTTAGTCTAGTTATTTCAATATCGTCATCAACAAGTTATTAGCAGATGAATTTTAGTAACGAACCGAGAAGGCAATTAAGAACATTTGAATTATTGCACAATTCATCAGTAACTTAACTTGGCTCCAAGTTTATTTTAATCATTCTATTAATTATTCATGTACATACCTTGTTTCTTGTTTAATAATATGACTTCGATACGCCTCCGTCTTGACGGATATTCAATTACTGTTAATTGTGTCCTTAGCTATCCTTATTGAGGGAGATTCGTTTAAACTAATTACATTTTTTGATCATCTTGTTATTTGTTAAGTCTTCTTAATAAGCTTAAGCCTACCCCATAAGAGGATAGGAGGCTTTTGCCCCTGGTTTTAGCAGTGGGATATTCCCATTTACTTTTATACTTATTAAATAATTTAATATTTAAAAAAAAAACATCAGGTGCCGGCTTGCAGCTTCACAGTGAAAATAAATAATTAAAGCAGTTGTTTTTAATTTAATTGAAAATCTATTGAGTAAGAAAATGCAAACAACAACCAGCTTTATTGTAGATGTTATTGGATTACCTCGTCTCAATTAAGTTTCCTTTAATATGCAAAATGCTTTCGTTTCTGCATAAAACTTTAAAGATTTATTTTTTATATGAAACTAAGGTTCTATCTTTTTAAATCGAATGGTGTTTTATATTACACTTTCAGTTATAGAATAGACATCAAAATAATTTGACGATATCGTTTTCTAAAAATATATCATAACATATATCAAATAAACATCTTAATGGCGCTGTAAGAAAACCGCATGAAAAATGATACAAATGAACAATTTTAACATTGAATTGACTCGATATCATAAGGCAGATATCATAACCTACACAGGAGATATTATTGTGCAAGTGCAGTGCAATCCGAGCAATTGCACATCCTACATCCTTCTCTGTCAGAAAACTTTTATTGGCCCAACCCGAGATTCGAACTAGATAATGCTCATCTATATCCTCGTGATATGTACTCCTACAAGCTAGCCATTAGATAGCTATACATATCTATTGATACGCCCTCGTCTCTTATTAATCGAGCATCGTTGCCTTGTTTGAAATATAATTAATACGTCTGGATTATAACTAAAACCATAACCTGGATTTAATTAAGAAAACTTAGTTTGCACTTAACTCCAGCCCAGACTTCCAGGTCAGAGTCGAGTATTATTAAAGCAATCAGCTTTCCCCCACTAAGATGAAATCATAATTCTCGCCATCGCTGTATTAACTACCAGTAGATATAGCATTTATTCCTATACCATTACGGTTCAAATTCAAATGTGTATCCACGCTAAGTCGATGCGTCGTTCCGTTGCACGACGTCTAGTTATTTTATCGGTATGGAACGATGTATCGTCATTGCATTATAGACTTTACGCTAAAAGCATTAAAATTTATAATTAAACTAATTATTTCCGTGTTCACTGAAGTTAATCCTATTCGATGTATAGAAGTAATACAGGTATACTTTTTTATTTTCGAATTTTCGATAAATATAAATAATTTTTTATATGACCAAAATATGACGTTTTTAGTAAACTTTATTGAAGTAGTATCTAGTAACTAATCATTTTCCGCAGAATCATGAAATCAATATCGATTACGATGTACGTAGGTAAATTGATAAGCTTCCGTTTATTAACTACAATATAAGCGACGATGTTATTCAATTTCAATTGGTAATTCTATTATTTGATAAACACTGAACACATGTATATACAATCACACTATATACTATATAAATGATATATTCCATACAGAAAAACTGTACATCTATACCAAGTAGCAACATATAAAAAGTTTAGAGGAATATGAGTTGGATATGAAAAAAACACTTCAAAGAGAGGTAATTGTAACATCTCGCTACGAATCATGAGGACTGAGCAAAACCGTGCGAAGCAGATAGTACTTATATATGTAGGTATCTAATGAACATACATAATTATATTATGTTCATTAACATCGAGAATATATAATCTAGAATTATAATAATTATAAAATAAGCTTTTATATCATAAATGTTATTCTCATTTATTAGTAATTTCGATACATAATACATTGTTAGATAACACCATTTTCAGATCAGTTATACGACTTTCTCGCCTCACGTTACTCCAACTTAATGTGCTCATAGAAGCACCAACATGATGGTTAATTTTCACTCGCAGACATAAAGATACATTGTTCACGAGTGTACTTCCATCCATGCAACCAGACTTACGACACAGATTAATCTAAAGCGTCAGACACGTCAAATCATTATTATCGGATCAGATAGTCGAGAGGTATAAAAAAGGAAAGGCTAACCCACCCACTTTCTATATCACAATACGCGGATCATCTCGCTATGTGCGTTTGCGCAAACCGGATACGTTTTGTGCGCGCGCGCGCTCGTTTTTTGAAAGTACCACAATATTGCACCGTAACGTTTGTGTATATAATGATGGATTTATTGCGGATCTATGGATCATTTATATTGTGTAGACTTATGTATGAATGAATGAAATTTCTACTCATTGTTTTTTTTGTTTTGAAAAAAAAAAGGAAAATTACCTACTATTTTTTTATTGTATATAAGGCGGACGAGCATATGGGTCGCCTGATGGTAAGTGGTCACCAACGCCCATAGACAATGGCGTTGTAAGAAATGTTAACCATCTTGGGAACTAATATGTTATGTCCCTTGTGCTTGTAATTACACTGGCTCACTAACCCTTCAATCGGGAACACGACAATAACAAGTACCGCTGTTTTGCGGTGAAATATCTTCTAAGATAATAAATAACAACAAATAATTTATTACACTTACTTAATATCTTTTCGGCGAAAAGTTTATATCATGGGACAAATAATACTGAATAAAGTATATATAATAATAGACACATAAAATAAATAACGATTAAAGGCACAACGAGCACTCTTAAATCGTAACGTTGTGAGTAATTAAACATTAAATATGAATTCTACGAAACAGAACCGGTAAGAAACTAAGTTACTCTTTTAACTAAAGAAACACATACATATATTATTACTCAATTCGCCTTAAACGCAAAATATCCCGCCGTTTTATTATATTTTATAAAAACAAGTTAAAATCACGAGGCAGTGTCAGTTAAATATCCGAAGAGCGTTTAGTTCGAACTGGTTCAAACTGGTTCTCTACGTGTCGACAATTAAGACTTCCTGTGTACAAGGCCCTGGCACCCACAGAACTTTATAATTTCTATCATCGTTATCAATGTAACACGCCGTGACTTACTGTAACTTGATATTATTATTAATAATATTTCTTTTAACACGACTACATATATAAACAGGTGGTACATTCCCGATTAATTGACGAAACAAAATTGTAAAATGGCAACTTAAGTGTCCTTGTAAAGAGCCTTACATATATATTTTTTTCATTATAATCGACGAATATGTGAAGTCGAATATAATGCATGTCAAAGAATTTTATTAAACAATAAAAAAAAGTGTGTTTGTGTTATTAACGGTTGTCACAACGAACCGAATGAATTCAAACTAGAGGAGTTTATTAATAGGTATTGAATAGTTTCATCTTTCACCTCCTGGCTCCATGATCAAATCAGGTAAATACTCTACTTTTTTATTTATTACAGTTCGATAAATCTATGACTTCCTAGATATGTATAGAATATATACTGAGATTATTTGAGGTAAGGTATGTAAAAATTACATATATGATAAATCAATGAATTCATAGCTATGACCATCAATAGCCCTATATGTAATAAACCGCAGTGGAACCAAACAATCGGTTATGTACGATTGTTCTAATGGCAGCTGCAACTCAAAAGTCAACGAATTCATTAAGCTGCGTACGCGCATACAAATCGTTTTATTGTTTTAAGCAACTGTTCCATTGAAGTAATTCTTTTTAAGTTCATATTATACACTTAATGCACCCGTGACTACGTCCGTTTTTAATTTAGGATATGACGATAGGACCCTTTTATGTAATATGTAGCACAGAATCTATATATATAAAAGAATATACCTAAGTGAATAACAACTTTTATTTCCATGTTATTTTGACCTATAATTATATATACTATGTAACACCTATATATACTTTGTAACACAATTTTTATATACGCATTAAGAAATGAAAATAAAATAAATAAGTATATATAAAAAAATAACTGACTGATACATCAACACACATTCCAAACTACTGGGACCTAGCACAATAAATACTTACATACAAGTTCCTTTTACAAAGAAGGTTAAGGATTTTTTTTTGAAATTATCCCTTTAGTGATAAACGGGATGATAGTTTGTATGAAATTCCTTCATTTTTTTAAGAGGTATGGTAATTGGAATTAAAGACTTGGTGGTAGAGCTTTGTGCAAGCTCGTCTGGGTAGGTACCACCCACTCATCAGATATTCTACCGCAAAACAGCAGTACTTGTTATTGCTGTGTTCCGGTTTGAAGGGTGAGTGAGCCAGTGTAATTACAGGCACAAGGGACATAACATCTTAGTTCCCAAGGTTGGTGGCGCATTGGCGATGTAAGAGATGGTTAACATCTCTTACAACGCCAATTTCTATGGGCGTTGGTGACCACTTACCATCAGGTGGCCCATATGCTCGTCCTCCTTCCTATGCAATAAAAAAAAAAAGTCAATTTGAATGATGACGCGAGCGAAGCCGCGAGCAAATCGGTAGTATCACAAATCTATCAAAACAAAAATTAAAGTGAACCAATTAAGAAGATGATTTCAGATCTTTCTAAGAGAAAAGTTTTGTCCAAATTCTGACTTACTTTATTCAACTTACTTAACAAAAAACAAGAGTTTTGAACTAAACGAATGGCGCGCGGAGTTCTAGGTTATGTTGATTTGTAGATGAAATATATTTTTTCCTTAAAATATACTTAACATTAAACGAATTAATACGAATGCTCGATTCCTTAAAAAGAGGCTAAATACCCACTTAAGGCGCCTACACATTATTTAGTACACTTGAACTTGAGAATAACGCAATGTTTCATATTTAATTGTAGCTCTTAGTACGAATGTGTCAAGTTCGAATTTCATTTGATCTATTCCACGTCCTGTATTTAATTTGATAACTATATATTTTTATGCATCACCTAATGTCATCAAATTACAGAGACGATATTTAACTTTTTTGTTTGAATTATAAAAACGTATGTATATAAACAAGTAGATTGAAAATATTATTTGTATTTAGTTAAGGTTTTAATGTAAATAAAATATGTAAAAAAAAACAAAAGTTGATTTAACTAGAAGTAGTACCAGGTTGGGTAATAGGTGTAAGATATATAAAAGTAGCCTTTGTCCTTCATTGGGATTCAAATCTTGTTTCATAACAAATTTCATCAAATTCAATACAGCGGTTTAGCCATGAAAGTGTTACATACAGACAGACAGCGCTACTTTCGTATAGTTATCGTGTAGATTAATAATTTTTTACAATATAATAACATTGATTTTGACATTTTTATATATATTTTATTAAAAATAAGTATAACTTTGTATCTGTGATGGATAATAAAATATAGGTCTCGCTAGAGATAAGTACATACACCTTTTTTAATTGCATATTACGGAGTAATTGCTCTCATTCCAAACAGAGAAAAAATGCGATGAGACGATGACTGCTAAGAACTGCGAGTAAATTATGCAAATGCGAATCAGGTGTTCGTTGTAAAAAATATTTCAAATACCATTACCTTTAATGAGCAACTTAACAATTATTGATTGAAATAATAAAAAAAGTAAAACAATTACACATATATTTTTAGTTACATACGCTTTTACGAGTATAAATCACCAATTCTTAAGTTAACACTATCTACATTATTATATTTGGACATTAGGCTATAGTTCAGTTGGCGATAAAATAAATAATACATAAAGTGACTATTGAGGCTTCCTGCAAAAAATATAATCTATATAAAAAACCCCTGCTGAATGCGTTGATTCATTAAAACTCGTTACAAAATTTAGATTAGCAACTGACGATGTTCAGATATTAAGTGAATCGATCTCGGTTGTTCGTATCTTGTTATAAGAACATATCTGATAGTTCAACGATGCTATACTTTAATAATTCACTTTATTACTAATCCGTAGTATATTGACAAACGACTTAATATCGTGATATACTATTTCGATGCGTGTAGTGATGGAAAACATCGTGAGGAAACCTTCAGCAGCATGGTGGAATAAGCTCCAACAACCTCCTCAAAAAAGGAGAGGCTAATGGCCGAATACTGAGTATACTTTAAATATTAAGTGGGACTTAATGAAGTCCCACTTTCGTTTCACCAACTAATGATTTGGAACGCCATTAATTTCAAATTTAGTATGCGATATTTTAAATTAACGGCGTCTCAAATAATTAAGTTCCACTTCATATTTGAATGCCGTTTCAGTATTCGGCCGTTAGCCTAGCAGTGGTATATTGACAGGCTGTTACTGTTATTGATGTGTGTATTCTTCAATTGCAATAATTATAATGATCAAGGTTGCATATCACTTTCTGTTACTCCACGTCCGTTTTCTGCGGTGAGTTTCGCTGTTACAGAATAGCCCTACATACCTAGCTCTTATATTCTTATAACAAGATACATAATAAAGACGTTTTCATTGTAATACAGACATAAACGTGTCACTGTGATTATTCAGTTATCAGACGATAAATTTTTACGTCTTTGTTTTTACTCGTGCGATATTTTCACGTTTCCATATTTATAAGGCGACCTTCCGCGAGTGACGCCAAGGGCGAGAAATCCGTGTCTTTTTTTAGACTTTGACATGGCGAAAGCGAAGCTTTAAAGATTTTCCTTTAGATAATACGTACCTTCAAAAGACTTGTTAAACGAAATACCACACATTTGAGTTTGGAAAATTCAAAAAAAAATAAACTGGCTAGATCCCAATGTTGTAATAAATATAACTACGTGAGTTGTTATGATTTTTTATCCCAACCAAATTGATGAAATAATAACTGTCATTTAGAAATTATTTATAATAGTTTATTTATTATCGTTAAATATTATTAAACTTGAAAAACATTTTATTAAGCACTAAAACTATAGGGGTACCTAGATATTTTTTTATTTCAACAATCAAAGTTGAAAGATTTTTTATTTGGATAAAAAAATAATAAAAATAAGTACCATCATGACTATATTCTATAAAAGAAATGTTTGAATTATTTATTAATTATATAATCCGTAATTCTATCCAGTCATGTTCGGATTGACCTCAGGGCTTTGTTCATTATAATTATGCGTTTCGTAGTTAATTTATAATTGAATGGTAGAGCTATGATCGATCGCCGTACCGAATACTTACGTACCTATTATCTTTACCTATAATATCAATAATAAATTATACTATTTTTTTTTAAAAGTATTGTCCTTTTATCTAGTACAAGTTAGCAAGCGAAGGGGAAAAAGGGATATTTTATTTTTTATTTTTTCTCACCGTGCTCCTTGCGGAAATGATTTAAAAGTAAACTCAAGATATATTTTTTAAATTTATTATTACAAAAAATGTACATTAAACTTTTAATATTTAAATTAAAATATGTTTTTATTCAATACCATTTATGATAATCACTTTAACAGGTGTGAAGTATAGTGACAAAAAAGTTATAAGATTGTTGTTTTGTCGAAATTCGAACGAAACCAATTTCGACGACCAACTATTAAAAACACAAGTGCACAGAGCACAGCACAATGCACATTCGTTGCACCCACTCTCGTTATCCAATCGGACGACAACAAACCATCGAGGGAAAAGATTCGACGTCTGTAAGTGATTTCCGAGGCGTGGATAAAAAATCAATTATGTATTTCATTAGCTCGGGCCAAATTTGTATCCGAAACCTCGTAAACCGCAGCGTCAAAAGCTAACTAAGCAACGAGGCTAACGGCTATAAAATTTAACACAAGGAAAAATTATTAAAACTCCAAAGGAATTTAAGCCTTTGCAAGTCATTATATACCAATTCTAGCTACCGGTTATTGACTCCGATATTACTTATCGAAAAAAAAAACTAACACATAGTCAATAAAAACTAATAGATTAGGCAACGAGTTTAGATACACGTTTGCAATTGCTTATTTGTATCAAAATCGTTTTTAAATATAGCCAACATTATTCACGGGCTTATAGCGTCAGTGATATCTGAGCAAGAAAAATGTTACAGTGCTTTCTTCACTTAAATAAACATATTTGTGACTTTCGGTGTTTGTATGGTATAGAAGTACTCTATGGCACTTTTCAGTCCGTAAACTATCTCAATATTTTGTCAATCAACTGCTTCGCTCATTCAATTAGGACAAAAGTAGGTATAGGTTTTTATTTCATGACCGACAGAAACATTTCGTGTTTATTATTTGGAACATATAAGTAAAAAAATAAATATTTTGATGAAATAAAGACTTAGTTCACACAGACTTTATATATAGGTATATAAATGTATATATATATATTAGAATGAATAAATGTTTTATATATGACAGACAAAAAAACAATATCTAATTTAGTATTTGTTAAGACATTACATAATTGGTATTAGCTTTTATTATATATTTTTAAATCCTTGCCCGATATTAATATACCGGTTGCAGGAATACCACGCTGTTATCAGTTAATTTGCAAACAATTTGATGTATACCTGTGGTTCACTATCAAAGCGAATGAACCAATTGCAAACACAAGGGACATAACAACTCGAATGCTAATTATGAAGCATTTACAATGCAATAATGGCCGCGTGTACACATATAGCCATTGTAATGTTATTAGAAGAGAGCTTATACTTTAGAGTGCCGTGACGATCCAGTGGTTGGAACTAAGTGTTCCAACTGATGATATCGGGTTCAAGCCCAAGGAGAACCTATATTTTCATGACGATTGACGAGCCGGTTGGCGTGGTTGGTAGATACCCTGCCTTACGCGCCGCAGGTCGTGGGTTCGATTCCCACCCAGGACAGACATTTGTGTGCATGAACATGTCTGTTTGTCCTGAGTCTGGGTGTATTATCTATATAAGTATGTATTTACAAAAGAAAAAGTAGTATATGTAGTATATCAGTTGTCTGGTTTCCATAACACAAGCTATGCTTAGTTTGGGATCAGATGACCGTGTGTGAATAATGTCCCAGAATATTATTATTATATTATTATGTATATTAAGCCATTGCCCAGCAGTGGGACATTTAGAGGCTGTAACTTTACTTTGCTGTAATCTCGAATGTAGTCATGAGCTCCGAGATTGTAGAATAACTCGACGGCTCGAACAATTGTCAATGAGAATTGTTAATACGAAACTATTCTTATAATTATTCACTATTATATCACAAATAACGCATAAAGCTTGTTAAAATATAATATCCGCTTCTCACGTTACAAATGAAGGCAATTTCGCTTATTAACATAAATAAATAATTAATCCACATGACGTATTTATGATATTTGCGGTGTCATTCGAAATGGATACAATGGACGAACGCGAAATATTCATTTCTTTTTGATCTTATTAATGAAAACGTATGTTTGTCTTCTATACATTGATAAACCAGTCATTCGATTCAAATGAAACAGCTTACTTGAGCCGTTCAGCGTACGCCCGAAAGGTAATAAGAAAAACTAACTTTATAAATAACTTTAGAAAAAATATCTTTGTACGATTGTCCTTCAATCTGAACGTACGTCGCACTATCCTTTCCTTAAATATTATAAAATAAAGTCCCCCGCGTTTCATGTCTGTCTGTATGTACGCGCTAAACTAAAAAACTACTGAAGGGATTTTCATACGGTTTTCACTAATGGATAAAGTGATTCATGTGGATGGTTTACGTGCATAATTCATTAATATTTTCTGTAAATTTGTTGAAATATAGCGAAATTTGTTGAAGAAGTCGGAAAAAAACGAGCATATTGGGAGCTTTCATCGAAAACGCTGTACAATCCCTTTGAGTTATAACAAAACAATGTATGGTGAAATTGTTCCCCTTTCATAGATCTACAAAAAAGTCCGCGATGGCATATGTCTATCTTTTAAGGATAGCTAACTATACCCATTTTAATGTTTAAAAAATGTTTACATAAAAATGGTCAAATTGGAAAGCTATAAAAACGGATATGATATTAATCCTTATTAAAATAAATACGTTATTTACTTTGAGCATTTAATGTATATTATAATTGCCCTTTACACCACCCAATTTAAATCAATATCTTAGGAGTAATCGTAATTTTAAAATTATCGCGCACTAAATAAATTCAGGCGGTCCAACACCCATCATGCAAACGCGTGATGCAACCGCTTCCTTAAATATTATAAAACAAAGTCCCCCGCGTTTCATGTCTTTCTGTATAAACGCGCTAAACTAAAAAAGTACTAAACGGATTTTCATACGGTTATCACCAATGGATAAAGTGATTCAAGAGGAAGGTTTACGTGTATAATGCATTAATGTTTTCTGTAAATTTGTTGAAATATAGCGATAATTGTTGAAGAAGTCGGAAAAAAAACGAGTCGATTGGGAGCTTTCATCGAAAACGCTGTACAATCCCTTTGAGTTATAACAAAATAATGTATGGTGAAATTGTTCCCCTTTCATAGATCTACAAAAAAGTCCGCGATGGCATATGTCTATCTTTTAAGGATAGCTAACTATACCCATTTTAATGTTTAAAAAATGTTTACATAAAAATGGTAAAATTGGAAAGCTATAAAAACGGATATGATATTAATCCTTATTAAAATAAATACGTTATTTACTTTAAGCATTTAATGTATATTATAATTGCCCTTTACACCACCCAATTTAAATCAATATCTTAGGAGTAATCGTAATTTTAAAATTATCGCGCACTAAATAAATTCAGGCGGTCCAACACCCATCATACAAAGGCGTGATGCAACCGCTTGCGCGCCCCGCGTCCCGCTGTCGCCCGTACGCTAGCTGTTGCCCGCATAAATATAAGTAAAGGATAAATGTTTGCTTGAAATTTGAAAATCTGTGATTTGAAATTAATATGTATGAAATGCATTTCTGTTAAGAAAAACTTTAGTAACGGTTTTTTTTTTTATTTTGAAGTTGATGATTATTCTTTAAATAATCATCAGTGGACTTATTATGAATTCCTGTAGTTTGACTTAATATATTTATAGTTAATATTAAATAGCCCGCCGCCTATCTACGCCGTTGAGTATAGTTAAAACCATAAAAGAGCAAGCGTACAATTTTTTTTATTCTATCAAACTACAGGCACATAGGGCATAACATCTTCGTTCCTACGGTTGATGGCGCATTAGCGATGCAGGGAATGGACATTGTTTGAGCATGCACTATAATAAGAGTACATGTGATAAGAGTTCTCACTAAAATCAACCAAGGCGGTCATTGAAAACGACAGGTCTTAGAACTTTTGGTTGTCATAGGGTAGCAGTAAGACATTGTGTGTTTAGCATTTTGTTATTTGCACTCAAAATTATGGTAGCGTAGCTATTACTTTACGCCGATTTTAAGTGAGAGAGTGGTAATTCCGGCTGGGCGTGCCGGCCCATTCCGCTACAACCCGAAGGTATGCAACCTGGCACTATAAAAACCTACCTATTAATAAATTACATAAAGGTAAAGTGCGTCTTTAAGCAATCGCTAGGGACTTGAAAAACCGCAAAACGGACAACCATCGATGACGTATTCCTGCATGCGAGTCGCACACCCAGCGATGAGCCGATGACCGAATTCTTCTCCCACAGTGTACTGCTGCATAGTGTCGCGCACTCACTTTGTCATCGTCGTAACTTTTAAAACATTTGTCCAAATGATATAGTGTAAGAGACAAAAGTTATCTTCTTTAAAATTCTTATTGTTATATTTTGGTCAATTTATAAATTAATAATTATTAATAGCTTTATAAATTATAGCCTATTTGTTATTTTGATGTATTAGCTATATTATTGTAAAGTTTCATTAAAATCCATTCAGTACTTTTACGTGAAAGGGTAACAAATGTCCATACATCCATACAAAATTTCGTGTTTATTATATTAGTAGGAAATAGAATTATTATATGCCCTGTACTGAACATATATAAACTGTACTGTATGGGCGAATAAATCGATTGGTGAATGTTTATATCTTATTGATTAAAAAATGCACGGGATAATTTTTTTAATTTACCCGTACGAAGTCGGGACGGGCAGCTAGTGTGTAATATTAAAACTATGCAAACGACTAAACACGATGTATTATTTTATATTGAATAAGAAGTAGGTAATACAAAGATGAAGAATAATAATAATCATTTATAGTTTTTTTTTAAATAAATTGTACTAATGATGAATGCAAGGTGTTCAACGACTATTGTTTTAGAAAATCTACGACGCTTGTGGTCTCGTGAAAGTCTAGAATACTGTGAAATAAAATCCTCGCCGCAAGATTTCTAGTATCTATACGATATGGAATATTCTTGAATCCTATTTATGTATATTATAATATATTTATTGTTTAAAATTTTAAGCATTTATAAAATATACTAGTTACCATAAAACATTTATATCGTAATCGTATAGTGTATTTCTAATATTTTTATAATCTGTATTGTTAATATCATTTTAGATTAGAAAGAATCAAAAAGACATTGTAATGTTGGAACTTTTTAGTGACGGATATGTTAACTAAATACCTTACTACGCTTAAAAATGACGATAAAAGATCGGAATCACCTGGTAAATATAATTTGTATTTAAACAAAGCAGAATATTTGGTTAGTTTTATACCTAACGATATATATATTAAATTATTTATTATACTATCTCTTTATAATATCAGCCTAATGCAAACAGAACGAAGAACAATGACAATAGTATCAATGTCACTCACGATTAATCTTACTGATATTATAAATAAGAAAGTTGGTATGTTTATCACACTATCTCGCCCGAACGACGGGACAGACTCGAAATAAATTCCATACAGAGATATAGACTATGTCGTAGAATATACTAATGTATTTTAATAGTAAGTTTTTGATGACTTTTGTTCCTTTAATACACGATAAAAATATATGAATAAATAATATAAAAAATAATAATTACTGATATTTAAGAAGCTAAATATTTCATTACTTTTATTTTTAATTAATATTATTATTAATTTTATTATTAATATTATTATTTTTTATTATTATTTTATTTTTAATTAATAGTAATAAATCGAGAATACCCGTGGATAACATTGGGCAGTAATGTTCTGTGATGTTTATCTCTGTAGGAAAACGTCGACATGAAACGTTCATGTGTCATACGAAATTTCAGGAAATGCTTATCGACAAACCGCAAAATCGAAGCATAGTCGAAAAACAATCGTTACTAAAAATTGTTTTAACATTAATTAACTCAATATTTATATTTTTTTGATTATAAAATTGTTTTTAAACCTTAAATAACGCGTAAACGTCGACGACCTGTAAACAAAAGGGCACCAAAATGTCATTAAAAATGCTCGAGATAAATATAGTCTAGATTTAAGCCTCATTAGAGTTGCGCAGATAATATTGAATGCATCGTTTAAAACAGATTACTGAACTTGTTACGGTTAAATGAACGAGAAGTTTTGAAAACATTTCAAGCATAGAGTATATTGTCCGGACTATAAATATAGGTTAATTCGAACAGATAATTATTTTTCTTTTATTCAACTTTGAGCATAGATGTCTCTGCAGTTATGTCTTTAATCTTATCCGAAGATTACGAAAAGAAATCCGGACAAGTCTCTATGAGCTCGTGCTTAATTTGTGTTTATGATTCATCCTGTACTCGGGGTGAAGCAAAACATCGTGAAGGGACCTGCATGAGACGGATGAAAACCATTCAACTTGTGTTGGAGCAGTCTATGGTAATTAGGTTCTTATCTCCTTTTCCAAAAAGAAACGTGGCCTTACTCCAGCAGTGGGGCGGTTACCTAATGTTTACACTTCTAAAATGTTATAAAAAAAAACCAACTTAAGCGTAGTGTTCCCCCTGTCAGCCTCTGAGTTTTACATTGAATACGGCGCGTTCAATTTCAGGCCGTGATAAATATTTGTAAAGGCACTTTCCGTATTGGTTCTGCGTGATATGGGCACGTTTATTATTTATATATACAACGTTTCGGTAGAACCAATTGTTTTTTTTTTTCTATTAGGAAATACATATAAGCTTAAGGGTAAGGTCGCCTTTGGTGCCAGGTAGAAAACGGTCACAGTGTACAAAAAAAGTAGCGTTTTTTAATCATACGATGGTTGTATAAAGTTTACTGAAGTACCGCGAGTAATCAAAAACGAATATTTTCATTGGCCGTAGTACCAGTGGCCGTCATGTTACCAATGGAAAGACGCATACTCATAACGGTAACAGCTAACTAACTAACATCGCTGATATACATATTGTCATTCTACATACAATTACATGTAAGGCTGCAGACACGGTGGTCCTGGGTTGAAGCAGCAGCCCGGAGTCTGGAAGTTGGAAAGCCCGTAAAGCGGTTGGTCCTGCGCCTGAACTCTTTTTGAATAGAGAGTGCACCTGAGTTTGCGCACAAACTTGTGCACTATAATATCTACTGCGCAGTCGCTCTCCTGCGCCGTGGCCGAAATCGGTCTGGAGGATTATTATAATTCCAAATATCATCTTAATCGAAAAATATTTATTATCTTTTCTTAAAAGAATGACAACGTAAGTTTGATATATTAATAACAAAACAAATGTAATCCAACGTGAAATGTGTTGTATATTACTGTATAGTTTATTCAAGGGGCGTAGAATTAGGCCGTTACTACTATTTCTGTCCGTCAAAATGTCATGCAACGGTTGCGCAAACGCATGTCGCTTACGACACTATGAAAGTGGGACTCGTTACAAAAATTAAGATTAATTAGTGAGATGCGATCTTATCTTTAAACAATTGTCTTGTATGAATCTGTAAGAATGAAAAAGGTTTAATAACAATGAATATAAGAAGAATACTATGGGACGAGGATTCACGCGAAAGTGACGTAACTTTTACAAATTATCTTTTTTCGCGTGTGTAAAAAAAATAAAAAAAATCAAGTGAATTATTATTCGCTAATTTTGTGAAATTGATATTAAATATGTATATACTCATTCATATAATGCTAGCCGTGTGCTCGATAGGATTTCCCATCGTCGACATCTATGGAACTATCCGACGATTCTCGAATGTTAAGATTTTTCGAAAAATGTGCATTGACTATGCATTGGTTTATTCTGTCACAACAGTTAGATAGTACTGAGTAAATAAATAGGCTAAAAACATTACTTTACCTTCATATAGAAATGAATTTCCATATGCAACATCCACTATTTAACTATTTGAAGAATGACTCTTTAAAAAGAACTTTCTTAGTGCTCATTTACAATACATAGATATTTTCTGTGCAGTTTTCATGCCTTTCGACCCGCTAATTTATGTTTTTATTTTATACTTTATTGTAAACCATTAGTAAAATTGTACAAAAACAATACATATAAAACGAAACTTTCAATTTTATTAACAAATGGTACATCAACTAACAGTTTTATTGCTTTATTTCAGTTGTAACAACTTCTTAGTTATTAATTATAGTAATAAAATATAATGTATAAAAATTGAAAGTAAAATATATATAGCGTCAAATAACAAAGACTGAGATTTCTAATCGGTTAGAATTTAGACCGGCTTGAGATAAGATCGGATCGACCGCGTTACAAGATAACTTCGTTTGTTCTAGACAAAGTGTACCCGACGGTCTAGACTCAAACGCTCTCTGGTCGAGATGGGATATTAAACTAAGTTCGGTCGTACTCGTGTAGAAAGTGTACCAATGATCTTTGGTTTTTAATACGATTTGTTCTCTCGAGTCTTCGCACATGAAGTTTCTATAAAGCTTCACTGTTCTTTATTTTATTTTTTTACAAAATGAGATACTGTTATAAAGACTTTATTAATAACTCTGAGTACAAATATAAATATTCATTTGTAATTAAAAATACATATTCGAATTGTACAATAACTTCTTTCCAATTTTAATTTTATACTAAATAAAAATTTAATGCAACCTTTCTAATTTTTATGTTTCAAATTTAGAAAAAAATATATAAAAAATATACATAACCAGTATCGTATCCAGAGCCCTCATAGCTACTAAATTTGACTTTAAATCCAATGTGAATTACAAATTATATTTTCGATAATCTAAATTGGAGAAGAATTTGCGCGAATTCAAAATAAGAAACCCCTTTATAATATAAATTAAAATAATTTAGTAACTCACATTATACGCTTCGTAATTGCTAAACAGATGCAGAGTAGTAGTCAAATGTTTACCTGTAAAAAAAAATACAAATCAATTAAAAAAATAAATATTATTCAATTTGGTCTATTTCAATACAAAAAAACGTGCGTAGATACGATATAAGATTACGTGCTGACGAACGTCCCGTCAAGGTTTCTATAATTATTAATAAAATAAATAATCGCTTGAGCCGTGGCTCAGATTTATTTCATCAGATAAAAATAATTTCAATGTAAAATCGGTAACATAATATCACCTCATAGAAATAAATAAATAATGGATCTTCCTTGTCTTTGCAATATCGTTTGAAAGAACTTTATAAGTTTATGTATTACTTAAACATAAGTGACATCGATGCTCCTAAGCGCATGGGTTGATTTTAGTGCCTATTTTTAATCTTGGCTATATTTATCATGAACCTGTTCAGCCGTATAGAGATCAACAAAAGATTTTACCAGATTTAAATTCAAGGTAGTATTATTGTGTTTTTAAAGTTTAAACTTCTCAACCGAATCTAATGTTAATGTTAGTAGTCTGAAGTGTAGCGCATTTTAAAACATAAAGCGTTTTTTTGCGCGATAGATTTCGAAGAAAACCGTAATTACGCAATAGCTTAACAAAAACCTAGACCTGTAATACCACCTACTTCAATTTAATAATTATAATAAAACTTCTATGGGAGTGTTGTCCATAAATACAAACAAAACAAATGCGAAAGTATTCCAGGTTGTTTCAAATAAAGAAGAATATTATTATTGTATTGTTATTATATAATATTATATAAATATTGTAAAAAATGAGAAAAAAAAACCCGCTGAGTTTCTTTCGCCGGTTCTTCTCAGGTCTGAGGTTTATTTCCGAACCGGTCGTAGATTTATGACAATCAATAAGAAAGTTGATCAACATTGAATAAAGATATTTGAATTTGATTCAGTCTTCATCAATCTGTTACATTTCGAAGACCGAAGATTTAACCAAAATAGGTATTTATAAGTTGGTAAAAAAATGTAGTTAATAACGCCAATTGTTAACAATATTCGATGTTTTATTTTTTTTATACGTTAGCGCAAACACAAAGAGTAACCGAGATAGGAGACGATGCGGAACGAACAAGTCGATAGTCAATAGTCAATTTAAAAAAACTTTTCCGAAATACACGTTAAATACTTTAGAAATCTTAAAAAGCAAACTATCAATCAAAAAACATGTTTATTGCGTAATTCGGATCCACCTTTCTATTTAACGACTTCAAAATTTACTTTAGCACATAATTAAGGCGTTTAGATTTAAACAAACTTAGTATGTATTTACATGAAACATTAAATCTTTGTATAAGCTGTTTACACAGATTAACTAACATTTTAATTAACATTGTACATACGACGAACAAACAATATTTGATCTTTATTTTCTAATACCTGATTATAACACACTAAAATATTATCAAAAAAATATCATTGGTCATTATCAATAATACGATTGGAAAGTATATTATCTCTCAAAACATTAATTACTTACTTTTCTCTATGAGGCTATAGGACATCCGTTTCCAATTGCGTAAGTCGTATCATATAAAAACATCATCAAAAATCAAAAGAAATTGTATTAAATGTCCATATAAACTACAGATAATATAATATCTGTGAAAAAAAAATAACTAGCCAGTTGTTTTTGGATAAATCCAGTTTAAACGGATGATAGCTATACCTTTAATTTAAAAAGCCTTTGAATGTAGCGGGAACTGCTACCTTCTCTCCTTTTGAGGAGTCAGGAGTTTATTACACTGCAATTTTCCAATGCGGGTTATCAGATACAAATGTGGACAGGTTTTCATCTGACACATGCGGATTTCATTAAATATTTTGCTTCTCTGCTGAGCGTGATATGAATTAATAAAAAATAATCTTCAAATAATGTTTTTTAAACATGATTTCATACACACATAGTTATGACCGTTGAGAAGTTCATTCGCCAGCAGCGAATTCAGAGTGAAAAAACATCAAATACCATAAAAATGAATTCACCCCGAAAATGAACAAACGTCCAAAATATCATATCCTTAGGATCCGTAATGATAATAAATCAGCTTGTAACATTCGAAAAAAACTAACAAACATTGCAAATTAAATAGAAGCTTGTTAACACACAGATGTAATGTAATTGTAATGTGTAATGTATTCAACATAAGATCCAGACGACATAGATTCGTTTCAAAATCGCGTGTTTTACCCGCTCCGCTCTTTAGTTGAGCTCTGTATATGTAGGTACCTATATAATAAGCTATTTCTATGATATTCAAGTAAGTATTTCAAAGTCGTGTCTACACTTGCGAGTACAAAAGATCGCTATATTCGGATACGCGAACCGATCTGTAAACAAACAATCGATCAACGTCTGATTGATACCGACCGGGCTCTGGACGGACATGATATCCGTTTCCGATCACATATGACGCATGTATATTAATGTCGTCGTTACGTTTCTTGTAAATCTATGAAAAAGCTATAATATTTGAATCTGATTTAACTTTAGATTCAATCTTTATAGTAAAATGAATATTCTAAGTGCTAATAAAAACATACTTAACTAAAGTATTTTTGTATGTTGAACCAAAACAAATTTAAATTTAATATTGGTTACAAAAATCCGTTTTGATAAAAGATGAAAATGATAATGAAAACAGTCATCACGGTGGATGAATGTTTTCGATTTATTCTTTAGAAATTGTTTAATCTTATAAAAGATCATATCAATAGACTTAAAGATTTAATAAATAACGAGATTATATAAATAACAAGCTTATATAAATAAGTAGCTGTTTCTTTTGTTATGTCCATCATTTTATTTAATATTTCAGGTAGTCTTTGAGCCCGATCCTTTGTTATAAATACGATTTGCAATCGCTTTCATATAATTATAAATATATTTTATTTACTTGTACGTTATTTTATATCTCGTATTTACATTAAAAACAATAAGAGCTTAAAACACACTGTTTTACGCACACTCTTGTTATAATATTGAAAAAATTGAACTGCGGTTGTCTTAGTTACATAGAATATACATATAACTAATAACATGCAAATTTTTTCTTCGTCTAGAATACATATGTATATGCTCCAATGCATATAAATAATGTCAGTTAGATCATAAATCGTCTAAACAAAAGCGATTTAAATACATATAACGATTCCGGCAATTGTTTCCAACCGGACGGAACAATGGGAGGAAAAAGCTTCTATATATTATATAAACATGTAAATACTTTCTTTAGAAATAGATTTCCGTTAATTAAAAAATATATTTGGATATTAATTTAATTAGTATTCTCTTGAATATAAATAAACTGTGTAAGGTTTATGACCATGAACATAATGGTGACATCATCTTTGTCTAACGAACACTTGCAGACGGTCAGGATAATAGAGCCAGGACACGCTGCAACAACAAAGGCAAGGCAAGACAAAGGTCTCCTTGTTAAGAAGGTGGTCTGGACTACTGGTGCTTATTCGACCACGCTGCTCTACTATGATTTACAGAAAAAAATTAAACATGCATCCGTTTTTCGTCATACGCATGCAGTCTACATGTTATAATTTTACTACCGAGAACGAAATAATAAAAATAATAATAATTACGTGGAAACAGTGGTCCTAGATTCGAACAAACAACATAGTGGATGTTGACAGTTAATATTCTACGAGTTCTAACATCTTTGCTAATACAATGAAAATAATAAATGCCATATAATTTTAAACGTCAGTCATAAGCGAGGTTAGTACGGCCATATTACGGTCAAATAAATAAAGGCATGCGCAATCATATCAAGACGTACGGACAATGAAATGACCCTTAAGGTCTACTATTTAAAGACGAGATTTCCTAGATGAAGAAATTAATGATACTTTATGAATACAGGCTGATGTGAAGTGACAGATAGCAACAATCAATTGGTCGGAGCACCATTTGACCGTTTCAGTAAAGAGCACAGACGTTATAATGACTAGAAATGGCAACGGACTTGCTAAATTTAGATTATAACTTATTATTTAAATGAAATAAATCGATATACGTTCGAGAAATAATGAGAGTGAATTGATTGAAAATTTTAAACTAAGAAAAAAGTAAGATATCACAAAGACATCAACAAACTACCTATTCGTTAATTAAATACTAACTATTGGGTGTATTAAATACTAACTCTACTCTTATGGAACGTAGATAACCTTTTTGAAAAATTAGCTACCGCAAAAAAATGAAACGGTTAGATCCCTAAGTGTTCAAAAACACATTAGTGCGTTCAAAAATACATACCTACAAACTTTTAAGATTTATTTTATCTGATAATATTAAATAAGCATATTAAGTTTATCTATACATAATATGAATCCTGAAAAACTTATAACATAAATTTAACGAGCCAGACTCGGTCGCCCAGTTAATATAATATACATACATATTACTATAAGATAATCCTTATTTTTAATTACATAATTTCCATTTTAAAATCGCAAAATGATTATAACAGGATTGCATTGCTAGAATTATAAATAAATATATAAAAAAAGTCTAGTTTAAAAAACATATCAACCATTGGCATGCACTTGCCACTTCTAAAAGTCTTTTCCATCCGTGGTCGAAATGGTAACGTAAAACGAACAATACGATGTACTATAAATACCTAATGGATTCTAAAAACGTGAGCCAACGTATTTTATATTAGCATAAAGTGTACGTTATATCTTCTCTCGAACGCTTCTCGAGGTACATTAAATGCTAAAGCTTTAAGATATTCGATAGTGTTCTGCAAAATATAATTAGCAAAAATATAATACATTAGAAGTTATTATTAAGGAGAGACGGCAGTACGAGATCAAGCTTGCTTTATACCAAATTTTATCAAAATCTGTTCAGTGGTTTAGCCTCGACAGCGTAACAGACAGATAAAGCTATTTTCGCATTTATTATGTTAGTATAGATTGCAATTATACAGAAAAAGGCTTCTTTTTCTGTATGATTTTATGTAATCCATGTATAATATAGATAACCATAAGCTTTTGTTTAACTTCTTAAATTTAAAAATTAGTTCTATCCAATTTTCTATTAAACTTAAGCTAAAATTTTACACAAACTTAGGCGAGACATTAGTGATATTAGAATCATATAATACTAAATGCTATTCATTTTAAGCGTCTCTTTCTATTCTTTTCGAACCAACGGTATTAATTCACGAATTCATACCAAAATCAAATCAAAATACTTTATTCAACATTGAAGCATTTCACTTGCTTATTGATAATCAAACTAGTAACTACCACCGGTTCGGAAAAGAAACACCCTGCCGTGATAAGAAGATATTATGTTATATGCAGATACTTGATGAAAAAAAAACAACAGGTGGCACTCCGGGAGTGCCGGCAGAAGTGAAAACTTGAATATTAACGTTGTGCATTTTGATATTTTGGAATGGTAAGGGAAAAAATTTGCACGAATTGCTTAAATATCAGCATAAAAGTACTATCATTTATGTGATAAAATACAATATTCATTTATTGCGCTATCGTACACAAACATGACAATTTTATTACATTAGATTAATATTACATTAAAAATTTAACACTTCAGAATCCGTCTTACGAATTTTCAACCAGGGTCACGTGACGCGAGTTAAACATTTTTTACCCAAGTGCACAACGCCGCTAGAAGTTTTCACTTCAAAAATAAAATTGATCACGTACTAGACTATAAAACCAACCCGCACTGGAGCAGAATGGTGAAATAAGCTCCAAATCTTCTCAAAAAGAGGAGAAGAGGCCTTATAGCCCAGCAGTAGGACATTCACAGGCTGTTAATGTAGACTATTGTATAATAAGTATACGCCATGAACTTTTTGCGTCAGACTCTAATATTTTGTTTTTGTGGTAAGACAATGTATAAATAATATAATATTTCTTAGATTTCATTAGGGTTTCGAATCGTGCCTACATTCGTGACTGAACGGATGAAATAAACGTTATGCCCATTAAAATAGTGGTTTTCAATTACTCAACCTTGGATGCAATAATAATCTATTATTCTTTAATAATATAAATATAACTTATGTACAATTTAAATCGTTTTTATTTATAATTTTTTTTACAGCTAATAATAATGTATCTGACTATATGACCATGAAGATTGAAGATATGCACGGTATGAAGTATTAACTATTGCTTACACCGTTAGTGATCGCCAACTCATTCTCTAAATACGAAACACGGGTACACAAAAATAACTTATTTTAATTGACCGCAGCAGAAAGTGTGTATGACTATGTTCGTAATAAGTTAGTCGTCTTTTGGTGGTAGAGCTTTGTTCAAGCTCGTCTGGGTAGGTACCAACTACTCATCAGATATTCTACCGCAAAACAGGAGTAGATACTTGCTATTGATGTGTTCCGGTTTGAAGGGTGACTAAGCCGGTGTAATTACAGGCATAAGTGACAAAAAGTCTTATTTCCCAAAGTTGGTGGCGCATTGGCGATGTAAGCGACAGTTAACATCTCTTACATTGCCAATGTCTATGGGCGTTGATGACCACATACTATCAGGTGGCCCATACGCTCATCCGCATTCCTATACAATAAAAAAAAAAGTTACAAGAGTAGCACCCTAGTCATTTGTATGACCAAGCTCTTTAAATAAAGATTAAAAAAATAAAAAGAGTACCAGCACCCTCTTTTTCCTCACTCTTAAAAAAACAACTAAACGACAAATCGAACCGTTCGTTCGTATAAAGATTTCACTCGTAGGAGAACAGCTTTACCAAGTTTACACTCATGGCAAAACTTCGCGAGTAAACTTGCACATGGCGGGTGTGTGTCTGCTACATGTTTATCCATCAAACCGCTGGCTTATTCCACCAGAGCGATGGAATGCGAATTTTCCACATAAAAATAGAGAAGTTAAACATTTTCAAACTGTTACTATTCAATGTAGCAACAAGGATTATTATGAGAACTAATTGCACACTAAATTGTTGTTATAGTGACCGAATGCAACGAAAACAATGTTGAAGTTATTATTATTGTAACCTTTAAATGCTAAACACAACAACGTGTTGCATCTATTGTTGTTAAATAATTTCGTACAATATTTACCGATGTCAAGGTTGGATATTGTAATTGTTATTGCCTTCGCATGTCTAATGCAACATTGATGTTATTATGTGGTATGGCGCTTATTCCTGTTTGCAATTCTAACCATCTTACATTGAAATTATGATTGAACTTACATTTATTATAAACTAGCTGATACCCGCGTCTTCGTCCGCTTTGCTTGATATATTAACAAAGTTTTCTTATGTACGAAGGAAAAAACATCAAAAAGATCGCAAGCAAAAATATACTTTGTTTAAACATACATCACTGAACACGCAGTGCATATACAAATCGTCGTTTCTTGAAACTTTAATAACTTTTCATTAAATGAAGATATCGCAATCATATTTTTTTTTTGATAAGGGCCAAATGTCTATGAAATAAAACTTGGAAATTTTCCTTGAAACTGGATAGGTAGTTTTTCCGTGATGCGCGCACAACTGCAGACCTCTATCATTTTATTTATATACCTAGATTTTGAGCTGTTGAGAGAATTAGTGAGTGATTTGAAACAATCTCCAATAGAACATAAAATCATTTAGCATATTGAAATGAAATATAAAAATCATTCACAAAATATGAGTCGACTATGATTTAAAGAAAAAAAAACGATGTATGATCTAAAAAAAACTGGTACGCGTCGAATTGTGAACGAGATCAGGCCAATTAACGGATTCTCTTTCGTATGTGCTTTGTATGATTGAGATACGTCGATACAATACGCCTACAATACGATGTAACCAGGTCGTGCAAACGGCTTAAAAAAAAACTTAGAATTATTATCAATTGAGATGCTTTATGATGCTTAACTAGGTTAAAGAATATTAATTGATATAAAATATTAAAGTTCATCATTTACATCGTCATCATTTCGAGTGTGAAAACTTAGTTTTAAAAATCACGTTAATTAAACTAACGGCCGAATACTAAAACGTCACTTAAATATTAAATGCAACTTAATTATTTGAGACGCCGTTAATTTAAAATTTCGCTTACTAATTTAGGAGCTTTTCAATGTTAAGTAGCGATTAACTTTGAGGGACGATTCAGTATTCGGCCTTAAGTTTAATATTCGTTCTTATTGTTCTTTAATTAATTTTCAATATTTGGTATATCGTCTTATGAAACTGTATCCTAGTATTTTTCCACGTCAATGAAGTCTAATTTATTAATTTTGCTCTTAACCTTTAAAATCATCTTTTCTAGTATCTTCGTTGTATCTTATTCATATTGCTTAAGGTTTAAAAAATATGTAGGTACTTTTTCTATATCAATTATTTCCCAAGAGTCTTGATTCCTTTAGGATTTAACTTCAAACAAAGGGAGCCGCGAAAACAACTCTCTATCAATCTCTATCTCTACTATAAATCTTAGTGGTTTCTTGAAATAATGTCATCGGCGACGATAATGCGAAGTGACCTACAAAGCAAGCGAAATGGAACGTATCGGATACAAATAACGCAATGTACACCTTTAAGTAAGGTTTAAGGTACGCAATAATATATGATTTTTTATCTTTTCAATTACGAACAAGTGACACAGTTTTCAATTCGAAAAGAGTTTTTTTTAGATACTTTTACGTAACGTTTTAAAAGGTTACAAAAGGTTTATTACGAGTTTTTTTGTTTTTACAATTAATGTTCGTGATCTTTGTGTTATTTTTTTAAATCGAAATTTTATTGTATTCAATCATCATCTCGTTGAAATGCTGAACTTGTTGAGCTTTGTTTTGCAGGATATTACTTAAACAATGCTGTCTTCGTCTTTCGAATGCCAAATCAATAAAGAGAGAAAGAGCAACGTCACAGTTTGCTATGCAACGTTTAAGAGTAAGGCCGTAAGTAATTTGTTATCAATGAGTTCGATTATTGGTAGTATTCTCATTCAGTAGCATCACATCGCCTGATGTTTTATCGCCCAGACAGTTGAAAGAATGATTTGGTATTTTTACAGGCCGTTGGTCGGTCGGCCAATCCTTTTAAGGAGTCGATGACATATATAATGTTCCTTCCTTCTTTGATAAAAAAAAAATAGACCCAAGTCGTATGTCAATCTACCGAATGGCACAGGTCGTGTGGGTTTGACATTAACCCACTTTCAAAAACCCGTGGGAGGCAACTTTAAATATATGATTAGAAAGAAAAAAAACGCCAACGTTTTGTTTGTACTACGTACGGGCAACTGTACAACGGTTAAGAATAAGTGCGGCATTGAATTAACTAAACGCGATTGACGGTGACTAATAACAGTAATTTTACGCGTGGGTGGGAAATGCAGTGTGCAGATGTCCTAAATTCTTGGCTAGATTGACACAGATTTAGCAGTGTATGGCTGAAGGATTGCGTTTCACGAAGTCACAGTTCAACGACATTTTAACATACCGTTGAAAATAATTAAAAATTCTAAGCTTTGAAAACATAAACTAAATATCAGAAACAAAGATTTAAGCAATATAGAACACTAGTGTTCCTTACTGCAGAGCCGATAGTAATAACTTATCTTAGATAGAACGCATTTAAGATAACTAAGATAATCTTTACTGATAAAATAACAAAAAGAAGCACTATAATGAAGTTTTTACTATTTTTATTCATCAAATAGGTAGATCAAACGAACTTACCGTATCAAAACATTTAAAGTAGGTAAAACGAATCCGACCTTAATTTTCAGTGAAAACAACATCAATGGCATTAAAACATTTAATGAATTCAACTAGCTCTAACATTCTTCGTGTCATGAAAGACCAAACTTCAAAGAGACCGACATTTTGACCTCTTTACTATTGTGATAAAGTTTATATTTGCGCGTCAATTTACTGTCGCGTGTAAACGTACAAAAACCAATGTGATGCGTATATCCTTACAATTTTGAGCTGATTACGTAAAGGCGACTAAAAGGCATGATTCGATTTAAGTTCTTGAACCATTTTGAACAATAACTATCAAATTATTTAAAAAAAAAAACATTGTTGGCTTTTGTTTGAAACCGATAAAAAAAAACTTATTTATATATTGTTGAAAGAAAACTATTTTTTTTTATTAATATTTCTATATACAGCGATATAGAGTAGAGATAGAGGAGATATTTTATGGATATTATTATTATAAACAAAATTACAATTGAGAATTTTATTACTGTTGTGTTTAGATAAAAAGTTATCCCTTATTAATGTACCACTGCTGGGATAGGGCCTCCTCTTATCCCGATACAAACATTCACTTGTAATTCATTTTTATAGATAAATATGAAGCCAAATTTATTACTTACATAAATTTGTAAACTGGGTAAGCTGAAATAGACGCTAATAGAATAATCATTTAAGGTGACATAGAAGGGGTTTCGATCAATTTCAAGAACCACTTACGATAATTGGATATTTCCCCACCGAAACGCAAACCGAACGCCAAATATTTGAAGAAGGCGACGATTCCGAACTTCGCATAACGAATATAGGTTATCAAGTTACGCTGATAAGAGTGTTTGCTGTGATAACAAGAAATGCGCACGAATTAAATAAATATATTATCTATATCAAAGGTGATATAAATCAACTTATGAAATACAATAGTTAAGTTCAATAACCTTTTAAAACTACCAACACAACCAAACTTTAGAAACACTTCTACAAGTACTTATTTTCAGCCCTTTTATATTCGTAAACGCTAAAACGTTCTAATTAAATTAATTACCGCATAAAGCAGCTTCATTTGCTGAAATACTCACTTTATAGGCTCAACGCTTATATACAGTCTTACCCGGCTACGAATTTTACATCATAATTACAACTTCATAAAGGGAACGCAAGGGAATTTCTCGATGAGTTAATTAATAGCTCCTGTGTACGACGTTGCTAGCTATCGAATATTCCACACAACTATGAGTACGTGGACAATAGACTTAATGATACGTACTTAGCTTTGAGCGGGCTCTTATGAGCTGTTAGACTCCTCAAACCTTGCAGATTATCCTGAATAAGAGACTCACTTACAGTGAAAAGGTTGAACTTTTCACCATACGTTCAAAATTACATTGTAAAGAATTCGCTAGTTACAAATTTTAACTAATGCAAAATTAGACAGATCTTATGTCTCACTGACATTATAAAAAGATAAGATAACAGTTTCTTGAACTATGTAAGATTGGAGAGAAAATAATGTTCTCTTTTATTCCGAATTGTTTATTGAATATGATTTTTAGACGATCCCGAATAGTAACAATTTATCTATGACCGCGCACTGAGGTTACCATTCTGCGTACCTGAGTTAAGTAGGTCATCGCCTGATGGGAGCGGGATCGATGAAACCACGCAATAAGATACCGTGAGGTTGTTGCACTACGCTGTTTGTTTTTAATTTACGATCATCAGAACGTTGGCTTTTTGTACGCCAGTCGAAATTTAAAAGCGTTCTGATGTGGCGCCAATGTGATTCAAATTAAAAATGATTGCCTACTATTGTCCGATTGTAGGACAAAGACGTTTAGTGAATTTTAAGAATAACTATCACGTTCGTCAATGCGTCACGCGGGCAATGTAATCGTTGGCCGAGAACTTCTGTCTTGACATTAAAAAAAGTCGAAGGCAAAGACCTTCAAGGCAAGCTGAGTACGATTGTTCGGTACTTCAAACAATACATTATCATTGTATTCGTAAAAATTCCACGTTCCATTAGAATTGTTGCCATTTCCGGATTTGTAATGATTTCTATCAACAAAACATCTTCTCTTTCAAGCATATTATTGCCATCGAATACTTTATGAGTTAAAATGTTTACTAATCATGCATTAAAATAAACTTCTTAATAATTTAAATCATAATTCCGATATCTCACGAATTCACTATCACTAATTGATAAAGATAATTATGCCAAAGATTTTAAATGTGCCTAGCAACAAAATCAATTTATCCAATCATTATCCTATCAGTAATATTATGAAAATCTATTAAGCAACTAACGTATTTACATTAAATTATACATTTTCATTAACTATGTGTGCTGTTTATATCAATAAAATGAGCTAATATAATGAATAGTGAACAGCAAACAAGGCTGTCAGAGAATGGAAGATATTATTGACATAGTAAAATTGCGTACCAATTGTAATCAAGGTTGCTTCAACAATCATAAATTGAAATTAAAAACATCCTTGGTTTATGAGCTGAAAGATAATTGCTCATTTAATGAACGAAATAAAATGAAAAAAAAAACTAAAGCAATAGCCAAATAAGCCGATGATTTTGAGCAACAAATTTAAAAAATTTAACTCGCTGACTCAGAAAGTTTCAAAATAGAAAAGTGATTGAGATTTCAAAGCGTTAAAGCATAGGACTAAAACTAGTAAGCCCCAAGGCGACTTCAGTGAAGTCCACTTTAAAAGTCCCCCAACTAGATGGAGCTAGTTGCGACTTCTTTAACCTAAACTCTTCGTTGCATTTGAGAGCGCATAGCAACAAAGCCTTCGGGTCTTCTGTATAAAAATATCTTGAGAGAATAACCCTTTAGATATTTTTAGATTCCAGCACTTGCTTTTAATATTCTTGACATATAACTTTTGGGAATAGCTGGGTTGATAAATAAATAACGTGAACTTGAATGAAAAAATGCCTCACGTATATTATAGAAAAACTTTACAAACAAGAACAAAAGAAGTGACAAAAAACAAAAAAGGGTATAGCCAATATAGTTGGTACAAAATCAGTACTGGCAACATAATAAATATGGGTGCGTTCTCATATTCCAACACTCCCTCCTGAACGCAAACCCATTTTACTTATACAATACAAATGTTTTTCTAGCGTTACACCCTTTGTTAAATTATCAGCTATCATATTACAACCGTTAATAAATAGAAATTTAACTTTACCCTTTAATATGTTTTCTCTAAGAAAGTGTAATCTAATATCTATGTGCTTAGTCTTAGGTTTATAACAATCTGTTGACGCTAGTCTTATTGCACTTTGATTATCACTATAAATAACTAATGCACTGTCCAGGCCTTGGCCCAGTTCTTCTTGTAGTTGACGAAGCCACAAGGCCTCCTGGGTCGCCGACGCCATCGCCATATACTCGGCCTCTGCTGTAGATAGGGCTACAGTCTGTTGCTTACAAGAACTCCAGGATATGCATGCATTTTGATAGATAAAACTGTAACCTGTGCATGATCTCCTGTCTAATGGGTCACTTGCCCAATCTGCATCGCAATACCCAGTTATTGCTTTAGAGTCTTCTTTGACATAACATAACTTGAGATCCTTGGTGCCCTGAAGGTATCTTATGATCCTTTTAATTCCAAGCCAGTGTTGAACCCCTGGATTATTACAGAACTGACTCAATTTATTCACTGCAAATGTGATGTCAGGTCGTGTTACCTGTGCCAGATATATAAGACAACCAACTGCTTGCCTGTATGGGAAATTGCTGTTTTCATTTTCAGGTTTCTTATCAAATTTTATATTTACCTCTATGGGAGTACGCACTGGTTTGCACTCAGACATGCCAAAGCGTTCTAAAATTAAATTAATATATTTCTCCTGGTCAATCATAATCACACCTGAATCGCGGTTTCTTTTAACGTTTATACCAATACATTGCTGAATCTCACCTAGGTCTTTCATACAGAACTCTAACATTAATTTTTCTTTTATTTCTATAACTGTATCTTTATCATTTGTAAAAATAAGAAAATCATCGACCCATACTGCAATATATATCTTTTTAAACTTACTTACTAAATAATAAATACATGGGTCAATCTTAGACCTTTCTAATCCTATTTTAATTAAAGTATTGTTCAATTTTAGGTTCCATTGCCGGCTAGCTTGCTTAAGTCCATAGATTGATTTATGGAGGTGACATACCTGGGCATTTTCTTTGTAACATTCTGGCTGTAACATGTAAATATCTGTGTCAATGTCACCCTGAAGAAATGCACTTATTGCATCCATCTGAATCATTTCCAGGTCATACTTAGCAGCTAGAGCAAGCAAGAATCGAACTGAGGAATATCTGACCACGGGAGCATATACCTCATCATAGTCATTTCCTTTTCTTTGAGCACATCCTTTGATTACTAATCTTGCTTTAAATCGAACAATATCTCCTTTCTCATTTGTTTTACTTTTAAATACCCATTTACATGGTAAAGCTCTTTTATCTGTTGGTAAATCTACTAGTGACCAAGTTTTATTCTTTATCAAAGAGTCATACTCCTCCTGCATGGCCTTCTTCCATTGCTCAGCATGTGGAGATGAAAGAGCTTCATCAAGAGTCTGAGGGTCATTTAAGTCAAATATAGGACAAAAATAACTCACATCCGGGTCATCCTCCTTTACATACCGTGCTGCTCTGCGTGGACGTAAATTTATATTACGTGCTGGAGTCGGAATTTCCACTGATCTCTCTGGTATATAGGATGGATCATCATCATCTCCGGACTGATAGTCATCACTGGAACTCTGGTCCAAGTTGTGTTGAGTTTCTTCCTTACAGGGTTCTTCAGGTGACTGCATTCCAGGACTGTATTCCATACTGCTGTCAGGTAAACAAGGTAAGTACACAGAATTATCAAATTTTTGTACACTTTCTAAAAATACAACATCTCTACTCTTGATGATTTTATTAGTGCCTGGATCTAGCAATCTGTATCCTTTGGTAGACTCACAATAACCAACAAAGATATATTTTCTAGATTTAGCATCCCATTTTTGGCGTTTTTCTTTAGGTATTTGAGCCATAACTTCAGATCCAAAAATCTTTATATTAGATAAATCAGGTTTCTTACCGGACCACATTTCTATAGGTGTTTTACCATCAATTGACTTTGTAGGTGATCTATTTATTATGTAAGCCGCTGTTGCTAGGGCCTCTCCCCAATATAATTTTGACAAATGAGCATCAAGTAACATACATTTGGCCCTTTCTACCAATGTTCTGTTCATCCTCTCTGCAAGGCCATTCTGTTGGGGTGAGTATGGGGTACTAGTTTGGTGTTCAATCCCATGCCTACTTAAAAAACCATCAAATTCCTTGTTACAGTACTCTCTTCCATTGTCTGACCGAACAATTTTTATCTTAGTACCAAGTTCATTCTCTACTCTAGTTTTAAAAACTTTAAATACTTCCAGAATGCTCAATTTATCTTTCAAAAAATAAACATATACTTTTCTAGTGAAGTCATCAATAAAGGTAATAAAATACTTCATACCTCCCAGAGATGTTTGCTCCATCGGTCCACATAAATCAGTGTGGATGAGCTGCAGTGGTTGTGATGCTCTCGAACCAATATTATTGAATGGCAGTCTGCTTTGTTTACCTTGGAGGCAGGTAGTACATCTGATTATACCTTTATTTTGTTCTTGAAATGGGCTGACTCCCTCTACACACTCTGGTAACTTGTTTACATCTGTGAAGTTCAGGTGTCCCATGCGCCTATGCCATAAGACAACATCATAAAAGTTATTTGAACATGTTAAGTTTGAAAAAACTTCTCTGTGAGTATTTAATTGGTACAAATTGTTGATTAGAATAGCTGAACACAGGAATTTATTGTTTTTATCATAAATATCACATGATTTATCTCTAAAATTTACTTTACAGCCATTTTTCACCATTGCACTTACTGATAGGAGATTGGCAGCAAATTTTGGAATGTATAAAACATCTTTTACCTGAATTTTAATTTGATCCTTATTATTTATATACAAATTAACCTTTCCTATACTCTCCACAGGTAGCGGTGTCTTACTGGCAACTGTTATGGTGGGTATCGGTGGACTTGCCATATCATACATCCAGTCACATCTGTTAGTCATGTGCATGGAGGCACCGGAGTCCACATACCATTGATCCGTATTCATAGTCATTGGTGAAGCTGAAAATGCTGCAACAAAACTTTTACTGGTGTCTGCTTTCTCTTCATTTTTCTTCTTTGTGACACGACAATTCTTTGCAAAATGTCCGTGTTTATTGCAATTATAACATCGGGGCCCTCTATTGTTTTGGACCTTAGCAGTATTCCTTTGACTGGCTACTTTCCTAGTGAAGAACGCTGTGCTATCTGAGCATTGAACTTCCTGCAGGAGCTTCGTTTTGATGGAATCTGCGCTAATCTTTATCCCTGAACTCTCCAGACCCATTATCATTGGCTTATATGTTTCAGGTAAGCCAGCTAACATGAGTGTACCGAGCCACTCATCATCCATCTCAAACTTTATATTCCTGAGTTTGTGAGCAGTTGACATGATCTTGTTCACATAGTCGTCTACGGTTCGTGAGCTGTCCAATGTAGTTGTGATGAGATCTCTTAACAAGGCTACTCTTCTGTACAACCCGCTGTCATCAAAAGCTTGTTGTAAACTGTCCCAGACTTCTTTACATGTATTTGCACTCTGTACATGTACGTAGTTGACAGGATCTAGTAGGAGTATAAGCTTAGACTTTGCCTTTACTTCTTTCTTTTCATCCTTGTTGGTTCCAACGACACAGTCCCATAGATCTTCTAGTTTAAAATAAGCCTCCACGGCGAATTTCCAACTCGCATAATTGTCTCGTCCTACGAGCCTGTCTATGTGAAAAGGATTGTGGCTAGTATTGGACATCTTTTTCATGTATTAACAGAGTTTTTCAATAATGACGCTAACTTCGGGGTTAGAGCGGTACCTAACCTCTTAGAACACGCCGGCCGGTTTTTCTTTTTATAAGTTCACGGAGTTTTTCGACTGTCAATTATTAATTTCAACCATTACAACCACCAACCACGCTCTGCTACCATTTTGGGAATAGCTGGGTTGATAAATAAATAACGTGAACTTGAATGAAAAAATGCCTCACGTATATTATAGAAAAACTTTACAAACAAGAACAAAAGAAGTGACAAAAAACAAAAAAGGGTATAGCCAATATAGTTGGTACAAAATCAGTACTGGCAACATAATAAATATGGGTGCGTTCTCATATTCCAACAATAACATTAAATTGGAATAAAAGGTAAATGAAAATGCATGTAATTTAAAAAGTACTCGTTTTCTTTTGTGCGTCTTCAGCGAACCTATCTTGGAACAGTATACGCATTATCTAATCCATCATTATGTTATCTTTTAGCAAGTCTATTTTCAAAGCTCGTTAGTATAATTAGGTGGCCTGTAAGACATTGTTGCGACTCGATAGCAGCTTACACTTTGACCTTATTACCGGTAAAACGTCCACGTGTCGCAGTGAGCCGTTCCGATTTGAGATCAGCACCCTTTACTTATACCTACACTTTCTATGTGTATATATAAGCTTGACTAACTTGTATATTATATAATGTTTATTTAAAATCTTATATTTAAGTTAACTTCACCCAAAACGAGTTTTGTTTTAACTGAATAAAGTTTTCATTAATAAATGACAATAATAGTTAATTAATATAATTTGAACATTTCATCAAAAGGAAGTCATAATTTTAATAGACATATATATATTTGTCTCAAAACTGAAATATTTTCATTATGACAATTGATCAATATTTGCTTCCAATTATATTTCCAAACTAGCTTCAGTTCGAAGTCCATTATCTAGATATGGTTTTTTTACCAAGAAAATACTAAAGTAATACAGAGAAGATGCTTGCAATTTAAAAAAAAACTGTAATTTTTATAACTTTTCGTAACAATCGATATTATTATAATATTAAGTTTCTGTCTCTCGATATAATTGGCAAAGCGGTTGTTACAAATAGTGCACGTGCCAATCGTCATGTCTTGAAAGCAGTCTAAGTTTCCACAAAGCATGTCTCACGCCGATTGTTTGTGTAAGACGGCTTAATTAATAAGCGACCGGCTCCACCACAACCTTCCACCGTTCTTAGAGACTAAAATCAATTTCAGAAGCACAGGCACCCATCCATCAGTTTATCCCAAGTTATCCCTTAGATAGCTTCCATCTATCAAATTACATAAATCAAATTTAATACAATATTTACAATTACATTAATGATATTAGTGAAACCCTAAATATATATAATGAAAATTTCTAATATTTATTTTCCAACCAATTATTATTTACCTACACAAAATTTTCGCATTTCGCTAAATAATATAGAAATCGCTTCACGCCAGTCACTTGGCGTTTCAGTCACGATTTGCGTAAGATGGTAAAATCGATAGAAGCCGTCGCGACCGTATGACCCAATTTATCTCACAAGGACTGCGAATGTCATCCTATCTCGAAAGCGGATTTCGGCAACGGGTCATTAGATCAAATACGATACGCGTCTTGTATTGTTGTCAGTTTTTTATATTAGTATATATCAATCTGTCACGTCACGTCTTATAAATTAAGTATTATATACCCTAATATTATAAATGCGAATGTGAGTTTGTTTGTTACGCTTTCGCGCCTAAACCACTAAACCGATTTTCAAAATCCTTTCACCAATGGAAATCTGAAAACGTTATCAGCGAGAAACATAGGCTAAATTTTGTCCCCGTATCTCCACGGGAAAGAGGTGAATTCGCAGGCAAAAAGCTAGTATAATAAGATAAATTTTATTACCAACTTAACATATTAATTCCAGGCTGTCGTCTTTGACTAATATATCGTACAAATTTAATTTCAAGTGTCATACTACTTCAATTTATCAAGGTATTGTTCATCCCGGAAGTTAGCTGTTTTACGCTCCCGTGCAAGTAAAACCATTGGTCTTGCATATGATTTCTCTCCGGTTGAGTGTGATTGCTGTACCATCGGACTATGAGAATAAGGTTATATGGAATACACCTGTGTTTCATCAATTTTGTGTTATATTATCTCCTGCACAGATAACTAGTCTTTTGGATGTCCATCGTGCATGAAACTCGTCGAGAACACTGTATTGATTATTATCTAATAAGTATGTGGTATACTTTTCACAGTACCGTAGGTATGAGTAGTATGGGCATTGGGCGCGTTAAAAACACATTTAGGTACGAACGAAAATGCGTAATTATAAATAGAAAAATAAAGACTATTTACAATATACTATTTGCGTATTAAAAGTTTACTTAAAATATTCTAGTATTTTATATGTAACCGGCACGAATTACGTTAACAAGATAAAACGTTATAACACAGGTAACATCGGAGTGTTAACCGCATTCAACTAAACTACCTACTACTAGTGTTTAAATATTTTTTGGACCACATGCATTGCATAAAATCTTTTTTATTTCATTAATAAATTGAAAATATTTTCTTTAATCAAAAATCGCGTGTTCCTAATCAAATTCGATAATTAATCTTAATATATATTTTATGAGTTCATTGCGTTTATTAGTATAGGGGTCAGTAACCTTGATATTTTTCCTACATCGGCATTATGAAGGGCGGTCAGAAATAGAATTTACCGAGCCTCCTTTATTGTTGTACTGATTTATTTTGACTATAGAAATGCAAGCGATTTTAATTATTTTTAGTTCCGTATTACGGTACGGTAAGGTCTATTTCGCACACCCCATCCCGGCCCCGTGCGTTTGCTTTGTGGGACAAACCTGTTTCAGGTTAGATATGTAAAGCTACCTGGCTTTATACAAGTGTATAAAGTATTGTCATATACAATCCAGTCATCTCATGCGTTTTTTGTTAGCAGGTCCATTTTTAGGGTTCCACTTTCGGAAAGTATTTTCAATTTTTTTAAAAGTTAACATTAAAATTTGTTCGAAACAGGAGTTCCGTTATTGACACAATAATTTGTTCCCGGCAGTTTAATTTCATTGCGGGCAATGCGGGAGAGCACACTCAAACGGTAAATATTTGACTGCAAGCGTAAATATCCTCGAGCATTCTTCAATTACATTCGAATGCATTACATTATTATATTTCATCCAAAAAAAATCAACCACTCATTTGAAATTAGAATATTTTTTTCAGTAATAAAAATCACGAAGTACTCTGCTAGATGTTTAAACATTATCGTTATATAAATTATATTCTCTCTAACTCGGCGAAAGTTTTTCAATTGACAAACTTGACATAAAGAAAGTCGGAGACAGACACGCTCGCTAGCTTGTCATTTAGTGGTCGAATGGGATGATTGGTTCCGTTTTAAATTGCTGCGTGACTAACTGATGTAGCTGCAGCGGTAGACGTTAACGAAAAAGCTTCGAATAGTTTTCGGTTAGGATAAAGCGGACCGACATCGACATTGGCCGACGAATTCGCAACATGCTGTATGAAAAAATAATAAACGTGCGTTTTAAAATTTTCACAAACGTTTCGCGGAAAAGTTGAAAAATCTGCGGTACGTCGAACTCGAGATCAACTCCCGCGACGGATAACATCGACAATAAAACTTTAACATATACATTTAAAGAAAAGTTATTCGTATACTATATACATTATACATAGGTAGGTTTACTAACAAACCCTCAAAATTGAGGGTTAAACATAAATTAAAAATTGAAAAAATAATGCTAGTTAGTTGACATTTTGCTCCATCTGTAATGAAGTGAAGTGGTAACAAAAACTCTCTTTGCATAATATAAACATTAAATAATAAAATAAGATAATGAGTTAAACCTTTAAAAATCAATCTTTGAAATGAGTGACTTCGAACCGGTTCGTAAAAGAAACTACCGCTAGGTGCCGTCCGTCGTCACGAGAGAGGCTACAAACATTATAAACTAACAGCTTTACTTATAAACGTTGCTTTTAGTTAATCAATGATTTATCTCCCTCTCTCATTATTGATTTCACATTAAAAAAAAAGACAAATAGTTGTTAAACTAGTCACTCGCTAAAAAGCGTTTTTAAGTAAGACCGTCGTTTGAAAATTGAATTTAAAAAATGCAAAATAAGTTTATAATAGGTAAGTACGTAATTTTTCAGCTCTTTTATCGATTCGACGATTCTCTTTCTTCAAACGAATCTTTGTGTTCGACAATTATTTATTAGGAACAGTAGCTGATATAAAAAAATAAGTATTCATTATTGTGCTGTATACAATGTGTAATTTAATTGATACAAAAGACAATTTTGCCGGTTTTTCTCGATTCATACATCGCGAAACAGTAAATAACCTCTTCCATTAAATTGACATTTCTATATAATCTGTAAAGCCGGAATAAAGTTCATTTGAAAAACATTATATACACTCTGATAGATAAACTGTTGAAATAAGACAATCTGACCCAATATAATAGATAAAAAAAATTAGTACGGTGAACATGAAGTCAAGTCGTCAAGAAATTTGGCAGCAATTTTTGGTAACCGTATTCTTATGATAACGTAATCAAGAAAAAATAAAAAGATACAATCGGGTTATAAACAATCATTTACCAATGATACATTTATATTATTATCTTATCGTAGACGTAATCTGGCGCCTAACATCTATGTAGGACTCACTTGAACAAACAAAACGTACTGCACTTTTACAAATTCCTACTGTCCCTGTTCGAATTGTTTTATGTAATTTGTGGAAAAGTGTTACGTTGACTAATTAAGTTACACATCTGTTTAAATATAAATAACAAATTATTTAACATGTCCTTAATATATTATGAATAATAATCTAACAACGTAGATGATTTAAAATTGGATTTAGTCAGCGAATACATTCAGCCATCACCAAATCATCAACTTGTAGGTCAAACTTCGTTCACAGACGAGTGAATGGTTGAAGGTTTATCAACCGCTCATAATATAATATGTATAATCTTTTTTGTTTGCAACGAATGACATTGACTTGAATAGTTTTAATTGCGAATCTTGAGTCTTGTTTTGAAATCGTACGGATGCGTTCTGACGTAAATAACCGTCTAAATCACGAAGAGAGCACGGCGTGTTACTAAATGTATCGGGAAGCTTTAAAATAGAACTGGATGCGTGGCCGGTTCTCGACTTTGTAACTCGTTACGATAACGTTTATCACACCATCCATGCAATAAGAAACGTAATAAAATATCGCGTATCACAATACGCTGCCATAGTTGTGTCGAAGATTCTATTTGATAAATGTTTATTTTTCATCAGGTCAGTTCAGAAGATGTGAGGCGGGTGTGGCCAGCTGATTGTAACGCACGCACCGGGGCAGCTGTTCACAACAACTGTTATCGATTTTACCCGCCCGCGGCCCATCTCATACGTGAACAGGTGTTTAGAAATTCGGTAACCTAATAACTATGTGTACAAACTATAGCTGGTCTGTTTCGTATTTATAATTTTAGATTATGGTTTCGTTTAGAATGTGAATAATTTACGTACCTTGATACCGGAGCGTCCTTGTTGCTTCAGGAGAACGTTTTCAGGTTTCATGTCGCAGTGAATGATCCGGTTCTTGTTGAGTGCGTGTAGACACTGGAGCAGACTATGCGAGAACTTGCGCACCAGCTGCAAGGAGAACCCGTGGAACTTGTTCTTTTTGATCAGCTCGTACAGGTTGATCGAGAGTAGCTCGAAGGTGATGCATGTGTGATTCCTAAACGTGAAGGAATCGAACATGTGGATCACGTTCATCGTGTTGTCCTGGTCTTGTTCGCGGAGGTGTTCTAGGATACGAATCTCCTCTTGCGCCTGACGATGGAACCGCTTTTCGTTCCGTACCATCTTCAGAGCGACATTCTCGCGCTTTTTATGATCGTAGGCTTTCACCACTTGGCCAAAACTGCCCTTTCCTATAACCTTGAGTACCTCGTATCGGTACGCTATGTGGTCGTGTGGTATGTGAATGTAGGAACCCTGCTCGTTGTCATACTCGCAATTGTTCGGAAAACCGACGAGACCGGGACGTTTCTTAGCATTCGCGCCTATGAAGTACACTTGGGGGTAGTTTAATATCTCACGGTGTTCATACGGGGTGAGTTTGTTCATATAGAGCTTCATGACTTGCTCAGGGCTAGCGGCAGCAGCCGGTGGGCGCTTGTCAGGCGGCTGCGCGTTGGCCGCCGGTGGAGCGGGTGGACCGGGCTCCAGCGGCGGCAGCGCCCCGTCCCGGAGCAACGCGCGCCCGAACGCGTGCGCGCTCCCTAGAGGCATGTCGCCGGTCATGGCCGAACGGCCGCCGCCACCTCCGCGCACCTCGCTCGCCGTGGCCGAACCGACCCACGCTCGCTCGTACACACCACTGCACCTCACTGCACTTGCACTGTTAGACGGAGCCACCCTGGGGCACTGCACGACATTTCACATAGACCGCGACGAGTGAAAACCACGCTTCCACTTATGCGGACACATTCCGTCTCGGACACGATGTGATAGGACCGTCACAGATGATACCGTGCGACGCGAACGTGAAACGCAAACAAAGACCCCCTTCCTTGCGGGTCGACCCGACGACAGAACCAGAGAGAAAATAGAAACTGGTCGCCAAAGTCATTGAACCGTTCGACTGCGAAGAACACACGAGTGCGAGTGAGATGGGATACGTTTCTCTGATTTTAATGTCTATTCCTAGAGGGCGCTGTAAGTCTTTCCATTTGAAATATGGATCATTGTGAAAGACCTAATAAATTTTAAAAATAATTTGGTGTTGCTATCAGTTCCTTAAATAAAATGGATTACTTTTGATTTCTAATTAAAACCTTTGTATTTTTAAATGATGATAATTAACAAATAACTGAGTAAGAAAAAATTAAAAATTTGTTGTTTTATTTTTATCTTTGATAAGATTTAGAATACGTAAATATACCGTTTAAAAAGAAAAACATTTTAATAGTTAACCCTTTTTTAATAATGAATAAAACATTTCTTGAAGAAAAAACAACAAAATAGATTGGGTCATGCAATTAACATTTTTAGTAAACAGAATAAAAATTAAGTTACTTATTAATAAAATGCAATGAAGTTGATAGTGTAAAATGTATAGAATTGAATTTCTTGAAAAAATATATTTTCCGGACGCATTTTTTTGTAATGGTATTATTTGTAAGAAGAGTTTTATTCTTAACAATAAACGCCAAGAAAAAGCTGATTTTATTTTTGGAATGTTTTTGTACTATATATTGATCCATGATTAAATTTATCGTATTAATTAGTTATTACCAATTTAAATTGACTAAAGTTTTTTTGTTAAAAACAAAATTAGTCTGACATTTCTTTTTTAAAGTTAATTTGAAATTGGGTCTTACTGCATGACCTTTATTGTCTATGACATAAGCTAAAGTGTCGCCATCTGTTGAAATCTACTAAACCGAAGAATAGTGCACCTTCCATCCAATCTAGACGTCTTTTTGCACTCCGTTGTTTTCTGTCATTTATACAATCGTAACTATGTGGTAATTTTATTTTTATTGTATAGAAAAAATATGTACAGAGACTATTGTGTAACGAATCAGTGTTAGAAAACAGAAGACGGTTAAGTTGTGTTGTTTAATATATGTAAGTGTACCTCATACTATTAATGATTAATCTTTGACTGATTTCTTTTTTGTCGTATTCTAACTGCTTATGTTCGTCTGCTAAATTTAATCTCGATATTTCGAAGAAGTCACAATAAAATTCACATTATGGATTCAACGATAAGATTCGCTGTATTAAAGATATGGCGATAATAAAAATTAAGTATTGTGACCACAGTTAGCGATAATATAACAATTTATTTCGATTCAACTTAAATTATATTGATTAGTACTTGGAACGATATAGCCCAGGATGCAAGAACGTGAACTGTTCAAGGTAATTATAGGCACTGATATGGTATGCAGTGCTGTTATAAATTCTCGTCATCATAAGACTGAAAGGCGCATTTATATATATTATTCCAATGTTTTGGACGTAAGCCAGTGCACCAATACATATCAACACGGCATTTAGTTGTGATTACATTTTAAATTAAACAAAAAAACTTTCTTTTGTTTACCATACAACACTGACTCATTCAGTAGTAAGGGCTATAAAGTTAAAATGGTTCATATTAGTCATCATGAGAGTAACTTAAGGTTATATAAGCAAACAAGTTTTATGAGCAGTATATAAACTATTATGGAGTGATCATAAACATCCTTTTTCTATTCTTAGGCCATGTTTGTGTTGTGCAGTTAGTTAATCTTGATATACTATCTAAAAATATTTTAGAACCAGTTATAACCATCAATAGTGTTTGATTAAACTACATTATATTTAATTTAAATATAAAATCTTGATTATCAACTAAAGATTATTTATCGAAGAGTGGTCAATAAAATGACTTCACTAATTCTGGGAAATTCAAATAAAATATTTCAAATATTTAATAATGCTTTCTATTGGAATTCTTTCACTATACACAATTAATAGAATAGAAGAGACCAGATTTATAAATAAATGTTTCTAAATATAACATAATAGACTTGAATTACTGATAATGTTATAACATATATTTAAATGTTCAATTATGTTTAGGCTTCTATGTGCTAATTATCTGACTTTATTTCACTATTTTATTAATAATTTAAAAGTACTGTTTTAGAAAAACAAATGTACTATGCTTTCAAATTTAAACTAAGCCTATAAAGAATAAAGGCATATATTGTTATTATTTATAAATAATAGTTGCTTTAGAATTATCCCAATAAGATTTAAGGTTAATTTAAAGCATTTTTTGTTATTTTTGTTTATGTTTTTTATAGCTTTGTTCTTTTGTAATTCCTATAAATACTTTCATTAGTAACCGATGCAATAAAAACATTATTAAATACAATTTGTGCTAGGCATTGTTTTTTTATATAACAATTGACTTTTTAATATCTAAATTACACATTAAACAAGCATAAATTAATTTTATTATAACATCAATGACACTTATTACACTGAATGTAACTGAATACAATATAACAGCCATGTTTGTTTTATAATTCTTGTTTACTACATATTTAATTTCACACTAAAATAATGTTGTTAAAAAGTTAAAGTTTCTCTTTGCAAACTAATAATGTTGTATTTATCCATTCTTTATTATGGCTTTATATTTTTACATAATAACAGTAAATTTTGCAAAATTCATGTTGATATTTTTAGAATCAACTGGGGCCGTCTTCTTTAAAGAAGTTACCAAGTTGTAACTGATTTTGCTTAATTGTGCTATTGTATTTCTTAAGTTTCCATTTTGTACATGTTTTTAATTTGATCCTTCTGTTATTGATAAGAGATATATGACATATAACGAGATCGCTTAACTATCTTTTATAAAATTAATGTATAATAATTATTAACATAAATGTATTCACATTTATTAGTTTTTGTTAGTAGAATTGTTGTTTCTTTTTTTCATAAAAAATTAAATAACTATAAAGAAAGTATCATTTTTAACACTTGTTACTCATTCCGAAATATTTGTAGAGATTATGATTTAAAAATCATTGAAAAAACTTTAGTATATAGTACAATTGTATATACATTTGATATTTATTTTAAGTATTATATAATACAATTTTAAATATTTAATAAGGGGACTGACACTGTAGGATAGTTACATATTAATGAAATGCTTAAAGCAATTTATCGTTTGTTATATTTATTTGTAGGTTAATAATGAAAACCAATTCACTATAGGTGTTTATATATCTGTATAAGCTAAGTAGGTTACTGTAACAAGAAATCAAACATAACAAATGAAAAAACCATAAGGTCCATCCAGTCAGTGCTGTCAATTGATATTAATTAATTGTTCTTATTAATGGATGGTTTTATGACGCGGTAATTAATTCATGACAGGGTTGCCGCCTTTTAAAAATTCTTTGAATAGCATTCGTATTGTTATTGTTAGATAAGATAATATATGATTATTTCTTTATCAGTTTTTGGAATAGTATTACTGATACAATTGTTAAATTAAACAGTGAAATCTAAGATTAGTTTCATTCTATATAATCTTTGGAATTTTGTTGGTTAAGAAAAAAAAACAATTGAAATATTTTATATGCTTGCAATTGAGTAATTTTTTCCCACGTCATTTGAGCGATTATATCTCGATCTGACGTTATCATAAATTAAAAAACTGTGATTAATTTAAATATTTTGTATTTTTGAAGGAAGCAATTCAAGAGATTAATATGTATTAGATTTTTAATAGACGATTATTTTTATAAAGAATTTAATGACATTGGAAGCCATAGAGAAGACTTCTTAATTAAATTTCGTTATTTAAGTAGCTAGTTACTAAAAACCGTTTGCGATGTCAGCTATTTTCGGCTTTCTTTGTTCTTTATTAAAATAAAAAAAAGTTTTGTATAGAATATTTTATACCCGAAATGTTCGTAGATTAATTTAAGTATGTAATTAAATCTTAGATCTTACACTTATGTGTTAAATGATATAAGTGGTTCAAATTCTCATTTTAATTCAAAACGAAAGCATCACTTAGTCAAATTTCTGAACGTAAAACACAAATCCGAATGGCGTAGACTGGGATTATACCTAGATCGTTCAACGTAACAGGAAATGAGACCTTCGCCCTGAATTGAAACGCTTACGCGCTGTTACAGATACGGAGGGTTCAATAAATTCAACCTTTAATCAGATCAGTTCATGGACGGCTCAGGTCCCATGGCAGGTAGATATCTAATATCCTTGACTCGAATGACGACATCGAAGTAGACTTATATTTATTAAATTCTCATATAATATAATTGTAAAAGTTTGAATAGGTATTTGTTACTCAATCACGAAAAAACGGCTTTTTGATTTATATGAAATTTAAAATATGTATAGATAGCCGATGAGCCGAGATGGCCCAGTGGTAAGAACGCGTGAATCTTAACCGATGATCGTGGGTTCAAACCCGGGCAAGCACCGTTGAATTTCATGTACTTAATTTGTGATTATAATTCATCTCGTGCTTTACGGTGAAGGAAAACATCGTGAGGAAACCTGCATGTGTCAAATTTCATTGAAATTCTGTCACATGTGTATTCCACCAACCCGCATTGGAGCAGCGTGGTGGAATAAGCTCCAAAACCTTCTCCTCATAAAGAGGAGAAGAGGCCTTAGCCCAGCAGTGGGACATTCACCGGCTGTTACTTTACTTTTATAGATAGCCGATACTCTGACTTAATATACAGTTTAAGCTTACATAGCACAAATTTTCAGGACCAACTTTCACCTATAGGAGGCCCTGGGCACATAAGGATCCCTGGGCTCCTGTGTAGACAAGAATTGATAGTATTTTTGTCTCAAAATCAGTGTTTTTTTTTCTTCGAAACTAGAGGGTACAAATCGTACTGCAAATTAATTATTATTTTACAATCGGACACTTATAATGCGTAAGCCATTCGGGGCCCCTTCGAACGTGGGGCCCTGGGCATTTGCCCAGAGTGTCCATACGAAAAGACGGCCCTGCAAATTTTTATATAACGTTTATGATCGCCAAAATAAATATTGATGAAAAAGTCCAATGTTGCTGCGATTCTGAATAAGTGAACATGGATGAAGTCGCGGACGGAAGCTAGTATGTATAATACATTTTATACAAGCACGTCTGGGTAGGTACCACGCACTCGGGTTTTGTTATACTGGCAAACAGCAATACTCCGTCCTTTAATTACTTTGATTTGGTTTGTGCTTTGATTCTGTCTGATGTAAGACGACATCTTTGATCCCATAGCGCATTGATACTATTGATAGTGTCAATAATAGTATATTTTTTACACTATAAATTTCGGGCGGAGGTCATCTTATCCCGAGCCATCCATTCCATTTTACGAAAAATGCTATTTGGATTATTTAACATATTATTTATTACGTATTTATTCATTTAATACGTATTTAATAAAACTAAGCTCACTTCGAGTTTTATCCATTTACATCGAAGTATAATCCGATATTATTTATACATCGTATAAATAACGTTTGCTCTGCTAAAACCATTATACCTGATGCACGTTTTGAGTTCTATAAATAAACAATGTCTATGAATTATAAAACGGCTGGCTGCTAATAGAACGAAATGTTTTATTTTTGGAACATTTTTTTATCTATACTAATATATAAAACTGAAGAGTTCGTTTATTTGATCCGGCTAATCTCAGGAGCTACTGGTTCAAATTTAATTTTTTTTTGTGTTGTATAGTCCTTTTATCGAGGAAGGCTCTAGGCTGATTTTTATTTATATTTGATTCATATTTTTAACCGACTTGAAAAAAGGAGGAGGTTATCAATTCGTCTGTATGTTTTTTCATTAATTATTTGCGGGTGAAACCGCAGGGCACAGCTAGTTTACTATATATACGCACTTCACGTTAATTATTTCATTCATGAATGGATATGATGTACTTTTAACTGATTTTCGTGACGTCACTCATTCTTATTAGCAGGAATTTTTCAAGAGAGAAACTTAATATTCTTTTTATCTACCTGACCCGGCTTTTGTACCCAGGATTAAATAATTTACCCTTTTCTACGTATCCAATCAAAATATACTTTTAACATGTAGACTGTGTACATGTTAGAACACGTACTTTTGGTTCTTTATTTACAGGTCAGACTTATGTATGATTAGAAAAAGTATAGAAAAGCAAGTCGGGTTCTTTTCTACAAATAAGAGCACGTGTATAATTTATTTATGTTCTATCACTTAGGCATGAAAATCGATTAAAAATAAGTTCACCGTTCTGTCTGTCTCTCTTTTACTGTTCACTAGAACACTGAACCTATTTTGATGTAATTTGATATTAAGCAAGCTCGACCCCAATAAATGACAAGCTACTTTTTTACCTAATACCTGCCCTTCCCTCCACGCGTGGGCGAAGGCGTGTTATCTTTATAATCGTGTATACAATAAAATATGCCTTATCAATTTATGATTGATTTTGATGACTCAAGTTTCTAACGATTCTTTAAAGGAATTCATTTCTTACTATAACTACATCGATTTTGATGACTCAAGAATCTAACGATTCTTTAAAGGAATTCATTTCTTACTATAACTACATCGATTTCTTACTTTCATATTTAAAAAAAAAAGGAAAAACCTCGCTTTTCTGGTTATTGATTAAAAAAAAATGTATTAGGTACTGGCTTCTGAGCGCGGCTCTTCTACATACGGGGGTCTTTGGGGGGGAGGCACTCTATGTCCTTTCTGTACCTCTGATAATGTGTATGCAATTTTATGATGATAGGTTCAGTAGTTGAGACATCAAAGCCTAACAAACAAACTTACTTTCGCATTTAAAATATACATACGTATATGAAATTTATAACGCTCACGCTAAAGACCAATTTCTTCATCGTTTTCGAATAATTTAGAGAGGATTTCCTATATCGGGTAAGTCAATGTATACAACTAACTGCCATTTTTAGCATTCAGAGACAAGTTGAACGATTTTGTGCAAAATATTTTTTAACGTAATCGTAAATTATTCTTAAATACCCAATAAACTCCTCGACATCTTTCGTTTTTTGTCTCGATTTTACCTGTCGGTATCATCGTATCTATATACCTAATAGTAAAAGTGTTCGCATATAGTCTTAGTCATCATTGTCATATTGTGTTAATTTATATAGTATACTAGCTGATACCCGCGACTTCGTCCGCGTTGCTTGATATATTAACAGTTTTCTTATGTACGAAGGAAAAAACATCATAAACATCGCAAGCAAAAAGATACTTTGTTTAAACACATCACTGAACACGCAGTACTACAAATCGTTGTTTCTTGAAAGTTTAATAACTTTTTATTAAATTAAAAGATATAGCAATAATTTTTTTATTGGTAAGGGCCAAATGTCTTAGAAATGAAATTTGGAAAATGTCATTGAAATCTATCCAGTAGTTTTTCCGTGATGCGCGTACCACTGCAGACCTCTATCATTTTATTTATATAGATATAGGCTTATACGCCTTTCTTAATCAAAAAACGTCGACACTATACATTTTCATATCTATAGGATAGTAATGTTTGTTGATATATTAAAGGCGGCCTGATAAATTTGAAGTGTCTTTGTTTATACTCTAGACGATGCATTTTTGTTCGTAATGTAGTGTAGATAAGTAGACAGGCCAATGAGAGAACTGATAGAAAGTTGTTACCATCAATTTATAATAAGTATTTACTTACCAATGTGCCAAAATATCAATACACCAACTTACCAAATGAAAAGGTCGTAACTTACTGGTAGTTAGACCTTTTCAGTTTGTTTTATCATGTAAAATCATTTGAACTTAGCAAATATTAAATCTTCAAATCAATCGTTTGACGTAGGTTTGTGTATTGATTTTCCACAATAAGCGAGCGTTTAACAAAAGGTATTATGTAACTTAAGCTCTGATTTTCTATTCAGCGGATCGAAACAGTTAATGAAAGTCTATTGTGTCGACGCTCAGTTCTTGAAAATTCTAAGTTACTTTGTAAGAGCTATATATCTTTCATGATGAAAAATCAAATTAAAATATTCATTATAACCTCCTCCTTTTTTTGAAGTCGGTTAAAAATAGGGTTTTGTCGCTTTTGTATCGTCATGTTACAGTTTTAAATGTATGTAAATCTACTACGTTCGTAATATCGATCCTACCGAGAACCAGCAATAAACTCAGTAGTTACTCTCTTGCAACATTTTACTTAGGCGTTTTGATTAAATAGTGTTTAGTTAGTGTGTCTTCTTTTTTCGAATGTGAAATCAATAATGACATTTGTCGATAAATAAATTGAATATGGAACATTAAAACAATGGATAAATTTACGAGTGTATAATGTGAAATATGTTTGAAATTAAACCTTTTGATCCTGCGTTAAGGACCAGTCTGTGTGTATATGTGGTCCACAAGTCTTCTATCACAATATGCACATCAATATATAGTACTAAATTTCGCCCGACAACTGTGGGGAGGTTTACTGGGTTGTAGAGCTTTGTGCCAGCTCGTCTGGGTAGGCACCACCCACTCATCAGATATTCTACCGCAAAACAGCAGTACTTTGTATTGTTGTGTTCCGGTTTAAAGGGTGAGTGATCCAGTGTTATTACAGGCACAAAGGACATAACAGCTTATTCCCAAGGTTGGTGGCGCATTGGCGATGTAAGCGATGGTTAACATTTCTTACAATGCCAATGTCTGGAATGGGCGTTGGTGACCACTTACCATCAGGTGGGCCGTATGCTCGTTCGCCTACCTATACAATAAAAAAAAAACGTAGGTGCTTAGGTATTTAAAAAGCCCTATGTCTTAAGCTTATGTTCTTCATTGGGAGTTCATGCTTCTTCCCATATTTTGTTAAAATCGTTCAGTGACGCAAGCTTAATAGACAGAGATACAAAGCGACTTTCTCATTTATAATATTAGTACAGATTACTGGTTTAAAAGGCTGAATGAGCCAGTATAATTACAGTCACGACTCACGAGTGACGTTACGTCTTAGTCGCCATGATTATACTATTACGCCGAATGGCTTGTCTACTCTCCTTGATTAAATTTAAGAAAAATATTCAGTAATTGTCAATAACAAAGTCGATACCAACTCACTTAAATACCAATTCGCTTCTAACTATGCATTATCTTAAATATTTTAATGGCCTGTCGGTTTTTATTATTCATAAAATGTAAATTAACTTAATTTTTCTTTATCCGTGTATACACTCCATATAAACTTATAGTTGCTAGTTTTAAAAGAGGAGGAATGTGGGTGACATTCCTCTAAATCCATTCCTATAAATCATAATCCATGCTCCTTCAATCCCATATCTTTTATTCAAAAGGTCTCTAGGTTACATTGATCCTAATACTAGCGGCGTCATGCGATTTCTGCGAGTAAGTGCTCCGCCCCCATAGGTCATAACGTGGTATTATATTGTCTATTTCTTTCTCAATGAATGCGTTATCTTAAGTCGATTTTTTTTAAATCGAAATTCTAGGCTGTGATTCGAAAGTCTTGAGCTTTATATTCATTAAAATATTTATTGTCTATTAATATTGGTTTTTATTTTGGTATCAGTATTGTAAGTACACATAAGGATAGTTATATATATCCTTATATATTTCAGTAACAAACAATTAAGTATCGAATAATTACTATTGGAAATATTAATGTCATACTAAACTAAGTTTCATAAATAACAAATACCATTATTACGCCAAATGAAGAAGATAAATATTGAAAATTCACGCTTTTTTAATGTTCGAATTTGTGCAGTACATACTATACTGTATCGTTGAAAGTTAATTATATATAAAGACTTACATATGTGTGGGTAGAAAGCATTGGATTCGTTTCTTGTACTTTGTACTAAGCGTTGATGACTCCGAGAGGAAATATTTATGTATTCCCGCTATGCTAAGTTTTTATCTTCGTTTAAGTGTCTTTGTTTCGTCAAATGATACACTTAGGTTTAAACCTGTCAATATTGTGTAATAATCTATAGTCTATACTAATATATATGAAGAGTTTGTTTGTTTGATCCGGCTAATCTCAGGAACTACTGGTTCGAATTTAAAAAATATTTTTGTGTTGTATAGTCCTTTTATCGAGGTAGGTTCTAGGCAGATTTTTATTAATTATACGCGAGTGAAAACGCGCGGCGCCGATAGTTTTATATAAAAACAATATAAATTAACAGTTTTGATAATTTGAAATAACACTCAACAATTAAAAGTGATGCGTAATATAATAATATGAAAATATCAACAATATAAGGCTACGTGTATTATTCTGTATGAGATGAAATCTAAATTACGGCACGCTTTCGAAATTGTAATAATTTTTAAAACGGAAGTCGTGCGCGCAGGAAAAGTACAATTAGTGCAACAGCGAAGCTTAAATAGACAATGCAAACTTGACGCACGAGATCGTTGACTTGTTCAAACAATACAAGACTTATTAATATTGTAATTAATATATTGTATTATGTTTAAGTTAAATATAATCTACGGCTTTGGTTGTTAGTAGACTTTACGAAAACAGATAGACAGCATGTTGGTATCGTGTCAATATTTTTTATTTAGTTAATTAATTAATAGATTGATTCATTAATCTTTTGTAGCCTTTGTTTTGGAAATGAAGGATTTATTGGCAATTTATTTACAACAAGAGTCTAGAAACTTCTTTTTCAACTCTTTAGGTCAACTCTTTTGGGCTACATCATTATACAAGTGGGTAATATATTCCTAGGTTTCGTTTGTTAATACTATTTTAGAGGTATTAGCCACCTGGGACGGCTGAATAGCGCAATTCTAGACCATTAATTTGCGTGACTTAGCTAGATTGAATGCACTAAGTGATATCTAGCGTTATATACAGTGCTTTAAATACTACTGTATACGAGTGACGCATATACATAAACTGACGATTCATAAACACATAAATCTTACTAGGATTATAGTATTGATCGAAACAAAAGTCGATTGGTATGAAGTATTTTTAAATATGTCGGTTATTCAATTCAGAGTGTACATGAAATTAGAATAATGTAATATCTCTACGTAGGTAAAGCAAAATTGTTTGTTTGTACGTCATTGCCAATTACAAAACCTCAATCATTTGATAGAAGTTTACAGAGTATGTCAGTGATTTGAAAATACGTCATGCATTACGTAAAAAAAACGGTTATTTATTTGATTTATCAATTCTTAGAATTACCAAATGACACGACACTAGTAATAAATAGTCCTCCTGCCCGTTTCGCCCACGGCGGCCAATCTCACGAGAGATTAGCCAACTTCGCAGGGTATATTATAGTGCACAAGTGTGTGCGCAAACACAGGTGCACTCTCTATTTCCTAATTCTCATAACCCGATGGCTAAGGCGCATGAACAACGGCTTTACGTGCTTGCCGAGGCGCGGGAGGGTATCCCCCTTCCAACTTCCAGACTCCGGGCTACTACTGAGAATTTTCGACAGAAAATCTCAATAACATTTTATTGGCCCGACCTGGGATTTGAACCCAGAACCTCCCGAGTTAGCGGCCTTAATCCTACTAGCCACTAGACCAACGAGGCAGACAAAACTACACACATAATATATTGTTAATACTACACGCCACTAGTGTTAACAATATATTTAGAATTTATATTATCTGTAAATAATAATTAACAAATATGATAACGGCCGAATACTGAAACGTCATTAATTTCAAAATTATTATGCGAAATTTGAAATTAATGACGTTCCAAATAATTAAGTCCCACTTCATATTTGAAAGACGTTTCAGTATTCGGCCATAAGTGTATTTGTTTTTAAAACTTATCACAGCAAGCGTCAAAAATATACCCTTAAATGTATTAAATGTTTAATATAACAAAGTTATAATTAGCATGAGTAGAAACTAGAAAGTGGAATTGTTTCGTGGTTCAAAACTATAGCGATACTTATCTAAATGTTCTAATTAAATTTTGACTATGCTAGTATTATCCTAATTGCATGTAGCTTATTGGAAAGCTTATAAACTCGTTTTAAGTGACATTTTGTTTCAGTTTTACAAGCAACAAAACAATGTATACACGTAAAAATAACATAAAAGCCATTTTGTAGAATAATTTTTTATTTAAAGAGACCAGTTGAATTTCAGAGCGGGGTTTCGGCTCAGGTATGTATGTATGTATGTATGTATGTATACTGAGCTGGTTCCTTTTGCAAAACAACTTTGTTAAATTTTAAGTTGTCGATGTTTGCTTAGTTCTTTATTGTTTGGCTATAAAAAGGTGGTCTTAATTATTCGTATTTATCGTATCTATAGTGCATTATAAAACATTTTTTTATTTATATTATAATTGAACAACAAATTATTATAATTGAACAAACAAACTCACTTTCTGTGAGTTTGTTTGTTTGTTTTTAGTGATGTCTTAATTATGCAACCGATTGGTATTAAATTTTGCATATACGATGTCAGGGGTTCAGAAAAGGACAATGATTCTTACCTGACATCTCTAAACCCACACACACGGGTGAAGCCGCGGACGGCAACTAGTAGTACCTACTATAACATGGATAATTATCAAAATGAATATGAACTAATTAAAATAATCCCTGACCTTAAATACATGTCACAGTTTTTTTCACAACGAATCAACGAACAATCTTGTTTAACTTTATCTAATATATATGTTGATTATAAATTTTAATGTATATTATTTTTAGTTTACAGATTAAAGAAGTCCGTGAAACTCTGTACAATGTGACCTTTTCATAGGAATAGATTTATTTATACAAACGTTTATTATGATTATACACATTTTTTTTATAGGATAGGTAATCGGTCGGTAATGGCACCTGATGGTAAGTGGTCACCATCGCTCTTAGACATTAGTAGTGTCGAAAATGTTAACCATCACTTACATCGCTAATGCCAACCTTGGGAACTATCATGTTATATCCCTTGTGCCTGTAATTACACTGGTTCCACTCACCAGAACACAACAACACAAACATAGTACTTTTGTTATGCGGTAGAATATCTGATGAGTTAGTGGTACCTATACCGACGAGCTTGCACAAAGCTCTACCACTAAGTACACTCATATTCGACCTGGAAATCACAAATTCAACAAAATATTCATTTTAAACTTATTTAAATATGTACATGTATTGCAACCCTAATAGTAATCCTATTTGTATTAAAATTGACATTGCTAATGCGATGTCAGACGGGTTTCGTTTGTTGCTCGTAATTGTGTGATTAATGATAAAAGCACACGTAACGCTGAGTTTCGAACGTACTGTGATATAAAAAATCTTACAAAATATTTTAAACAATTCCTTTAATAATATAATCTATCTATCTTTTTAACGACACAGATATTTTCGTTTTAACGACGACAGATATTTTACCGCAAAACAGCAGTCCTTGGTGCTGTTGTGTTCCGGTTTGAAGGGTGAGTGACCCAGTGTAATTACAGGCACAAGGGAGATAATATCTTAGTTTCCAAAGCTGGTGGCGCATTGGCGATGTAAGCGATGGTTAATATTTCTTACAATGCCAATGTCTATGAGCGTTGGTTATTATCAGGTGGCCCATATGCGCCCGCCTCCCTATGCGTCCGCCTCCCTATGCCATAAAATAAAATAAAAATTTTACAATCCTTGACCACGGAAACAAATATTTAATAAAAAAAAATGTGTTACTAATAACAATAAAAATTTGGGATTATGAAGATAAAAATAGGTTTTTTTACAGTTATGTTTAATCCAATGCATTGTGTGATCAGTTGATACAGACATTAGTCACAGCCGATTAAATTACTATGTCATAACTTGACACACAATTTAGTACATATACAATGATATTGTAAATAACCTCATTTTAATTTTTAATTTATGTTTTTAAAATAATTTCTGGGGCAATATATACTAATATTATGAATGCGAAAATAACTGTACGTCACGCTTTCACGGCTAAGCCGCTGAACTAATTTTGATTTCAAAATTAGTATGAAGTGAGCTTAAATCCCAAGGAAGAACATAGGCTAGGTAATTTTTGGTACCTTCCTATCACGGTCCTCGTTAAGACGGAAAGGGTACCGCTGGTTTTTAGTGGGTATTCGAATGTTCGGGGCCTTGGACACTGGCGAGCCCCACATACTCCACTGTTCCCGTGGGGGTATCGCGTAATGCATTTTTCCAGAGCAAAAAAAACTCTCCTAACACGCGGGTGCAGCCGCGGGCGAAAGGTAGTGTTATATAAATAACATAATTACAGTTCAGCGGAGTTGTTCCAATTTGTTAAGCAAAGAAGAGAAGTTTGGTTTCTGCAAACAACGGTATCCTTACTCAGGGATTATAATTAGGACTTACTCTATTTTCAGTGACAAAAACTGTTTGACTTTAAATTAAAATAATATGGAAACTAAATCCATAAATACTGTGCTACTATGCATCATTGCTCGCTTTTAATTGTGCCGATGGTGATTCTGAAACGTGGAATTTTAATAGGTTTTTGTTTATTTACAAATTGTAAAAGATTTGAAGAGAAGTGTTTTTTAATGCTGAATACTTTCTAGAAATAGAATATCGCACATATTGTTCCTTCAATGAAAAAAAATAAGATATTAATAACATGCCGAGAAAATAGACTTTTCATTAACATATATAAAATTATAATATCATATACATCGTAACCTCATTAAGTTGACGAAAACGTTAGTATAGAAAGTCCCACTGGAAAAGTCCCACTTCTGGACTTAGATAATTTACAAAGTACATTCGTATTTGTTCATACATATACATATATTTGGCCAAACAATACTTATTATCAAATCGCTAATTTTTATGTAACATTTAAAGTAAGGAACGAATCAAAATGAATCGTTTTCCTTTTTCTATATCTAAAACTAGCTGAACCCCGCGGATTCACTCGCGTACAATTAATTAAAATATAATTAATAAAAATCAGTCTAGACTCTAGAGCCTTCCTCGATAAAAGGACTATACAACACAAAAATATTTTTTTAAATTCGAACCAGTAGTTCCTGAGATTAGCCGGATCAAACAAACAATCTCTTCAGCTTCATATATTATTAGTATAGATATATATTGTTAAGACCTCTTATCTGGGTTTAAGGTAAGGTAATAATTAACATCCATTCGTATTTGTTCATTCATTTTCATATTTTACGGCCGTACCGTACTAATCGCTTGCCAAATTGCTGATATTTATGAAGTAACATTTAAGAAAGAGATAAAACGATCGTTAGCCCATATCCGTTAAATATATGGCTAATGGTCTTTTCTCTGGTCTGCTGGGATAAACTGTTTTTGAAAACCTATAGAATATATAGATAGAACAATACCTTACAATTTATAGTCTGGACAGTGGATACTATCACGCGCTTAGGCATGAAAGGTATCAACTTCTGCAACTCATTTTGATGGGAAAGGTTGCTGGGAGGAGAGCTGTTGGGCGCAGGAAAAAGTCGTGGTTATGCAACATCCGAGAATGGACGGGAATCGCGAGTGCCGCCGAACTTTTCCACCTCGCGAAGAACAAGAAAGAGTGTGCGAAGCTGACTGCCAACCTTCGCTAGTCGGAGAGGCACTTGAAGAAGAAGAAGAATAGTGGATACTGGACACTGTTATAGACAAAATAAATAAAATTAAAGTAAAGTAACAGCCTGTGAAGGTCCTATTGCTGAGCTATGGGCACCTCCTTTTTTTTGAGGAGAAGGTTTTGGAGATTATTCCACCACGCTGCTCCAATGGTTTGGTGGAATACACATGTGGCAGAATGTAATTGAAATTTGACACATGTAGGTTCACTAATAATGTTTTCCTTCGATAATAAATAATAAAGCTGGCTTGAAATGAATAGTTATAGCAAAAAATAACAAATGACATTAAAGCTAAAATAATAAAAATAATAATAACCAATTTCTATTAGTTCATTTTCCAGCCAATACTATGATGTTTTGTCAATGTCGGTATATTAATATAATATTTAAAGACATGTGAAATATATTTTTAAAGAAATTCTTTCTTCGAATAGTTAACAAGAGTGTTTTTATTCACGATTCCGGAACGCGACTATGAATATTAAATTTTGTCAAATGACAGATACTCGTGCCAAATCTTTATTGCCATTTCTACTTCGTTCTGTATAACTTTATATATATATATCCACGGTCACAATTTCTCCACTTCTGGCACTTTGTAGTCGTTAACATTGAAATACGGAATAGATGTTCAAGTTGAACAGTTCCGCTTGCCTGTGATACTCTATGGTTTAAGAATTTCATGATACTTACGTACGTACGTGTACCTTATTTTCAAATCTATATCTATCTTTTTAAAAGATATATTATAAACTGGAGTAACGCTTGGTTGAGTCGAAAATGTTCTATCGAAATGATTTTTTGTTTGTTAAGTACAAGTAGACGCATTAGCTTATCATACCCACTTATAAAGTTATCACGTATTCTACAATCAAAAAGCAATACTGAAACGTCATTCAAATATTAAGTGCAACTTAATTATTTGAGACGCCGTTGTTTTAAAATGTATGCGAAATTTTAGATTTAGTATTGTAACTACATGCATAAGGGACAAGGGATCTTAGTTTACAAGGTGAGTAGTGCATTAGCGTTGTAAGTCTTGTTTATTATTTCGTATAGCCCCAATTACTATGGGCAGTGTTGACCACTTACCATTAGATAGCCCACATGTCAAACCGAATACCAATTCTTAATAAAAAAAGATATTTTAATTATTAATTAATTGGCAAGTTTAGTAACACACTATGTTATGTAGGTTTATTAATTAACTTAACTTTTTTATGTTTAAATTACATTTTTATTTATACGAATATGATTGCAAGACATATTAAACCTCTTTGTAGTTGTATGAAGCTCAATTCTTAAATTGTTTGAAGTGGAAAAATTATTTTCTATACATGTGGGCATTCAAACAAAACTACATACTAACATTTAGTAGTAAACATTATTGTACGCTATGTACGCATTTTATGTATGTATGTGCGGGTGTCACTGGATTATAACAACAGTTAGGGCCAACTGATTGTCTCTCTGTGTGTGTGTTGCTACTTGCTAGCTAATAGCTATCGTATAAAACTGGACTATTAATATTAGTGTATATTATATATGTTATCTGAAAGCTGAGATAAAATCTTACTAATAATATTCTAATTGAAAAAGTTTTTGTATGGATGTTTGCCCTTCAATTACAAGTTTAAACGGGTTTGATTTAAAGGTATATAAGACAGTTGTCTCAAAATAGATCTATGTATTTATTTTTAACTCATACATAAATGAGCCGAGCCTAAATAATTACCTCTAACAGAGGAGGTTCGTAAGACGTGAGCCTCCTTGTATCATGCGACAGTATCTGGCTAGGCCCTAACCCAGCATTGAGATATTAATATGCTATCACCACTTACATAAGTATTCATCCATGAATAGCTAAAGGCTTAACATACAATGTCTAAAAATAAACAGTGTAAGTATCCAATATATTATGTATGCTAGTAAGCTTATTCCCTTTGAATTTTCGATTACTGACATGAGTTCGTACTTGACAAAGGTTAGTCAGCCCTCGACCTCTCAAGCACGAGGGGAGGTGTTTATGAGCCCGCATAATTCTACCCTCCATACCCGCACAAGATGCCGCTAAATGACCGTGAAATTCGTACGTAATTGTCCGACGATTTCATTATATTTAGATAGGCAGACCTTTGTAAGGGCAAGGACTTATTTATGATAAGTCATAAGTCGGTCTTGATTTCATACGCAAGATTTCAATAAAATATTAGGAATAGAAATATTTTAACGTTATCGTTTTAGAAAAATAGAACTAGATTTCTATTGCTGGAGGTTGTCTGTGAAGAACCTCCACATCTCTCTTATTGTATAATTTTTTTTTTGAGATAAAATTAAACCCATTTACATTCTAATTTGTAATCGTTTTATCAGACGAAAACGAAAATGGTTTTCGTAAGTTTTAAATAGCAATGTTAATCCTAACAAAAGATAAAATACAGACTTTAATTTTATTTATTTGTACAAATCTGGAGTGTTTGTTAAATATATATTTAGTCCTATAAATTATTCCAAAAATTCTCTTAAATATGACCAGTTTAGTAAATTTTGCAACAGAAAATGATTTATGATTTTTTTTTTAACGTAGGTTATTCGAGAACGTGTTCTTGTTCTTATGGTCACAATAAACAAATACATTATATTATATAACAAAAAACACTTCTTTGTATGCCGTGTCTGCATTTATTTAATACTTTTCGAAATATATTCTTATGAAACCTATCTCAATGTGTTCATACAAATTTATAAGAATCTCATATTTTAGTACCTAACTTAATTTTAAGAAAAAAAAAGTATAGTTTTCTATAAGACTAACATTATGAAAAAGTCAAATTGTAAATCCTAATAGTTAGAAAGGGACAAAAACATATTTAAATTTTGATGAATGATTTAATTGGTATCCACAGGAAATTATTAACTTATGGGGTCAATGACTCACGGTCCAGACGTCTGACATGGCTCATATCACCCAGCCACCGTGTCAAAGTTCAACCATTAAGAACCAAATGATCATATCAGACGTATAACATCGCCGATTTATTTCTTTAATTTTATTTTTTATCAATTCGTAATTGCTTTGAATAATGTACGATTTTAATGTACAGCTGTAAGCGTTTTGTACGCTTTACGATAAAGTTTTATCGTTAGCACTAAATAGCATATGGGATTTTTTTTATTACATAGCTAGGCGGCGAGCATATTGGCCACCTGATGGTAAGTGGTCACCAATGCCCATAGACTTTGGCATTCTAAGAGATGTTAACCTTGGCTTTCATCGCCAATGCGCCACCAACCTTGAAACTAAGATGTTATGTTCTTTGTGCCTGTAATTACACTGACTCACTCACCTTTTAAACCGGAACAAAACCATACAAAGTACTGCTGTTTTGCGGTGGAATATCTAATGAGTGGGTGGTACCTACCCAGACGAGCTAACACACAGCTCTACCACCAAGTAAGGATCCATTTAAAAGTTCACTGTAGATCAATAACCATGCTTCAGCTTTGTCTTCTTATTTTCAATCCGAGCGGATTGGCCACCTGCTGCGAGCGGTCACGTATTTCTATATATTGAATTTGTAATATGTTAAAATTTATAAATCTTCCCTTGTTATGTTCAAGCGTTTCTAAATATGTATACTAATATTATAAATATGTGTCTGTCTGTTGTGAAAGCGTTTCACAGGTAAACCACTGAATTGATTTTGATAAAATTTTGTATGAAGCAATATATAGACAAAGGCTAGTTTTTAATACCTAAGACCTATCCTTCTTCCCCTTAACGTGGACAAAGCCGTGGGCGAAAGCTACATAGTATGTATGTATAGCTGATATATTATGTCCTTGTGCCTGTAATTATATTGACTCGCTGTCCGCTGACCCAAAACTCATTTTATAACTAAATATTCGGTATGCTTTATGGAGTAGATAGGTAAATGATATGCGATACATAAGTATCGTGTACCATTCGGATAACCGAATTAATTTATAATGTTATGAATCTTCGATTAACAATACTACTAGATAACGTGTCACGAACAAAAACAATACTCAAATGTTGCACCGACAATATAATGAAGAAGAAGTTGTTCCATATTCAACCTTATTGCTTTAGCAATAAGTTATGATTGGACCATACTAATTTAAATAACCTCACATATGTGATTGTGTTCTTACTTTTCGGGCCGTTTTTGAAGCGCTTACCGGTAATCTAGTACATTATTGATCGAAGTTATAAATGAAGATTTTTGCTAAGGTTATTATTATTAATCATTAATAATAATTACTTTGTTGCAATATTTGATAAAAATCATTTCGACACTTAGTGATAACATACGTACGTATACACATAACGAACGCATTAAGCTCGTCTGCGTCGTTGTCGGGTACGACTGTAACAAATGGAAACATAGATAAGGATAACTAGGAAGTTATTAGCCGATTACAAATAGTTAATGTTCATTCAATGATAGTTAATTAACCCACAATGTTTCTATGTATTTATTTTTTAATATAATAGAACAAATTTAAAAAAAAAACTAGGCATGCGAAAGAAAACACATACAATAAGACGTTAAAAGGTCAAGTCTATTGTGTACGTCAATTATTCTAAAGTGGAAATTCGATTTTGTTTTTATATTTCTCGTGCTCGACGGTGAAGAGAAACATCGTGAGGAAACATGTATGTGTTAAATGAATTACGACACATGTGTGTCCACTAGAGCACACTGGAGCGGCGCGCTCATACCACGAGCTCTGAAACTTCAAAAATTCGTATATTGCCATCCGATATACGAACATTTTATGTTTCAATTCGATACGACAATACTTTCTTCTTCTAGTGGGTTGAAATCCATTTCTTAGATTATATACTGACCTTTTCTGTACTTTTGTCAACGTGTACTCGTATACGAAATTTCATGTTGCTTTGTCTAGTAGTTCAGATGTGCAAGCGTAACAAGTAAAGATTACCCTCGCCTTTTTAATATTAGTTAGGATTTAAAATTTGTTATTTGTGAAGTAAATAAAATTTGCATTATCATAATACACGATACCATTAGGTACACAATGTGACAAATACAATTTTATAAACGAGTGGCAACATTCAGTAATATTTGTTTTTTTTTTTTTTATTGAGGCAAAGATATAAAAGTATTCTCAAATATTTTATCAGAGCATTCTCTGAAATTGGAACGTAGGTATATTATCTCGATAGTGACAAAATAATGTGTTATAATGTTATAACAGAGACGTCACGGGTACGTCACGTGATCGTCATTAATGCGAAAATAAACCCTTTTATTTATAAACGTGGTACGCTTTCCCCGACTTTGTTCGTGTGGACTTTGAATATAAGACATTCGTATAGGATTTTAAATGTCGTCAAATCTGTATTAATAGTTTTTTTTTATATTTATTACTTTTGTCAGTCAGCCTACGCTGACTGACAAACGGACCAACTTATAGTACCTATGTAGTGGTTTTCTAGTCCCACTGCTCATAATACATACACATTGTAATAATATTTTTTACTAATTAACCACCAACTCAGGGAACTAAGATATTCTAACCCTTCAAACGGAAACACAACATTATTAAGTTTTGCTGTTTGGCGTAGAATATATGATAAGTGGATAGTACCTACCCAAACGGGCTTGCACGAAATCCTAACACATAAAAAGTAAGAATATTGGAAATTAACTTGATGACGCAACACTTTAGAGTCTGTGAGGATCCTTTCGTAAAAAAAATATCCTTACATACTCAATTTTTCATAACGTTTTCATTGTTTATGCAGCTCAAAGCTATTAAATGCACGACACGCAACATGAAATACATCGTAGATTTTTTTTTTAATTATTTTGGATTTTCATTTCATTACATTTCAAGCAATCACCATAAAGAGTAATATAAATCCATCTCATATTTTCTGTACGATTCGTGCGAAACTGAGCGATTATTTATTGTTTTTCGATAATTTATATCAATGGTAATACGATTAATCAAAAATAGATTACAAATGAATAATTAGTATGCTACGCTGTTAAATTCAAATTTCGCATACTAATTTAGGAGCTTCTCAATGTTAATTAGTGTTTAACTTTGAGTGACGTTTCAGTATTCGGCCGTAAAGCTCGTATATTATGTCATTTGTCTCCCACCCCCACCAATCGGTTAAAAGTTAGTATCTAATCAAATACATATTATTAGATAATTATTTTTCTCGTCGTGAATAAGCATAATAAATTTTAGTATGCAAATATAAAATGGGTTTCGTCGATTTACAGATCGTAACTATTAAGAGACCTGCTTCATTGGTCTAATATCTTTCCCGTGACAAAAAAGTCATGACTTGTATATTAGTGCGCTTTAGCGAAATACGTCGGTCTAACCCCAAAACGTACTTTACTTTGCGTTTAGCGTTAAGCGACTTTCAATCAATATTAGCTCCTTTTAAACCTATCGTCCAAACTTTGACTCATATATAATGCGTTATTGTTAATGTTTTTGTTAATGTTTATGCGTTAATACAGTTTAAGTTATACATTGATTATCAGTCTCCATTTTTTAATATACATAAAATCTTAAATTTTCATTAAACACCACTTGTAAATTGCAATAGTTCAAAGTGTAACGTAATATTATGTAAATCACAATTCAAGTAGATTCGGTTTGGTTACGCCACTTACTACAAGTTGGTTAAATGCCAAGATCACAACAAACTCAATTCGCAGCGTAAGTTAACAATAGTGAAGAAAATATTGCCCATTAAAGTTTAAAGTTTGTGTTGTATTTTAAAAATTTACACTCTAATTTATTACGCGTGTAATTTGTTGCGGCAATTTTGTTGGCAAAATAAATGTATTGTTTTTCTTTTATTAGCCTTTTCACGTGATTGAGGATATTTTTAGTTATTAATACTAACTTGGTGTTAGAGCTTTGTGCAAGCTCGTCTGGGTAGGTACCACCGACTCATCAGATATTCTGCCGCAAAACAGCAGTACTTTGTATTGCTGTGTTCCGGTTTGAAGGGTGAGTGAGCCAGTGTAACTACAGGCACAAGGGACATAACATCTTAGTTCCCAAGGTTGGTGGCGCATTGGCGATGTAAGCGATGGTTAACATTTCTTACAATGCCATTGTCTATGGGCGTTGGTGACCACTTACCATCAGGTGGCCCATATGCTCGTCCGCCTTCCTATACAATAAAAAAAAATAAGAAGGCGTACTGGCAAATGGGCTATGGTTAATGATAAGTGGTCATAATCCGGCAATGAACATCGGCGTTGTAAGAAATATTAACGAACTTACATCGCTTACCCACCTTGTCAATTGAGAAGTTATGTCCGTTGTGCTTGTAATAACACTGTTCTCACCTTACAAAACGGAACACAGCCATACAAATAGTACCTATTGTTTAGCGGTAGTATAAGTGATTAGTGAGTGGCCTAGCCAGACAGCCACCTAGCCAGATGACCCAGATGGGTTTCCTCAAATCCATAACCTCATATTATATATAATTTCTTATCGTTGTTAAATACATCTTTTTTAAATAATATTGATTTGTCATCCTCGAGGACTATTCTGGACCGTTGCATGTGCACGAACCAGAGGCTCCAATCTATTACTATTATCGCTCGGTCGGACGGCAACCGACACGACCGAAAGTGATCAGACGCAGGGCCAACAGCTTTACATGCTTTATGAGGCATGAGTGTGTAACAGTACCATCTGCCCTTTAGACTGCTTGCTGCTGAGATTTTTTTCTTAATAATATAGTAGGCACATTTATACAAGGCCTGTTGTCTTTGCGAATAAAGTATTTTACTTAATTTTATTGGAAAAAACAAAAACAACTTCCAAAATAATAACAATAATATATGAACCTATATTGTTCATACATTATTTTGTTAATATGGCTTATCTTTATTCAACAAATTAACTAAAGATAACAAAAATATATGGTAGCCATATGTTTTATTAAAATACCTATGCGTTTATATTAGGTCCTTAAATATGAAATTAGCGTTTTGTACTACTGACCACTTTGATCTGAAATATCTCCTCTTTGGTTAAGAATTCCAAATTCAAATATATAAATTCATTTAGCTGATACATTTGAGTTTTGAAAACAGTCATTCATTTGTCAAAATTGTATAGATAACAACGGTGAATACTTTGATTAATTAAATATATTTTACCAAAAAAAAAAATGACTTTATATTCCTCCCGTACAAAACGCCAATTTCATATGTAAGGACCTAATATTTACATAAACTTGGTAGATAACTAAATAAGGTATGTATCGTTAGCGTAAAAAGCGATACTAATACATTATCGATAAGTCGATATCTTCACGATAATATAATTTATCATGTTAATCACATTATTATAATGAATGATATATTATGTAGGTCAATAGGGTCAAATGTCTCGCGGTAGTATGCACAAGCGATCCCGTCCACCGAAGAGACGATGAAGGTACACTGTTTTTTTAGTGGGTATTCCGGCGCTTTCAGCACAGGCGAGCCCCGCATTACCCCCCCCACTTTTTGTGGAGGAAACACGTATATGCATTTTCCAGCGAAAAAAAGGTTTATAAGTTGATAAATGTCCCCTAAAGTTTAAACGAAGATTTTATATATTTAAGGTTTTAAGTGTTGCCTAGTATTGCAATAAACCGAATGCTGGCCATAGAACTATAAAAACAGTATTGCAGGCGTGTGTGAAAGAGAACACGATTATATTCTGTATCTCCTCTTTCTCGTAACATAGGATGGCAATCCTATTCGATAGTAGCGACGTGCTCCGCAGGACAAATGCCTTTGCGTGCCTTCCGATCTTTAAGAGTTTACCTCACAACTTCGTAACTCGATGCCGCGCTAAGTGCTATTGACAATTTATTGACAGAAAATAACAACAGAAGGTTCGATCAATAATAAACTAGATTAGCGGTAAGCGCTTTAAAAACGGCCCGAAGAGTAAGAGCACAATGACGTTTGTGAGGTTATTTCAAATTTGTATGTTCCAATCATAATTTATTGCTAAGAAAATAAGGTTGAATATGGAACAATCGTTATTGTACATTTCCTATCTTTCTGTCATTCATGGCGTAAGATCGTAAGTGAATGTCAATACAATCTAAACCGCAATTTATGGCTCGGGAACAAGGCATAGTTTAGGTTGAAATTATTAAACCGTTTTACGTTTTCTTCATTATATGGTCGGTGCCACATTTGAGTATAGATTTTGTTCGTGATGCGTTATCTAGTAATATTGTTGATCGAAAAACAGAAGTGACTTATTGATTCGAATTTGGATTCCCGAAATATCGAGGTGGTTGTTACGATATTAAGTGAGAACAGGGTCTATGATAGTTTAACTACTTCCAACAATAAATAATAACATTTTTTGTGTGCTCATCTGTGCTTCGTAATGAAGCTCAATAGCTGAACGAATTATAATGATAATTGGTATATACGTCATTTATGTTGTTGAAAATGACATGCGGTACTTTTTTTTTAATTATGTACGTCTAGTGTTAATACAATTGAATGCTTAATATTATTTGTATCATTATTTTATCAACAAAATTAAAATACTCAACAGTATTAATATTATATTTTCCGATAATTTCCAATACAGGCTGTTGTTTGAATTACAACTTATTGTTAGTTTTTTAGATGTCTTTCACCAACGCTTTTCATAAAGATTTTCTATATTACTACATGATATGATTATGATAACTTTCTTACACCGACAACAATGACACATATATAATAATTATGCAGTATAGTTATATAAGTATAGTTGTAATTAATTTAGACTTTCATCGGATACCAATTAAAAACGTCGCAAATACCACATCAAAAGGTGTTACATTATTATAAACTACAATCGTACAATATACAAATAATGTACATAAATGTCAATACAATTGCAAGCAATATATAAATAATCTATAATAAAAAAATATGTTTATTTGTTCCTTTAGTGCGATTTAATTAACAAGACTATAACATATTTTAAACGCAGTTATTAAAGCAGTTGACATTGGGAAAGTGTACGAACATACATAGTTAGCATATTATTTTGGTATGCAACACGCGACATCGTGATTGACAGACAAATGATTTACGCTGTGGCCCGTGAACCATATGTAGAAGACGAGTTTGCAACATGACGTCGGATGAGGGTTGACTAGGTACCGTTCTGTGTTGGTACCTTATTAAATTAACTTACGGCCTCTGTAAAGTTTAAATATGTTTGTAAGATTTTTCAAATGATTGATATCAAAATTAAGGCAAATTTCTTCTGATATCTATACTAATATATAAAGCTGAAGAGTTTGTTTGTTTGTTTGATCCGGCTAATCTCAGGAATTGCTGGTTCGAATTTAAAAATTATTTTCGTGTTGTATAGGGTTTTTATCGAGGAAGGTTCTAGGCTGATATTTATTGATTATATTTTTATTAATTATACGCGGCTAAAACCTTAAGGTCCCCAAAGTTGTATGCTGTACATTAAGGTTGTATCCATGTTTTAAATTTCTTCCTTTGTAATGTGATTATTATAAAGTAAATTAAAAATGAATTAATATTTATTTATTTTCTTTTATTATTTTCTTAAAAAAGAATGATATATTTTATGCAGTCTTTTCTAGGTGTATTTTAACGAAGCCTTGTCACCCGAGTATACAATTTAGAATTGTTTTTCGTATATTCTAAATAAAGTACAGTAATAAGTATATTTATTTCATTAATATTAGAGACGTATCATAGCTTGACCCTTGATAAAACCGTATCTTACGCAATATACAACCCGAATAATATATCTGCTAGGAATGGCCTTTATATGAACTATAATAATATTTTTAATTTTTATTCACTCGGTCCTCTGTTCTTAAGGTAGGCAACTAAATATATGTATGTGTTATAGGTAACAGCCAACTGATAAACATACATATACAATAGTTATAATTTTAAATAATTAGTACATACTTTTATATATAATACGTACAACCATACTTTGAGCGGGAATCGAATAGTAATATATATTAAACATAAATTTTATTTATTAAACAATACAAGCAAGCTAATAATAGTTTAATGATGGCACAACAAAAACCACGAAAGATTAGTCTGAGTGCCTTTCCGTATATGGATATACAATATACACTAATTTTTTTTAAAATAGTACATCTTCATCTTCTAATATACTAATTAGTTATTTCTCATCTCATTCTGTTAATTAAAATATTTATTCTCTTTAAACATTACATAAGTACTCCGCGTACGGATTTAATCCTTAACCGTAGTAGCTTCATAAAAAACAGGAAAAGATTCAATGCCCTTGCATGTTCGTAACAATGAGTCACAGCTAAGGCTACCGTCCGACCAGACATTTGACTCTTATACATTTAAATATCTCGTACGGCTCGCTTCGCTTCAACGGATTACTTGCGATCCCTAAAACGCTTCCTCTATCTAAATCATACGATAATAGTTCTGTCACCAAGCCAATAATTATAAACATAAATAATATTATAACGTTATTAGTTATGTGTGCCAAAAACTATTAATTAATAACACATTGTTACAACTTACAACAATACGTTTGTAAAATAGTGGCAACACTGTTCGATATATATTTTAAGATTAGTCAATATTTTTGGTTCATGAATATACTTCTCTGAAGTTATTAGGAAATTTCGGTTTAAACGTTAATATTTTTTATTTAAAATAACTAATATTATTATAATATTATAAAAAAAATAATTGCATTAATAATATAATTGTAAAATATAAATAATAAATATATTATAATTTATTTAAATGTAAGAAAAATAATGAGTGATTCATATTTGGTACCGCGTTGTGACATCGCGGCCTTTGATAAGAAATATCACAATTATCTATAATTGTTACAACATTTATCTAATTATAAACTAAAATTTTAATTATATTCTTTTTCTTTGCAGATAAATCTCGTAGGAATGGAGCTAACGAGAGTAATGAACCAATTATGAAAAAATAATGCATAGTCCCTTATGGTCGGATTGTTACAAGTCGATGTAAGGTGGTCCGGTGGCCGGGTTCGGTGGTAAGGTGGCGCGGTGGCACGGTGCAATGGATACGTTGCATGTGGGGCACGGTCACAGCAAGGGATCGAGTAGGAGTCAGTCGCCCTCCGCGGCTGATCTACGCGACCCTGCGGTGGTGACGGATGACGTCATTAGGTCGAGGGTGCAGTCGCCGTCCACAGCACACCATGTAAGTCTGTAATAGCTTTATATTAATTCTTAATATACGACGCATTTTACATCAAGGATGTGATGTAAAATGCGTCGTCTTGACAAAAAAAAAACTAAATCTATTTAGCGTTGCTCATTAATTATTCACTTTGCAAGTTTGTATTTTATGTGTTATTTGATTTTCATACAGGTTATAAGTTGGTGTTGTTCGTAAACAATATGTATTTAAAATGGTATGAAAGAGTAAGCGGAGTAAGAAATGTATGAATTGTTCATAGACATTACCACTGTATGTGGTATAAAAAAGTGGTATAAAAACTATCCCTCATATCCTTAATGTACATCCAACCTTGGAAGCTAATGTGTTTTGTAACTTGTACTTTAACTTTAATTACACTAATTCGTTCACTCTTAAATCTAAAACACAAAAATACTGTTTCAAGTTAGAATACGTGATAAGAGCCCTCCAACCAGACATATATTTATGATTCAGTCCTTATATTTATTGTATACGTAAAATTATATAATAATTGAAAGAACCACGAGGTCTTTAACATTTGACATGCATCTTAATAATTTGCTCAGTTTAGTTGCTGATAACGTTATCAGGCAACAAGGACGTGGCGAGACGCAGTTTTGAAACGGTTTACGCAAACATTTGATAGAATTTATCAAAGAAAATGAACTTCCGTTTTATCCAAGGTTATATTTGTAAATGTTTTATTTGGTCAAATAAATAAATGCGTATTATGACGTCGTACTGGTCGATATCGGACACGGCGTCCAATCTCATGTGAGACTAGCCAACTGCGCAAGACATATTACTTACTAGCTGATACCCGCGACTTCGTTATTAACAAAGTTTTCTTATGTACGAAGGAAAAAACATCAAAAAGATCGGAAGCAAAAAATATACTTTGTTTAAACATCACTGAACACGCAGTGCATATAGAAATCGCTGTGACTTGAAACTTAAATAACTTTTTATTGAATGAAAATATTGCAATATTTTTTTTGTTGATAAGGGCCAAGTGTCTTAGAAATAATATTTAGAAAATTTCATTGAAATCTATCCAGTAGTTTTTCCGTGATGCGCGCACAACTGCAGACCTCTATCATTTTATTTATATAGATAAGATATAGTGCACAAGTGTGTAAACAAACACTCTATTTATTCACTCTCATAATCTATGAGACGGCAAATCCGTCACGACCGGAAACAGTACAGGCGCAGGTTGGCTTTATGTACTTACTGGCTACTAGGATTTTTATGACACGAAAGTAGATTGTGATCCGCCCGATCGGGCTATTAAATTTATATTTTTTTGCGTTTGTAAGTACTTATTTTTAAAAGTACTGTTCATATTTGAAATTTTATTTTCACTCTATTGAGAAAGGCTTTATGATTTCACTGTAACCCTTAATTAGTAAGCTAGTAGCCAATCAGGCGAACAGACTTAAGGAAGCGTTTATAATTAAAACGTAATACTAGCGAATTCGCGTACCGTTAGTTATAATCTAAACAAACAAGATTAAGTTTGTTTCGAGTTTGTGTATGGATAGTGAAGGGAGGCTACGTCTAATCAAAATTAATTAGGTCAATTCAACTACTCAAGCCGTAAACTAGTTTGTGTATACAAAGTTTTTAACAGCTTCGCTGGTCTAGATAAGTAGTTAACAGCTAAGGCTGTAGACCCTTGATCCCAGGTTTGAGTTCCACGTCAAGCCATTAAAAATTACGGAAATTTGAAGTTTGGCAGTGTTTGACATTTGCGTGTAAGCTCGATAGATGCACATTTCATACGCGTTTCCGTCAAATTATCAGTAACAGCCCATGAATGTTCCACTGTTGGGATACCTCTTCTCTTTTGAGGAGAAGGTTTGAAGCTCATTCCAGAACGCTCCTCCAATGCGGGTTGGTGGAATACACATACAATGTGACAGAATATCAGTGAAATTTGACACATGCCGGTTTCCTCACGATATTTTCCTTCACCGTCAAGCACGAGATGAATTATAATCACAAATTAAGCACATGAAATTCAGTGGTGCTTGCTCGGGTTTGAACCCACGGTCATTGGTTAAGATTCACGCGTTCGTACCACTGGGCCATCTCGGCTTTTTGCCGAGTTTAATAATTATTATAATAAAATAATTGTCGAATTTCGACCACACAGCGATCATTAGTTTAGAATTTAAATAAAGACAATAACAATAAACAAGAATAATACGTAATATGTGATTATGAAAATGTTAATAAAAAACACTTGTATTGTTCATGGTGTAATACAAACACCGATGTACGATGCTTACCGGAAACGCATTCAATATCAATATTATATACTCGAGGCTGTCGTTTTAACAATAATGTAGTAAAATTATTACATTCGATTTACATAAACATACGAATTGTTTTATTTTATTTAGTTTGTCTGATGTTATTTTTTATTCTTCTACTATTAAATCTTGTTATAATATACCTACACTTATTATTTGATTGAGGAGTGGGTTGGCGTGGTTGGTAGGATACTTGCCTTTCGCGCCACAGGTCGTGGCTTCGATTCCCACCCAGGACAGACATTTGTATGCATGAACATGTCTGTCATACTGTCATGTGAATCATAGGGTTATTATTATTATTAATTAGGTTAGGCTTTGCTAGGGCCTTTGTTTGGTTTCCAATCACTGGTCAGTTATTTTACTCTAATACTGGCTTAATCTCCTCGATAGTTGATCTGATTGTAGACATAAATATTAATTAAAAAAAAAATAACCAACTAGGCATACTTATTTCAAATCGGCTCCCACTTAACCTTTTAAACTTTCATTCTACAGGATTGCATTGAAGATTCATGATGTAGACTTTAACAAACCCGCAAGATATACAGTAGCTCCGCTTTTACTCTAATGAAATTACGTAGTCATATATATTACAATTACATTTATTTATATTATGTGATTCAATGAATACCAGCTCCGTGCTTTATATTATATATACATATATATGTATACACTAATACTGAGTAATATAGCTTGTTTACTGCCTTGTCGGGCTATTGGCTATGAGGCCGCTCATGGCGAGGTCCCGGATTGAAACCCCCAGGTCGGGCCGATAAAAAAATTAACGGGTTTCACCGTCTGACGTACTGAGGGAACGTAGTGAGGGAATAGAGAGTGCACCTGTGTTTGTGCACACACATGTCTTACACAGTTGCCCAATCTCCCTTGTGATTGGCCGCTGTGGTCGAAATCGGTCAGGATGGCATCAATATGGATGGACTGTTTATTGTTTTTTTTATTTTAACAAAAGATTTACGTAATTACACTACAATAATAATTCCAGGATTCATCGCGTCACGGTGAGACCAGGGCTCACCATGTCAAGTCCCATTCCAGAGATCTCGGCAACAGCCCGCTATCCACTAACACCACGGCGAATAGTTCTAGAGAGTAAGTAAATAAACGATAGATTCATTTACATAACAGCTGTCTCACTTAGTCTTTTCAACTCTCACTTATTTTCTACTTTTTAGCAAATATTTATTAGCTACTATGCGAGGATTGATAGGCATCCTTGAGTTGTATTCCATACAAGGAAAACAAATAATAATATTACGAATAAGTATGTATTATTAAACATATGAGTATTACAAATAAAACTAATTTTGTTCCTCAACATAATTCATATGTATTACATACTAGATATTACTACAATATCCTAGTCAAAGTCATCCCTTGTCGTTCAAGCCCGCTTTATACAAACAAATTTCACGGATTCAGACCTGAAAGTGTAACAGACACACTGACAAACGGGGTTACATTCAAATTTATCAAATTAGTATAGATAAAATAAATAATATGTGCACCCACTGTCCACTAAATGCGCTATGTATGGGGTTTAATGACATTTTTAACTAATTATAATGAACCAATCATTATCATTCATAATGGACCCAACATCGTCATGAAATTGTTACAAATCCAAACACAATATTAAGACGATATTACAGGCTTAGCGATTAAGTCGCCTCTTTAAAAAAAAAACCTCATTAAGTTTCATTTGTTACAATAAAAAGTTATTATAATAACAATGCTCCCATTAAAAGGAGCAACTAATATTTATCCCTCCAGTTTACATAAAGCTCGTGCCAGCAGACGAACAGACGACTATAGCTCAATGGGTCAGAATTCGACTTGCAATTTTTGAATCGGTTAGCCTGTAAATCATTACGCTATTGACGCTTTAAATTTCTTTTCAGCTTAGAAGATTCACCTCAAAAGAAGAATATGTCGAGTATCTTGGCGCCCGGCGATTACGCGTATGCGGTGTGCAGCCCGAACGTCTCCTATGCGTTATCGTCGGCCGATGAATACGGCTCGCCGGCTTATCGAGGTGAATATTTTATTATCGTCGAAAAGAGTGTTGAATATCGTCGACGGTCTAGGCTATAACAGATTTTAACTTGAAAATAATCTTTTAAATGGTGGATGAGGAACTTTACACCCTGTTTCTTACTTGGTGGTGGGTGGGCTTAGTGCAAGCTCGGCTGGGTAGGTACCACTCACTTATCAGATATTCTACCGCAAAACAGCAGTACTTGCTATTTTCGTGTTCCGGTTTGAAGGGTGTGTGCGCCAGTGTAATTACTGGCACAAGGGACATACATCTACCCAAGGTTGGTGGCGCATTGGCGATGTAAGCGATGGTTAACATCTCTTACGATGCCAATGTCTACGGGCGTTGGTGACCATTTACCACCAGGTGGCCCATAAGCTCGTCCGCCTTCCTATGCAATAAAAAAAAACCAAAGTTATATTATAGAGGATCTCACCAAATATTGCATTACGTATTCATTTACTCAAAATAATACACTCTTCTCTCACTATATTACATACTTTATACTTACATATTTAGTTTCGAATTGTATATAACTTATATCTTGGAGTATGATCGTATACATTAATAAACATAACAAATGTGTATGTATTATAATTACGTTTGTCTAAACTAATTAGTACAGCATACGTAATGGTTGTCTGTCTAATGATTTATTTAAAATGTTTGTAATGTCTATACAAAGAGAAGCGTGCCTAATTATAGTTACATGGTTGGTTCGTTCCGTATTTAGTTACAATTATTGATTTTTGTTTTTATATAATATAGATGATGATGTATTGATAGATGGGCCACCTGACGGTGAGTGGTCACCACCGATAGAACACAATATTACTATGTATTGCTGTTTGGTGGTGGATTATGTGATGTATAGGGCTGCACAAAGCCCTAGCAGGAATGTTATTATTAATAATTTGTATTGTTTTTCTATTCACAGGTCAGGATGGAGATTATATCAATCAAGGTGTGTTTTATATTCTATTACGTAATTAGAAATAAATAAGTTCTAGAAACTTCTGGTTTGGGCATTGGATGGATGTATGGACATTTGGGCATTGTTGTATGTTTATTCATTTAAGGTTGCCCTGTAAACATAGAAACGACATTTAAACTTTTTTCCACATGTCATTTTGGTTATTATTTTCTTTAATTAAAAAATATCTTTACGCAATCTCAATTTTTTTTATTAGCACAGATAAACTATTACCGACACTTTACCAGGCAAATATAACAAACATTAAATAAATGTTACAATTATTTCTTTACATATATATACGAAGCTGTATACATGTTTTAAAATATAAATATAGTAATTAAACGTGCCAGATAAAATGATCAATATTCATTATATTTATTATTTTATTTAATCAAAGTGTAAACGATCGCTTTTTTTCCTGTGAATTAATTAAAATTATATTTATTTAATTGTATTCATTGATAAAATTGTTGCTTGATAATGTTTTGTTAATTCTCATACATTTAATTAATGAATCACACAAATACTTTAAGTACATGTTGTGGTAATTTGTTATATTGACTTAATATACAAATATAGTGAGGAATATATTATGTTTTTTTTTGCTGATTTGCACTAATTGTGTTAACTGTATATAATGATTGTAATTTAATTCATTACAAAACATTAATATAAACTAATTTTACAAATTCGAAAATAACTTGTCCGTTTGTCTGTTACGTTTCAATGTTAAAGCATTAAAACGATTTTGAAATTTGGTATTATTTGGTATTCGTATTGAATATGGCCTGTAGGACAAAGGCTTCTTTTTGATACCTACCTACAGGAGCACAGTCGCAGGCGGACAGTTTTATACATTACAGTTGATTATTGATATGCTTAAATGTATCTCGAAACTATAGTAAAATACTATGTTGGTGTAAAGAAATAGTAACGCCTGAATCTTATTCAGGATAGAGATCAGAACTGACGGTAGAAATATGTGTAATTTTTACTCTACCGCCAAATTGCAATATATTGAAAGGTGGAGTGTGTTAGTGTGATTATTGGCGCGAGAAACTTTAACCTTAGTCGCGATTATTTTTGAATGGTTAATGTTTCATCCAATTAATAGAATATATACTCCAAAAGCAATATTATTATTTAATAAAGAAAGAAAGAAATTTGCCTATATTGTGGGCGGTGATGCCCTCTGGAGTTATGGTATTGATGGAAACTTTATTTCAGGCGATGAAATGGACGGTGGTGGTAACGTGACGTCGGCAAAGGCGCAGGCGGCGATCGCTCACCTCAACAGTAAGATCGAACGCACCAAGGACCTGATACGTCTCGAACAGACTATTAGAGATGGTGAGAATTGAAATATACTAATCGATTACTTTCATAATCTCTTTTGTCAGTCATTATTTAACTCACAATTTTCATTTCTTCTCTTTGGAGTTCACACTCCTAACCACGGAGCTATCGCCGAACTTTAATCGTCAAATTATTAAACCAATAATAATTTCCAGACAACGTCAACGAGTACCTGAAGTTAGCAGCGAACGCCGACAAACAGCAGCTACAGCGCATCAAAGCGGTTTTCGAGAAGAAGAACCAGAAAAGTGCACTCTGCATCGTCCAGCTGCAGAAAAAGCTAGACGGTTACAACAAGAGGATTAAGAACTGGGAGGTATGCCATTGGCTACGTAAGCGATGCTCGCGCCACGCACTATGCAGTCGCTTGGATCGGAAGATCGGATAACATTGTCGGTGACGATTGTATTTGTTTTTTTTTTATATGAAACAGTAGGTATAGACAAATGGGGTCACCTGATGGTAAGTGGTTACCATCGCCCATAGACATTGTCAATGTAAGATACACGTATTGACCATTCATTACATCGCCAATGCGACACAAATCTTGGGAAGTAAAATGTTAATGTCATATGTACCTGGAGTAACACTGGCTCATTGACCCCCTCGACCTTACTGTTTGAAGATAGAATATCTGATATGTAGGTGGTATCTACCCAGCAGGGTTGCACAGAGAATCGGCTGCGACTAGACACACAATGCAAAGCTCACTACGAGCTGATTTTGATAAAGCACCTTCACGACCAGTTACAGATCGGCTCGTGACTCGTTCTTTTGTGATCACGTTTGACACTCATGTGCTTGCGTCACGTCACGGTCACGTGTGCTAAGAGCAACTATACGTCGATATATTACAGAAACGTGTTTCGGCAAACGACACGCGGTAGTGCAAAAATTTATTCATTTATTCAAATATATTGTGATTTACTGTTAAAATTTTTCCATATATTTAATTATAGCAACACGGAACAAGTGGACAATCACACAGGCAGCCACGGGAGGTTTTGAGAGATATGGGACAAGGGCTCAAGTTAGTATCGTTTGGTTTTCTCGTTGTAGTAACTAAATTTTATAGACTGTCTCAAGTGTTAAATGCTTTTTTATCAGTTTAAAAGTTAAATTATTTAAGTAAGGTCTTAAAAGCAAAATTAAGTAATGGCCGAATACTGAAACTAATATTTCGCATACTAAATTTGAAATTAATGGCGTTCCAAATAATTAAGTCCCGCTTAATATTTGAATGACGTTTCAGTATTCGGCCATTTGTCTTAAAAATATTTAAATTTGAAAGCACTTTTCGAAGCGTCATCGTAGGATAGATTTAGATAACTGTACTAGTCATATGGATAATTAATTAAGTAAGTTCAATTATATTCTGCATGAAAATGGATGAATAATAGTACTCTCACGCTGTTGTAATAATTTATATTCGAATTAAATGCCATATCTATTGAGTGTTTTTATTTAAATAAGTCACGTCGTCACGTACAAGTGTTCCGTGTCTCACAGGAACGTCGGTGGTAACATCCGCGACGGTATCACGGGGCTGGGTGGCAGCGTGATGTCCGCGCCGCGCGAGTTCGCGCATCTCTTCTCTCGCTCCAACCGCTTCGGCTCCGCGGACAACATCGCACAGCTCGCCGGTCGGTACACACGCTAGCCGTCTCTGTCGCACTTATAACGCTCCTCTATACACACGTTTCTCTCGCACACTTGACGTCATCACTATGACACATATATTTTTTTATAAATGGTTGTTGCTTAACTGCGAAGCTTCACTGTCGCTTATTTACAAAATATATGTTTTTCTCTTTTTATCTTACTTGTACACAACACAGGTGTATTTTCTTTGTTACACCAAAAGCTATGTCACGTCCACAACAACTACACACTACAACTATATTTTATTTTATTTTTTAATTCAAATTCTATTCCATACTTGAATGCATTTTTAATATTAACATTTTTCTTATGAAACATGACTTTATTATTCAAATTATTTCTTAAACTCTTTCTTTCTTTCGCAATGTATTTTTCTAAAATTAAATATATATGAATGGCTTAAAGATATACCATTTCTTTCAACCTTCTAAATCACATATATTGTAGATTACATTTTTAATTTTAACATATTATAGAACTACTTACAAGTATACTCTTTGCACTGAAATTATTAAAATTAAATCTTTTCAATAACAATATTAAAAAAAATTATATTATCATACGATAACAAATTTTTTGCCATAATTTTTCATAATAACTTTTAGTATCTAGTACTATAGAAAACATATTTGATATCTCTATTATTATAAGATATATAATAAATATAATGTATTTCCATTATCATATACCTAGCTAGTTATCATATCATGAATATTGCTATGTGTTTTACTTATATGTTCATATTTTCTCTCGCAGAGAACACGGGCCCTTGTAAGTATGTCGCATAGATAAATAACTTGTGCACCCACATTTTTTAATATTTTTTTCGTTCACATCTTAGATAATTCATCTGTGTTTAAACTCTATTAACTAATGCGTTTATAATAGTATTTTAGAATATGAAAAATTTTCAAACACTCAGTATGATATAGCGAGCACTCAGTATAAAATATCAAGTAGTTTTGATTAGTGATAATATTGGAAAAAAAGGTAGTTTAGTGACACCCATTTCGCCGAGATGGCCCATTGGGAAGAACGCGTGAATGATCACCACTGAATTTCATGTACTTCATTTTGTGATTATAATTCATCTTGTGCTTAACGGGGAAGGAAACCTGCATGTGTCAAATTTCACTGAAATTCTGTCTTATGTGTATTCCACCATTGGAGCAGTGAGAGAGAGAGAGTGGTGGAAGAAGGTCCAAACCTCCTCAAAAGAGGAGAGGATTTTCATTCTGCCCGTATATTACGAGTATACCGATAAGAACCGAATAGAAACCCAGTAGTTACCCTTTGTTAGTATTAAAATGACGTCATAAACTGTCATCCTATGTATTACATATACATATATATATCCTGCATGGAATTCAATTCACTAACTCCTTATTACCTATTTCATTCAAATTTTATATGTTTATTAAAACATTCTAATGTTACATTAAGAAAAAACTATTTAATTTATTTATAATAATTTATTTTCACAAAAATTTTATTTACGATAAATATTTTATTGCGTATAATTGATATAAATATTATAAATAAAAACATTTTCACAAAAACACAAAAATATTTTCATCAAACAAACAAACTCTCCAGCTTTATATATTAGTATAGATTGACACTTGAGACATCTCAAAGATGTATATTTATGCAAATACAAATATGTTCGTGTACAAATATTAACCGACGTTCATATGTTATCTTAACAGAAGAAGGTCGCTATTATGTTATAGATTATGTAAACCGAAGATAGTAGTGATGTAGTGTCATAGTAACTTGTGACTCAGTTACCGCGCAACCTTCAGTGTAGTTGCATCGTATTTATGTTGTCTACAAACGAATTAAGTCCTTATTTGTATACATATTTAAATACGTTAATCGCATATTTGATGAAATAAAAATGTTACGTTTCGAAGTTAAGTGAAATGTTCTTTAAAAAGTGCAGGAAATGTCGACGGAAATGTAATTTTTTTTTTTTTTTAGATTTTTTTTTGTTTTGTTTTGCTGTTCTATGACTCATTTTTTTCACACTGTAGTTAATAATTGCATACAATTTACACTTGTTTTACATAGTATGTCTATGTTGATGTACGTTAATTAGTATCTTCCGTCTTACTTACTATATTATTATTAATTAAACGATTGAACTTCAACACTAAATTTAAAAAAAAACCAGATATAATAAACTATTTTATATTAATAGTAATTGCAATCTATTCAATGTTGGAATGTTCCATTTTTAAATTATTAGTCATCACATTTTCAAATCATTTACTTAAAATATGGTAAATATTTGAAAATCAAATCAAAAAGTTTTACTTTCTTGTTAATTTTGTTATTTAACAACTAAACGATACTTAATATATATTTCATTTTTAATCTATTCTCATTCACACTCTCTAATTTTATCTGTGACCATCAATTCCATCCAAATGTGTGCTTATCATTCGTCTCATTCTTGCACGCCAGCCCCACAACACGCGGAACTGAGAGGTAAATAAGATTTGGATTATTTTATTTATTTATTTATTTATTATTTTCTTATATGCTATTGATATTATAGAATCTCTTTATAGTGTGGTGATATAAATATTTTTTTTACTGAAGGGTTTAGTAACTATTACTATTTCCAATCATCAGCGTTGGAATATACTTAAAGTTTTCGGTCGGTAAATTCTAAGTAGAGTTAGTCAGTTGGCAGCCTTGTTATTCCTGTTTCTGACCTCTTAGGGCGTATCAGATTATTTATCTCTCCCTCCACCGATAGGTCAGAGAGTGAGAGGGAATATTTAAACAATAATGTTTTGTCTTTCTCGCGTAACTTATAGCTTTTTTTTCATCGATTTCAAAATATTTAAACAAGATTTTATTTAAGTACTAAAAAGATTATATCACCATACTAATTAAAACTTGTCTGTACAAGTACTATATATGTATAAGCTATAAATGTTATTATATTATTTATGCAGTATATAACGCTCGACCTTCACGTTTCACAATGCTTGAAGCATCTTGTGCGTTTCATATGTATTGTGTAGTCCAAGTATATGTATGTACACACTATTAATAATAATAATTTATTTTAACGATCATTTATGTATAATATGACTTTTTAATTATTATGAACAATTTCATATTTTAAAAACTTTTTGCACGTTCTTTATTAAGTATGTAATGATGCCTGAATGCAAACAATTAAATATTGAATCATATGAGAACTTAATTTAAGTATATTTTTATGGCGTTAGGTATTTGATTCAAATAATTAAACATGCAAGGCAAAACATAGTGAATATTTTATTATAAATATTTTTGGTCATTCTTTCTATGAAACGGTAGGATGTTTCTTGGATAAAAATAATTATTATTAATAATTGTTCCTACATTTTCTCGATGAATTGTGTTTGTCTTCTGTCATTTCAACATTTGTTTATTACAACAATCACACTATCATCACGGTTGGTACCAGGATAATATGACTAATTAATATTTGACATATTATTGTCGATAAAAAAATTAAGTACAAAATTTTGACCCATTTCGTTTTTTAATCGAGTATAATGGCGTGATTAGTTGGTAAGGAAGCAATTCGCGTATTGAGTTCGTACAACTCGCAGCGAACGCGTCGTCGGAAGGGTCGCGCGCGTCGGAGGCGGGCGAGGGCCGCGGGTCCACGCTGCCCCGCGCCGCCACCGCCAGCGCCGCCTCGCCCGCGCACAAGTACTCGCCCGACAACTCGCCCTCCTCCTCCGTCACCAGCGAGGGCGCGCCGTGAGTACACACCCGCCCCCGCCGCTACACAACATTCTATTTAATCATTTGAATTCGAGAAATATAATATTATTGGCGTAGGTATCCGACGCAGCCGGGGTCGAATAATATGTCAGAAGCTAACTTCACTATCAAGCCCATACTGAACGAGCTCCGGGAACGGCGGGAGGACTACGAGCGATTAGCGGAAAAAATTGATTCCCTAAAGGTGCGTATGCGTATTTACTATAGCCCTTTTCAATGAGTAGAAACAAAACAGGTCTGTTTCATAATACATACATCTATTTTATTATTTATGTAACATTTATACGTTTTCAGAATCTATCGCAGGACGTGTCCTTCTTATCAGCTGCGCTGCAAGAGGAACGTTTCAAGACGGAGCGACTGGAGGAACAAATCAATGATCTCACTGAACTGCATCAAAATGAGGTAAAACAAATATGTATAATATATATACATATAGTATATTATTATATCTAGAAGGAAAGAAATTCGCATATGAAGTATTTAAAGAATTTATAAATTCTGAAAATAATAAATAATTTATTGTAAATACAAAATATAAAAACACAAATCAAAAAGCTTAAGTCTAATATAAAACTATAAAAAAGTCATGCATATCACTGAAGTATTTCTTTCAGACAATGCCATAGTTATCACGCTTATCCTCGTATTTTTTTGAATACCAGTTTTATGGTAGAGTAACGTAACGTAAATTATAACTGTAAGAAATTACTTAGGCTCTCTGTAATGCCGGTATAAAATAAAAATAATAATAACCATAATTAACTTGAAATTCATTATTTTCAGGTAGAAAATTTAAAACAAGCACTCACGGACGTCGAGGAGAAAGTACAGTACCAGAGCGAAGAGCGAATACGAGACATACACGAGGCGCTCGATCTGTGTCAAACTAAAGTAAGTTTGCTTTCACGCTCTTCGAATGTAAGATGTTTGTTGATAATAAGAAATAAACATCCATTTGTCAGTTAGTTCACTCAACAGACAGTCGTCCGTGACAACTCGAATAACATGTCTCATCCATAGCAACGCGAATGATATATGACAGACCTAAAAGAATGACATCCATATAGTAATAGTGTTCATATCGATATATAGTTATACGTATCGAAATATCAAAGCCGGCATGTCCCCCGCAGATCAGCAAGCTGGAGCAGTGGGCGGCGGGCGGCGGCGGCGCGGGCGGCGCGGGGGGCGCGGGCGGCGAGGCGGGCGGCGCGGCGGCGCTCCCCCCGCGCCTGCTGCTCGTCAAGCTGCTCAACGTGGCCATCACGCTGCTGCAGCTCGCCCTGCTGCTCGTCGCCACCGTGGCCGGCGTCGCCATGCCCTTCCTGCGCACTAGGTACGAGCGTGCTCACCGATCCGGATAATCATAGATCATTGTTGAATACCAAAACTCCATTTTATTAACAATCTGGTGCTTGGTGACGAACTGCCACACTACTAGTTGATACGTCTTTGTACGATCCCTGTATGGGTAGGTACCGCCCACTCATCAGATAAGCTACCGCTAAACAGCAATACTTAGTTGCGTTCTAGTTTGAAGGATGAGTGAGCCAGTGTAATTACAGGCACAAGGGACATAACACCTTCATTCCCAAGGTCGGTGCCTTATTGACAATCAAAGGAAAGGTTAACATTTCTTACATCACCAATATCTATGGGCGCTGATGACCTAACATCAGTTGGCTAGTCTGCCTTATTATAACATTAAAAATATATTTGTATCGAGTTTAACTACAAACTCTCCACTGCAAAGGAAATCCCTCTACGAGTATCGAGTAATAATGGATATGATTGGAGAGATTGCAACTTTCCATCGTAAAAGAGCGGACGCATTAAACGATGTATTATAAAAAATATTTCAATATGTTTCAGGGTGCGAGTCCTTACGACAAGCTTAGCCGTAATGGTCGGCGTCATGGTCTTGAAACAGTGGCCCGAAGTCACCCAGCTATCGGAGCACCTGGTGCGACGCCTCAAGGAGTACCTTCTAGACAAGCACCACGACAGGTAATGCACACCATAACTAATGTTACGCTTAGGGGAAAGAAATTGTTTGTTTGGACAGTTATAGTACGAGGTTCATTTTGGCCTTTACGTTCTGGCAACAATTACGTTTTGTTCGGGCGATTTTGTATGTTGGCAACACTGGTTATCGTATTATGTTACTTACCGTGGATATGGTCAATGGTACATTTTAACGCTTTTTAATCCGACTGGGTTTGGACTGGATGTGATATATTGCTGTCATACAAAATATACTGCAATTACTAAGCGTTAGTTTTGTTATCGTCTAAGAGATAAATGTGTCAGTTGTATTTCTACTCGAGATTATTATTTATCTATATGTTTTATTCGATAATATCTGTAATAAATATTTCTAGTGTACCGTTATGATATTTAATTATTGACTGGTAATTTGACGTTTTTTATTATTAATTCACAGCAATTATAACAGAAAAGTGCCTATATTTAGAATAATAAAAATATAGCACTATAAAAAAATATATAAATTTTAATTAAAATTACGCAACTTTGTTCCCTTATCCAGTACAGACCCAATTATCACAAAATGAGGGCAGTATTTTCATGATATATTGAAAAAAAATACTAATGTAATCAGTACACAAAAATAGTTCAAAACTCATAATTTTTCTCAACCAACAACGGGTTTGCTGGTTGCCCAAAAATATTATAAAATCTCATATCAATTAATTTAATTTTTATATTGTTTTTCTAACACACGGCTCAAGTTCTACTATAGTATAAATAGTATTTCGAATATTGCTAGAAAATTTATATTAAACTCATAAAATTTTGGACCAAAACATAAATTTTACTATTCATGAATATATTGCCTTCATTTCGCTATGTCATGCTTATAAAGAATATTTTTAGGGCGTTAATAAATGTATGCATTAAAATAATTAATACTGCTCAATGTTTCATTTCACCCCAACTCACTCTAATATAATTAATAAAATCGTATAACTACTAACATGTATTATTGCAATAAACGTTGGATGGTATTCAAAGATTACATTTAAACATTTTGTCCCTCTGGATTATATGAATAACTAACAATGAGATTTTATTCCGCCACGCTTATCTATTGTGTGAGCGAGTTATTGATTTTTGTCTAGTTAACCTAGTAACAGCTTTGAGGTGACCTATTGAATTGATTTTTTTTTTAAACTACCGCTCTTTAAATATTAAAAGTAACATGGAATTTATAATTTGTAATAAAAACTTTTGTTTAATTTGAAATTTTATATCTGTGCAATAAATTATTTTAATTGCATTTTTTTAAAATGATATAAGTTCTTTGAATACCATCTGTTCGATAAATAAATTAATATTTGAACGTTAAATTTATAATAAATAAGTATATGTATATGAAACACGCTTTGTTATGTACAATTATGATGTACAATATATTATGTATAGCTATCATATCAAGTGGAATTTGTAATTTATTATGTAAAGAGAAGTTTATGTAATTAAAAGTAACTCATCATCGATTTATTTTGTTAATATTTTGTGAATGGACGCAATTGCAATAACAATATTTATTATTTATATTTATTTTTCAAATCATTCAAACATCATTTTGGTTATGGCAACATTATTTGAGACTAAGTATATATATATATATATATATTAATTGATTTCTTATGTTTTGTTGAATTTGTAGATTCTTACAACACTAAATCCTATCTTATAACAGAATTAGTCCAGGAATCGGACAACAACAACTACGTCTAATTTTAAAGATATCCTAACTTAAAAAATTTGGTATACATATAAAAAGCACTAAATTTTTTCAAAAATGTTTTTTTTTTAATTTATTTTTTAATATTATTTTTGTTTTTAATTCAGGTATGAATGCAAGTCGTTGTGTGGTTGATATTGTATCGGCGTTTTATCGGAGATATTGCAATTTTGTCCTGATTCGTTATTGAATAAAATATGAAGGTATTGATTTTATGGAATTAAACTGTTTAAGTATATATAATTAATATTTTACGTGGGACAAGATAAATAAGTATCGTTAAATGTATATGTGATATTGGAGATTGAAATTATAAAAAAATATACTCCATTACAAACGCAACATACATTTCTTTTTATTTTTAATTAAGACATATGTGATGAAAATAAATATACTGACTGTGATTTTATTTTTAATTATAATGTATTATGTTTTTATAATGTTTATGTAATACAATAGTATTTTTTGTTAAAATAAAAAAGAACAGAAAAATATTCTTATTTATCTTGTTTCATCAAAATGAGTTTTTACAATCAGAAAGTTGCCTTACAGACATATTTTATGATGGATGCAAAATAACGGTATAGACTTAGTTTTATTATTAAAAAAAAACTTATAATATCTTTCATATACAATTTTATGAAACATACTCCTTGTACCTATTATTAGTTTAAATATAATATTGCAATTGCAATGTTTAAAAGTTTACGAACAATGTTTGGATTGGGCTGGATCCCCAAAATAATTAACGTTTTATTTTTATGTGGATTTTCAGTTCTTCGCTGATTTGATGAAATTAAAATTTAATTGTGAATAGTAAATTATCACACATTTTGAATTTAAGAAATGTGATAATATATTTTTAATTGATGCCAATGGCAAATAGACCGTGTTCAGGAGCGCACTGCCTACCATCTATAAAAAAAATTATGTAATGTGTCTTTTATTCTAAAAGTGTGATATATCCTATTTTAAAAGTTTAAAAATGTCCAACTTTTAAAATTAGCAATTTTTTAATAACGATTCTTACTCATAGTTTAGTTTTTTTTTAAATTAAATAACGTACCTCCGTGTAAAGGCTGATCGAAAAAAGTTAGTTAAAATAAACTCGAATCGATTACAAAAGTAGCGAAATGTGACAAGTAAATAAGGTGATGGAGTTTCTTTTATTTGCAATTATGTAATTTTTTGTATTATATAATGTAATTATTATCGTTCGGTTGCCATCGCGTTAGCGTTCTAGCTGTTTATAATTATTGTAAAAAAATATTTTTTCAATGAAAAATAGTTTTAATGAAGCGAGTGAATTGGTAATGAAATAAATATTTATTTAATTTAAAATTCAATATTCGTTTTTGTAATAGGAAAATTAGATTTTTTTTAAATATTCGGTCCTTATTAAAAAAGGGAATTATTTAATTTAAATTGTTAAATTAATAATCGATATGGTTCCTTTTGATATAATGATTTAAGTTGTGTTTGTAACGACGGCTTTTATTAATGTTGAATGAATCAGTGATAATTCTAGTGATGTTACTGCGTTGAGGAAAAACGATTTTTAAGAAGTAACGAGTTTAATGATTTCACATATATTTTGTTATTGTCCGTCTGTGCTTCGTCGGAAATAAATAACATATTAAATTTTGATCGTTTTTATAGTAAAATTTTTCGTAAATAATATTTTTATACGTTAATAAAATGTATAGTTTAGCAAAATACGCTATGAAATCATTACTCTAGCTTTGATATTCAAACTACTATTTAGAACAATCTTTTCTAATTATATTGATATTTGTAAACATTCCAAATTATTAACTGATTGAATAGTTTAATCGGATTAACCTAAATTATTCTAGAACTAGTCTTAATACCCGGTTTCTACCCTCCACTTTCTTAATGTAAAAATGCTATCTCTGATTTCGTTAATCTGTATATTGTGTAAATATGTTTTTTTTACTCTGTGCTATAGTCGTTGCGTCTTTACTTTTAGTTCGTGAAACAAAAATGTTTGTGTAGCGGATTGTCGATGCTGTAAAAATATTTTTTAAAGAAAGCAATATGTAAAAATGTGTGTATTTTTATTTTTCACAGAGATTTTTATTGCGAATGAACAACCTCACGATTCTTTGTTATCAGTATGTATTTAGTATTGGTATGTAAACAATTTCATTTTCTGTTGCCGGCTACGGATTGAATTAAATCATCACAATTTTATTCAAAACTGTCTCTTATTTAACCTCCTTTAAAATAAGAAGTAATATTTAATCATCGAGCCTCTAGGAATTTTCAGTTTTTTTTTAAATAATATGAAAAGTAAAGAGGTACACAACAGTGGGACACATCAGGTAAATAATAATCATCACACGGAATAACAGCCAAATATGTTTATATTTTGACAAGAGTTCAGTCAAAAAACATTTCAATCGAAATGACGGGAGCATTTACAACCTAGAAATAAAATGTATAAGCCACAAAAATTGATATAATAATGGTCTAAACTATTTATTTTTTTTTTCTTTTATTTGACTACAAACAAAGTATACACAGAAAATTCTAGGACTAAATTATAAATAAAATTGCTAAGTGCTACTTTAATAATAGGGAATCACTACATGCTAATAGAAAACAGCAACAGTACATGTATATATTTATAGATAGAAAAAATAAAAAACAATTTACTTAATTGGTAACACAGAAATGTGACCAGAGATACTAAAATGGTTAAGTACTTAAATAACTATGTATAGATTTTTTAAAATTACGAGGCTTATTACAAAATAAATCGAACTTGAAATATTTTAGTCGTTCGCTATAGTGGGGATGAGATTTAGTTATGTTACAACCATAAGCCAAATGCCACAGGAATCTTTTTTGCACTCGTTCAATTCTTTTTGTATATACTTCATAATGCGGATTCCAAACAGCACTACAGTATTCGAGGATGCTACGCACGAATGTATTATAATGAGTGATTTTACTAGATACATTTTTGAAATTTTTGGTGTTACGCAGTATGAAGCCTAGCATTCTAAAGCTTTTATTCACTATATGATCTATGTGAAAATGAAAACGTAGCTTCGTATCGAAGATTACTCCTAAATCCCGAACACTGGTGACTTCTTTAAAATTTTATTTCTAAAAGTATAATAATAAACTAAATCTGACATATTTCTGGAAAATCGAATAAAGTGGCATATGTCTATATTGAGTGACAATTTATTGTAATCACACCAGTCTATTAATTTGCATAAATCATTTTGTAGCAGCTTTGCATCATCAAGAGAATGAATCGATTTTAGTAATTTTAAGTCGTCGGCAAATAAATAGCAGCGAGAGTTCGAAAAACACAATGTAAGGTCATTAATAAATATATTAAAAAATAAGGGACCCAGGTGAGATTCTTGTGGAACGCCAGATAATACATTAAATGATTCAGAAAGGTACCCTTTAACCGCCACCATATATCGCCGCTCGCTCAGATATGAGGCACACCATTTTAAAAGAAGACCGGATATACCGTAGTTAGAAAGCTTTGCCAGAAGTATTTTATGGTCTACTCGGTCGAACGCCTTACTAAAATCCGTATATATGATATGGACTGGTACTTTAACACAGCCTAATATATACTCGTTTTTCCTTTGTTGTAACTGAGGATCATGTTAGGCTTTTTAAAAAATGTCAATGTTATATGTATTAATTAAATAATAATAAATCGATATAATTTAGAAAAATGTTTTATTTTTTACACTGTATTTAACAGTAGTAATATTTCAAATTTAATATTTTATCGACAAAACTGTATCGACAATCTCTAATCTAAAAAATATGCTCTGTACATTACTCCTTTCGCTGTGGCCTTGAATTAGCCAATCACGGCGTTGCAACCCCGCTTCGTCTTACCTCGGCTAGTCGACAGAATTAATTCAATACGGAAAATCAAAAATAAGGCGGGCTGTGTGGTCGCCGGTCGGTGGAACTGGTAAACCTTTTGTTTGTATTCGTTTGTACGATGTTATTTTTTCCGTTGCTCGCGGCTTCGCTCACAGCTTAGTATAGCATAAATATTGTATGGAAGTGAACATTTATTTTAAGATAAGGTTTTGTTTATGTAGGTCTTTCCTAAAAAAAGCAATTGTTCACAAAAAAGCGACCAATTATTATTAGAAGCTCTTATTGTGTTATACTGATTAAGAAATTTCATATAATTAAAATTATTTCATATGTTAAAAGCAATGCAATATTACTCTAATATTGCTCTAACACAGTCAAATGAAAGAAAAACTAAAAGAATATTATTAAATCTTTTATTTAATACCCATTTATGTAAAATATATAAATAACTTTTATTAAATGCAGATTATGCATTTCGATGACTTTAGTAAAACTCAATAAAGTTATTAGCTTACATATGCAAAATGTAACATCCACGTACACTTAATACATATTACATAGTGTCAATAAATAATCATAAAAAAATAAAACTACTTTTTTTTCAGTTATCGATAAAAAATGTTCATAAAGACTTGGTATTACAATTCCTCCTTGGCGGAGGAAACAGAAATGGATCGTGGTAATGGCGACAAATTTTCTGGTTTCGGCGGTAACATTGGTTTTTCAACAATTTGAACTCTTAAGCCCGAGTCGATCTCAGTATCTTCAGCGTTCTCCACAACATCGACGGACTCCAAGTTATTATCTAGTAATGTTACTTGATCGTCACTGTTTTCTACAACTTGTACGCCAGACCTTTAATAAAAAAATAATTTTCATTTTATTTTTTAAACTCGATATAGCTGTATAGTATGCTGCATAAACCCCTCTAAAATAGTGAACGACTCCATATAAAAAACGCATACTATTCTCTCATTTCTAATCAATTCCATTAATATAGCTTCTTAGACAAAAAACATTTTTTGGAAACCAAAAACCTAAAACTAACTGAAACATGATTATTTTTTTTAATTTAGGTTATTAAATGGTTATTATACCTTTGACGCTAAAAAAATATATAGAATCGAATTTCATTCCACATACTTCTCATCTCGTTCATTTTCAAAACCGTATTACCTGTTTATTACTTGTTTTTTTGATAAATAACGCCTAAACCAATTTTTTTTAATTATTAACATACAGTATAATAATAAACATAGTAAATAAGACCCACGTCGTATGACTGGAGTCACTGAACATAAAATAATGTGTATAAATATACATACCTTTATCTTCTTTGAACAGAAAGAACCAAGCAATCTCACACCAACAAAAGAACAAGAAAACACAAAGCACCCAAAACCAGACAATGAATTATTGATTTATTGTTTCGAAGAAATAAAGTGCACAATAGTGTCAATAGAGGAATGGTGAAATGAAAAAAATATATTCAATTCCGATTTTATTTATTTATATGCTTACATATTATTTTAAACATTAATGACAGCTAGCATATCGCTATGTATAGAGTATAGGGTAAAATAGCTTTAACTATTATTTTGATTCATATATCTATGATATTAAGAAATTATACCTCAATTAGCGTTCACTATCGATCCGATCACTTAAAAATATCTAAAATCGAATAAAAAAAATACTTAATAACATAAAATGTCTAACAAAATAAAAATTTACATTAAAAAAATCAAAATATGATATAAAATAAATCGTTGTATTCCGTGGGAATGTCATCTCAATAAATCTATACGAAAATATTCCATAATAATAATAATATAATTATTTGTATAAAAAAATATACAATTTAAATGATTATTTTTTAATTAAAAAAATAAATGCCGATCGGGAATAAAATTAGGAATGTTGTATTTCGAATTTGTTAAAAAAAATTACACGAAAATCGCTTAATGAATTCCAATGATGTATTACCAAATAATTCTCGAAGCGTATAATTTATTTTATCAAAAATTGTATAGCAGGTTAATAGACATTATTGAATATTGACTGACTCATTATTTGTTTATTTAAAAGACGTTTTGGTCATTTTATTATATAACATTAGCTAGTTAACTAGCGCTCTTAGGCCAGCCTATTATAGCGATAGGCGACGAATTAAAGACATTTAAGTACCAAACATTAGGAATTACTTGAGAGTCATGTTGTCATGTACAGCATTAGCGTCATAGCCGTGCATGTGTCGTTTAAAAACCTTACTAGCAAATTTGAATTCGTTGTAAAAATGTATAAAACCATTGACACGTTTTTAATACTAAGTACTATAGTTGTAAGCCTTCATCGTTTTAATATGAAATATATTAGGATTCTTGTTAATTTTCAAGACACGTTCGTCTCAAATAAGTTATACTTAATTATATGCATGTTACGTACACAATTATTACAATCTTAACATTAGATAAGACTTAGGGGCGTAGTTAGCAAATTTATCTGGGGGGGGGGGGGGGGCAATGTAGACAATGTTTATTTATTTCGGAGGAATTCGTAGTTACCTGAATTTTCTTGAAGGGACGCGAAACATTCCCTCTGCAGCTACGCCCAAGTCTAAGATTACTACCTCCCGCCAGGCTAGCGACATTAAATCGGACATCACAACACTTAAACAATTCCATCACCGGGCGACAGCATAAAGCCAGGAGACCAGCCGAAAGGGAAATGACCAGTTTACACAGAGTAAAAACTGCAATAGGATTAATGTGCAAATATTGTGATTAGAAGCGTGTTAAGCCTTCCGGGTGACTGCTGCTTTATATACTGTGACCGTCACCTTCTTACATTCTATATATACTGGTTTCTATATAAAGGTACTCGAAATATCGGAATGTATGACAGTCTCTAAGTGAACCTTATTTTAGTCCATATTTAATTGTTATTTAAATTATTGAATACAATATCTTATTATTATATTGTACGTGTTAGGTGGGTTCAAAATATCGAGTCGAAATGACTCTTGGCCTTTGAATTTATTTTCATTTTAAATACATCCCAAGCTTATGTATACCCAACATTATTTTTTTTTGATAACTCTTGTAAATTAAGTTATAATTTGTTTTATATATCTATTAATTAATTGTATTTTAATGAAATTACAATTCCTGATATGCTTATCTACAAGAGTAATCAAAATAAATAACATAATAATTAATGATCCATCGCTTTTATATTGTCCGTTTCATGTTTCTAGTACTGTATGTACGGATAGTAGTGTAAATAAATATATGAAATTATTGTTCGAACGGAATGAACAGACACGTTTGAGTAAGTGTAAAACTTTGAATAATTATATATAATATTTATGGCTTCCACGATCACATTAAACATGCCCAAGTTTGAATCTCATAGATACCGCCGCGTCGTTCACTAGTAAATAATTAAGAAACGACCCTCATAAACATAACTTTACACACCTTTTACGAGATAGGTAGCTTTTAGAGTAATTATTTTCGTTACATTACCTATGACGTACCGTTGACAAAAAAAATATAGATAATTAAATATTTATGAAAATGATTATTATCAATCGTTTTATGCGTTCCTAAGTTACAAATACGACGCGACGGTATCTGCGAGAGACGTGTATGGCTAGGCGGCGGGCGAGTGCGGTTCGCTTACAGCGCGGGCGCGTCCATGGCGGGGATGTAGTCGAGCGCCATGAGGCAGGCGAACACCGTCATGATCATCTTGGGCTTGCGCTCCGTGATGTCCTCGGGCAGCGCGTACACGCGCGCGCCGCAGCGCCGCGCCATCGATATCGCGTACTTCGCGTTCGCCAGCTTGTCCTGGAGATTTCAAAATCACATCAATGTTACAGTGTTTATGTTTAAGTGTCGTTTTCTTCAGCACTATTACAATTTCCTAATGAAATTTAATTGTTTTCAATTTATATGAATTTGATTTTTTTATCACGTTAGTCATTATAATAAAAAATCGTAGATACGTGTGTATTCTTTAATTATTCAATAACTTGAATGAACGAGATATAGTAAGATAAACAAATGAATTAAAATTCACGATAATCGTAATACAAGGAAAGTCCAACTTCTACTTGAATTTAATTCAAAAATTATTTCATTATGATTAAAATATGTATTACCTCCTCAGTACCACCATGGAGTACGAGGTCATAATTAATGGCTCCAGGTTTGATGGAATCTATCAAGTCCAGCACCACCTTGCCGTCTGCTAATACTTCATCCTGAAATACATTTAAATTATTGTCAATGTATTGACCTTCTTTGCTTGTATGTTTATATTACAGACATTGAAATAATTTAAAAAGACGTACAATTGGTTATATAACACGCCACTTGCTAACATATGTATAATAATATTAATAATATAATAATAATAACTTGGGACATTTTTCACACACGGCCATCTGATCCCAAACTAAGCAGAGCTTGTACTATGGAAACCAGACAACTGATATACTACATATACTACTTTTGTAAATACATACTTATATAGATAATTACACCCAGACGCAGGACAAACAGACATGTTCATGCACACAAATGTCTGTCCTGGGTGGGAATCGAACCCACGACCTGCGGCGCGAAAGGCAGGGTATCTACCAACCACGCCAACCGGCTCGTCAATGTATTGTGTATGAATACTAGTTTCCGACCGAAGCTTCGCCCGCGAGTGAGGCGAAGTTTGAGTAATTAATGTGATACAAACCTCTTTAAATATTTTTAAAAAAATGTGTTAACTTATTTATTTTGCCTCCGTGAAATATTAAAAAAAAAAGAAAAGAAACTAGGTATAATAGTTTTAAGAAAATAAGTAACCTGGAAACTCTTGATGGAGGACGTTTTCCCGGCGGAGTTGAGCTTGGTGTTGACCCACTGCACGATCTCGCGCTCGATGATGGGGTTGCCGGTGTTGGCGAGCCGCGTCAGCACCGACAGCGTGTACGCGCGCATCAGCTGCCAGATCAGCGCTGGAAACACAAAATATTATACAAATATGTCCAACTAATGTGTGTATATTATACATATACATACATTAGTTGGACTTATTTTTATTATAAACTCTTAGCATTTTGTACTGGATTATTAAATTTAAAAAATAATCTTTTTAGAAATATACTCTATAAGGTGAGGTTTGTTAAAATCCATTGGCAATATAACTCTTATAAAGACAACACCATCCTAAAATATATGTAAAAATAAAAAAAAGGAGAATTCATTGTTATTAAAATAATATATAAATAACACATTAACAGCATCCAACTATTATCACACTAAAGGCATGATCATATCTAAATAATGTCGTAAAACCCTACCAAACTACTTACCAAGTGTAAGTGTAGCGTTCCCCTCATTAATATCAGCACCAGCGATACCAACTAACGAGAAGCCAAGTTGTCTCCCGAGCTCCACTGCATAGTTGCAGTTCTCGAGTCGCTCCATGAACTTGCGGAGTTTGGAGAATTGACGATGTACCTGAAGTGGAAGATAATTATGTTTTAGTTTTTAACTTATTTAGATTTACTGGTAGTTTTGTGGTGTGGATTTTGTGGAAGTTCTCCTGGGTAGGATACCTTCAACTTCTATCAGTTATACTGCTAATAATGAGAAGCCATTCTGGTGTGTTTTAATTTAATAGACTAGGAGCGAATAAATTAAATTATAATAATTTTGGAACATATGTTATATTACTATTTATTTGATATATTAATAGTGTATACTATATAAAAAGAAAATAGTAATTCAAACAAAAAAAGTTAAAAATCTTAAATTTTGAACAAGACAAAATAAAAATTAACATTGGTCGACATATTGAACAAAGTTGAAGTATTGTTTAGTTTCGATTTTATATAACCTAAAATTTATATTATATTTAATATTAACATAAGTAACAGGATTTTTTTAACCATAACTATATATATATATATTATATTACTTTAGATGCTCAGTGTCGTTTTTGCATGCCGTGGTCACCTCTAAGTATGGCAACCCTTACCCTTAGACCCACTTACTTGTAAACTTTTATTTTGTAAATGTTATTGTACTGTCATGTTGGTGATCCTAAATAAATAAATATATAAAAGTAAATGAATCTATGAAGCATTATCGTTTTGTATTTTTAATAAAAAATAACAGGATAATTGTTTTCTAGTTGTTTCCAATAATAATATATATATCAAAATCGAACCTTCTTCCAATTGACGATACCGGGCTTGATGATGTCATAGAGCTGGAAGATGACGAGGCCGTCGGTGAGGTCGGAGTACAGCCAGTTGACGTGCGGCGCCACGCCCATCGAGTTCATCCAGTTACGGTACGCTGGAAACAAAGACCGGTGGATGAGCACCTTAGTAGATACCACCAGCAAAACTCATAATGGAACCACCCAATTAGACCTAAACAATTTCTACCAGAATTGATGAAAATAGTTAGCCTTAAGCTTTTTTGTATCTGATTATTGAGTTCGTAATGAAGATATTGTGAGTGTTATTCAAGTAACACATACTCTTCTCTTCTCGTGTCTCGTCGAGCTGGTGGTATGTGTCGTTGTCTGCGGCTGGTCGCTGCAGGCCAGGGTGCTGGTTGAAGAGATTGGCCACGAAGGCCAAGTTCAGTTTGTAGACTCCGCCCACGACGTCTGCGGCCGTCACGAAGGCGCGACAACGCAGCTTGGCGGCCTGCTGCAGCATCACCTCCGCACGACGGAGTAGGTCGGACTCCTGAAAACCAATAATAGAGAATTAATAAAATTAATTAACAAAAGGTTAGTTATTATTCATTGAATGTGTTTTTTAAACCTTAAAAATGTTATAGTTAATTCATATTTAAACCACTAACCCGTAGGGCATCAAGTGTGACTCCAGCATCATCAGGCGCGATCTGTTTGAGCAGGTACGAGTAGATCTCTGAATCAGCTACGTCCTGCTGGAAGTTGGTACAGCGTCTCGTGACACCAGCGCTCTGCAACTGGTGATTAACCCAGCGGAGGAGGATCGCTTCTGGAGACAGAGCTAGAAGATCTTCGATACGTTCCTGAAAGACAATATGACAATATTAATAAATTAAAAATAATAAACAACATATAACATAATCTTATTTATATAACTAACTGTTTACTTTTTAACTATTAACTGGCACATATCAAACTAATATTGCCACAGTGATATAAGAAATTGATCAAAGGTTATTATTACCTGGTCATTGAGCAGTTCTGTGAGACCAGGACAGTGTTCCAGTGTGATCTGGTTGAAGAGACCGATACGAATGATTTGCCATAAAAGACCGAGCACCAAATGAGGTTTGCCTGTGAAAAAAAAAATAAACACATGATTTAAAAAAAACTGATTAGTATATTTTTAAAATATAAATAGAGAATTGGCAGTACCTCTAAACAACAGAACACACACACACACACACACCACTGAGCCATCTCAAGTCTTATTTTTAATTGACCCAGTGTTTTTTTTTAATACATAAATTCATAACATATTATTTTTATATGTGTATTATTTGAAGTGTTACCTTTAGCTAGATCATGGGCATCAATATTAACAATATTACATCCAATAGCCTGGGATGAGACCAGGGCCAGGGTGAGGTTCTCGTGCTTGGTGTAGAGGGTGAGGTTCTTCTTGTTGATGGCTCTCTCGTCAATTGTGTCTGGGCAAGAGTGGTTGATCACTTTGCTGGAATGAAATAATTTTATTAATATCTTTAATATATATAATAGTCACATTATTTTATTATACATTACATTATTAAGGCATAGATTATGGAATTGTGTTATTGTTTAATTAATAATTAAGTCCAAACATAGAAAATTAATTTAAAAAATGTCGATAAATAAAAAAGGAAACATTAAGACATTAATTAAACATACAAAAAATATTATATAGACTGTACAATATAATCCTGCTAGTATTGTTTTAATTTCAATCTAAAATATATTTATGACTTTACTTGGTTAGCTTTGTAAATGGCAAGAACTTACCATAGAATGAGACCATCTTTTAGCTTTTCATACAGCTGTTTGCCCTCGGGGTCGATGGGCAGTAAATGTTTTAAGTCTGGATCGTGTTCCAGGTTGCTATTTATCCAGCCAGAGAACGCCATCTGTTCTTCCAGACGGACCGAGTGTGTTGTTCCTTATAACAAAAAAAAAATTAGGCGTTTATCAATGTGATACTTACATATATGTATGTGGAAATGTGGTCATAACATTCAGACAAGGAACAAATCAAAAACTTATTACTCATGTCACTCAATTACATAGTCAGAATCTCTTTTGTGTATTGTTTCGGTACAATGTATTTTTATTTTATATTAGGGAAACATACAATGAGATGACAGATGACAGTTGTGTTCTGGTGTGAAGGGTGAGTGAGCCAGTGTAATACCAGGCAGAAGAGACATAACATCTTAGTTTCCAAGGTTGGTGGCGCATTGGCGATGTGTGCGATGGTTAACATTTTTTTACAATGCCACTGTCTATGGGCGTTGGTGACCACTTACCATCAAGTGGCCCATTAGCTCGTTCACCTATACCTATGTGTAGAATAAAAATAACACCTATAACAATTACACAATTACTAAGATTCAAAAAATAAAAAAATACATAAAATCATATACATACAACAAATATATATGGTATTACAATAGGTTCCTACTTCCTAGAAAGTTAAACATAAAAAAATATATACATATATAAATAGAAATGTTAGTGTGTGTGATTATTATAAAATATATGTTGTCATAATATATATAAATTCTAACAAATAACAAGAAATACATTTAAATAAACATTTAATAAATTAAACAAGTCGTTAATAATGATCGTCTAAAGCAAATTCATTAGCTACAGTTCAAATGCATTCAGATTTCAGAGTCTGTTCATGAGCGATTAATCGCTTTCATTCGGAATCGATTATTGATGCTATAAATTCGCTTATTAGTAGGGCATTAACACTGTCGTAAACATAGATCTGTGTTTAATAGATGTGGCATATCATTTAAATATTTTAACTTTCATGTTGGGTATATCGAAATAGTTCTATATTTTGAACTAATTTCCTTCGGGCGATAGGAGGGGGGCAATTAAGTTAAATCTTTGCTAGAATTTGCTTGTAAGTGCCTGGCATAGTTTTTTCAAAATAATTTGTTATAAGGCATTACAATAATATCATATTCAGTAATTAAAATAATGTATTCTCCTATATTATTATAGCCGCCAGGCCCAAAGCAATGTAAACTAATAATATGAAATCCTACTTTTAATTGGGAAATATATATTTTTATAAACCATAAAAGTTCATATAATATAATTTTAACACAAAAAAGATGTTGTGGTTGTTTATGTTGATGTTAAAAGGCTAATATAGGAGTCAGTCATATTATATATTGATAAGCCTTAAATATCTATGTGCAGTATTACAGTAGACTGCGTTATGCTAAATAGTATATGAAATCGGAGATATAATGTAGAATTTCAATACATAGTATATTATTTACCATCGCTGGACGCTTCGCTCATACCGCCCAAGTGTTCTAGATTCTCCTTTTTACTGACTGCCTGTTTGAATGTGCTGGAGACCTGGAATAAAAAAGTTATTGATGTATATCCAAGGTTTAAATGTTTAGAGTAAGTAGGTTTAAAAATAGATTTTGTCGTTAGAATGTTTTTTTAGTAACAGTCAAATACAATTATATTAAAGGCAGTCAATGTCTTTAATTAAAAAAAATATTGTACACTTTCTTAATCTCACACATTATGCTCAGCCAATGAGATGCTTTGTAATAGAATAGAATGACTTGTTTAAAAATAATCATTTTTTTTATTAATTGGCAGACATATAGATGAAACGGGTTTTTAATAAATATCTTTTATAAAAAATAATTTTATTTATATGATACTAGCGTTTTTCCCGCGGTTTCACCCGCGTAGCTCCCGTTCCCGTGGGAATACGGGGACAAAATATAGCCTATGTTACTCGCTGATAATGTAGCTTTCCATTGGTGAAAGAATTTTTTAAAACGGCTTGGTGGTTTAGGCGTGAAAGCATCACAAACAAACTTACTTTCGCATTTATAATATTAGTTAGGATAAAGGCATAAGAACAGTTTGCTGTTATGTAAAAAGTTACATTAGAAAAGAATTAGGGAGTTAAATTCAACAGCAATTATATTTTTATTTACGAATATATAATTGGCTTATTAATAACCCTTAATAAAGGGTCGTTAGTCTAGTTGACCCATATATAACCTTTGTAACAATTTATCGCTATTGACTTGCCCGGCTTCGTATTGACACATCGCATTAAGACGATTACGAATGTATTCAATCGTTTACAATTTAATACGATAACATATTACTAATTATAGAGTAAAACAAATTGTGTATTTGTCTGTAAGGATGTTCGATTTTCGTTTTTTTTTATTTATTGACATGGATGCTTACGGTTTTGCTCAAATATAAATACTATTTTTTTTTTTTTTTTTTTATGTCAGAGGGGGCAAACGAGCAGGAGGCTCACCTGATGGAAAGTGACTACCACCGCCCATGGACACCTGCAACATCCGAGGACTTGCAGGTGCGTTGCCGGCCTTGGAGGAAAGAGTACGCTCTCTTCTTGAAGGTTTTTATGTCATATCGGTTCGGGAAAGTCGCCGGCGAAAGCTGGTTCCACAGAGTGATTGTGCGAGGCAGGAAATGCCTTAAGAAGCGCACTGTTGTAGATTTCCAGACATCGAGGTGATGGGGATGGAATTTGGAGTTCTGGCGCGATGTCCGGTGGTGAAATTCAGCTGCCGGGACTAAACCAAACAACTCCTCAGAACACTCCCCGTGATATATGCGATAGAGTATGCAGAGTGACCCAACATCTCTACGCAAGGCCAAAGGATCAAGCCGGTCGGTAATAGCCTGATCGTCGACAATTCGAACCGCTCTACGTTGAATGCGGTCAAAAGGAAGAAGCTGGTACTGGGGAGCTCCCGCCCAGAGGTGAGAACAGTACTCCATGTGGGGCCGAATTTGCGCCTTGTAAAGTTTTAGGCGATGGTCCGACGTGAAGTACCGTCTTGTTGATATTGTATTCATCTTAATTCTGTTGTTTTTTTTCTTCAACTTAAGTTCGATCAAAATTTACAATCGATTAATCAAAATATTTTTTATTCTAATATAATACATCAATTTTGATGATATTGTAAAAAAAATAATATATTATCTCGCATGTACAATTAAAAGGAAGAAGGAAACAACATTGGTAAGATGTCTTGAAGTCAAGTTTAAACAGTAGAAATATACCGTCTCAGTAACTAAAAACACAATAAAAAATTGTAAGTATCTAAACCCGTCCTTCTAATCATCTATAAGTCTTAGGCTTAACGCTATCCAGCCTACTAGTTAGCCAAGTTGTAAGTGGGGAAAGCTATTTGTATAAGGTTGTTCGTTGGAGCTTGGAAGGTATATCTTACCTGCTGTGCTTTGAGATTGGCGCATAGTTCTTCGAATTCTGTGAGAGAGATGCCATTCTTCCTCGCATCGCCGTTCATACTGCCGTTGACGCCACGACCACTCTTACCACCATTATCGTAATACTCTTCGATCATACAGCGAATCTGAAATAAAACAATTTACAAGTGTCATTAATATCATAATTAATGAACGTATCTAAGTAGGATTTAACAAATTTACCACCACAATAGCCACACCATCACATGATGTCAAGTCACCAGCGCCAAGACATGGCGTTGTAAAAATAGTAACCGTTCCCATCGATGCCCCAGTACTGGGCCTTGGCCTTCTCTCTCTAGGGTTTAGGGCTTATTGAACCACGCTGGTCCATTTCGAGTTGGTTGATACGGTATGCCTATGGACGATTTTCATCCGACGCCAGTGTAATTTTACAGGCACAAGGGACATAACATCTTAGTTCCCAAGGTTGGTGGCGAATTGGTGATGGAAGCGATGTTTAACATCTCTTACAATGCTATTGTCTATGGGGGTTGGTGACCACTTACTATCAGGTGGCCCATATGATCGCCCGTCTTTTTTTTTATTGCATAGGAAGGCGGACGAGCATATAGGCCACCTGATGGTAAGTGGTCACCAACGCCCATAGACATTGGCATTGTAAGAGATGTTAACCATCGGTTACATCGCCAATGCACCACCAACCTTGGGAACTAAGATCTTATGCCCCTTGTGCCTGTAATTACACTGGCTCACTCACCCTTCATACCGGAACACAACAATAGCATGTATTGCTGTTTTGCGGTAGAATATCCGATGAATGGGTGGTACCTACCCAGACGAGCTTGCACAAAGCTCTACCACCAAGTACATATGTCATAAGTCTTCCTATGAAATAAAATAAAACACATCCAGATTTCCTCACAACATTTTCCCTCATCGTAAAGCACGATATGAATTATAAACACAACATAGCAACATGAAAATTCTGTGGTGCTTGGCCGGTTGGACCTGCAGTCTTCGGTTAAGATTCACGTGTTCTAGCCACTGGGCACTTGGATTTTAATGATCCCAAAACATCTATATTTAATATTGTCTCAGTTCAATATACGAAAATAATTCCGATCGATAAGGGCTTATCGAAATAATCAATTTAATTTATTGTCGTATTTGTTTTGTGTTATCTATGCATAATATGAAATTATATGAGACGTCTATGTTGAAATGAATAGAAGTTAAAAATATTGGCGCCAATTCAGTTGTCGTAATTTGGCCTTGTTGGCCTATTGGGCACCAAATATGGCTGAGGGTTCTGAGATTTTATCAAGATATTGTCAGAATCAACAAGGAGTAGGTGAGTCGCAGTCTGGTACCTGGAAATTACTTGAAAACAGCTGCACAGATTTTAATAAATGTGTAATGTGATAGTGTATGACGACTTAGCTATAAATATACATATAATATATGAAACTCAAACTGAGAACATCAGCAGTATTATTCTGCATCAACTCACTTCATCACTTTATTGGAAATCTTGACAACGTACTTACAATCATAGCTTACGATATTTTGATGCGTATTTTGAAATGTTACAAATATTACGATCAATGTCGCTTATGTCTTTCTGACATTTCAGGACAATTTTCTCAAATGAGATCCGAGTTTGTTCTTATCGTATAGCCATACAGATCTTTATTAGACTGCCACATAATTGACTGATTGACTTTTATATTTCACCGACATAGCTTGTTAAACTACCAGACGTGGACTGATCGCGTCGTTGAATAACTAATGATTATTAGAGCAGATTAGTCCTAGGACCTAGGACCAACGTAGGGTAGAGCGCCAACCGGTTGGATTGGGAGCTTTGGTGCACCTTGGATGATACATATGTCCAATAGTGGACGGATATTGTCTAAATGATAATGAAATTTAAATGTATATGAAATTCTTGACTCACCTTCCAATGTGGAATTTTGTATCCAACGCTGTCTAAGGCATCTTTCAGTTCCTTCAAGTCAATACTGCCGTTGCCGCTTGTGTCCAGCTGTAAATAAGATTGATTGTTAATGCGTGACATATAATATATTTTTAATAATTATTGTCTTTAATATTTTTTTATAATATGTATAAATATACATATACTTAGTGGTAGAACTGTGTGAGCAAGCCCGTCTGAGCTGGTGTCACTCACGACTGGCAGTGGTGACATACTTTTTTAAAACAAATACAATAAATAAAACCTACTTTGTCTATTCTGCCGATTCATTGATTAATAAGCGAGACAGGTTGAGGTACATAATATCATTAGTTGCAAAAAATATTCATAAATTGTTTCCAGGGTAATCGGCAAATATGATTATGATATCGTTCACAGCGATGAGCGAGCGCTTCGTAAAAAGATTAAGTTATATGAAAATAACGGATGGTAGCTTCCTATCTAAAAAAAATATCTACTTAGTGCCTTAGTATGCCGGAAGGTGGCTAGTATACAATATATAATATAGTGGAACCATAAAAAAGCAACAATAAAGAATCTCAAAAATGCATGGACGCAAAATACTGAGGAGAAAGAAATGAATAAAATCAAAAAAGTATTTACCTATCGAAAGAATTAATCATAGTCAACATTCTTTCAGTCTTTCTATCTTTGTAATTTGTATTCAAATTAAATGATTTGTGTTTTATTTAACCATATAAAAGAAAGAGATAGGAACATGTTATTATTTTTAAAATTCGGTATTATGATGCTGCTGGATGATGTTGTCCTGATTTAGATTCGATTTCGAACACGGCAGCCGAGCAGCAGTAATAAGCAGTTCCAATATACTAGTTAATAAAGAAGACGTCACACAACGCCATTGCGCTTCCAATAGACCCATAAAACAACTAACGCGTTTAAGCCAGCTCGACCTCGCCGTTCCGCCTCGACCGCTGTCTGACCAAAGCTTGTTACATAAGAAAGTAACAACCCATAAATATCATGTTATGCCAAGACCTCTCCTAAGTAGCTCCACATGAACTTGTATTCCAATGTCTACACTACATATACTGCAATAGTAAATAAAGCAACATTTTCAGAATCTTTGTATAAGCTAAGCAACCTTTACCGCGTATTTGACTTATTGACATTAACATAGTGAATACCAGCCCGTGTTACCTTAAATGTTAATAGCATCGATGCGAATTTAGCATTATCAAGTACTACCAAAATCAAAATTAATGGAGAAAAAAAAAGTAATAAGAAAGACTTTTTTAAAACAAGGTTTTATATGGCAGCCATTTTGAAATCGTATTGTTATCAGCAACGAGTGTGTTCAATTTTTCAATTCACTAACTTTTGTGAAACAATTTTAAAAATCAATTGGAAATCCATTAATTTCTACAAGACATCCAACAATAGCTATCGTATTAGCAAGAAAATAATTAAATGAATAGACGTGACAAATTAATTAAAATAACACAAACAATAATTAAATAATAATTAAAGTGTCAAAAGGCACGAACCCGAATCAAGGATTTATCAATTATTTAATTTAAAAAAAAATAACAATAGCAACACAACAACGCTTTTATCAAACATACACACAATATCAAAAATAAATATTGATAAAACTTTAAATACCAACGCAAAGAATACATTAACTAAGTAGTTTATTTGTATTCCTAGAATCACCTAAACTAAATATATTTTCATTAATATAACATAACAAGGCCATAACGAACTGGAGCAACTTCGATTAATTTACTTAATTAGGCAAACAGCTGACTTCGACAAGAGTGTCAATAAATCTTTCTTTGTATAAATCAATACATGCATTATTTATACATAAGATTTATTTGATATTATTCGCGTATAATCGCATAAAATTGTTAGGAATAATGTTTAAATAATTGATTTATTAATAGATACATAATAGAGTAGTATATAAGTCATATAATAATATCTGATCGTTTTGTATAGACTTAGTATATATTTCAAGAACTAGTTAATAGACAGACAGATCAAATCTTAAGTTTGAGTTCACAGTACTATGGCAATATAAATGGTATTTCCATCTACAAGGACAATTTGTATAAACAAAATTGCGCATAAAATGATATTTGATAAAAAGCATATTCTTAGGTTTAGGAATTCATTAAAATGATGTAAATAAATAGCAACAAGTTCCTATTACACGATGAGTCATAAATTATGCTTCTGTAAAATGTCACTATTACCATTATCAATGGAGTTTAGGAAACTGCGCGGAGGATATCATAGTAACACAAGTATAAAGACATATGTGCCATCTCTATTAACTAGCGACATTACGACATGACTGGAAAACAGACAGCAGGATTTGTATTTAATTTTTAACCGACTTCAAAAAAAGGAGGAGGTTATCAACTCGTCTGTATGTTTTTTTTTTTGGTGTTTGTTACCTCATAACTTTCGACTGGGTGAATCGATTTTGATGATTTTTTTTTATTTGAAAATTTTTATAACTCTATAGACAACTTCGTCGTTCCACGCTGCTACTGAGGATATCTTGGCGAAAACACGTCAATACATTGAAAAACCTGGTCTGGCTGAAATTGACTAACAGACATTCAAAGGCAAATACTTTCACAATTATAATATTAACTAGTTAGTTAACATTTACAATATGCGTTTAATATTAATATTTAATATTTTAGTGCCAAAAAATTCATCCAAAATATTACTCCCCGCCTTATTGCCTCCACCGGTGACAGGAGGGCTGGTTCATTTTTCGCCCAGAGAATCGGAATTGCGATTCAAAGGGGGAATGCTGCTAGCATTCTTGCCACCATTCCACGCGGTCACGACTTATATAATAATTATTTTTAAATGTTATTTGTATTTAGTTAAGGTTTTAATGTAAATAAATGTTAGTATGCGTTAATTATTTAATAAGTGGAACCATCAACTAAAACTTTATTAATTTATAATATTAGCCGTGACTGAATATATTGAAAGGAATATTTTTTGGACCTTGTCATACCGTATTTGTTCAAGACTGTTTATTATTTATGGTAATGAGAACACCGGTGCAGTTTTATTTTGGCGCCATTAAGTGTTTTCCTCAAGGTTCGTCTCACTATATTCGGAAGCCATATTTATGTTTACATGTAAACGATACTATTGTTATGTGATAAAACAATTTATTTTTTTATTTATATTTTTGATATAAAATACTGACGAGACAATAAGGCTATAAGTGGTGACCATTGGTAGCAAATATTTACATTTAAAAAATGATGTAAGAGATTCCTTATAACATGCCAACTAAATTATACAATAGCTGTTGTTACCTTATGTAACTACAACGACAAGTGTACCGCAGTTCAAATGGTACCGTATTTGAAGCGGTAGGTACCGCATTTGTTCGTTCAATAAGCAATTACTAGACCTTCCGTGATAGATTACTTTAGGCAATCACGCTACGCCTTACTTAAATGCTTCAAATATTCTAATATCTATCATAACCAAAATTACTATTATATTAGATAAGTTGCTGTATATATTGACTCTGTGTCTGAAGATTACTATGCATTATGGTTTGTTTATAATTCATCTCGTGCTCGGCGTTGAAGGAAAACGTTATGAGGAAAACTGCATTTGTCAGTTGATGCTATGCCACGCCTGTATCCACTGAACCTCATCCAAACGCAAATTAAGAATAAGCTCACAAGCAAGCAAGTTGTATGTAACTGGTACATATACAAGATACTTTTTTTAAGCTGTAAAAACGCATTACGCGTGAATATTAATAACTAAAAATAAGGCTATTGTTTACATATTTTTATAATGATAAATATAAATCTACCAATGCCAGATAATTAAAGATGCCACCCACAATCGATCCTACAATTAACACATCGCTAAGCGACCTGTATACAAATGAGTTACTGAGACAAACATTAACTAGTCACTTGATAAAACTTTAAATTATTAGAATATTCGAGAATTTAACTACAAGTAACAAGGATACGTTCGCGTATTACTTAAAACATTCATACAATATAAAGGGCATTATGAAAACTATTGATTCTGTTTGACAATTGAACAATAACATGTTTATTTAATAATATATCAGCGTAACGTGAATTAATCATCAATGATATGTACGATAAATTCCGAGTTACACAACGATGACGTTGGTTATAGTAACGGATTATTGGATAGGTTTTCTTTTGATAAGCGGACAGGCAGACATTGACGGCGTAACAATTATTTATTAACCGTTCCTTATATAGCCAATGCGTCCCATCAGGAGCTATGAAACTATGTCCCTTGTGACTGTAGTTATACTGGCTTATACATTTTTTTATCAGCTTACCGTGATGTCCACTGCTGCACGAAAGCCTCCCCCATAGATCGCTATAATCAAACATGGCTGGATGATTTATATTCAGTTTTATTAAGCTATGTCCCAGATAGGTTCATATTTTGTTTACGTACAATATAATTTATATAGTTTCAACAATTATTGTATAACGGATAACCCATAAAAACAATAGATATAAAACCAACAGCCTTTAAATGCTCCACAGCTGGGCTAAAGCCTATACACCCTTAAGCTTTTGAAGCTCATTTCTGACTGGTTTATCCAACACATGAGCCAGAATTTCCGCGAAAAAACATATTTTTATATATTCCAAAAAACAAGTTCCAATATAAGTTTTGTACGAAAGTCTATGTGACGAATAATGTTTTTTCTCGAAGAAGCTACGCTCCGTTTGCTTCAAAATATGGTAACAAGGTCGACCATTTGTATCTAGTTAAACATACACACACTATACACTTGTTATATTAACGTGAATAACGTTGCATAACTGAATAACGAATGCAACATCGTTAAGGAATTAATTTACGCGTTCACTTAGAAATAACATTCGAATGTAATTGTTTTGCTCTAGAAGTCATATATATTTTTATATATATAAGATTATATATTGGAATTTTTGAAGTAATTCTTTACATGAGTAAAGAGCTTTGTGCAATATTTGAGCAATAAGCATGGGGATATTTAAAAAAAAACATATGTTCGATTAATTGTATGCGCCCGCATAACGCATGAACCACTTGATAGCTATTCATGAACAAGGCATGATTATAGTGTACAATCTAAATCATTTATAAGAATACTATTTACTCCCGTAAATGCAAATAAATTATGAACATAAGATGATAATACATTAAATTAATTAATCGGTACTTTAATAAATTTAACTGCACTGTGATGAAGACAATAACTAATATATACAGATTAATATTATCATTGCAATAATTGGAGATACGATAACCTTCGTCCGATATCAGTGTAATTGAAAAGTGCGCCGACCTATTAAAACGGGCGGACGTGGACCGTTCAGCTTTTAAGGTCAATATCAGATAGACGACAACATGTGTGTTTGTTACGAGTTACGACTATTTTACTTTTAATTAATGGTTTTATAGACTTGTTTGTTTAATGGCTTATAAGGCAAAAAACATATTGGGTTCATCAGTCAGGAAACTATCAGCAGCATTAATGAGTTTGGAAGAACAGTGTTTACACTCTCGCGACTTAAACACTTAAAACGGTTGGTCTTGAATCTAGCGCCTTTCCAGTCTAGTCGTATATGCCTTTCGATTGGGTTATGATAATGCGGGAATAAAGTTGAATTAGAAACTTTAGTATGTTCCTTTATAATTGGCTAATTTATAATAGTCTCTCTCGAGAATTGGCGCTGAAAAAAATATTTGGTCAGAAGGAAAAAAAATGATTCAGAATGAATGTATGGTAGCTGTTCTCGGGATGGTAGTCCTCTTGATATTTTAGTCCAACAATGAGGACAGGATGTTTTATAAACAATTAGTTTTGCACTAAGAAACGTAATAAGCATTATCTTAGTGATCTTTGTAGTTACGAACAAAGTGCCAGGAGTCAGGGAGCAGCTGCGAATAAAGTGAATCATATTGATGAGTGATGTTACGATGCTTACAATGGGATAGATGTTATGTATCATCGCGTACAATATATCAAATCAAGAATTGTTAAATTTGCAGGAAGCGGCGATTATGATGTTTTTAGATCTTTAAAGCTTGCTAAGGGGCTAAGCGTGCGAAGAAATTTTCACATGATTAAGCTCACGAACATAGTAGCCGGAGTCCAGCGGCAGCTGCGTACGAAATTCATGAGAGTACGATAATATAAACTGCATTAACTTATATTAATAACACTTAATTTATAATTGACAAAATAATCCAAAATTATTTTCGTTAAATTAAATCGGTAATTAAAAAAAACTAAATACGTAGAGGTACGTACTTAAGCAATTTTAAGTATTGATTTTTTCATTGTTTTTACAATTTTCGTGAAATTATACGTATATAGATATATCTGTTTGAGTCAAAAGGGTCGGTGTTGCTTACAATGGGATATAAGATTTCTTGAGGTTATTCAAATTCAAATATCTTTATTCAATGTAGAAGTGTTACACTTACTTATTGATTGTCATAAGTCTACCACCGGTTCGGAAATAAACACCTCAGGCCTGAGAAGAACCGGCGAAAGAAACTCAGCGGGATTTTTTTTTTTCATCTCATTTTTTACAATATTTATATAATATATAATAACAATACAATAATAATATTCTTCTTTGATTGAAACAGCCTGGAGGCGATCGTTTCATTCCCAAGGTGTGCAATCATCTAAAAAGTCATTGATTGTATTGTATCCTTTAGCACACAAGCGTTCCTTAACAATTCTTTTAAATTTCACAATTGAATATTTTTGAACGCTTTCTGGGATCCTGTTGTAAAAGCGTATACATTGTCCCATAAAAGACCTACTAACCCTGTGTAATCTAGTAACAGTGGTTGTAAGTTTATACTTGTTCCTGGTGTTAACAGTATGTACGTCACAATTTCTGGGAAAATCTTTAAAGTTTTTGCGGACATACATAACATTATCAAATATATATTGAGAAGCGACAGTCATTATTTTAATTTCTTTAAATTTACATCTTAATGAATCTTTCGGGCCCAGGTTATAAATTGCACGAATAGCCCTCTTCTGCAGTACAAAAATCGTATTTATGTCGGCTGCATTACCCCAGAGTAGAATGCCATAAGACATTATACTGAGACTTATACATTATAAATATTGAATCCGGTTTATACTGGTTCAATCTAGAAAACCTCCAGTATACAATGCTCCCTGCATACAACTGTGTAAATCTTCACCTAGAGTCTAGGGCAAGACCCTAGACGAAGCTACTCTTGATACTATTGCACTTGTTTGAATCAACTTAGCCGAGATAAAGGCGAACAAGCAAACAAACTCATAAATATTATTTAAGTGACAATTGACGGCATTGATCGATTAAATAAAAGAACATAGTTTAGGCCTCGAAACTAATTTCATTAACAAAATATAATTTTAATATAATGTCAATATAACAAACTAATATAACATAAACAACACGATATCAAAGATAAAACTATATTAAATATTAATTTTATAGAATTTAGAACAGAAAGACATGTAAACCGGGAGGAGATGGTCCAGTGGATAGTGGAGTCCAGTGATTCTTAATTAAATATTACGGATTCAAATCCGAGTAAGTCCTTTACGCTTTTGGCTTTCCTATTGGGCACTAATTACCAATTGTCTCTTGTATCTTTGTCTCTTTCTAACTAACATCGAACAGTATCTTTATATATAATTCTCGTATATAAACTGCGTGACAATATACATGCCGACATAATAAATTATATATTCATTCAACATTCTAATACTTACATGCACTAACAAACTATTAATCAGTATGACCAAGGAAATACCATACCAAATAGGTCCAAATAGGGATATACATAATTCCCCTGTTCCATTTACAAATAAATATGCGGTTATTCCTCATAGTTTTAGTTAAAAAATACACTATTATAAGAACGAATGAGTCACGAATGATTCATTCGAGGACATGTCTTGTTTACATAATATAAATGTGTTATGTATTTAACATGTTATGAACGTTTTTGTTTCGTTTTCGTAAACCGTGAAATACGTCGAGGAATATTCATGAATGATTTTTAACCACTAATTAAAGATATGTGAATTCGGCGTCGGTTGTATTGCTTACTAAATATAATAGAGCAATTATATTTATACGGTTTATAAATCTAAAGCCGTGGGTATTCGTAACCGGATATTTCTGGTTCGAATCCGGGCAAGAAACATTGTTTTTGTTGTGTTCCGGTTGGATGGGTGCGTGACCCAGTGTCCTGTATTTTAATTGATATCGAAATGTCTTAAGAGACAACAAGTTGGATATACGTTGGGTATGCGAGCAACGAGGTCATAAGGAAGGCAGCAAAAGCAATGATGCTTTTCTTTTTTTTTTTTCGTGCCGAAATCCATCATGGATACCCTCCATATGTGATGTAGCTTAATGGAGGGTTATGTCGGACTCCTACCGACTAAAACCACCACGGTACCCTTCCCGTCTTAAGGGGAGCGCCACGGGATCGCTTGCGCATGCTACCGTGATGCTTTCCACAAGGCTATTCGAATACGAATATTTGTACAATTATATGTACTAATGGCAAACTTGTGAGGATTCGCGAAACTTCCGTCGAGAAACCACGTATTGTTTTACATAGTGGTAGATAGACGACCGAACCTAATGCTCAGTGATCACCATATTAAATATTGACACTATTCCTTACTGAATGCAACGCCAACAGTGAACTATTTTAATTAATTTATTTTATAAATTGAAAAAATAAACTACTGTTATATATTGTATAAAGATTGTTACATAAGAAAAAAATATATACAATCACTAAGATTATTTTAATTCAATACTTCTATCTCGACATGGAAATAGCATTACTTAATTTGATTGTCGTTTGATAACAAAGAAACGAATTTGTAATCTTTATTATCTGTTTTTAATACTAGTAGGCAAATGGGCCATTTAAAGAACAACCAAGTACCGCTGATTAATGGTAGAATAATCGAGAAGTATATCCGTCATATTTGAATTTGGAACCCATTTTATTATTATGAATTGCTAAAATGATAATTCAAACATATAAAATAGCTTTGCGCGAGTACAGAAAATAAAAATGAAATTTTTAAGTGTTAGGAGGCTTTATCCGGAAGTTGAAACGAACAAATATAGCCTACGATACTTAACTTTACGTAACTTTGACCCCCCCCCCACCGTCAGGCCTATAGTCGTTAATATATCAGCCGTCGTTAATATATCAGCCTGTATAAAATGAAGTATTAAGAATAGTGCATTTATCATTCGCGATAATATAAGTAACTGTATTCGTGTCTCAACTGCAATTCATTTAACCAACTTCAAACGTGCACCGTGAGCCGAGATGGCCCAATGGTTAGAACGCGTGAATCTTAACCGATGATCGTGGGTTTGAACCTGGGCAGGCACCACTGAATTTTCAAGTGCTTAATTTGTGTTTATAATTCATGTTGTGCTTGACGGTGAAGGAAAACATCGTGAGGAAACCTACATGTGTCAAATTTAACTCAAAATCTCCCACATGTGTATTCCACCAACCCGCATTGGAACAGCGTGGTGGAATAAGCTCCAAACCTTCTCCTCAAAAAGGAGAAGAGGCCTTAGCTCAGCAGTGGGACATTCACAGGCTGTTATTTTAAACGTGCACCAGACAATAACTGTACGAAGTTTTACAAATATGAGATAAATTACATAATACATTTACAATAAATAATTATATTAAAGTTTCAAGCTTGCAATGTAAGAAAATTGCAATTTTGATATGGAAAAGTTAAACGAGATTTCTTTTTCTGTATCCTTTAACTGTCTGTCGCATCGCTCGGTCGGGTCAAGGACCCGAGGCGATGCTAATTCGATTAGAGACCATTGACCCACTACGTCAATGGCTTTGGCGTAATACTTATCCAATACAAGAAATGATTTGTTGAAACTATTGTTTATGACATTTGATTTTTTTTCCAATATAAAAATTTATAGCGCAATCAAATATTGGAGGTTAGCATATTTGTTGAAGTTTGATATACAATGTATGAAGGCCACGTTTGCACAATCGTTTATATTATGATAAGCACTTCTGTATTTCGTTTAATTAAAATAAAATTGTATCTATCTATCTATTTTTATATCGTTTTCATTGTTAATTTAATAAGATTCTCCAACGAGAACAAAATTACATTAAACAATAAAACGCATATTTAGATATTTAAACTATAATCTGTATACCTAATTTAAGGTTTAATATTTTGGCGAATCATAATAGAATTGGATTATATATGTAATTAAAAAACACGAATTCAAACTACATATATAATATCATGCTGTATATGCATGTAATATTAGTAATCATAAATAGTAATTAATCAGATTACAAAAAAGTAACATTACGTAATCAAAATAACTAAAAAGAATTAAAACAATTTGCACTATTTTCATAAACGATATCACAGCCAATCGGCGACCAAGGTTGATAAGTGCATACATAACACCATTGCATACTAAATAATGCAACGAAATATATATGAATGTACTTGAATTATCTAATATACGTACAGTTGATATGGGTCGCTGATAAAAGCTATTGAAATTTTAAATGTCTTTAGCTTAGAATCAATATTATTCATCGTTATTTAATTTTCAACTATATGTGTAGTGAATTAGATGTCATTTTCGCTAGTTATATCTAAACAGCTGAATAAACAGTATGTTTTGTTGTAAGGCTACTATGACATAAACGTTGTATGGAATTAAAAAGTTTAGATTCCTATTATTGAAGAAATATTCGTTTTTATTTGCATAGTTATATATCTTGCAGATATCACGTATGTAATGTTTAAATTTTCAAAAATGTTATATGGCCAGCTTCATAATATAAAAAATATTATTTATTAAGAATTTATATCTCTTAATATTATATTATTAAGAATATCTTTACTAACATTTAGACTGTATTCATATTGATTTTTCATATTAAAATAACATAAATCAAAAGAAAAGATCACCAAATGCGCGGACGACACCCCTGCGGAGATAGTATTGTTGTATTCCGATTTGAAATGCGAGTGAGCCAGTGTAACAGGCACAAGGGATATAACATCTTAGTCCCAAGGTTGGTTGCGCATGAGAGATGTAAGGAACGGTTTATAACCAGCAAACATCTTGACCCTACTTTAATATATTACAATTTGATTAATAAACTAGTAATAGGTACTTAGTATATAACTTAAATATAGATTGGAATATTAATTCGGACGTGTTTTATTGTTATATTCACATAAGGTTATGTGGCGGTCGTGTTAAAACGCAATAAAACTATTTACTGTCTAATAATAATTCAAATTAATTCCATTTAATTAAAGTATGACGTCATCATGACTCACGTGCTATATAATGACATAGGGACACTAAGGATCTATGAAACGCACCTATATCGTTTCTAATACGCACCGCCAAAGTCTGGAATACCCTTCCGACTTCCATATTTCCCACCACCTACGATATGGGTACCTTCAAGTCTAGAGTGAATAGGCACCTTTTAGGCAAGCGCGTTCCTTTCCTTAGGCTGTATCATCACTTCCCCCCCGCGTGGGATCTCCACCTTGTCGTGGTGGGGGGGCTCAGTACCCGTGGTAAGGTCGGCCACGGGGAAGCTAAGAGGGATCCCGGACGTGGGGCGCTCCTCGTGGGCCTCAGGAGGAGGCTTGCGTTGGATGCGCCCAGGGGGCGGGTGCGGGGGACAGTTCTGTCTGTCCCTCGCAGTCGGGAGTGATCGCGGGAGGAGAGGCGTGTCGGTGTTGCGTTGCCGCGCGCCCTATCTCCCGCGACCAAATGGGGGCGCACCGTTTGTGCGTTGCGGTGGGGCCGCAGAGGAAGAGGAGATGCGGTGTTGTCAGGTTGCCGTCCTCCCTATCCTCTGCGGCCGTCAGGGTGTTTTTTGGCGGCGGAGCCCAACACCTTCATCCGTCGCCAAGGAGCTTGTGGCCTTCGGGCTATCCGTCGGGGTGTCAGGGTGGAATGCTCACGCGATCCCTTGGCACCCTCATAAAGGCGGTGAAGTATACGCTGTGGTTTTAGTGGGTATTACGGCCTTGCACTTCAGCCGTCGAGTCCCACATAACCCCCCGCTTTTCACCTTGCGGGGGGTATGCGTAAATGCATTTCCACAGCGAAAAAAAAAAAAAAAAAAAGGCTGTATCATCACTTCCCATCAATTGTGATAACAGTCAACCGCTTGCTTATAAACTTAAAAAAAAAACCCTATAATAGGGTGCAAGTTAATAACATTTGCGGTTAACGAGTTATTATGGAATGCGCTTGTCAGTCACGTCTAGTTATGACATATGAATTATTGAATTACATTTAAATACAATTAAATTGTGTAGCAATGCACATAGTTAATTCAAGATTATTAATTATTCTTTAACGGAAATTCTATTCCAAAGGCCGTCGAAGTTTGTTATTATTAACGTTTGTTTTTTTTTTTCAATATATTAATAACTAGCTACCCGTCCTGGCTTCGCACGGGCAGAATGGTCTACATAAAAACGTTGATATCGTAATACATATAACTATCGGTTTACCAGGCGAACGCCAATAAAACTTCATCGCATATTCTACCGCCGAACAGCAATACCCACTAGTGTATTCCGGTTTCGAAAGGTACCAGGTAAATGAGCAAATGTCAACAAATTATTATTCACCCTGCATAAAATTTGCAGAGTTGTTTATTAGAGAAACATGTTATTATAAGTTTACCTTTAGTTCTCTTGTTTATATCCTATTGTCGCAGATTCTATCAAAAGATCTTTATTATTGTAAATATGATTTTCAAACACAAACATTCCACACAAATCACATAATGTATTATTGTAAAATTCTTCACAAATCACATCATATATTATTGTTGTCATTATCGTGATTTATAAATACCTACTTAGAAAGTCTGATGTTTAAAGGAACCCACCCGTCATCTGTCTACTTCACCATTGACTTAAATGCCAATTATGTTATTTTTTTAATACAAATTTGGTAGACACTCAAGTTTACTTGGTGTTAGGGCTTTGTGCAAGCTAATTTGGGTAGGTACCACCCTCTTATCAGATATTCTACCGCAAAACAGCAGTACTTGGTATTGTTGTGTTCCGGTTTGAAGGGTGAGTGAGCCAATGTAATTACAGAATACAGACACAAGGGACATAACATCTTAGTTCGCAAGCGATGGTTAACATCTCTTACAATACCAATATCTATGGGCATTGGTGACCACTTACCATCAGGTGGCCCATATGCTCGTCCGCCTTCCTATACCATAAAAAAACAGTTTGGCAAGAGGGAGACACCACCGCCCATAGACATTGTCATTGTTATCAACAATCCCTTACAACGCCAAAGCCCCACAAACCAACTAAGAAGTAACGTCCCTTATGACTGTTACACTGCCCCCCTTACCGTTCGACCAACGAAATAGTACTAAGTATTGTGGTTTAGCGGTAGAGTATGCGATGAATTGCACAAAGCTAAGTCAAAGTCCAACTTAAGGCAATATATGCAAATATATTATAATCATATCAGACATTAGGTCAGAGGTGATCAAATAAATTGCCGGACATCTGCTACCTGCTACCGGACGCTCGTAAGTGGATCACGAGGGCCATTATTAGCATCCTTTAACTTGTATTATGACGTCATCGGTTAACGGTAACTTTAATTATAAGAATCGTAATGTAAGTACAGTTAAGTGTGTATTTGAAGAGTGATAAGTCATTAAGTGTGTGATTATAGTGTTTAATGATCAAATTATTTGTGTTAAGAGTTTCAATATAAGTTTCATATGTAACAATTTCTTTTTTAAATATTAAATAAAAATTGTTATTGTCAGTGTCATTATAGTGTTGACGAGCCGGTTGGGGTGATTGGTAGATACCCTGCCTTTCGCGCCGCAGGTCGTGGGTTCGATTCCCACCCAGGACAGACATTTGTTTGCATGAACATGTCTGTTTGTCCTGAGTATGGTTGTAAATATCTATATAAGTATGTATTTACAAAAGAAAAAGTAGTATATGTAGTATGTCAGTTGTCTGGTTTCCAAAGTACGAGCTCTGCTTAGTTTGGGATCAGATGACCGTGTGTGAAAAATGTCCCAGGATATTATTATTATTATTATTATATTAGTTCATAGGATAAAATTTGTATGTTTCTATGTATAAAGGTATCGTATAAATTTAATAGTTGTATCTGATATATTTATGATATATACATCTGATTTTCATTATACATTGTAATTTAGATTTCGTATGATTATATACATATATAAAGATACTTGTCTACTTTGTCTTGTAATTGGTCTGCCTTAAATTACATTTCTATATTGTGCTGAAAGCAATATCGTTAAGGGATTAATAAGCATGCCTTTTAAATTATGTTATTTTTTGTCATTCTTAGTACGTTCTTTTTCTGTTATAAGTAACCTAATAAAAAACTGGACAGTTCAATTATGTAACATAGGATTTACGTAATTATACGTTTTGCTTTTACGTATGACTTAATTTCCAAACAAGAAAAATCCGTATAAAAACAATACACGCGAACCGTTGCAAGAACGGACGGACGGGTAAATTTAATGGTATCCGATTTGAAACTAATTCGGAGTCATCCATACGATTGTCTTGAATTCAATAGCAAAAAAAAAACGAACAAAGGTATTAAGTTCAGCAATGCAAAAAATCGTAATCATTAAAATGCACAGTACAAGCAAAAATGATTCACAAAACTATCTGCTCGACTGTTTGTCTGACAAGTTCTAAGAAGTTAGAAACAGCTTGAGTTATCCTCTAGTATGAAAACCCATAACACCGCCTTGTCCACACAGCAGCTACTTTTTCATCTGATTGATAATTGACATTGATTTATTAACATAGTCATAAATCTTATTCATATTTATTTTAAACATCAATTTAATTATTTTTAGGGTATTGAAAAATTATTATGTTTTGATCCGTGGAACTTGTATTCAGTCATATTTATTACAAATAAAATGACAACATTGTTACAGAACAAAAAGGGACATTCCCGAGTGTTATTAATACATTTATTGAAAATAATATACATATTAAAATAAAAAACAAAAGTTAGGACATTTTTATTGTTTCACAAGAAACGTCTTTTTACCGTAAATGTACATAAAATTGAAACTTTTAATTGATGTTGTCATGAATCGAATCAATATACTCGAATAAGAACAAACGAAATGAGTATGAGTGTTCCTGTTAAATATCTTCTTAATGTTCAACAGGAGATATCAATCTGATATATCGCGTAAACTGTCTGCATAAGTTTTATTAACAAAAGTAATATTTATACGACGCGCTCCATTGTCGCCCGGCCGAGACTGAAGGTTGGTGATAATTATCTTTAAGTGCTCTCGAGGTGACACAAAGCATCTCTGATCCTTAAAACTGATATGACAAAAGAGCTGTTGCATGTTCCATCTTTAACGTAATTCTCGGTAGTTATTCTTACATTAGCTCTCACCAGTATAAAACCATACAATAACGTATGTAAATAGTTATGGTACGTCTAAACGATACCGACACCGTGTTTGAAGCTGATTGTATTCCTATAATTTGAATATTTAACTAATTCAGAAGTTGAGTAGAAAATTACTCACGTACGTTTACTTATGGTAGGATTTGAATGATTGGTGTTAAATTTTGTTCTTTCCATTTAATATATTGCCTCCGTACATCCATCAAAGGTCAGGTCACGATGATTAACGTACAATAATATGTGCTGAGAAACAGAGCATGGGAAGCGAGCGGTAAACCTATGTATGGTGTATGAGCGCAGTGCGCCGGCGCACGGAAGGTTCGCACGGTATTTAAATTAATGTGGAATCTGACGGTTGCCACGGATACGTTTTGAGAATGTTCTCGTACTCAATAAAATATTTGCATTTCAATGAAAATTAGATAGACGCTTTAAAAGTTTAACGGCCGAATACTGAAACGTTATTGAAATATGAAGTGGAACTTAATTATTTGAGACGCCGTTAATTCAAAATTTCGCATACTAAATTTGAAATTAATGGCGTTCCAAATAATTAAGTCCCACTTAATATTTGAATGACGTTTCAGTATTCGGCCATAAGTAGTTTAAATGATCCATTAGTAATGTGATCATATTTGCCAAAATAATTAATTTCAATAATTACCTAACCTCGTTAATTGAAGAATTTATTTTTATTATCTTGAAATTATTTTTTAATGTAATTTGGAAATGTATACAGATGTATTGAATCCATAAATATATTAAATTGTTACATAAGAATTATTTTCATTAAAGCATTAAGTCAAATGTAATTTTAAAATAGATAGTACTTTGCAAATCATGACCGTGTGAAATGTTGGCAAGAATGTTTCCACGTTGTATTTTATTTTCAAACATGAAAATTAAGACAGGGTGTTAAATTTTTAATAAAGACTTTTGCACCATAAGTCCAAGGTCCAAGAATTTCATCTGCAAACGGAATAAGAGACAAATATTTTTGCATCTTTTCTTGTATAGGTAAGCGGATGAGCATATGGGCCAACTGATGGTATGTGGTCACCAACGCCATAGACAATGGCATTGTTAACCATCGCTTACATCGCCAATACGCCAATAACCTTGGAAACTACGATGTTATATCCATTGTGCCTGTAATTACACTGGCTCACTCACCCTTCAAACCGGAACTCAACAATACAAAATATTGCTATTTTGCGGTAGAATATCTGATGAATGGGTGGAACCTGCAGCGAATTTGTTGAAGGTTTGCAACAAATTCTGGTGGTAGGGCTTTGCAGAAGATCGTTTGGGTACAAAACACCCACTCATCACATATTCTTCATAGTCCGCTTACGTAACAGGAAACATTAAAATTTTCAGAACAAGTACCTAGTTGCAGAAAAATGTGAACACTTCCAGAAATGCTCGCCAATGGATTATTCAGAAAGTATGTGAATCGAATTACGATCAAGTGATTGCGCTGCGATTTTTTTTTTGCTTAACTGGAAACTCGGATTTGGTTTAGTTGATAAAAAAATAAATGATCACAACGAATTAATAATAATGAATAAATAAACTGGCTAACAATGTACAAATTAGTTAACTTTTCAATATCTTTGAATATAGATTTTCTTAAAATTTCCTGAAGTCTTATGATTTCCTGAACTTAAGATTTAACGATAGCGTATTGTAATGTTCGTATTCAAAATCATACGTTTGCATTTCTAGAGATTTAATTGTTAATTAATTTTACTATTGGGAATACACACACACACACCAAACACACACACACCACACACACACGCACACACCACACACACACCTCTCTTATAACACCCCTCGTTTTGCGTCGGGGGTAAAAAATTAGCAACGTTCATACAACTGCATAGCTTGTTTAATTTCTATTTAGTACATTTGACTATAATCACGAGAATCTGAGTGCAATTAAAGACCAAACCATGTCTCTAATGACCTGAACGACCTCTTGTAATGAATGAGCATCGGTAATTAGTGCCACTTGATATTTTCATATGAATGAACGCTTTGTTCTATGAGAAAATAGGACAATCAGAGCTTCACAGAAATGTAAATTCGTGATATTAAAGTATGGTTATTAATTATTTTATGACTTAAGTATATATATACTTCAATGGCTTAGTTGCTAGTACTTTTTTTTCTTAAACAATGTTGGCGGGTTCCGACCAATGATTTCATGAGAATTTAAAATGAGAAAATGCCACATTTTTTTGTAATAAATGTGACAAAAGATCCAAGCCTCCTTTCCAAGAGAAGAGACCTTGCATTGGGACATTTTATGGTTGGTAATTTCTAATTTGAGCTTAATTTATATTATAATAAAAAATACCTATTAATGATTACTCATCTGTTTAATATTGAATTAAACATATTCTACATATTAATACAATTTGTCCGTCGATAAAACTATATTTAGAATGAAACAAATAAAACAAAGGTCCAGTCATCATCGTCCACTCTCGGTACTGTTATCAGTATCCGTTAAAAAGACTAAACGTGTCACATTGGTTATAATTACAACAATAGTTGTAATTTTTCTTATTTATCTACATAAAGTAACAGCTTGTGAATATCCCACTGCTGGACTGGTAGTATAATGGATGAAATGGATGGAATATATTATTGTATTCATATTAAATACGTTTGTATGTCAGAATTTGAATTATAAATCGAACTGGCAATGAATTTTTAAAAATAATATATTGTAAAAAAAAAACATAGAAAGCTCGGCTTTTAAACAAGAAAGTGTGTTGCTTAATTTACAAACCCGTACAAACAAGTGAATAATAGGGCCTCTGCCCTATCTATTAATCATCCATTATATTATCAATGCGCCACCAACCTTCGAAATCGACTATATGTTCCCTGTGCCTGTAATAACACTGGCTTACTGACCCTTTAATCCGAAACACACCACCAAGTATTACTGCTTAGCGTTAGAAGATCTGATGTATAGGTCTATCTTATCTATATTTAATGTTTTGATTGAAATCTTACATAGTACTATATATGTAGTAAATATTTTCACTTTTTCATAATAATTATACAATTAAAACTGTTCTAACAAATTACATTACAATTATATCTTTATTTCGTTTTGACATCTCACGAGCTGTTTTCTTTTCGTTTTCATTTGTACAATTGTACTATAAATTAAGCTACATTCAACTTTAAAATCATATACATAAGACACAATATTTAATAAATATTTAATTTAACGAATGACAATAGCCATGTTCGTAATTTAATTAATGTGTTCAAGACACGCGAGCCTTATTAATAAATTATGTACGTGTACAGAGATGAAAGTGGCACTATTGAGGCAGATCTGACTGAAGATTTTAACACGAACAAAAACAATTATGTATTATTTCAATATTTTTAAAAGAAACGAGCTGTGTATGTTTCCCTAGAGATTTTAATTTACAGAATAAAATATATAAATGCGCATAACTTTTTATTTGCCGGTCTATATGGGATTCGCTGATTTTATGAGTCAATCTGTTGGAACGGCTCAAGTCTTTAAGTGCTTTCCAAGGTACTAGGGTGAACATACTGTTAACTTCTAGACTCCGAATTTTTTGTCAGAAAAAAATTAATAACTTTACATTTGCCCGACCTGGGCTTTGAACCCTCGACCTCGGGATTTGCGTTACACCCTGCCTCTAGTTAGACCAACAAGGCAGTCAAATGGATAAAGTCATCTTTTAAACCGGAACACAACAATACAAAGTACTGCTGTGTTGCAGTAGAATATCTGATGAGAATATTTTATATTATAGTAGATTGTGATGACGTAATACAGTGCTTTCATTAAAATTATTAGAGCAAGATCCCAGGGCCGCCAGACGTCACGTATTTTCTGACGGATGAAATGTGGACGATTGAGTAGTGTTAGTATGTACTATGATCGTATGCCTACCTGCTAGCTTGGTCAAACGGCCAATTTCCAGGTATCAGGTAATCAAGGTACATATAAACATTACTTACTTCACGTAAATTCTCATGGCTGATTTTCATATATATTTTCGAGTGTATAGTTAAAAATAAATTGTCAATACTCCCAGACACTTTCCGTCGGCCATATTGCTTGACAGACGCTTTAAGGGTCTCAAAATAATTAGTTAACTTCACGTAACGTTGACGTGACTTTAGCTGTTGGCCGCAAGAGGGCCTTTAAATTACAATAAAGTAAGCTGTCACCTGACCAATTTTTTTTTTATTTAAAAATTATATTAATTAAAAATAATTAGTAAAAAAAATGAAAGTAAATTAGCCGACATCTAAAAATTTTTAGAATTTTTTTTATTAAAAAAATTATTAAAAAAAAATTATCATTTGTATAAAATTTGAAAAACTATAAGTGGTATTTTTAAAAAATATTTTTTATTTCTAATTAATAAATAGAAAAAATATTTAAAAATGACGGCTAACTAGTATTATTTTTTATATGTCAATTTTTTATCTTATTTTTGTTGCCATAATTTACTTGTCAACAAAAGTTCTAAAAATTATAAAATATCAGTTCAAGTAATTTTCATGGCCTTAACAGCGCAGTCGGTCTCACTCAGTCTCATGCGCGTAGATAATGCTCTCGCGCTCCCACTCACATAGATATTAAAATTTAGTTTAGGGGATGATTGGCCCCTTGGATCGGTCTGTCTTCTTGTCAAAGGTTTTAAAATAGTTGTCGGATGAACATATATAAAAATGGAGCGTCAGAATTTACGTGAAGTTAACTAATTATTTTGAGACCCTTAAAGCGTCTGTCAAGCAATATGGCCGACGGAAAGTGTCTGGGAGTATTGACAATTTATTTTTAACTATACACTTGAAAACATATATGAAAATCAGCCATGAGAATTTACGTGAAGTAAGTAATGTTTATATGTACCTTGATTACCTGATACCTGGAAATTGGCCGTTTGACCAAGCTAGCAGGTAGGCATACGATCATAGTACATACTAACACTACTCAATCGTCCACATTTCATCCGTCAGAAAATACGTGACGTCTGGCAGCTCTGGGATCTTGGACCATATACATTGTTTGTCTATCAAACTAAGTCGTGCCGAAACAAAATTTGGTAATTTATTTACTTTTGAAACAAACGATTTTATTAAATTGAATGAAATAAGGAATATTAATAAAACTTAACCAATAATAGTATCCAATATTAATTTAATACAAATATTAAAAGAAACAAGATATATTATTATAAAAACAAATAAGAAAGAAATAAATTAAAACATAATCACTATTATATATATAAAAAAAACATTCTTTAATAAAAAAATCATGATGTTATGAATAACTTTAAATTTTTTATTAGGAGTTTAATTTATGTCATTAATAAAAGACATTTGAGTGCCTATGTCGTGCCTCAGAAAGCACGTATAAGCCTTTGGTCCTGCGCCTGAATCCTCTCTGATCATGATTTGCGCTCCCATTCAATTATGAGGATGTCTTGTTAGCGCACTATAATATGCCCCGCGCAGATGGCTTGAGATTGGCCATTGCCAAAATCGGTAAGAATGTCGTCATCGTGATCATCATGTATATGGAAGTCTAGCCGGCTAGTCTAACATTTGAATTCTACAATTTCAATGTATACACATACAAAGCTAACCGTCAAAGTTAAAACCTTGAGCCGTACTATTTGGAATCAGTTCAACTATCTAACATCCGAAAATGGACGGTTTTTAGACCTACAGTAGAGGTGTAACCGTCCATTTTCGGACGGTCATTTAAAGATAGTTCCTATTTAGTCAATAAAGATATAATATATTAAAAAAAATCTAATAAAATATGGTTATGATGATACGACAGACAATACTTATAATACAACAAATTGATTTACGACGAGAAATACTTGATTTATTCTTCAATGGAACCGGAAACGAGCAAAAGCATCGCCTGCATGCCGAACGTCATATAACACAAAAAATTATCTCGTTCGGTTTATAGTTAAACTATTTACGAAACAGAAATCGTTAGTCCATCGTTAAAAGCATCAAAAACTAAGTAGGAATTAGCTCGAAAGGCAATTAGCCGTTCCGTTACACGGAATAGTAATAAACAAACAAGTATGGCTATTACCAGCTAACTATTTGTGGAGTGAAGCCTGCGCACGTGCAGCATTCAGGGTGAGGAGAATTCGTTTTGCATTCATTCGATTTTCTTAGTCTTACTGCCTTACATGCAAACGTTATTTAGTTGATCAATACTTTCAAAAATTTATCTCTTTCTGTCATTAGTAATTTGGTATTTGCATGAAGAAGATAGAATGTTGTATAAAATCAATTCAAATTAGCGCTCACGAAGCCAGTTTTGAATAGTCATGTATTCAATTGAAGTTTTACATTATGATACTCTTAAACAGTGAACAGCATAGAAACCGAATAGCGCATAAAAGCTTGCGTTTAAATAATAATAATTTATTCTTAAGCGTTCATAGGAATACAAACGAAATATAATCACGTTAAAGATGAGACGAGATTTATTTACTTTGGACACGGGTGGGAGGCACCAAGGTGTGATTAGCGAGTACCAAATTAAACACTTGAGTATTAGAATAAAGATTATAATATTATGTATGACTTGAGGTGTTTGTTATCCTCATAAGCCAAGTGCGTGTGAACGATTGCGATCACAAGCAATTTTGAAAATAGAATACATATTTTGAATTCTATGTTTTCGCGACTCTTGCACAGACAGAAATTATTTACCAAAAAAAGATTATAATATTAATAATGTTTAGGTTTTAAATCCCTGCGATGACAGTTGAGGAAGATGGCGGCTTTGAGTCAATTTCACCTCGCTGCTGCACTTCGGGTTACGATGTGGTCTCAAACACTAAATAATTTATAAAAAAGAAATATTACTTATAAGGTATATGCCCGACACTAAAGCTGGGCCTTAGGTTAATAACACCACTGAGTAAGTAAGCCCCTCGCAATATGTACTTCACTTATTTGTATATAAGCGCAACTTGGGGTCTATTTATCGTTATTATATAAGTTATCACCATGTTTATTTATCTATTATATATACCTAGTCTTGCCATAAATACTGAAACAAATGAAAAAAAATATTTTTTCTATTGCAAATAACATTTATTACTTTTACAGTGTGTCTGTTTAATACATAAGTAGACCACAATTTAAAATATAAAAAGCTCATTCGAAGTGGTCTCCATTGACTGCAATATAGTCCTTTAAACGGTGAGGCCAGTTATCAATCAGCACGCACGCTTTCCATGAGAAAATTCTTCACTGCCAATCGTTAGGATTATTTTAGGGACACCAAATTATCATGACATTTAGAGCAAGTCATACTCTCTAAAACTGACCATAAATCATAATCCAGCAGATTTAGATCGGGACTAGACGACGGCCAGTCTTCAGCTCTGATGAAGTCCGAAACATTCGTTTCCAACCAAGACTGCATAGACCGAGCTTTATGACCGGCGCCGAGCCCTGCTGGAAGGACCATTCCAGGTTATTGAACATGGTGTTGTAAAGGGGCTTCACTACCTTCACAAGAATGGTATTTTGATACACTTGTGCCGATTTTTTGATACCTTTTTGACAAAAGTATGGCTCAGTCACTCCTTTATAGCTAATACCCCACCAAACCATCACTGGAGTCGAATAGTGCCCACGTTGCACTCTGTCGACTAATTGGGAAGCTTCCTTAGAGCTTTGAGCATAAATACGGTCATTTTGTTTGTTAAAATGCTGCTCAATTGTAAAAATTTTCTCATCCGTAAACAAAATTTTTCTGTGACCTCCCTTTGCGTACCGCTTCAGTAGTTGTTTCGATTTTACCACCCTATTCTTTTTTAAATTATCAGTTTAGAAATGACCAGTACGTCTCTTATAGGCTGCAAGTCCTAAGTCATCTTTTAAAATACGCGACATGGTTCTAGGTGTTATCTTCATAAGGCGAGATAAAATATTTTGCTTTCGGACAGGATTTCTTCGAATTATTTCCCTTACTGCTTTGACCACCTTTTTCATACGAAAACTACGTGGACGGCCAGTTTTTTTTCTGTCACCAATAGAGGAGGTCTCAATGTACCCATTAATAGCCCGGTACACAAAGATTTTACTAATAACAAGCGTTTGGAGTGTTTTAAAAATTGCATTTGGCTCCATACTACTTAGTGTAATGCAATCACAGCGATTCGGTTCTCTTTATCACCCCACTCCATTTTAATATCGCAAAATATTGTACAATGTATTGGCGCCAAAATGAGAAATCTCAATGAACAATCATATAAAAATGACAGATTCCAAATTCAAGTGTAATATTTTATTTATTTTTAATTGTAACAGTATTTATGGCCAGACTAAGTATATGAGTATGAGTTTAATTTTAATACCTACTATTGTTGATTGTATCAAGGTCTTAAAATATATGCGTATAATTAAATAAGGAAATTGAAAACATTGTAACCAAATGAATCACAAATTCTATTCTTTGTCAGACAATGAAATTACGATTAACTATACCGAGTTACGTGTATTTGTTTCTGTATATATATACAATCATAAGTAGTAAGATATTTGTCTTGCAAAGTTAGTGAGCAGAAAATGAGGAAATTACAAAAAAAAACAAGATAATTATACTACATATATTGCAAATATAAATTTACTATTCGTCTTTGAAACTTGATTGCTTAAAAAAATACTTTTGTCCTTTTTATATACGATCGTGACATCGAAGTTCGTCCATTAAATTTATTAATAACTGCTTATAGCGAAGATATTTAGACAGTATCTGAGAGAAGCATATTCGAATGCCTTAAGCTCACCTTTCAGCCAATGCGCAGTAGTGAGTCATCGTCTGTTGACCTAAGCAGAGCGAATAAAACGATTTGATTGTGTGTGTTAGCGGTAGGACAAACCTTCTTTGTGATTGTGCATGTGCACACATCGCTTTCGAGTTATGCGAGCCTGGTACTTTTGAACTCTCAGCGATTAAAAGGATTTAATAATTATACGGATCCTTTGATACGGCGGGATGCTGTTCAGTTATGGGGTGTCTTAGATGAGAAAAAGAGACGTATTATATAAAGGAATTTCTTTGTCGGTTTACGTTTAACTCCCGGCTACTTATTTGAAATTAAAGATACAATCAAAGAGAATCACAGCAAGAAGTTTCAACTTAAGTTACTTTACAAGTACTTAATTTTTACTTGCATATAATGAATAATAAAAATAATTCTGACTCAGTCTGTATTAACGAAGGTTACAACAATGATAATTCCATCTGAACTCTAATATATAATACAAAAAAATCGATAGGGAAATATTTATTTATAAACCGCGATGCTATTTATAACAAAGTATATTTCTACCAAGAACATTCTCGATTGGCATCAACTTTTGTAGAAATATATGTATGTCACAAACTCTGGCCATCTGACGTTCATTTAATAAAAAGGGGCAAGAACCCTTTGCATAATAACTATTGATTTTTGAACCCTTTCTGAAATGGACAACGGAACCGGTCAGATTGGCAACAATTGCGTTGTAACAACTAGTTAGGTTATGAGTCACGACTGTAGTGTGAACACAAAGTAGGTATATAATATTTATTATTATATACTTAGAACGAAAACAAGCACAAACATAATCGATGAAACTGATTTTAAATTTACAACTAATTAATTATGGCTGTATAAACTTCTGCCTTTATTACGAAACTACAGTTGAAAGAAAAAAAATTATAAAACGTTAAAATATTTTATATTATCTATGGTTATTTTAATTCCACGTTTAAAGTTTTTAATGACTGTTATAGTTTATCTTATCTGATATTATCTATTTTATAGGAAAATAGTACTTTACAGCTTTAGTTTTAAATTACTTGTTACTTATCATAAAACATATTTCGGCAAAGGTTGATTAGGTATGTTTTTAATCTTATCAATGTTATCTGTGACGTCTTTCAAATGAGCCGAATATTTGATGTAATATAATTTCAATTTATACATTAAAGCGATCGATTCCAAATATAACGTTATATAAAAATATCATAATATCTATGAATAATTTATTATGAAAATGTTATTTTAGGTATGCAAAAGTCTAGTGTTCGGATATTACTCAATCACGACAAAACTGCTGAATGAACGAATGAAACGTGATACGTAGGTTGAATAGAAAATAGTTCATTTTATTATTTTAAAAAACGAACGAAATTGTGCATCAGCAACTAACATACCTAACAATGAATATAAGAGAAACCAAACATTATTATAAATATAACGATGTAGGATCTTGGAGATGTTATAGGTTTGATTACTCCTTGGACTATTGTGTCCAAAAAAAAAACAATAATTAAGAAATGAAGTCAAAAATAAAAATACAAATAAAATTGGTGATCTTATGATCAACATTTACTGTTGATATGTAAATATTTTTTTATACTGATGAAAATGTATCTGTACTGTTTATATAATGTTAAATGCAAATGTATCTCTGTTTTTTTACGCTTACACGGCTAAACCTCTGAATTGATTTTCATGTAATTTGCATACCAGGCTTGAACCCCAAGAAAGTAATATGTACTTTTTTGTGACTTATACGTCGCCTTGCTTCTATTTATCATACAGTACCTTACGCTTTTTTTTATTAAGACAAAGGATTAATGTTGACATCCCAGCAGCTATTTGCGTATTTCAATACAAATGATACAAACACCATGTGAAGTCAACACACATTTTGCCACAACGTTTATTAATGTTATCAGACAATTGTTCTAAGAATATGTATGAGCCTAATCAGTGTCGTCACCAATTGAATATTATTAGCGAAATCAGAACGTTGTTGATTCACCAGCTGCGAGGAATATTTTACGTTATATAACTTTGAAAAGGTCCCTTAATACATATTCACTTACTTCAATGCTGGTAGAAAGGGTATATAGGGCTATCCGATTAATGTATTAACCGATTAATGTTTAGTCTGCCTGTATAATAATTTTATTATACAGGCAGACTAAACGTGTATATAAATGAGTATATAAAGACATAACGCTACAAAAACTTTGAAAAATCTCTTGCCATTCAGCTAAGCATTGAAATATGTACCTATTGATAAGTAATCTCTCAAGTAATCCGACTTCATTGGACTTCTATAACTTTATACGTTTCATAGATTTTCATTACGATCCAGCTGTTTTTATAATATCCATATAAATTTTTAAATTTAAACGATTTGAATGATAAAATTGTTGTATTTTGATAAATATCTATACAATATATAAAACTGAAGAGTTTGTTTGTTTGATCCGGCTAATCTCAGGAACTACAGGTGAGAATTTAAAAAAAAAATTGTGTTGTATAGTCCTTTTATCAAGGAAGTTACGAGGCTGCTCTTTATTCATTATACGCGGGTGAAACCGCGGAAACTAATAACATAAGAGTATTGGTAATGGCAATATAATATTAAACGAATACTACGCAGATAAAACCAAAGGCTCAGCTATTACTAATAGTTACGTACATACTGAGTCATTTATCTATGTATTTACTTAATACGTAAAATGTAAACGTAGGTTGCGGTCAACTTTCGAGCCAAATCAAACATAAAGTAATGATTCATTACTTCATAACCACAATAAAGTAATAGTATTGTCTTGTGAAAGTTTGCGGTATCGAGCAAATAAAACAGTCAGATATTACGAATCGATTTCCAGCTACTTAGTATCAATATTGTTTTATTAAAGAGACAGGCAAAGTAATAAAATACGTAATAAAAATTTGTGGACCGTTTTATGTAAATGAATACTAAGAACATGTAATAATTTTGTATGCCATTCAAATTTTATTAAAGAAAAATCGAGATAGCATTACTTTATATCCCATAGCTAGTATGTAATTTATTGTAAGAACAGATTACTCAATTGTATGCTTCTCTTATTTAAGTTTTTATAGATGTTTTCTATTTTTTTTTTCTTGGCGGTTTACAATTAAGTATTAAGTAAGTAAGCGATTCGTCTACGCCTTACGCTGGTCTACGCTTTTATTACCCATTATTTTTTGTTTGTGAAACTGAAGGGTGATCTATTATTGACGTGACAACGTCTAATAAATCGATGAACGCTGGCTGCATGCACGAAATTGTCCCGTTACGCTGATTGTACGCTTGCGCCGCATCTATCTGTTATGACGTTGTCACGTTAAACTATCGTCCGTAAACCGACTTTACAGGCAACCATTTTGTTTCGTTGTCCGTGTGAATTACATAAAGCTTTTATAACTTCTATAGAAACTAAAGTAAAAAAATGTGACAACCTCTGAATGTTCCACTGCTGAGCTAAGGCCACCTCTCCTTGTTTTTGAGGAGAAGGTTTGAAGGTATACAAACTAAAGATTAAATTATCAGTTTTAAAAGTGTACAATATAAATTATATTTAAGTTTAAGTAGCGGGCAACATTGCCCTAACAAGAAAGCGTCAATACAATGCCATGACATTCATAAGGTAACACTAGCGGTCAGTGGCTTACAAACTGTACGGCAAGAGGTCACGCGCGGCGTATCGTGTAACTTGAGTCACTTGTTTTTTTTTCATTTACAACTTGTATTGTTTAATTAAACATACATCAGTGTACACATGACCTGACATCAGTGTAACTGGTTGCTCAGTAGCTGATGCAGACTCTTGCTGGTGGTGATATGATATCGTTCTGCTAATAAAATTGTAAACACGCACTCAACGTTCATCGATAAATAATGTGTTCATATAAAAAAGCATTAATGCAAGAAATCAGATCTACTTCACAGTTGTAACGCTAAACCAGCTTCGGTCAGTGGCATTCAAAACTGTAACGAGACGAGAGGTCAGATCGAATAACTTGTCACAGCTATCCTTAGATTAAGATATATTTCACATACAATAGATTTCGAATGAAAAAAACAGCCGAGTTGGCCCAGTGGTAAGAACGCGTGAATCGTAACCGATGATAGTAAGTTGGTAGGTTCAAACCCGGGCAAGCACAACTGAATTTCATGTGTTTAATTTGTGTTTTTAACATTTTTAATTATGTTTTTAACGAAGAAGGAAAACATCGTAAGGGAACCTGAATGTGTCAAATTACATACACCAACTAACAACAGTAGTACATAATTATAAAAATATTTAATAAAAAAAAAGCAATCGACATTTTTACTTTCTAGTATAAATAAACTCCGTTTAAGAAGCGCACACACACACACACACAACGAACATAAAAAGCGATATACATATATACGTATATTGCATACATGTATAAATGTTGTTATCAGTAATAAATTGTACGCTCGCAAAGTTCGTGACGCGATACGCCTCGCGGATTTATTTCATCGATCGTAACGGTACATATGTAAAAATAATAAGTAATACATAATACAATACCTCCAACCTCCATATATAAGAAAATTCGTTTTTGGTTTGTTCCATTTTCAAAAAATGACGTGCGGTCGACGCTATTTTTTAAATAGAGATAGTTTACGGCCTGGATGCTTCAGGGTGCATTGTTCTCGCACGGGGGCGATGGAACGGATGCAGAGCCGGATTTAGAGTTCTGAAAACCCTGGGGCAACAAAGGAGTGGATGCCCTAATTATTTTCCAAATAAATTGAACAATTTCATTCATTCGGATACTACAAAAATAATTTATTACTGAACAAATGAAAATATTTTAACAACAATTTAAGGAAATAACGTATCATACACGGGTTATAGTTGTATTATTCTATATAATATATCTACTGCAACAAAACTGTATAATGTAATTAATACTTGGGTATAATTGGGATGTTTATTTATTGTGGGCTTCATCTCTTGTGGAGGCCCCGCTACTATAACCCTTGATGACTCTTGGATGACCTTGCCTTAATCGACTCCCCCCCCCCCCCGTAAAATAGTAATGGAATAAAACTGAATAATTTAACTTCAAAAATCGTAATTGAATATTTAGAACTAAAATTGAATATAATTGATATTGTTTATCACAATAACTTACATAATCTGTTTTTTTTTTAAATCATTACCTTTATACTTAAGTCTGATAGCTTTTAGTTGTGCGACTAAATTCATACGGCTTATTGTAAACATAGATGACAAATTGACAATTTTGACTTCTCAGATAATGTTAATCGATTTTTGTTTTTTTTTTTATCAAATACACACAAGTCAAAGTTAATTATATTTATGGGGTATAAATTAAAAATGATACGAATAAACAGATGTATGATGAATCAACTTTTTCCTTATTTATTTATTTAGTTAGTGAGTTTATTTTGCCGGTTCATCTCAAATGTGATGTGTTACTTTCAGAACCGGTGATAGGTTTTTACAATCAATAAGAAAGTAAGTAAGTATGCGTCAATGTAAAATAGGTAGTTATTGAATTAAATGGAAAATAATAGAAAGTAACTTATTAAAAGCGTTATGCGTGTTTGGCAGTTTCACTTTTTTTACCTCTTGGCAAAGGTATTGAAACATACAGCCTCGTGTTCAGTTTTATCCCTTATTCCGTCAAATTGTGGCATTAAGCCATGTCTTTCTTGTATTGACAGTTTTATATCGTATCTGTCATTAAAGTACCGTTTTTTTAATGTTTAAACAAAGCAATTGTATCTGTGCCAAATCAAGTGACAGTTTGAAATGTATCGAAGCGAATAAATACGTCTTCGATTAAATCAATATCGTTCCTCGGAATTCGATTGCAATTGACACGTATCGATAAATAATCGATTAAATTATAAAACACATACCATTATCCTCTCGGTACGATATAAATAAATTATAACGATTAACTTCAAGACTAATTACGTGTATCCTTAGTTTTATTCAACTACATAATCCACTTCTATAACAAATTAATTATAATTTTTTTAAACGTAATTTATATTTACATAGTATTTATCATTAATGATTAAAGTATGCACTGGTTACTTATTAAATGCGTTCGTGTGATATGATCCTACGTTATTTTGAAGACGCTCGTATTTTATGTCTTGGATTTAGTGCACAATATCTATACTAATATATAAAGCTGAGGAGTTTGTTTGTTTGATCCGACTAATCTCAGGGACTACTGGTTCGAATTTAATTTTTTTTTGTGTTGTATTGACCTTTTATCGAAGAACGTTCTCGGCTGATTTTTATTCATTATCCGTCGTATTTTTATTAGTTATACACGGGTGAGACCGCGGACACAGCTAGTATACAACAACCACAGACAGTATAATTTCAATTTGAATTACAAATAAGAATTGATACGAATAATATTAGTATTAACGACATTGTTTACTTAACATTATTTCTAGATATTCTTGTTATTTAATTAAACGTGTAATGGTTTTATTAAAACGCTATAATATATATATAAATGTGTATACATATAACTTTGTTAATGGACTTTAACGGACAAAAGTCACAAAATAAACTGGACTGAGTTCAAAACTTTCCAATTGAATTAACGAGTTTTAGTTTTAAGTTACAAATGTTTGTTAATTTAAAAGTCTCGAACGAATCATATAAAATTTGGTAGGTACCAAAGTCGAGTAAATCGTTGGAACGCATTAAATTAAAAGCATTTTCAGCAAACATTTTCTTTTATTTATGTTTTAAATGTCGCCTACCAAAGTGGCCTATGACACCTCGACACAGTTTTATTTTTATTTTATTTTATTTTATTTTATGTTCATAGGTCTACAAAACAAAATGACAATCAATGAAAACATATGATTACATTTCTCTTGATGTAGACACGACATGCGCTTATAAATTAGCTTCTATTACAATTTATTTTATTTTTTAAATATTTTTTAATAAGTTAATGAAATAGTTTTTTTAATAAAAATTTTAATGAGGCTATAGAACGGTCAGTAAAAATATCATAATTCAAACAAATACTATTATAAGTGAAGCACATGCGGTATAAAGGCGAGTGGCTTAGTACATTGGTTTTAGAGGTAGGAAGAGAAAAAGTCTTACAGTTTCGCAGGCGACTATTTGGACGAGGGATGGAAAATTGTATGTATTGCAAGATATCGGATGAATCAATAAGTCCATGAATTAATTTATAAAGAAAGGTAATGTCGTTTATTTTTCGTCGAGTGTAAAGTGAGTTTGCTCTGTAGAAGTGGAGTCTCTGTGTATACGATTTAAGTTCGTGACATTTATTATCAGTGTAAGAAAGATGATATAAAAATCTCTTTTGAACACATTCAAGTCTATTTATATGAACCTGATAACAAGGGCTCCACACTACACTACAATACTCCAGGATATTTCGAACTAAAGTATTAAATAAAAGAATAGAAACACTCGGTTGCTTAAATATTTTTAACTGTCTAATAATAAACCCAGATAATTTAGACCCTTTCTTTATTATATGATCAATATGTAGCCTATAACTTAATGAACTATCAAGTAAAACGCCAAGATCACGTATGCTCTTTACTTCTTGGATAGCTGTATTGTTATTAATGTAATATGTCACCGAATCAGAAATAACTTTGCGTGAAAATTTTATGTAAAAGCATTTTGTGGGGTTGAGGTACATTTGATTTAAGTGACACCAATCACAAATGTAATTTATATCTGTTTGCAAAATTTGCTTATCTAAATCATTATTTATTACACGATATAGTTTTAAGTCATCAGCAAAAAATTTAAAATTTGATTTAATATTAAAACATAGATCATTTACGAAAATTAAAAAAAATAAAGGGCCTAAGTGTGATCCTTGAGGTACTCCTGAAGCTACCTCATTTTCTGCTGACTCAAAACCACGAATATTAACTAATTGTGAACGTTTTTTTAGATAAGACTCAACCCATCTCAATAAGGAACCATGAATTCCCATATGTTCAATTTTTTTCAATAATAACCTGTGGTTTACAACATCAAACGCTTTTCTGAAATCAGTGTATATTGAATAAACTTCTTTTTTCTTATCTAAGGCATCGGCAATTACTGATACATATGACACTAAATTTGATGCTGTTGATCTACCAGTCAAAAAGCCGTGCTGATTACAATTTATATATTTACGTGTATGGCCTAATATTTCCTTATGCACAATGGACTCAAATATCTTACCACAATTTGATAGTAATGAAATAGGACGATAAGTAGTTACATCGCCTATGTCTCCCCCTTTGTGGATAGGTATTAAATGAGCTTTCTTCCACATGGATGGGAATATACCCGTCTCTAGCGACTTATTATAAATTATGGTTAAGGGCTTATACAAATTTTTTGCACATTTTTTTAAAAATAATGGAGGTAATCCATCAGGACCGGATGCTTTGTTCGTATTTAAAGTCTGAAGACGTATCAGAACGTCGACTTCTTCTACCAACAATTTACTGAATGACATAACGTTGCCGTATGGATTACTAAAATCTGGTGTTGGCAGTACTGAGTATGCAAGGCCATTATTATATGTATTTTGGAAATGTTTAGAAAAAAGATTAGCTATGTCCTGTCCACCCACTGCTTTTTCAATTCCCAAGGTCATTTCATTTGGAATAGAAGAACAGTTACTCATTTTACCTTTAAAAAAGCTCCAAAAATACCTTGGATTGCGACGTAAATTATTAGGTGCATTATTTATATAATTTGTATAACACTCCTTTATCAAAAACTCACATCGTTCTTGTAATAACGTGTAACTCAGTTTATCCATTGTATTTCCGTAAGTTTTGTATCGTTTGTGATATTTCGCTTTTTCTCGAAGAGCTTTAATAAGAGATAAAGTATACCAGATAGGAAAGTTCTCATTTATCGGCAATCTAACTGGAGTGAATTCATGGATAATTGACATTAATGTAGAGTAAAATGATTCAACCATTTTGTTAACATCCGAGCATCCATCCCATATAGTTGTCCAATCTATAGCTTCTAAGGCAGTATTAAGCGCTTCATAATCACATTTTGTGTAATTATATTTTAGAATTTTATTATATTTGACAGTGGCGTATGAACAAGTTTTTATTAAAATTTTGAGAGGGGGATGATGAATGTCAGACGGTACTAGAGGTGCTGAAACTTCTGAAATAGATATGCAAGCTGGGTCAGTAGAAAAAACCAGATCTAACATTTTTCCATTTTCATTCGAAACACAATTACATTGGTATAGATTATTAAATGTAATGTTGTCTAGAAGGCTATTTACTACGTACCCATCGGATAGAGATGGTAATAGAAAACTAGTTTCAGCTTTGTATTCCCACATTACGTCACTTAAGTTAAAATCTCCAAGCAACATAATAGATGACTTTTCACCTACTCTAGTTATTACGCGCGATATATTACATAGAAAGGTGTCAACATAATTTCTATCCAAAGGTGGTGGCAGGTAAGCGACACATATATTAATACTGCTGCTCCCTCTTAATTTCAAGCTAATCCATAAGTCCTCACATGACGACTCCCAATCATACTTTCGAATAACTTTAAATTTCTTTGAGACAGCAATCAATACGCCACCCCCATCTTTTTTGTGAGATGATAAGGAAGAGGAATATCTGTCTCGCCTAAATATGTTATATCTCTGATCTATTACCTCGTAATCATATATAGAATCGTTTAGCCACGTTTCGGTCAAAATTATCATATCATAATCATTGGACAAAACGGATAAATGACAATTTTCTACCTTCGTTCTTAAGCCTCTCACATTTTGGTAATAAATACTTAAATTGAATTTTATAAAAATTAAAAACATAAATACACATGCTTTAGATAAGTTAAGTTAATAAGTTTATAAATTATTCAAAAAACCTTTATCCCTTACCATTTTAGCCTCTGACTTAATATTCTTGCGCACGAATATCTTCCCATTGCGTGTCCAAACAAACTCATAACCTTTGTCTTTTGCAACTATCCTGGTAGCTGCATGCAATTGTTTGTTCAGAGGCGATAAATGTTCCATTACATAAATGGGCCGATTGATTGTAAATCCAAGGTGTGTTGAATTGAGCTTGTTATCTTTGTTCTTAATATTGTATAATTTGACAGCTGCTAGTAAATTGTCACGAACTCTTGGGCTAATCATTTTTATAACAATACTGCGTGGTCTTTTGCTCCCCGAGTTGTATTTAGCAACCCTGTTACAATTTATCACATCTTTATCTGTTAATTGGTACGACACAGTACTTGCAAGTTGTTTGATGTGGGTAAACAAATTTTCAGATTTGCTTTCTGGTACGCATTGAATTTCTATGTTAGAGTCTCGTGATCTCTGCTCTATTTCTGCGAGTTCCGCTGTTATCTCGCCTAGTTTTGTTCGCAGAGTATTATTTTCAGTAACAAGATCCGAAATCATCTTTGAATTTTCTTTGTTAATAATCACTTGATCGTCATGGACTTCCGATAAGAAAGTAACAGTCTTTGTAACCTCATCAAGTTCTGTACGCATTTCGGAAAATTTTATACCGAGTTCTTGGATATCTTTCCTGATATTACATAACGATGAGTCGAATTTACTTAAACATGCCTGTTGCTCTTTAAATTTGTCATTCATCTCATTTCTTAAACTACGAATTTCATCAAGAATCATACCTTGAATAGATGATATATTAGGAGTACAAGCATCTGACGGTTTGTTTGTTTGTTTGTTGGAGTTCATAGGAGACTTTTTCTTTGTATTATGTTTTAAGCTATTATCTTCCGCCTTTAAAGGGTGCTTGTCGCAGTCCGGACACACCCACTTAGATCGTGAGATCGCAGTAGTTCCATTATATTTCACGCATTCTTGATGATAATGATTGGAGCAATTTGTGGACGAGCACCTGATACGCTTCTGAGTTACCAGAATACTCGTAGTACATAAAGAGCACAAAACCATTTTCGGATGTGTATTTTTTTTATTGTTTATTTTATTTTTGTGACTTGCACGTAGGTAATCACTCTAATATTACTTATTAATATATTATATATTTTTATTATAAAATTTTCACAATAGCTGTCTTGTCAAGTTGACATTCGATTATGTATTATTATTATTATTATTATTATTACTTCGCACTGATGATAACATTTTATTATAAGCTCTAATAAATCGAACGATTTAAAAAAGTTGAATTCGGTCGATTGTTTCTGAACGGGCTAATTTCTTGAAAAAATAATTTGAAAATGGAATATCAATATTTTACTTAACAGACACAATTGGAGATTGAAAAAAAAGTTCAGTAGTTCGTAAATGTTTAATATCATTTTCATATTGTTTTATAATTCCTACATCGTATTACGTCATTCAAATTGAAATTCGAATTTCAATATTTTGTCCAACAGATACAATGAAACAATTATAAAACCTGGTGTACTCAACACTCAACAGATAAAAAAAATCAACCAATATTGAATATAAATAAATGATAAAGTAATATTGTGACCAAGTTGTTCGTATACATTTCTTATTAGTTGTTTTATAAGTCCTAGCTACTGTGTTGCGTCATAAGGTAGGACAAAGGCTGGAGTGACCACATTCCAAACCAAGGTCGATGCACATCGCTCCGCGGATAAACTTGTAACTTGTAATTAAAAATATATGAATTTTAGATCAGCAAATAGCTATCAAAGATTAATATAAGTCTTTACGACTTAAAAAATTTCTACTAACTTTTATTCATTTGTTTTGCAATTGTGGTTCTTAATAATGGCCTAAAATTTAATCATTAAAATTTAAATTTTAGGTCATTACAAAGAACTATCGAAGCTTCCGTTTTATATACTTGGTAAATAGACTAGTTTAATAATTATCGACTACTAATATTTGTTTTATTTTATTAACACTTATTACATACACATGAACTCTGAACACGATAAATATAAAAAAAATCACGCTCACGACATGTTGACTTATGTGCATGTAATGTAGAGACGAACTAATTAAGACCTTACGAATTATATTTGAAAAAAAAAAGCATTACACCTCCTCAATCTTCATTCAATTCAATTTTGTCAAACTGAAAATTTACTCGACGCTGATGTTGAAAATATAAATCCTGGGAAAAGTCACATGAACTAATCTAAGGCACTTGATTGCGTGCAACGTTACACGCTGGTCAGGAAGCTATGTGACTACGGTGGTAGACTAATAAATTAATTAAGATAAATATGATCTTTTTACTTCAGAAAACGCCAAATATCTCCTTACATAACTGAATAATTTAATTTATTATAGATTTTTTAAAACAAAATGATAATTCGAATATATGGTTAAAAAACCCATATTATGTAAAACCAATTAAACAACAAAAGTAGCAACATGTTGAAGCGTGATTGGTCATAATTTATTGTTATTCATAATAAAATTATTTTTACTATTCTTCAAACTCATTAAGATGTTATGACGCATCTATACTAGATGAATGGCAGACCGAATTATGACGTCACAGCTTGTGAAATATAAATTCAAATAACAATATTACGTATCTAATACAAGTATTCCGTTTCATAATACCTGTAAAGTTATCAATGATAAACAATGATTTTATTGTTTGCATAACACGCATGGAATGCACTTAACATAACCCCATTTGATTACGTATATATCGTAAATAAATAAGAAACAGTCAACATTATTAACAATTAAAATAAACTTTTATATGAAAACAATTGATGTTTTTCTTTTAAGATCTTCGACTCGATCTATCTCTATAATCTACTTCACAATTAAAAAAAAACTTAATTATAACATTTCTATTATAGAATATATTTTTCATTAATAAAGAAGTTCGTTCAAATCCTGTGTCCTATTCCACGAAGCACTCAAAGCACGTATCATTCGTTCAAAAACCACTCAAAAGTTTTGACTGAATATGTCTTGATTAAATAACAAAAATATAATAAGCACATGCTTCGTTGTGAGGTTATTGGGTCCTTTACCGTATCCAGAACAATTTGTATACCAAATTTCATAATAATCGGTTACGTAGATAAGATGCGAAAGACAAACAAACTGACTTTCACATTTATAACATTTGTAAGGACGTACCAATCATATTCTTAGAATTTATTAACAAAGAAAAACTATGTTAGAAATGTTAACTTATTAAGAGAGCGTAGCTCTTTAAGAGATTTCTTCCTCCCGATAGTGTAAGTAATTGCATTATGAAAATTTAAGTACACAGTGTCAGAAATAATACATACACTAGCATTTCAACCGCGGCTTTTTCTCGCTTCATAATTCAGAATAGTTCATTAAAACCATTTTCCAGAACTTTCTTTTTAAATGAATATTCTCATACACACTTTCATCGCCTTTGTCAAGTTGTTAGGTGTGTTAACTTTCAAAAATCCATCCTTAGTGGTAGCCTACCGTGTAAAAGGAATTCCGTATCCAAGTATTCAGTGTAGTAACCCTAGCAAATTGGGATGTACGTTACTATCTCAAGGAGTGAGTCAGAGTTATTCATTTATATATAACGAGCTGAGCCCCGCGGTTTCACCCGCATATAATTAAAAAAATATAATGAATAAAAATAAGCCTAGAGCTTTCCTCGATAAGAGGACTATACAACACAAAAATAATTTTTAAATTCGAACCAGTAGTTCCTGAGATTATACGTAGTTTTAATTTATGTTATATATGAGAGTCATGTCATGTCTATCTTATGGGTGTCAAACATGGGCACTTAATGAGAAGCAAATAAAAAAAACAAGTTTGTCAAAACGGAATGGAAAGGAGCGTTATTGGAGCAAAAAGAAGAGACAAGGTGAGATTGGAAAATATAAAAACAAAACGAAATTTAAAAATGTACAGACAGTGTACAAAAGCATGAAATGGAGATGGACAGGGCATATGCTCCGTGAAGGAACAGAGAAATGGACAAGACTTGTAACAGAATGGTACCCGAGTGACGGCAAAAGGAACAAAGGAAGACAAACCAAACGTTGGGAAGACGATATGAAAAAGATAGCTGGTCCTGAGTGGACACGAATTGCAAAGGATAGGACAAAATGGAAAGCTTTAGAGGAGGCCTTTGTCGAAAGACAAGCTGAAATGGAAAAACCGGCTACCGATACAACGTAATTGATCGTTATGTTTAGTTTTAGTTTATAGAGTTAAGATGAATGTAAAAATATCAGCAATAAAGGCTTATTTTATTTTTATATATTAAAACTACGTGCATTATCCACAACAAAAGTCATGTCTATAATTTATAAATCGCCTTTCCATACATTATGACTACATCGAGTATAATTTCTGTACAAGTTATTTCCTTAAATGGATTTGTGTTAACATCGCACAATCTTTACAAGCAGTACCGTTCAAGGTAATGACTCATACCGGAAACCTTTTAGCCTACAAGGGTCACGCCGAATTGTGACCGCATTCTTAATGAATTTATCATTTTATAAGAGAAGTGTGCTATATTAAATACATATTAATAAAAAAAAATTAACACCCCTGTTTAATCATAAATTAGCGTCTAATCATGAAGGTTTTTTTTTAATATTATACTAGCCCTGTTTCACCCACTTAGTTCCCGTTCGCTTGAAAATACGGGGACAAAATATAGCCTTTGTTACTCGCTGATAATGTAGCTTTACATTAGTGAAAGGATTTTTGAAATTAGTTAAGAGGTTTTAAGCATGAAAGCGTCAGAAACCAACTCACATACGCATTTATAATATTAGTTAGGATAATAGTTCGCATCTAATCACAAATGTTGGACAAAAATATGGACTCACTTTGTCACATCACAAGAAGTGGATTTCCTTCGAAAATAATATTATTATTTATTATAGTATATAAAGTGTTTAAAAATGTATTAAAAGTATAGATTCTAAAATCTTTATAATGGTTATACCGACAATCTATCGTATTTATTCATCTGTACGTAGTACGTTTAAGAAATTTCAACGATAGTAAACATCGTATATAAACAATGCGATAGCTACTCAAACCCCTAGACTCTAGAGGTAACATAAACACCATTAATGGCCGACGTTACCAAGAAATTTTGTTTATACAAAGAAATCGGCATTTTTTCACGTTTCAAGCCATATGTTGTTACACTTTAGATTGGTTTGCACAGATTATATGTATTGTTATAGAGAAAATAAAAAAAATATTCGTTTTAAAATGCATTTTTTTTTACGAAAATTCCAGTTCAACACACGTGGTATCCCTGAATGCAGCCGATCAATATACTCCAGACGTCTAGGGGCTAGACGTCTTAGTATCTACATACTTTCTAGACTTTCAGTTTAGATAGTGATTCATAATAATGTAGATACATTATTATTAAATTCCGAAAGTAATAACGAGAAAAAGTGTATGGAATAATTAATGCAACATACATGGATTTTTAATCCACAAAAATCTACCAAAGATTAAGATTTTACAAACAAGATTATTTATTGTATTGAATTAACCATTTTAAAAATGGAATCATTTCGATTGCCGACGTCATAATTAGTTTGGAAAAATAAAAAAAGAAATTCAATATTTCGGTCACCGAATTTTCTACACAAGTTAAAATTAATTTTATTTAACACTGATTTTTTTTTTTTTATTTAGTTTTTATTTATACAACGCAACAGTACAAAAAACTCGTAAGCTTTTTCCCAATACAGATAAAAAAAACTTTAATTCTGTACACTACACTCATTTTCTGTAAAAAAATCAATATTTTTAGCAATACAATGTACCTAGTTAGTGTAACAGGGCTATTACTTAATTCCTATAAAATTTCACCACTAATGCTATAAGGATACAATTTGGTTATTGCTTGCTCACTGGACAATACGGTGTCAAGGCAAGATGTCTATGAGTTTGGAATACTAAATAGTGTTGTAACGCAAAATTGCCTCATGGGTAATGTATAATGTATGACACATGCGTTGAGAATTTGTTACATTACAAGACTTGTGTTCACTAAACGTTTTAGCATCCCTACTGGTAATTTAAAATGCCTATTAAGCATTTATATTTTAAATCAATAAATGATTTTATCAAAGAAATGCTTATTTTCCAATAATCATATATGCTAATAGACCCTATTGCTTTGAATGAACTTCAAAAAAGGTTCTCAATTTGTCTAGATTTTTTTTAATGTATATTCAGGTGTATATTCTTTTTTTTATGAACCAATTTAATCCCTTTTATATTGGCTTTATAGCTCCACGTGGTTCTATCTCAATTTAATTGACTAGAACTTTTTTCCAATAAAATCATGTCTTTTAATTGAATTAAAAATATTTATTAGAATATACATCAGCTGTGATTGATTGAATTTCCTTTACTATCATTACAAAAATAAAAAAACTTTCCGACTAAAAAAATAAAAAATTGACCTCTTGGCTTGTTTGTACAACATTTGTTGGCATACATATTATAAAAAAAAATCATAATATTAGTATATAAATGTTATTTCAACAAATAATCTTTATCAAATAATCTCTTTGCCTTTGAAATTTGAATACATAAATGTGCCATTTTAAATCTTATATCAATATTTTATAAACGCCACCTCTATTTGTGATAAGTACTATGATTAGTTTGCTATCTTGTCATGAACTACTGATAACCAGTTATTATTTACCGAAGGACATTTTATGTATTTTTTTTAGAGTAAAAGCATAAATATAATAATTTTTCATTTAATTGTGATTATAATTAACTTATTTATGTTAAATTCATTATAATATAAATTAAATATGTCAATTAATAGATTTAAAGATAATAATAATAATATATGAGAGCCAAAAATTTATAATAATTGCTTATCTTCTTTTATATTTATAATATTTTTAATTTTTGATTTATAATATTTGATTAAAAATAACTATTTTGGAAAAAATAATCAGACTATGGAGCAATTAAGGAATTTTAATTCATAAATGACATCTTTTATTAAAGTTTTTACAACAAAATATTATTTTTTGAGAATATGTGAATAAGCATTCATTTAATTATAAAGGTACAATTATATTTAAAATAAGAAACATTTTTCCCAGGGATTTAAATAAATATAATTAAAGTAAAAAAGGTACTTAAAATGATTACCTACTTCACGAGATTCAGAGTAAACTTAATCTTATATTATTGGAACCTATTTTTCATATATTACCGATTGATATTCACGCCTCAAACTGTATTTAAATCGACCACACGCGGACTCAAGGCTAAGTAAGCTAAAATTCCCTGGTAGACTCCTTAAACGGCGAAAAAACTCGAATTATTGCAAAACGGCATGTGTAGTGTGTACCATAATCTCAGAGTAAGAATAAACACCCTAATAAACTTGCGCACTTAACTGCCATGCCCATGCCGGCTAAAACGAAATTATATTGTGTTCTCATACCTGTGAAAACTGTTCCCTTATATCGGCTAACTCCTCATCGGTCAATTTTGAATTGTCTGCCATTGTCGCACAATTAATATCACAAAAACAAAAATCACAACATCTACTGTAAAGTACCGCAGGTGTATAAAAGTAGTGTTAAATCACTTTAGTCTTAAATTAATAAGTATGTATAAAAAGGTATATAAATCACAGCACACCCTATTATTTATAAAATAAGACGCACAGAAATTATCACAATTTCACAGTCTATAGTGCCTTGCGGTAATACGTTTACTACGAAAGTATAAAACTCAAGTCTACGTAGATGCCGACGAACGACCAATGGAATTGGACAGCCCCGGCTACCTTGAGTCTTCGCTTTTCGATTGAAGAAGAAAATTGCCATTAGTAATAATATATTAATTTATTATTTATTGCAATTTTCCAAATTATAATTAATTAAAATATAAAACGTGAAGATAAATATATATTCTTTTCTTTCTAATTGGACGCCCTTATTTTTCAATAATATTGCATTACTAAAAAAATAAAGTCATAGTTTAGAGTTATGTGGATAGATGGCAGCATACAAACGCCTGACAACGTCGTAAAGTTATCATAAGTATAATAATGTTACTTGTTCCAAATAGTTACGCTACTAAACAACAGATGTCGCGACAAAATTCTAGAATTCTCTCGAAAATTTGAGGTATCAATCAAATCTTTTTATTTGAAGTAAAGGGTCGCTTTAAAATTATTCTTATAAGCGATAATAAATTATAAAATAGGTATTTCAATCTAATAAATTATTTTTAAATTTATTTACTCACATACAAACATATTATGTACTTTATATTAATTATATTAATGTTTTTATTTCCATAAAGCAATAAACAATTAAAATCTCAAAATATAAATATAATCTGAAATACATAGCAAGAATCTAGCGTTATACACATTTCCATAGTTGTTTAAAGTATAATATTATATATAATAAATTATAATATTATAAGGTCCCACCAGACCGATTTCGGCCACGGCGGGCAATCTCAGGTGAGATTAGCCAACTGCGCAGGACATATTATAGTGCACAAGTATGTGCGCAAACACAGGTGCACACTCTTTTCCTTAGCTCTCATAATCCGATGGGACGGCAATCCGACACGACCGGAAAGAGTTCAGGAGAGAACAATATAATAACAAAAAAAAGGTGTGTGTGCGATTCACACACGATAGAAGTGAAACTTCAGTAAATCGACACAAGAAATAATATAAAATAGTATGTATATTTCTGTCTCATTCTTTGCAGGCTTCATCCTACACATTTTTGTATTTGTGTCTCTTACCTGTCGTTTTTCCGTTGCATCCGGTTTGAAATCACAACGATTCTAAAGAAGTTTCACTTCAATAATATTGTTAGATCAATAGCTAAAGAAATAATGATTATTCCAAATGAAATAATAAAAGGCCTTAAGAAAATCATCAAAAATAATGTATTGAAGACTTTATTAATTTATCATAATTATATTTTGCTGATAAGATTCAATTGAACTGGTTATTTCAAAAATGATGTGTAAGCAAATGCGACCCCAAATTGAGAACTCCTGACTTTGAGTAGCTCGTTCTCGAACGCTCGACTCTCGAACGTTCTACCTACGCCTAGAATCACGTCTGCGCGTTTAAATACGCGATTCAAGCGCTGTCCTGCATCATTTGAAAACGAGCAAGCGTACGAATCTCTACTAGATTTGTGAATCAGCGATTTTGGCGCGATATTTCAATTTAATCTGAATCAAAACGAAGATTATTAAAAATGGCTCTTCTACCATTTCTGTTGGATTACGAACTTGAGCGACCTCGCCGTCTTATAGACCAGCACTTTGGATTGGGGTTGACTCCTGATGATCTTTTGGGCGTTGTGACTGGTCCTCTGGTCAACCGTGAATATTACCGACCCTGGCGTCATCTCGCTGCGGCGGCACGGGATGTCGGATCAAGTATCAAGAACGACAAGGATAAATTTCAAGTGAATCTTGACGTTCAACATTTCAACCCTGAGGAGATAAGTGTGAAAACTGCGGATGGTTACATTGTCGTCGAAGGCAAGCACGAAGAGAAAAAAGATCAACACGGCTTCATTTCTCGTCAATTTACACGTCGGTATGCGCTTCCTGAAGGTTGCACTCCAGAGACCGTTGAATCGCGTTTGTCATCCGATGGTGTGCTGACTATCACCGCTCCACGTACGGTGCCTCCAGCTGTGCAAGGTGAACGTGCGGTTCCTATCACCCAGACCGGACCGGTCCGTAAGGAAGTGAAGGATCAGGCGAATGGCGACAAAGCCTAAGTAAACTAAATTTATTTCAGTATTTTTATTTTAAGTCATTCCTTATTTTACGTTCTAGTAAGACTGATTAATTTCAATTAAATATTTTATGTTCATATAAATTCACGACTTTTATTTCTACCTCTTTATACCGTATTGAACCATTTATTAGTTCATTTGATAATATTATGCATGTTGAGTCCTGGATTTTGTATTATAAATTGCACCAAATTACAGTTTCATAATATTAAATTAAATTTCTACATTTTGTGATTAGACATATTTAGAATAAACATAGTGTTAACACTATAAAGGGATTATTAGAGAAATTAGTTTTTATTTTTAAGATTTTAAAATTTCCTTTTTGATCTCAATAACGATTCTTTGATCCTAAAATATATTCAGTTAAATGTACCGACATGTATGATTTAAATTATAAATGCGGGGAAGTGTTTGTTTATTACGCTTACACGCCTAAAAAGTTAAGCCGATTTAAAAAAAAATCATCAATGGAAAAGCTACACTATCATTGAAGTAACATAGGCTACATTTTTTCCCGTATTCCCACGGGAACGGGAACTACGCGGGTGAAACCGCGGACAAAACGCTAGTTGTAAATAAATCCTATTGAACTCGCTTTGAACAACAAAAATAGATGCATACTTAAATAAGGTATGACAAATTAGAAGGTATTTAAACAAGTAAAGATCTTATCGATCATAAAGATTTGATACCCTCGTTTAAATCTAAAAAATATGGTTTATTACTGAAATTGAAAAAATTGGTTGATGAAGACACATTTTTTGAGTCATGAGTATTACAATACTAGAATACCAGAGACCTTTGCAGAAATATTTTTGATTTGTGAACATGGGGCAATTGATAATAATATTTTCAAGTACTGGAGATTATTTTGGAGACACAGAACGTTTAAATCTAAGTTTTATTACAATTATTACAAATCGTCGCTGCATGCTGCCATCATATAAAATGTATGAAAACTGAAGGAAATATGCCGTTGGCGGCGTTTTGTGGTTGTGGTCGGTGGCCCGTGTGAGGCGACCCTTCTGGAGATATAATCTACTTTATATATTGTCCCTAGGAAGCCTTCACGTTAGACGGCCTTAGTCTGTCCTATGACAGCTACGCCACTGAATAATCGATTTGCGATGTGTAGTTGTTAAATGATGCCCTTTTTTTGTACCATACATACATATAAGATTTTGCTTAAGCATCGGTTCCATTTAAATATTTTGTAAGTCATAAGCATCCTTAAAATTGTAATATCGAGTGCTACAGTTATACGCATTTAAAATACATTATGCATATGTGAAGCTTTCATGCTGAAATGAGAATGAATGCGTAGGTATGTATTTTCATACAAAAAGGTTTGGCTTCGTTTTGTTGTTGCATAACTAGTTTATAATTATACCTACAATATCCTATTCCAACCACAACAGGAATAACCATAATTAAACAAATTTGACACCGAATTAATGCGATATCATTGGTCGACATCTTGAATAATCTATGACATTCACTATGGATACGAGAAAAGATGGCGTTTTGCATATGCTCGTCCGCCTTCCTATACAATAATATATATATATATATATATATATATATATATATATATGTCTATGGGCGTTGGTGACCACTTACCATCAGGTGCCAATATGCTCGTCCGCCTTCCTATACAATAAAAAATAAAGAAAGTTTGTACCATTCAAATTTAATATTATTTTAAAAGGATAAATTAAGTATTAGTGTTTAAATATTATCGGTTTTGAAGATAACTATTTAAATATTACTAGTTTTACTGTAATCGTGAACGGAATACGACGTACATTGTATTTATTGAATATAAAAGTGTTTTCGTGGAAATGATAACGTCTTTTAAAGAGTCCTACGTCTTGAGACAGGTGAATTTTTTTTTAACACAATATCTAGTGGTCCCCTAGGGAGCCTAGACTCTGTGAATATCTCTTATTTTATTGATATTATCAAAAATAACGATGATTATTATCTAACATAAAATTATATTTCGAATTGTAAAGTCCGAGGTAGTTATTTCATAAATATACTACCGCAAAACCTTATAAGTACCTTGGTACCTTATGTTTTTGTTGCGGTTTGAAAATTGCAAGTATAAAATTACAAAATTGACATAAGGTATGAAAAGCTTATTCTCATAAAGAAACAATTCCACGCAATTATAGTTTTTTATTTATATTATTGTAAACAAATAATTAATGAAAAAAATGTAATCTAATAATAAGCAAGTTGTGACCATTGTTTTGTATATTTAGTACATACATTAATATTCAAGGGTTGTGATTTGTTTTTTCTAATTTAAATATTTTTATTACTTATAATGAATAATAATTATTTATATATTTTTTTAAATATATAAATTATTTATCAGCAAATCGAACACAGGACCACCTAATTGAGTCTAAGACAATCTAGTATACTAAAAGTAGACAGACAGTCACAAAGATCAACGCTTTAATAGAAATCTGATAAACATATCTCACTTATTGTTACAATTAATGTGTTTTCCAGTAGGTTCTTCGCAATTATTACACGAATATCGTGGTCGTAAATATTTTAAGCATATAACAAAGTATTGAAACTATTACTGTATATATGTATATACAGAAATAAATGTATATGATAACTGCTTGTTTTGCAATAAAACAGATAACAAAAACTTGTTTTGTTAGCTAAACTGTTCATATAGCCATTTTTTTTAAACTAGAGTCGTCCAGTATTTGTGAAATGTACTATGTTTGTATGTGTAGATTATGTTTAGAAAATCCATATTTAAATCTCTGTATCTGTTATATTTGTTTGAAAGTTTTCGCGGAGGTGCCTAAACTGTTAATTTACTTTCTACATTGAAATAACAACCAGTATATAAATATATTCAATTAAAGAAAAGACGAAAGAAATAACGCAGATAATGTCGTTTATCGTTTTTTTTAATGATAATATTAAAACCGTTTAACACGCCGCGTCGCCTTCGTATCGCACTTCGCTCTCGAGTATGTAAATTGTGAACCAATATTTAAAAACTTAAACTTTTAGAAACATGTTGAAATAATATCGACGATTGGGTATTAAGAGACAATTAAAGTACATAATGTGAATTCCCTCTCCTAAAAAACTACTTTTACCTTTTACATTATAGTTCGTGAAAACAGTTTTAAAAACATCTACACAATTTTAAACAAAGTTCGTATATTGTATTGCGACGAAATACATAATGTAAATTGTTTACATAAAGAGCACCTGTATACGTATTACGTACATACCTATGATGTGTTTAATTTAGTATCAAATGTAAAATTATCTTAAAAATAACTTTGGTGAATGAATCGTTTCTGACATTTTAATTAGAAACTTAAGGATCTCAAGTTATTTAGTGTCTTTTTTAAATTACTTTAGCTTGCGTTAATTAGCTAGGTTTATTATTGCTATTAGTTTTTATTCCAATTAAGTAGTTCGTGTTGTGGGAGGATATTTAGCTAAAATATCCTTTTCCAACAACGTGTATAAGTATAAATAAGGTCCTCCAGACCGATTTCGGCCACGGCGGCCAATCTCAAGAGAGATTAGCCAACTACGCAGGAGATATTATAGTGCACAAGTGTGTGCGCAGACACAGGTGCACTCTCTTTTCCTTAGCTCTCATAATCCGATGGGACGGCAATCCGACACGACCGGAAAGAGTTCAGGCGCAGGACCAACGGTTTAACGTGCTTTCCGAGGCACGGGAGTGAACACACTTCCAACTTCCAGACTCCGGGCTGCTACTGAGAATTTTCTGACGGAAAACCCCAATAACTATTTATTGGCCCGACCTGGGAATTGAACCCAGGACCATCGAGTCTACGGCCTTATATCAAGCCACTAGACCAACGAGGCAGTCATACAAAGTCAACATAGACCGTCTATAAGTATAAAATTTTATGTTGAATGATAAGTTTACTTAAGATTTGTAATAATCTTTAGTGTGTTTTATTTTCTAATTTCTGATGGTTATTTTTTACGTTATTTTAATTTGATATTTGTCATATAAGTTATATTTATATTCTTTTTAGCGTGAACACTGTTGGAACGTGTATTTTATCAGTAGTTGAATTTATTCTGTGTATATATTAATTAGTATTCATTTACATGTACATTATTATAGTATGTGGCGTTCTTTTTTTAATATGTAAATCTTACAGTGTATGTCAAGGGGCAGTGGTGATCGCTTGGCCAGGTGGCCCATTCGTCAGTCTATCTATCTATTTACAGTATAGTACAGTAACAGCCCGTGAATGTCCCACTACTGGGCTAAGCACAAGATGAATTATAATAACAAATTAAGCACATGAAATCAGCGGTGCCCTGTGCCCAGCTTGCCCGGGTTTGAACCCACGTTCATCGGTTTGGAGTTACGCGATCTTACGACTAGGCCATTTCGGCTATCTATTTAAAATAAAAAAAAAATCATTATATTTCAGTTAGGAGCGATTGCAGCTTCGGGATGGCTCTCAGTTACTGCTGGATTTGCATACGGGTTCAGCGCGGTTCTCCTTCCAGACCTAAAAGAGGATGAAAGTTTTCCATATAATGATAATTTAGGTTCTTGGATCGGTGAGTAAGTTGTCTAACAGTACAATGCCCAACTAAAATATTTTTTATTATTTTATATTGAAAAAAGAAATGTCCTTATATTTTTATTTATGTTCCCTTAAAATATGAATATTCCTATGTATTTATAACGCACGCTACACATGATACACAAAAATAAAATTACCTATTAATATTTTATTGTTTCAAATAGCTTAAAAAAGGTTTTATATAATAATTAGTTCGAAGTAAGTTGTAAAACGTGCAACTACAGGATATCAACATGTTTTCAAAAACTCTTGGTCTAAAGTCAACTTATTACTTTAGTAATTAAATACCAAGCAATTCTATAACGGCCGAATACTGAAACGTCTCTCAAAGTTAAACGCTACTTAACATTGAGAAGCTCCTAAATTAGTATGCGAAATTTGAATTTAACGGCGTCTCAAATAATTAAGTTGCATTTAATATTTAAGTGACGTTTCAGTATTCGGTCGTAAGAGGCATAATAACGTGATAACCTAATTTTTTCAATGAAAAACACATACGAGTAAACAGTAAAAACAATATTTCTGTTTTAAATAGTTATATGTGAATGTGGTGCCATGAAGGCGAGGCCTGCTTGCCACGAACACGAAGCACGAACTTGCCTAACTGTATATTCTATGTAAAACATTTAGTTATATACTTTTCATGATCAAAGTTGTAATCCTATGTGGCTTTATTTAAGCAGCAAGTTATAATTGTACAAACATTTATGTAATGTTGATTACAAGTAGGAAAATCTATATTAATATATAAAGCCATTTAGAGTTTGTTCGTTTCATCCGGCTAATCTCAGGAACTACTGGTTCGAATTAAAAAAATGTTTTTGTTTTGTATAGTCCTCGCGGGTGAAACCGCGGGGCACAGCTAGTGAAATATAAAAATATCGGGACGGCTTGTGCTTAGATCACGTGAATCTTATTCTAAGCACAGATTTTAGCACCACTGAATTTTCATCGGTTTAATTTGTTGTTATCATAAACGCGAGCTCGGCGTTGAAGGAAACAATGGTGAGATCTGTGCAGGTCGGATGTATTTCTACCACACTTGTATCTAACAGCTTGGTAGAATAAGTTTCTCTTTATAAAGAAGTCCTTATCTCAGCAAAGACCATTCAGAGTCTGTTCTTTTCCACTTATGTATGTATTTTCTAATTAAACTCAATTTCTCTTTTCAGCTTCAATTACTCCACTATCCATGATTATTTGTTGTCTCTGTGCGGGATCGATTATCGACAGATTTGGAAGAAAAGTTGGCCATATTATACTTAGCATGTTATCAGTAATTAGTTGGGTGATAATAGCGTTTGCCACCAACGTTACTCTTCTACTCATCGGTAGATTCGTCGCTGGTTTTGCCGTTGGATCAAATAGGCCAGTGACTTTGGTATACATTGGTGAAATCACATCACCAAATTACAGATGTTATTCTTTACTATGTCCATCACTCTCACTCTCCTTTGGCATACTTCTGAGTCATATAATTGGAGGATATATTTCATGGAGAAATAGCAGTTATATATACATCGTGTTCAATGTTTTATGTTTAATTTCTTTATTTTTCTTAAAAGAAACTCCTTTATGGTTGATATCGAAAGGAAAGATCGATGAAGGAATTAAGTCATTTGTATTGTTTAGAGGAAAAGGTACCGAATCAGAAACGGAACTTAAATTAGTTTTGCAAAGACAGAATGAAAAGATAGACAAATATTTGATCAAAGATATCTTCAGTTTAGCATTTATTAAACCGTTTTGTACGGCAATATTATTAGCTGTAGTTACACAATTTAATGGAGTGAATACCATAACATTTTACGCAAAGGAAATACTTGGAAACACTGTTAAGGGTGAAGTCGATCCATTTTTGTTGATGATAATGTATGATGTAATCAGACTTTTAACTTTCATTCTGATAGTTTTTTGCAATAAATTCCTACCACGTAAGATTTTATTTATAAGCGTTAATATTTGTTGCTGTATTTCATTATTTGGTTTAGTTGCATTTCTATCTCTTATGAATGTATCGGAATATGTATGGTTAGCAGTGACGCTTATTATTTTATACACAGTCTTCGGTTCCAGCATTGTGGTCCTAGCTTGGACGTTTATACCAGAATTATTTTCCGGTAACTTACGAGGATTAGGATCAGGGCTATCAGCTTCAGTATCATTCCTACTGTTATTTGTTTGTGTAAAAATATCTCCAGGTTTTATGGCAAATTATGGTGAAATTTCCATGTATGCATGTTATGGGGGAATAACAGCTGTAACGACAATAATTTTGTATTTTCTTTTACCGGAAACAAATGGTCGAACACTGCAGGACATAGAGGATACTTATAAAAAAAATACTGCTATATAGTCATAATTGTGAATTAAAGAACTTAATATAATATAATTAATTAAGCTGACTTTTGTTTTATTTATCAATAACCTATGCCTTAACTTAATTAATTGTTCACCGAAAATTAAAATTATCTAATATAGATATAATTACAAAAGTATGCCTCAATTTGTTCAACTCAAAATAAATTCCATAAATAGTTTTTTAAATTAATTATTGAGATACTGTGGTTATATATAATTTTTAATAGAAACAGAAGTCGAGGCGGATAGATCGCTTGAAGTGTTGAAGCATTATTTGAATGATTCGAGTCGACGACGCAGTGAAAAGGTCTTGCTTACCACACCCCTTAAATCCTTTTCATAGTGTATGTTTAAATAGGTACAATGTTATATGTCGAGAACTTTAAAATTGTAAACAAAAATTTATTTAATTTAATATTTATTTAAAAAAATAATTCAATAATATCTGACAGATAAATTATGGACTATAGTAAAGTTGTATTTGTCTATAATTATAAAATGGTTACTGTTATTAATTATACAAGATAATACATACTGTTTTCTGTAATACTTACGATATTTTGATGTATCTTTTATATAGCCAGCGAACGCCACGTTAGCTATCGCATAACGCCTTGTTATAGGCTATTTTTAAATGTACTATGACTGTATTATACTAAAACTTTAGGACATACATAAATTATGTTGTGATTACAAACGAAAACTTGGCACGAATTAACCTTTGAAAAATTAAAATGATATTTGTATTAGATTAAATATTTAATATACGTGTATTCTAAACATCTACACCGAACAAGTATGCAACCATAAAGAAATATTTAACATAATTTTTAGAACAATTTCAACACTAAATATATCTTGATCCACAGTCTTGTTAATCAGTCATTTAAAAAATTAAATTATAAAAACAATAAACTTTTTATACGTTAAAACTTTCACTTTTCAACAATTTGCTCTTTTAACGAATCTTCTTTAAGTTCTTTTCGTACAGGGCCAGTTTGTGTAATGGGTACATTTCTTTCGCCATGTAAGGTATCCTTTCTTGAAGCTAAAACAGTCAAAACCCCATCCGACGACAGCCTCGATTCGATCGCATCAGAATCCGTATCTTCTGGAATCTTGAAACGCCTTACAAATTGCCGGGAAATAAAACCATGCTCATCCTGTTTCTCTTCGTGTTTTCCCTCCACAACGATGAAGCCATTGACGGTTTTCACGGTTATTTCACTCGGTGCGAAGTGCTGTACATCGACATTGATTTGCCATTTATTCTTTTCAAGTTTGATCGAGGAACCCGTGTCTTTTGTCCACCAGACTGGGTATCGAGGCACTATCGGGGTGATTGGGGTCGAAGCAGTGAAAAGGTCTTCTGGCGACAAAGTCAGGCCGAAACTTTGATCTGGTAGACGCTTAGGCCATCGTGGCAAGTCGTAATTGAAAAAAAATGGTGCAAACGACATTTTGTGCTTGGTTATTACTCGATGTGTTGCACTAAACGCGAACGTATTCAATATGAAGCTGAGTAATCAAAGCACTTCTATTTATATGAAATAAGCAATGACGCCATATGTATGTATATTTGTACTCACGTACTTGTTCCCAGGAATTTTCTAGGTGCAAACGATACTGTATATTAGGATTTAGGTGTTTACATGAATAGTTTGCGAACTAAACACCAAATACTAAATATATATTCTATTATTCATCATTGGTATAAATAGAAATGTATTTTTATCATACTTTTGGTTTGTTTGTCAACAAGATAAAAATAAACGTTGTTGGCATCGCCCACCTTGTTTCAGAGTTGTATGAATGTATTTTGGACTGAGCGTTTTCTGGAACGTATTACAAGTTGATTTCATAGCATGACTAATGTTTTTTCTTATCTGTTGGCGTGGTGGTTACAGGCTTATCTTCCATTAGACTTGATGGTTCAGCATTTTTGGATGTACTTTTAATGGTTACAACGGTCTCACATGGTAAGTTGATGTCACAAAGGTTTCTTGGTGCTGTGATTGTTAAAAATCCGTCTTTAGACAATTCTGATTTTACTTTCTGGGGATTACAGCCTTCGGGCAGCTTAAACTTTCGCACGAACTGACGGACAATGCAACCCCTTTTCGTCTTCCTCTCTTGTTTCCCTTCAATTATCACGTACTCTGGACGTGCTTTAACTCTTATTTCATCTTTTTTAAATTGATGTACGTCTATGCACAACTGGAACTTATCTTTACCTATTTTTATGGTCGGTCTTACGTTTCTCGTTTGCTTAATTAGTGGGATAAATTTAGGACGGAGATTTATATTTAACAGTGGACATAGAATCATTATAATTATTTATTATTTAATAAAGTAAATAAAATGTTAACTTAACTTTCTTTTTTACGATATATATATATAGTATTTGGTTTCGAAGATTATATAAGCTTTCTATAATAAAGAACTATAAGATAAGGTTTACGTTTTTTGACATATTGACAAATGTGTCAATGAAAAGGTATATAGATATTTGACGAAACAGAAATGAGGTTATGTATTTTTATTTATTGTGTGCTTGCACAAGGCTTGCACTCATAGTTGAAACTCCTGTATTTTATAAAATATTATGCAGGTAAGATAGACTCCAATGCGTTAAGTGTTAACAGTGGTTAACACTGAGTGTTTTGTTCTCAAGTTATGAGACTTAAGAAAAGTTGGTCATATTATACTTAGCATGTTATCAATCATAATAAGTTAGTATATATTAGTTTTGCAAAGATATAATGTAATAACAGACAAAAATTGATCAAAGACACTTCCAGTTCAACATTTTATTTAATAAAACAATTTATTTCAACTATTATTATCAGCATTATAAGATGTAGTTACATGTAATGGAGTGATTTCAATGTTTTTTTAATTATATACTTGGAAACACTGAAAGGTAATTATTTGGATTACTTAATTAATTGATCGCCGAAAGTTAAAATGATATAAAATAATCTAATACAGTAATAGACTGAGCTTTCTACGCTTAAAAATGCACAATTGGTAATAATATAAATATAATTTAAAGAAAAATATAATGTATTATACCTAATTTTATTAATTACATATAAGCGGATGAAGTCGCGGGGCACAGCTAGTTGTTTATAAATCTACGCGCAGCGCAAAGATCGACGCGTCGCGTCGTCCTTTCGTTTATGAATGAAATATAGACCATTTATGAAATACAAATGTCACGACAGTACGACAAAAACTTGTTAAATCTTTTTTTTTTTTCATGTATTGAGTTATGTCCGAAGTCGTAGAGCAAAAATGGTTGCTTATGATGTTACCTATCTAGTCCTGCGAGGTTGCTGGGTCATTAAAAATAACCCTTTATAATGTCATTGTGCATGCCAGACATGCAAAACAGCAGTACTTTGTACTGTTGTTCCGGTTTGAAGGTTCAGTGAGCCAGTGTAATTACAGGCACAAGGGACATAACATCTTAGTTCCCAAGGTTGGTGGCGCAGTGGCGATGTAAGCAATGGTTAACATCCCTTACAATGTCATTGTCTATGGGTGTTGGTGACAATATGCTCGTTCACTAACCTATACTATAAAAAAAAAACGCAAGATTGCTAACGGATTGTAGTGAAAACGAACGTTGTCGTACCGGGAGTTTACGAGAGTAATTAGTAATATATATTTTTTTTTGTATAGCTGCCAAGTGTATGCGAGCGATGCGTTGTTTATCCCTGATTCATAAGTACTATTGATTGGATAAGAAATCTCTCCATCAGGATTATATATATGTTTGTCTAGTTATTAGTACTTACATATATTTTTGTTTTTGGAAATTTATACGAGCTACGTTATTAGAGTTCCGTACGAAAAGGTTAAAACGGGAACCCTATTACTAAGACTCCGCGGTAAGCGGTTTTCCATCTGTCCGTCCGTCCGTCTGTCACCAGGCTGTATCTCATGAACCGTGATAGTTAGACAGTTGAAATTTTCACAGATGATGTATTTCTGATGCCGCTATAACAACAAATACTAAATAAACAGAATAAAATAAATATTTTAGGGGGTATTTATTGTTGTCCCGTTACGCTCATTGTCCCGTTATGCTAATTGTCCGTTACGCTCATTGTCCCGTTACGTTGATTGTACGCTTGCGCCGCATCTATCTGTCATGACGTTGTCACGTTGACGTTGTGACGTTGTCACATTTTTTTTGCTCGATATTGATAACGGCAACAAGTAGACGCTTAAAATATTCACAAAATGTGTAGTTACATATTCACTTAAAACATAAATAATTAAATTAAAATAAAACTAATATTTAAGGGGGGTCCATACAAGAGACATGATTATTTTGACGTTTTTATACTGGGAATCGTACGAACCTTTCGTGCGCGTGACCGACTTGCACTTGGCCGGTTTTATTTTATTCGGGTAATGTTATGCAATTACAATATTAGTTTAAAACTAAAAGCATTGATATAACTTTTTTCCTTCTAAATCTATACTTTTATTTCATAAGTAATCAATAATGAACTGATACTAAGGTTAGTTTCTGGACATTGTACATACATTACTTAATTAGGTATATAATACTTAAGTGCAGTTTACTTTTTGTAGTTTAAAAAATATTATTTGTTTAACAATTTTAATCGTTACAACTTTATATTCAAAATTATGCTTACAGATATAATTCTGTGTCAAACTACTGATAAAAAAATGCGAAACATTTTATTTGAATAGAGTTAAGAAATAAAACATTCTGATTAAGATTTTAAAATGGTATATTATTTAAAATTTAAAGTAAAATCAGTCTCTAAATAACAGGTAGTAGGAAAAACATTACAAATTAATAATACTTAATTAAATTAAATAATTCACTGTTTATCTTCCTGCTCGGTAGAATCTTTAATTTCTTTGCGAACGGGACCGGTTTGTTGAATAGGAACACTCTTTTCATTCTTCAAAGCGGAGGGTTGCCTTGGAGCAACGACGGTAAGAACACCATCCGAAGAAAGCCGAGATTCAACGGTGTCCGGATTGCACCCTTTGGGCAGTGCGTATTTTCTGACAAATTGACGAGATATGTAACCATGTTCGTCCTTTTTCTCCTCATGTTTACCCTCCACGATGATAAAACCATCCGCCGTTTTCACAGTAATTTCGTCAGGGGCAAAATGTTGGACGTCCAAGTTGACTTGAAATTTGTCTTTATCCGCCTTGATGTTGGAGCCGACGTCACGGGCAGCTTGTGCCAATTGACGCCATGGACGGAAATAGTCCTGGGAGACCAAGGGTGCAGCGACCACGGTCAACATGTCGTCGGGAGTCAACGCCAGGCCGAAATCTTGGTCCAGAAGACGGTTTGGTCTGTAGTAGTTGTTACCGAATAAATATGGTAGAAGAGACATTTTTTTTAATGATTATTAATTGACACTTAATGTAAAAGATTGAACGCTGCGAATAAAATCCACAGAAACTTCGCTGAGTTGCTTAGCGCTTCGAATGCTTGATTCAAATAATATGCCAGAGCGCGCTTTACCGTTGTATTTATACCTCACCACGCCATCTAGCGAAGAGTAGAAATGTCTCGAAATATTGAGGGTCGACGTTCGTTTTACTTTGATAACTGTTTCACGAATGTTCTTGAAACAGCGCGACCGTCGAATTTGTAAACAGCAATGTTATTGATCCGTCTGAAAGAAAGTATTAATTTCGAATACCTACTCGAAAATTCTGTTGCTAAGACTTTGAAACACTACTTTTTTTTAGATAATTAAAATACAATTGGTTTATGCTGTGAGGGGTTTTGGTTTTATCATTTACAATACTTAGTTATATTTGAATGTATTTAATTACATAATTGAATTGAATCGAATTATATTAATATTTTTTAGTGATACCAATTATGCGTGAAGTATACTTGTTTTTTTTTAATCCTGGCTCTTAGAATAATCGCTATTTATTATTTAAATTATTTTAATATAATTTAGTAATAATTAATTCTAGATATTTTAAAATTTGTTTTCTTGTTTACTTTTGTTTTATTAAGTACCTAGTGAGTTTAGTTATTCAGTATGGTAGATACATATTTAAATATAATTATAATAATTAGGTTAGGTTTATTAGAAAGGATTTTTAAATTAAATTTATGGAAAATGAATGTTTTATGTATTAGAAAAAGCTTTACTTGGTAGACTTGTTTTAAATAGGTATATTAAAATTCTTAAATTATTTCGACAGTAAATCTAAGACCTTTTGTGACTTATAAAGTAACGTATTCATTAAAAAATTAAGGATAAATACTGTCTGAGGGTAAGACTTAGTATTTTATATAAGTACATGTATTTACATAGTACTCATACACATTCACTAATGTATTTTTATGACTTCTTATAAATCACGATGATAATTATAGTATGGGCTGTATTACTTATCTATAATATAATTAACATTTTTAATTCGTTAATGCAATTCTTACATTCTACCATCATCAATAAAAAATAAATGGTACAATAAATTATTTTGATTTGAAACAAACAAGAAGAGTTTTGTGTTTTGTACTATGTATAAATGATATACATAATATCTAGAAGTGCCTTGTATTCCATGACGCGTATTTTACACTGACCGGTATTTTGTATGCAAATATATCATATATCTCACACCATGTCTACGAGACGACCTAGAAGAGTACCTACTACCTACAAATTATATAGCATCTCATTCTTAAACATTCGCTAGACCAATTTGCCGACTATTATAGTTCCAACTAGGGTTGTCAGTTGTCCAGACAAATTCGACTATATTCGGCCTGTCCGGCTTTTGTTAGTCTTTTTACAAATAAAAGCCTAGTTCTCAAATTTACGTATTAATACTATGACAAATAGTCCTTATTAATTAAGCCCGAGTGCCAACAGAACTAAAAATATAGGTAATGAAATGAGCAATAATATTATGCAAATATTTATTAGAACCGCTAAAAATATAATATACCTAAAACATCTGTAAATAAGTAATTTCAAATATGAAAATGTATATTGTAATCATTTTACAATATTTCATAATTATAATATTACGACGCGTAGTATAATTATATTTCTTTTTATGTATATTTATCTAAATATCCCATTTTAAACTCAATTTCCTGTAACAAAAGGTTTTTTAGAGCGTTATGTTTCTAGAAATAAGTTTATTTGTAGATTTGTTATTGTATCCGTTATTGTTATTGCTATGAGTGGAATACAATAAAATACACGCGAATATTCCCGAAAAGGTGCGTATTGTAACGACGGATGACAACAGGTGCAAAGTATTGAGAAAGGAGAGAAGTTTCTAGACTCGATTTTTTTTTAATGCGAATTTAAAACAACATTTATCTATTTACGAAGATTTTGCTTTACTTTTTTTTGTCTTAATATAATTAATTTTCAATGGGTACCTACATTAAAAAATTTAATTATCATAATGAATCTATTTCAAAAGCAATGACATAATTTGTCATTGATTTTTAAATATATTATGTACTTCAACAAAGAAAAAAATTAATGTCTTCTTTCAGATAGGTAGGTAGTAAGGTAATAGGTACCTATAAGAAATGAGTCATTTTTAGTACCTATCAAAAGACTGAATGACATTACTAGATATAAAACTATTTGTTTGTTTTTATACAGATAATTAAGATAAAGATTTCTACATATTGTTATCGCTTTGTGGAATACCTACGAAAACATGTTCGCGAATATTCCCGAATAAGTATTGATCGCCGCGTTGGAAAGACTTAAGCGGCTATTAAGCGGCGAAATTTCGAAAATCGAATGAAATAAATTGTCATAAGTACATAACTGCGGAGTTCGTATTTTTTTATCTTCATACAATTTATTTAATGTTTTATTGAACATAACTGATATATTTTGTAATATATTAATATATGTAAAGAGTTAGGTACTAGTTTCTGCCAGTTCAATTAGTGTTTAATATTAAATTTAATCTTGTAAAATGACGATAAATAAGGGCCTTTAAGAGCCTATTGAAATAAAGTAATAGTTTTGTGAATAAAATAGACAAGTCCTATTTTGTACAATAAAATTTCTTGTAAGTATTTTTACTATTAAAATGTATTAAGGTACCTAGTAAGATAGTAGGTATATAATAATTTTCAAAAGCAATATAATAAATATAAATAACAAACGGTTATTTAAGATCTAGGTTATATTACCTATTTTCAAAAAAAAAAACAAAACAATTAAAAAAAAAAAAGTCCTTAATTTAATTTCAAAATATTTCATTACCTACCTATAAAATTATAATTTATAACAAAATGAATAATCATGTATAATATTATTTAAACGTTTATGTGAAGTACCTAATATTAATAATTTCATTTTTAAATAATATAATTTTAATTTTTTGTATCATCAATAGATGCAAAAGAATGACCTTATTATTAACCTATCCCAATACAAAAGCGCTTAAACACGCGAAGGTTCGAGAAATTTCTCGGTGCGGATCGTTCGCATGTTCTAGACACAACATGGCGGTCGGTAACACGACGCCAGGGAAGATCAACCGTGGGCCGCTTAGATTTTTTTAAAGAAGAAGTATTTTTATTGTAATATGTGACATTATTATCTCAATAGATATGGTAATTATACTGACATAGGCCGTTAAAATTTTATATATTATTCGACAATATAATTTGCTTAATAAAAATATAATAGCTCATGTGGAACACGTTTATTTTATTAACTATAGATCTATATATAAAGCTGAAGAGTTTTTTTGCTTGAACCGGCTAATCTCAGGAACTAATGGTTCGAATTTAAAATTAATGTTGTGTTGTAGTCGCAGTAGTATAGTCCTTTTAACGACGAAGGTTCTAGGCTGTTTTTATTCATTTTATTTTTTATTAATTATACGCGGGTAAAACCGCGGGGCACAGCTAGTATTAAACATAATAGTAATCTTTTAAAAGGAACATTAAAAGCCTAGTTTATAAAAAAATACTAAACCATAACATGTGCCTATATTTGCTTTTTATTAAAAAATCATATCACTAATATGAATCAATTCATTGATTCATTCATAAGACTTTTATAAATATGTTATACAGGGTTATTTTAAATGACCCAGCAACCTCGTAGGACTAGGTAGCTATTAGCTAACATCATAAGCAACAACTTTTGTTCTACGATTTTAAAATAAATTAAAAAAAATATAATTGTAAACCGAAGTAAAATTTTGATAACTTGAATACCCCTGACAACAAACTCACACACTCATATAAACTCTAGAATCATCTACTACATACTAGAGGGCGCTGTTAGTATAAAAACAGCTGTTCGCGACAACGTTCTTCAGTTTTGAATTGAACATAACACGAGTCGTTTGATTAACATTGAGTGTCCACTCTCAACTGTCACTTGACAACTTGCATTATAATTACTTCTACGTGCATCTATACGTAATTTGTAATTTTAATAAAAGAAACAATGTCGCTTCTACCATACTTGTTTGATGACTTTCCGGTCTCTCGCCCACGCCGCCTCTTGGACCAGCACTTTGGCTTGGGAATAACGCCTGATGATCTGTTAAGTATCGCCGCCGGACCTTTGCTCACCAGGGAATACTACCGACCTTGGCGCCACCTTGCTGCTGCCACACGAGACATCGGTTCCAACATCAAATCCGACGCTGATAAGATCCAGATCAATTTGGATGTCCAGCACTTCGCGCCAGAGGAGATCTCTGTAAAAACTGTTGACGGATTCATTGTGGTTGAAGGAAAGCATGAGGAGAAACAAGACCAGCACGGTTATGTATCCCGTCAGTTCGTGAGGAGATACGCTCTCCCGGAGGGCACATTACCAGAGACCGTGGAATCGAAGCTGTCTTCAGATGGCGTGTTGACGATAACAGCTCCGAAAAAGGTTCCTGAAGCGATCAAGGGAGAGCGGAAGGTTCCCATCGCGCAAACTGGACCCGTCAGAAAAGAGATTAAGGATCAGAGCGAAGGAACCAATGAGAAGCCTCAGTGAAGTGTCAACTTAAAAGTATTCCAAAGATAGGCAGTGCCATAAGACTGATTTTTGTTTTTTATTTTTTATGTGAAAAATCACTTCAATAAAATCGTAATTTTGTTTTATTTTTGTCTTTTATTTGTCCCTAAATATTTTATATAATTTAGAAAGTAATTTATTGCACTTTTAAATAATTTATAGTACCTACTATTAACTGACCGCGCTTTCACACGCGTATAACTTGAAGTAATCACTAAAAGCAGACTCATAATATTTCAATATAAGTATAATATGTATTTATTTTATAGGACGTTATATATTAAGAAAAACATTTGTCAAATTACAATGTACAAAAATATTGTAACAACGTATATAAATAAAAATTTTAACAAAACAAAAACCGACTTCATAGGAAAACAAATATTCTTCTATAATTTGATAATTAACTTACTATTTTCTACTCATCAATATGTAGGTACGAATGTGTTGTGTGGTTGATAATTTATTTACAATTATTGTTACTTTTGGAGTCGATGTCTAAGAATAATCTTCCTAATTACATTTTGTAGGTATTGTGCAACTAAAATAATAAGTATTTGACAACATTTCAAAATCAGTGACAATAAAGTTTGCGAGACAAAGTTCGACGACCCCACTCTGCCTACGTATATGCAATGCCCGAGGCCTCGATCGTTGCGACATTAGCGCTAAAAACGTAAACTTCGCGCGGCGGGATGGCGAATACGGTCCTTAAAGAAAGCAAAAAAAGAATTATAAATGTATAACATTTTTAGTTTTATTTTTGTGGCCTATTAGTATTTTATTGGTTTTCGCCGCTCCCGTATCTATTTTTTTTCTTGTGCTTTATTTAATGTGACTGCAAACGATACCCCCACAGAAAATTGTAAATCTATGGATTTAAAACATATGTACTTATTACTTACTAACCGACTAAGTATGAATTAAAAAAAAAGAAAACATATGCGGCCACGAAACAAAATACCCATCTACCTATAAACTTTACTTTTTAGCCTATGTTTATGTTTTTTTTTACAAAGTTATTTACAAATACAAACAGAAACTAAATACTTAAGTATATTTTCGAACAACCTCAACTACCTACTTTTTGTTTTTGTAACATTTTTCACTCAGAATGATATTTTAATTTTATGCTTCTTACTTTAAAATCACTGATTTCGATACAACATCTTTCACCCATACCTACGCGTACGCGCAAGCGAAGCCGCGGGAAATGGTAGTAAAACATCGAAAAACAAAATAAATGTGTATTACATAATTTATTGTTATATTTTTTTTGAATCCATAATATGTACAGTTTTGTTATTGTTTTGTAAACAATAGCTATAGACAGATTTTTAAACAGTATTTCATTCGATGGTATCGATAGTATTGCAATTTACTTACTTGGTGGTAGAGCTTTAGGCTAGCTCGTCTGGGTAGGTACCACCCACTTATCAGTTATTCTACAGCAAAACAGCAGTACTTGGTACTGTTGTGTTCCGGTTTTAAAGGTGAGCGAGCCAGTGTAATTAAAGGCACAAAGGACATAACATCTTAGTTCCCAGGGTTGGTGGCGCATTGGCGATATAAGCGATGGTTGACATCTCTTACAATGCCAACGTCTATGGGCGTTAGTGACCTCTTACCACTAGGTGGCCTATATGCTCGTCCGCCAACCGATGTCTTTTTTTAACCTTTCCCTATCGATACTATCGATATTTTTGTACTATCGAATTTGTAAACGATTTTGTAAACTTAATATACTTAAATTAGGTTAGAGTAACCCGCGTTCGGTGAGACTTTCTCAATGTTTATATCCTCCTGGTACATGAGGCACTCGATCAAAACCAAAATTGGAGTCATCCGCGGTCGACGAGACCATCTTACTTTAAAATCACTTACAATTTACAAACTTTATCCTTTACTTTTCTAATAGCGCGCACATACGCATAGCCAAACAGACAAAAATTCTAACAGTCATTGTTTTGGGTATTACTGCGTTTATAAAGACCCAATAATAGTTTTACTCATTTTATTTCTTCATTCACTTGGTGGTAGAGCTTTGTGCAAGCTCGTCTGGGTAGGTACCACCCACTCATCAGATATTCTACCGCAAAACAGCAGTACTTGGTACTGTTGTGTTCCGGTTTGAAGGGTGAGTGAGCCAGTGTAATTACAGGCACAAGGGACATAACATCTTAGTTCCCAAGGTTGGTGGCGCATTGGCAATGTAAGCGATGGTTAACATCTCTTACAATGACAATGTCTATGGGCATTGGTGACCACTTACCATCGGGTGGCCCACATGCTCGTCCGCCTTCCTTTGCAATAAAAAAAAAAATTAATAAAGGCAAATTAAGGTGAAGTGACATTCTATTTTTTAATTTATAATTTACCAAGTGATTTGGTTAAAGCGTCTTTTATTTAATTTTTACGTCATGCTTATTTAACATAACACTAACATTAAATTTAAAAATTAAGTTTCTTTTTAGAAATATATTTTGTACCAATGTTTATTTCATGTTTAAAACTAAGTAATACAATAAAATATAAGTAAGTGCGTCTTTGTTGCCAGTTTTATTCAAATTATGTGTATAATTCGTTTTGGGAATATTTAAATAAAACTCTTCATAATTTTATACGAATGATTTATTAGCTACAACAAAATGACAGAACTTTGTTAGTGGATAAATAATACAATATATGATTTCAATGTATGTTTGTAATAGTGTATAAAACAGTTTTTACTTTAGAAGCTCTGTTACCGCATATCACTACTGTGCTCCGTATAAATTTATCAATATCGGCTTGAAAGTTTCATCTGTAAAATATTAAATACATAGTAACTAACACTAGTCACAGTGGCTGAGAACTAAATTACATAAGAAGCGTTAATAAAAAAAAAACATTCAGCTTTTTAATAAAAAAAATAAACTAACCAAAGAACGTTATCATTACGGCCTTCTGGTTCTTTTATTGTTGGAATATGTTAAGGTCTGGTATAGCCAAAGTTGATGCATTAACATGTGTCTTAAAAATATATCGTTATTTACATTTCTTTAGTTTCCTAGGCATTGGGTTGTTAAACCCGTGTCCTTAATTATTGCTACATTTTTTTTATTTTGTTCATTGTGAAATTGTATCTTTCACAGATTAAGATAAATCAATTTAAATAAAATTTTTTTACATAAAATTAATTGAAATCTATTTATTGAGTAATAATAACTGAATGTCATCGGAATGCATAGTTTATATTTATATTTATGCATTTTTTGTTTACCCAAAATAATCACGATTTTTATGTACTTAATTATTTGCTTACTTCCAAGCCGATATTAAATATTTCTACATTATTAAAACGTATTGCTATACATTGAGTCTACATGTTTTTGCACATCAAATTTGCACTAATCATAGATAATTATATAGATTCCTCGATTTTTGTAAATAAATTTGAGATTAGTTTTTTTATCTTTTTTTATTTTTTTTTTCTTACATCCCACGTGAAGGTACAAACATCGTGAAATCAATTTTTACTATCTGTGGAACTAACACACAACAATTTTAAGCGACAGTTTAAACAAAAAGAGGTACTTATAATGATTTTCTTATATCATAAATGTCGTAAAAAATGAGTAAACTTATAATGAAAGTACAGTTTTTTGGATTTATTAATAATAACGATATATTGTTTAATTGCTACATTCATACTTATATATAACGAATATTTAGCAGTACCACATAATTTTAATAGGTTTTTTTTTAGATATATTTTTTTACCACAGTTAAAAAATATAAAATACTTTCAGATTATACAGTATTTTACAACACGATTTTTGATGTGTTTTAATTCAAGAAAATCCTTTGAGTTATTTCTTTTTGTCATGATTTTAACATCCTAATAAAGTAATACATACTAAAGTCATTATATTTTTGGGTACGGTTGAGTGATAGCATGACTTACGATAAGCATAGTAAAAAAAACATTAATGGCCGAATACTGAAACGTCTTTCAAATATGAAGTGGGACTTAATGATTTGGAACGCCATTAATTTTAAATTTCGCATACAAATTTTTGAAATTAATGACGTTACAAATAATTAAGTCCCACTTCATTTTGAATGACGTTTCAGTATTCGGCCGTTAGTCACCAAGATACTATAAGAGTACGTTGACCTTATGACAATTTGAAAGTGTTGTCAGTCAATAAAATGTTTTTTTTTTTCAATTCTTAAGCATAAAGAACATTTTTTACCAGCAAGTAACATAAACTCATCAATGAAATAATTCGGTTATTTTATGTGTTTAATATACAATTTTATTCATTAATGTATGGACTATTAGGTATTACACGAATCAGTTATATATTATACAATGATCACGAAATTGTTACATTTTAGTACCAAAGTACCCTATATAACATAATATTAGTAAATTTTGTAAGTATAAATGTAGCAATTAAATTATTTTAAATAAAAATGTGGCCTGTTTTATTGTGATATAATATATAATTTGCGAGCTATTTTTGAATATATTTGTCGATAATGCACTTATAATAATACATAACAGAGTTAATTTCTGTGATTTTTATTACAATTTTGTTAAATATTTATATAATACTGTTACAATAAACATCTTAAAATTTTAAAATATTACATGTGCAGTGCTCTGTGTAAATAATTTAACATTTTTTTTTATTTAAATAATATTTTGAAGTTCTTTAAAGTGTCAGTAAAATTATTTCTATATTTATTTACATGGAAGGCATGAGGCGTGCAATTCATTTATATACTTAAAAGATTCTGCAATATAAAACTTTAGTAACATCAATATAAGTTGTCTAATTACAAATACAAAAACAAACTAGAACGAAAAATAGAAACGTTGAAATTTAGAAACATTTTACCTATTTTTATATTAATATCTAGTTTTTTTTTTCTATTTTCTAGGTTACGCCACTTTGCCTTGTAACATCTAACGCTAGGAATACAATAAGTATAAAATTGAGCCTTGTTGATATGTATCTTTAGAACAAGTTCGCTAAATGTTCGTGTTTACAGCAAAATGTTGGTTGCTTTATTTATAAAATAATAATTATTTAAACTTGATATAAATACACTCATGTATATACAAGAATACAATATATATACTATATAATGATATGTATATATGTCGATATTATAAGCATTAAATCTAATCACACTTAGCCATTAGAATTCTAATTTTAAATATTGAATATAGATAATTTATTATAATAATTTATAAGATTTTAAATAAAAACTAAGTCTATAGTAACAGTCTACAGGTTCAAAATATATATTTGGTTGTTAAAAGAACAATAATAACCATTTTTCGTTCAGAAATATTAATCTAGATATACTTAATTAATAGTCAAAAATAAATTACTAACGGCGTTAATTATGAACGATGCTTAGCTGTTTGGTTAAACACTGATTTCTCTTTGACATAATTAATAATAATATCCTGGGACATTATTCACACAAAGCCATCTGATCCCAAACTTAGCAGAGCTTGTACTATGGAAACCAGACAACTGATATTCTTACATATACTACTTTTCTTTTGTAAATACATACTTATATAGATAATTACACCCAGACTCAGGATAAACAGACATTTTCATGCACACAAATGTTTGTCCTGAGGAGGAGGGGGGGAGGGCGTAACCGAATCCACGGCCTGCGGCGTGAAAGGAGATAGCAATGTTGAACTGGAGGTTAATTCTACTAACAAATTGCCATTTTATCGCAATCGAATCGAAGCGTCAACTATGCCTTTCATCCGTTTTCCTATTCTTTAATTAATTACCGACTATTGGCATAAATTAACAATTAAGTTTGGTTTTGACATAACGGTACATGTTAACATCACATCGGTTCGGTTCCGAATAAATATAGAATAGTCAAAGTTGGATCGGAACATAATTGTTGTTTAAGCCGAGATGGCCCAGTGGTAAGAACGCGTGAATCGTGAATTAACCGATGATCGTGGGTTCAAACCCGGGCAAGCACCGCTGAATTTCATTTGCTTAATTTGTGATTATAATTCATCTCGTGCTTGGCGGTGAAGGAAAACATCGTGAGGAAACCTGCATGTGTCAAATTTCATTGAAATTCTGTCACATGTGTATTCCACCAACCCGCATTGGAGCAGCGTGGTGGAATAGTAGCTCCAAAACCTTCTCCTCACAAAGAGGAGAAGAGGCCTTAGCCCAGCAGTGGGACATCCACAGGCTGTTACGTTACTTTTTTTAATTTTTATAATTGTTTAGTAGAATTAGGTGTTGATCACTTATTAAACAAAGTTTTTAAGCAAGATCGTAAGAATTTACCTTCACGTAATAAACTTCAAAGTTGCACATAACGATGTTATGACAAAGTAAATCGAATTTGTATAGATAATACAATATTATATATTTTTTTATTTTATGTTATCGTTTCAATCGGCGAAGATAATGAATAATACATATACGTATAAAAGAAAATATGACCTCCTTTGAAGTATAAGTAAATTACATAAAAATAAATAAGTCGACCAAATCGACCAATTGTTGAAACTATTTAGAAATAAATAAAAATCACTTACCAAATCGAAGTTTATATTATTTACCCACTAAAGGCGTTATGGATTTCTTATATGTTTATTAATGTTGTTTAGAAATTGTACATTTATTAGTTATTTTAAAATATAATATGTATTATATAGTTTCCTTACAAAGTTTTTACAAAAAGATATTAAATTTAATTGTATAAATAACTATATAAGGACGTTCCTTGAATTTTTGCTTTAAATTTCTTAGTTATTTCTTAATAACTTTGATATTTTTTTTGTTAAATTCTTTCCTCTTGTATAAGGCAAATGCCATACAGCCTTATTTAATGATATGTATTGTTGATATTACATTATTTTATATACGATATAAACAATGGCTAAGTGTGATTCGTTTTTATAATAAATAAATAGTATTCCATTAAATAAATATTGCAGTTAAGGCATTATTTATATTATATTAAAACTATATATATTTATAATAAGTTGCAATTAATTTATACGATAAAACTGCATATATGTGACGTTCATTGAAAACAAGAATTGATAATGTACTTGTCGAGTAATTAATAATTTTATAATAGTTATTTAAACTTTGATTAAGTTCAGTAAATTTGTTTCCTAAACGTCAATTGCTGTAAGAAATAAAAAAAAAAAACTAAAAACAAGACGAAGGTCTAAAAGTGTTTGTACATCGAATAGTCAAGACAGATCCTAACACATCTAATTTCTTTAAAACTCTTTCGAACACAAGAATCTATTCTACTTCAAATTAAAGCTTCTCTTATTACCATTTTAACGCATTACCCGTTGTAATGTACCTGATATACAGTTATCTAAGTGTCTTCTACATATTATATTTAGTTTAACGACGGGCAAAACTCCGTAACAACCAAGTTTAATTACCAACTAGCTAAATCCGCGTGCCATGGCATAGTCTTAGACCGGCGCGGCGTCATGTGATAAGGAAGGAAAAATGTGCCTAATTTTAAAATTGTTAATATATTGTTAGCAATACTTATTTAAGTACCTCACTTATGATATTTAATAAGTACATTTATTATATTGTATTCGATTTAATAAAAATATTATCGGTTTCAGAACGTCATTGGTATTGGTTAATGATAGATAAAAAATAGTTTTTTCCCCGCGCTTTATATAAAAAAGGGAATTGAACGACTGTCATCGAATTAACAATATAATGATGTTTTGTTCTAAATAGATTTATAAAGATCTCACACGTTTAACGATATTAAAAGTAACAAATAGTAATTTTTGATACTTCTACTTGTATATCTCTTAATATGGTTATTTGTGACGAAACCCAGAGTAGGGTAAGCGCCCATACTGTTATATATTGACTACGATATTTCAAAACTAAGCAATTCAATTGTATCGATTTCTGCTTAGTTGTCACCGTCAGCTTCGTCTGTCAGAAATGAAGTGGGTTTTATTTGCCCTTTTAGATTAGATTAGATTAATTTGTATGTTTGTTTTTAATTCTGTTATCAACGTATTATTACCGTATCAAACATATAAAATCATCGAAATTTGTATAACTAATTTTTTTTTTAAATTATGTTTGAGCGCCATCTATCTTCACAGTAGGAAATTATTATGATTTTCTATAAAATAGTGAAATAAATGTAATATATGTAGTGATATTATAGCAATAATTATTTACGCCCAACGATCTTTAAGGAGTAAACTCACTTGTAACAAAAAGAGTATCAATAAATAATATATTTTTTTAAATTATGTAACTTTTATACTATGCCTGTATATATTTCGAATCAGATTACTAGCGAACCTTAATCGAATCCGTGATTGACATAACAAAAATCTTAATACACGAACTATTGCATTTTAAAGATTTTTCATCGCTCTCAGTTCTGTCATAGCACTCCCTTTGCACATCGTTTTGCCCGCGTGTGTTCTAATCGTGCATTCACATTGATGATAATAACCTCTACTTATAATTACCTAACAGAAAGGCGCGTTTTCTACAACAGACTACTCCTATCTAAGAGATCCAACATTCGTTCATTTCACATAACAGATAAAATTTTAAATACGTCACGAAACATTTAACCAATGAAAACATCGACTCACCTGAATAAACACTACCAAAAAAATACCTACCAATTAACTAAGTGACACGTAACAATAATTATGCTATTAAAACTATAAATGAGAAACAAGAAGCCGCAGTAGCTACTACTACCTAAACATTAGTTACTGAAGTAATAGAAAAGAATATAACCGTGTAAAAGGCATAGTACACTTATTTACAAAATCCAGCCTTAAGATCGACCTACAAGCACCAGTTCTAAGTCGAAAATAAATGAAATACACTTAACTATGATATGTTTATCATCTCAGTCTTCATACTACTACTAGAGTCAGTCCTAAGCTAACGGATTTTACAATCCCATAAGAAGAGGACGCGATTTTTCCAAAACATAATTCACCAAAAAGCTTCTCCGAATTTATAATAGTACATCCAATTTCATAATACACATCTCTAGAAAAATATTTAGGTATAATTGCATTAGCAACAAGTTCATTTAAATTAGTAGATATTGTAATACTCACAGCTTTAATGATATGTTTCGTTTCCTTAAATTTATTTACATCTAAGTCACTTACGTCTACGATATCTTCGGTGATGTGTTTTACTTGTGCGTTATCTAAAGCGAGTGCATCGTGCGAAGTATCAATACACTTTACAACAACTACTGGATCGTATTTAATAAATTCTTCATAACATTCCAAAATAGATACAAAATCTTCTATAATAAATTTCTCTGTGAAAGGAACAACGTCTAATGAATTTGAAGGTGATTTTGTGCTAACCTTAGTGACATTCATTAAATTCGTTAAAGAATTGACGATATTCTTGAAAACAAACGTTTCAAGGAATGATATTAATTGTTGTAAGTTATAGATAATGGTGAGGATGGAGATCATAATATAGAGGGTAATGTTGGGACCGTTGGAGTTAATTGCAGAACTTGGGGGAGCGGGGTACACGACGTCGACTTCGGCGATTTTGAAAATAGAGAGAAGGAGATGAGACGAGATGTCTTCGTGTTGCGAGTTGATGTGAGACTTGACGATCTTTAAGACGTCGATGCACGCCTCCTGGAAGAAAATATCTTACCGTATTAGTCGTTTCAGAGTATTTAGTATACAGTAATTCTTAAAATTACTTTGACAGTTGAAGAAAATTTACTTGGTGGTAGAGCTTCGTGCAAACTCATCTAGTTAGCTACGAGCCAATTATCAAATAGGCGTGCAATGAATTGTGTGCTGACACAATCAAAAGTCAATCAAAATTATGTCCTTTTTTCATCCTGATTGACTATAGAGACTATAGTCCAATTGAGATCGCCGAGTATCGTTACGGATATTAATTAAATGTAATATTTTATGTAATACAAAATTGAATATACCTTTTCTCTATCAAGAAGACCTTCGCCTGCTTCTCTGAGCGCATCCTGTTCTTTTTGCGGGACGCTGGCGGATATTATTACGTTTTCATTGCTTATATTAAACAGGGTAAGGGTGCAGTTTGTCTGAAAACGAAATAATAATATATAGAGTTTCTTTACTATATTCTCTTTGTTGTTTTAAAACAAATAAATGTAACCTCTTCTAAATCGTACAGATGAGGTAAAGTCTCCTGTTTTGAGGAGATATTTCGAGATTATTTCCTTACGCTGTTAGAATGTGATTTCATGAATGTATACCTGTTACATGTGAATCTTAATCAAAGATTAAGACATTTTATTCTAACCTAACCCCCATGGCATTTCGTATCTTCTAATTTTATATTAATAATAATAGCAAAATACATTAAATTAAAATTGTGAAAAAATATACCTTCTTGAATATTGCATTCCTTGATAAAATCTATTTGTGAAAATCTAAAATTTTTAGAATGTTTTTTAATTTTTATTTACTATAAGAAAATGACATTGTGCTGTGTAGAATTATAAAAATCGTAATAAATATACTCCTTTATGTAGTAACACAATTTTTCGTATATAAACTACTTAATACTTACTTCTCCATGATGTACAATGTGAAGGTATTGCTGAAGGAGACGAACGGCGTCTTCAGCACCGAGTCCAGTGTGTGGGCGCAGGAGTGCCTCGTCGACTGCGCTAAACCCGAGCAATAGGTATACTCCTTCTGGGAGCTTATATTCTCCTGAAATTGTAGACATTTTGGGGGTTAGACGTAATTTATTGTAGCATAAATAATATTATTTAGAATATTCATTTTAACTTATTTATTTGTCAATACCAACAAGTAGTAAAACAAATATATAAAATAAGTCAAAAGTCATCATAATTATTAAAGCAACTGCCTACTTTTTACAGGTTTTCTAAAATAACTTGAAAAATTAAATTTAAGTCAATATTGCAAAAACTAATAATCATAAATAAAAATATTGAGACACTAGGATAAAAGTTTATATAAAGTTTTTTGTCAATATATTAAAAACAGGTAAATTAAAATAATCGATTGTGAAGTTACATATATTGTAAGATTTTGGTTTTCATTATATATATGTCACCGTAAAAATTTAAATACCGTTCGATTATAATCTATCTCGCAGGATGGTAAACTGTTGAAAGATTTTGAACCGTAACATACTGCTTACAATTTGTAGATTGTATCTACCGAAAAATAATGCGTAATCTATCGTTACAATTTATCATATTGATTAAACTCAGTAATGGCCGAATACTGAAACGTCTTTCAAATATGAAGTGGGACTTAATTATTTGGAACGCCATTTTTTCATTTCAAAATTTAGTATGCGAAACTTCATATTAGAATGACGTTTCAGTATTCGGCCGTAAATGTATTTTATTTGAGCATGTAATCGAACGGTGGTGTTTTAGTGTGTGCACTGACCGGGGTTGGGCCGCATGCAGATGAAGGAGCCGGAGTAGCAGTAGCAGCGGCCGCGGTAGGCCTGGTAGGCGGGCGCGGCGTGCGAGTAGTGCGCCAGGCGCGACGAGCACGGCGCGCGCGGCACGCACGCCACCTTGCACGACACCTGCAGCGACGCCTCGCACACGCACAGGTCCGTGCACTCCGCCAGCTCCGCCGAGCGGTACAGCTGCGCCACCAGACATACCATCACATATAGAAGGAAAGCGCCTTCGATAAGGAGCATAGTCTATTATTTGTAGTCTTAGAATTTAACATGATATATTTAGGTATTTACTGTTAGTTTTATTAGTGATTGATGGACTTTTGGACAGATTAGCATTTTGTTTTACGTCTCAAATCTATAATTGTTTAACCTAAATTAATCTTCAAATGAAGGTTAATGAAGCTATTCATGAGAAAATTATAATTTATACCCAAATATTTTTTAATTCCTTGTTAACTTATTATATATAATTTTATATAATTATATATAATTATATATTTATAATTATAATATAAACAATATATAAAAGAACAACAGTCCAAAAACTATATAAAGGCAGTCTAAGCGCAACCTCTTCTATTTAAAAAAAATGTTTTTAAATTATTATTTATTTTTTATATTAATTTTTTTTTTAATGTTATCAATAGTATAATATTTGTTTTCTATTGATACAAACTCACTCGTCTCGTCTCCCCCATTTTAATATATTGCGCTTGATCATCACTCTCCGGTTTCTTCACAATGCAATACTTCGCCGGTTCTAGGGTTGTCGTCGGACGTGGTGTTGTCGTTGTCGTTGTTGTTGTTGTAGTTGAAGTAGTCGTAGTGGATGTTTGGGTAGTGGTTGTTGTTGGTATTGTCGTTGTAGCCGTTGTTGTTTCGATCACTGGTTCCGATATTTGTGCAACCTCATTCGGTCCCACCGTTTGCTCCGACATTGTCGTGATATGGCTAAGTTCCTCCCGGTTTTCCTTTAAATTATAAATATTAACAATAAAACACAAATCCTAATTGAGAAGACCGCAGAGCTCCACTGACAATTTCTGGTAGTAATTACAATATACATTGTGATAACAAAATATTTTAACGGTACCTCAAAGAAACAATACAATATTGTTTTTCAATAAAAAAAGTGACAGTCGCAGAGACTAGATATGTCGTAAACTTGGTATAAAATTTTGATATAGGTTAATAAATAATCCTTACTTATATTATATATGTAAGTTTGTTTGTTACGCTTTCACGCCTAAACCACTAAATCGATTTTAAAAATTCTTTAACCAATGGAAAGCTACATTATCAGCGAGTAACATAGGCTATATTTTGTCCCCGAATTCTCACAGGAACGGGAACTCCGCGAGTGAAACCGCGGGCAAAACTCTAGTACTTAATAAACTTGTATAAACTGTAAGTATTTACAAAAAAAACACTTAAATAATTTGTACTATCAACGATTTCATTATATTAACATTAGATTGTCGGTGACTCGAAGCCACGAGTCTATCCCCTACGATAAACCTGCGCAACGCGTCTGAAGAAGTTTTGACATGTATTTAAAGAATATACCTGCATCACATTAACTTGGGAAGTTCCATGTTGGGTTGTATGGCGGTGATGGTGAGTGGTCGTACGATGGTGGATCGGTGGCTCAGGTGGTAAGGTGATGTATCTGATACCATTGTCGAAATGGGTAGTAGTATGGAGCGATCCGTAGGTCTTGACATGGTAGTCGCTCTGAGATTCAACTGGAAATTTTTCACGAAATTATTTAATCGATTGAAAATATTTTTATATTTAAATTCTACTTATCATTAGACTCCCTTAAAACAATAAATTAAAAATTAATAAGCCTTTATTTTTATATATATCCGACAAGAATATATAAAAAATATACCAACGTTCAGTTTGTCAGTGGTATGAGATAATAATATGCAATTTGTGTGTTTATCCGTATAAGAAGAATAAAATTTAGGTCTAATATTTCAAATTACACTATAAAATAAACTATTGCCGATTAGTATTAATTATATTAAAAGGTGACTATAATTTGATATTTTATCATAAATAATAAAATAATATATAATAATATCATAAATAATAAAAAGGAATATTTCTCACCGACACAAGGATTCAGCCACAAAAGCCTCTGCCAGCCGAGACAATCATACAGTTGAGCGAAGTCGGTTCCTCTACAAGCACATGCGGCTCTCAGCTGGGTTCCAAGCACAGCCACCACTGCGGCGCGACACGCAGCTGGGGATCCAGCACAGCCCTGAGTTACAGCATCCACTGCACACCATTGCTCGTAGTTCTCCAAACGGATCCTTTAAATTGAAATGTTTAAATTGACATCTTTATATTAGTACTAATATACATTACTAAAGTTTGCAATCTATGCTCGTATTTTGTGTTTATAGCGCTAAACAATCACAGAAAATACGAAAAAACCGAATCCCTTTCAAAGTTATGATAATGCTTTATTACGCACTTGCTGATTCTTATATACTGTATGGTCGTATTATTCTTATATACTGTACGGTCGTGGACCGTAGTATCTTCAAGAGGTATCTTGATACTATTTATAATTAAAAAGTTAAGATTTTTAAAACATTAGTGTCACCTAAAATTAAACACCAGTTTTATGACAGTGGCGAACGGATAACCGTGTATATTGTTCCCGTACTAATCGAAAACCTTCAGATATTTGTTATAGTATGTCGAATAAAAACATAAGTATGAATTTAAATACTATTTTTTAAGTTTACTAAAAGCGTTTAGATCTGTAGTATGGTGATAGTATATATACGGGTTATTTGTTAAACACCATCAACCTCGCAGGACTAGATAGCTAACACTATAAGCAACTTTTGTTCTACAAGTTCGGACATAACTCAATACATGCAAAAAATAAATGATTTTATACGTTTTTGTTGTACTGTCTTTTTTGTTTTTGTCTGTTTTACAAATAACCTTGTATATGTATAATATTGTATTGTAGACATTTAAAGCTTAGTGGAATTTATTGCTATTATTATTATAAGTCTTTGTATTGTTATAAAATTGATAAATAAATTAAAAAAGTATATATCGTGAGGAAATTGTAAGTGTCTGAAGATCTGTTCTATGATTATATGACAATAAAAAAAATAATTGAAATAAATTAATATAGTAAACGTATTTAATGCTTAAATAATCTGCAAACATAATAATTTATTTTAATTACTTAATATCATAATTTCAATGACAAATACATTATTTTACTGCCAGACGTAATGAAATAGGGAAAAATTAAACTATAAAATTTTAAACTAGAAACAAGGGACCACTGGCAAGTCTCATTACGGTCCTCTGTAAATTGATTGGTCGGCCTGTCAATCCGCTTTAACAGTGGGAATTCCCTCGGTTACGTAGTTCGCTGATAGTACATACGAATGCTAGGAGTATATTACAGAGGCTATTTACATTAAATTACTCTTCAGATTTTATGTAATAACTTGTATTGTTGTTATAAATGCGCATGCTATGTTTTTCTTTAAGTAATTTTGACACTTATTATAAAATTTTAATTGTGTTTTATTATATTATTTTAAAAAGTCTAGATGGCCCAGTGGTAAGAACGCGTGAAACTTAACCGATGATCTTGGGTTCAAACCCGGGCAAGCACCACTGATTCTCTGTGCTTAATTTGTGATTATAATTCATTTTGTGCTTTACGGTGAAGGAAGACATCGTGAGGAAACCTGCATGTGTCAAATTTCATTGAAATTCTGTCACATGTATATTCCACCAACCCGCATTGGAGCAGCGTGGTGGAATAAGCTCCAAAACCTTTACCTCACAAAGAGGAGAAGAGGCCTCAGCCCATCAGTGGGACATTCACAGGCTGTTTCACCTTTCTTTTTTTTACTTTTATATTATTTTAATCAGTGTACACATTGTTGTAGAAGCAAATAAATAAAATAAATAAATATATCTCTTTAAGTTCCTGGTAAACTAATCACTACAATTATGACATCCTATAAACTTACAAAGTCATATTTATAATACACTTATAAATTTTATTTACTTCGAATAATAGGTATTCACTTATGACAGACATAGTCTTATTCCTGAGATAGTCTAATCCTTGGTTTAGTTCGTAGTTATGATAACGAGGTGCTGAGGGCTGAACAACCTCGGTTTGATCTCAATTATGCAAGTGTGGTTGATTGCAACCGTTCGGGAGACGACAGCGCTTCGCATCAATTATATTCAATATTTCAATATGAATTATTACAAACATTTAACGAAATAAATGAAAACATTGTTGATTGATGTTCAGACAAAAGACTTTTTTGTATATAATAATAATCAAAGAAGAAATACTTTAATGAATGTATGTATATTGTAATGTAATCCTATTTACTATGTATGTGTGTCTCTTTTATACATGATAATAATACTAGCTTCCATCCGTTCTGCCTCATGTGAGGGGAGAGGCAGGTGTTCCAAATTTTATCTAGAGTAACAAAAATCCATACACGGACAATCCTCACAGACTTTTGTATTTATAATATTAGTAGGATATAGTTGATATAAAAAAAGCCGAGATGGCCCAGTGGTAAGAACGCGTGAATCTTAACCGATGATCGTGGTTTCAAACCCGGGCAAGCACCGCTGAATTTCATGTGCTTAGTTTGTGATTATAATTCATTTCGAGCTTGACGGTGAAGGAAAACATCGTGAGGAAACCTGCATGTGTCAATTTTCATTGAAATTCTGTCACATGTAGCCCAGCAGTGGGACATTCACAGGCTGTTAGTTTTTACATAGTTGTAATGAAAAAAATCTCTAAGTATCTCACATTGAAAGCGAATAATGACGTATTTAGATAATTTATTACAATGCTAGCTTAGTTTTTCCTATTTTAGTTGACTCTGTAAAATAAAGCGCTCGGTATAAGCCGGTATATAAGAGCCGAGATGGTCCATTGGTTGAAACGCGCTAATCTCAACTGAACCAGTCAAACACCACTGAATTTTCATGTTCATTTCTTGTTTGACGGAGGCAAACATCGTAAGAAAACCTGCATATGTCTAATTTAATTGAAATACTACCACGATTTATGTAAACATCCTAAAGTTACACTAGTTAAAAGAATATTATTACAATAATGTGTCTCGGGAAGCACGTTAAGCCGTTGGTCCTGCGCCTGAACTCTTGTCCGGTCGTGTCAGATTGCCGTCCCATCGGATTATGAGAGCTAAGGAAAAGAGAGTGCACCTGTGTTTTCGCACACATTTGTGCACTATAATATCTCCTGCGCAGTTGGCTAGTCTCTCTTGAGATTGGCCACCGTGGCCGAAATCGGTCTGGAGGACCTTAATTTTAAATTATAATAATAATTTATCCTATATCTATGTGATATTTTACTCATTTCAAGATCCTTTTAATCTAACATAAATAATAACACTGGATCCCAAAGCGAAGTACTAAAGTCCCTAGTCCCTACACACATTGACAAATATAAATGTGTACAAATAGAATTTTCTATGTGAATTCATTTTAAAATCCTTCTCCTGAAGCAAGCTTTGTAAATTTCAAATTACTCGGTCTTACGTTAATTATTTGTTTTGCATATGTATACGATGGTGTGCGGCCTTTATTCGAATTGGAGGCTTGTCATAAACGAACAAGGTTCATTATTGAGTGCAAATAAATATTGCCATTGCCTAATTGAACTTTCGAAAACAGGTCTCGTAGCGACGAGGAAAAACAAGGCTGTTTCATATTTGCTTCTACCTACGCTTTACCATTTAACGTATTATCTGATCTCGAGCCGTGAATTTTGAAATTCGAATGTGTTTAATTGTTTTGTTTTTTATAATCATTTCATTAAAAAAAAACCTTTATTCAGAAAACAGTGTAAGTGAAGGTACTAGGTACATAGCATTTTAGTTCTGAAGGTTGTTGGCGTGTAGGCAATGTAAGTGATGGTTAAATTTCTTTATGCCAATGTCTTTTAGCGGTAGTAATCACTTATCATTAACCATATGTAAGTCTGCTTAAAGTACTTGAATTAATAAAAAAATATCATATTGATAGTTCAATTAAAACAAGCTTAACTTAAAACGAATAACCGGCGATATTTACTTGTTTTTTTTATAAGTAATCATTTAATTAATCAACATTACAAATGTAACCACAAAAGAGAATTACAAATGCAACAAACAATAGTTGAAGTATAATCGAAAACAGGATTACAACGAAACAATAAAAGTTAAAACACATCTAGCACTACTTAATCTTCTTTTATCCCTTTTATTGGTTTCATAAAATAAAAGGAGGATTATTTGATTACATTCGAAACGAGAAATAAAAGTTTCAATGACACAAACGGTTCAGACCGAGTAATTGGCTATAGCTTATTATTTCAACTCTCGTGAACGATATTTACAATCTCACTGCATTCGGTCATTCGTTTCAATCGACTCCATTCAATTTAGGCTTGCTCGATTTTGCTGCTGGCGAAATTTATTCGATAACCTAAGAGTAAGTAAGGGTCGCACATGGTGGATTTATGGGATTTTTGTGCATCTGTTTTTAACGTTTTTTTTTAAGAATTCTATATGTTCGGTTGGTTTTGGAAGAATTTTTTTTGTTAATATATTAAAAGAGGTAGATATTGCAATTGATATTATGTATGACTATTTGTTTTAATTTTAAATAGTATTTTGTTTTCTTTTTCAAGCTTAAAAAAATAAATTAATATCTTTAAACTTGGTGATCTTTAAACATCAGGACCGTTAACACAGCTTGCGAGTTCGTCTACATTATTTAACAAAATGTATAAGTAAATGTGTAAGTATTGTTTAAGGACATACATAGGCTAGATAGTTATGGACCCATGTACCACAGAGAGTTATCACAGTTGGGCTTAAAAGTGCATCGTTGTATTTATTGTTCTTTGGTCTACTGGGTGGCATAGCATGACTAGGTTAATTCAAAAGAATTAATGAGTCTAGACCTCTATAATCTCATTTTTCACAATTTTTTTTTTGTGTATTTAATAACAATTAAACCTTGACCAATTGAATCAGACCGTGAAAATCGATTCCTAATCATATTGAAGCGTAAGACAAAAAAAAAGACTCGATTAAAAACCTGCGGCAGCAAAGATACGACAGAGTAACAGTATTGGTAAGTTTGCTTAGTAAATCAGGCGATAATTTATTCTTATTTATAATTTAAATGAACCTTTAATTGCTGTAGTTTTAAATACTAAAAAATTAAAAACAAGAACATGTTCAGTTTCCAAATCGGTGGTAGAATATTAATAAGTGTAAACATGTACATTGCATAAATAAATTTGATATTAAATATCAAATTTATATAAAAACTATCTGTACGATCTTTAATCTATATTTCATTTACTAAGCATAAAACTATATTACTGGACATAGAACTCTACTTACATTTCATCTAGCCAAATTTATCTATTAAATCTGTTCAATACCTGTATCTAGGTCTTGTATGAGTGAGGCCTAATATAGTAACATCGAATGCTCTTTTCTGATAATACTTTGAGAGCGTAAATGTGATTGCATTTTTTTGTTTCTTTGTATAATTTTTTGCTTTACTTAGCTCTAATGAACGTTGAACGTTCATCAATGTTTGTTGGACTTAATGTTCTTTGATTTCCGATACTTTAAAAACGTAATCTTCACTCAAGTAGGTTCACGAAAGCACATTTGAATAGTCATGTTTCAATAATGAATAGAAGTTAAAACTAGTTTTAGAAAGTAGATTCTACGGAGAAGAACTGGCAAGAAACTCAGTAGTCTGGGTAGACTTACTCTAGTAAGTAAGTAAGTAGACTAAAGTGAGTATCAATTTAGATAACTTCGTTTAAATTTGTTTTGTTTTATTGTATTTCAACATGCATCTTAGTTTACAGTAGAGTGAAATGGTAGGATGTGTCGCATAACGAAATAGCGTTATTCCTACCTCTGCTACAAAATGCGATTCGTTGGGCGTTCGGTAGAGCGTGAGTTGCATAGTGAAAAATATTAAATATAAGCAAACTCAATCAAAAGAATGAATTTATTTTGCATAACTTACACTTTTAAATGGGCATTGCTATAAACACGTTTTGAGTCGAAAAAATATCGCAAAGAACTTCGTTCACAATGGCTTTTTTTCGTAAGATGTTATCCAATATGTCTACGACTTGCTACCTATAATTTATGTTACTAAAACAGATATTAGAAATTTTCGTTGATATGGACGATGAATAAAAATAAATAACCCATTGATATTATATGACGTTTCGTATTCTCTCGACTATTTTCTGTTAATACTGTATCTCATAACACATCTTTTTAGGTTTCTTCTAGGTAAGCGTGCTACATCGTAGACGGTGTCGTTGCTTACCATCAGGCAAGACTACTGTCAAACGCAAGCCTATAACGGGTAAAAAAAAAAAAAAACTTTTATCGCACGATACGATTATATATCGATGATTGTTAAATTTATACTTGACCGACTATTGACGACCTTACCACTTGTGTCTGCGAGTCATATTAACAGCCTGTTAATGTCCTTTGGGTTTAGGCCTCCTCTCTATCTATCTATCTATATTGAAGAGAAGGTTTGGTGCTTACTCTTCTATTCTGCTCCAGTGCAGTTTGAATTGTCTATACACATGTGGCAGATTTTAATTCAACATACATGTTTTGCATTGGAGCAATGTGGTGGAATAGGCCTCTTCCTTTAAAAATAGGAGAGGAATAGGAGAGGCCTTTGCCCAGCAGTGGGACATTCACAGGCTGTTACTGTGTATATGTTTTCCTTCACCAAGGAGTACGAGATTATTATCACTATAACTACGCACATCCAAATTCAGTTATTCTTGTACGAGTTTGAAACTAATACCTTCGGTACAATACAGATCTTCTAGAGGGGTTTGGTTATTTGGAATTTTAATCAGTAGGTTAGTAGTGACTAATGACAGCAAATCCACAATTGGAGTACATATTTTTTCAAATTTAATCCTGGTAAGTCACAAGTCATTGTAATTGGAAATCCAAATTAAATACTTAATTTCGATTGTCATTGAATGAAGATAAGAGTTGATTGGATTTAGACTGAATATATATTATTTCTGTGTTTCGTTCATTCACTTTCGTCAGAATAAATGTCCTTTCTCTTTTCTACTCTATTTTACACAACCCAACTAGACCACCTGACCCAAAGGAGAAGTTAATATTTGTTGAAGAGGACAGAAAGTGTGCTGTGATCCTCTAACAATATGCGAACTTAGGTTGTCTGTACACAAGACTTTCAACATTCGTTCGAAGTGCAAGGTTACACATAAAGCTTGACCAATACCTGACCAATACCAGGTTTCGCTTTGAGTGTATTCTGAAAGTTGAAGTATATGTCATATCATATACATACATTAACTTATTTATGGCCGAATACTGAAACGTCTTTCAAATATGAAGTGGGACTTAATTATTTGGAACGTCATTAATTTCAAAATTTAGTATGCGAAATTCTTGATTAGTATGCGAAACACTTCATTTTGAATGACGTTTCAGTATTCGGCCGTTATTCAATCATCACTTGCTAGAATTTAGAGTATGTTGTAGTTGAGTGAATACCAGGCTGGTTATAAAATAATAAAGTTAGTTGTCAATGACAGAGAATGTTAGTTGTTAAAACATTTTGGATTTGTGGATGCTAGAATTCAAACAAACTCTTTAGATTTATAATATTTGTGAAGATTCAATATAGAAAATCCTACAATATGTGGCTTGAAACAGCTCAGCTCAATAGAAGAAGTAAATAAGATCAAATACTGTAATATAAAAAGTACAGTAGTGCAGTATAATCTAAATATGTAAATACATTTTATTTAGTCACAGTTTTAATATATATTAATTAGCTTTTATTTTTAATTTGATTTATATCATCTATCGCAAAAAAAAAATGATATTAAAATGTTTTGGATTAGCATAATTTCTTACATAAAAAATCTTGAATATTTTTTTTATATTATTAAAGTAAATCTACAGATTCATCATATTTTAAAAACTTAAGTAGAACACTAATTTAGTTTTAAGAATTTGTTATTAACATTATTTATAATAAAGAACTGTTTATTTCCTAAATGTTAAATAATTAAATGTAAAAATTTCACATTAATTAGATATTTTATACGTCAACAATCTGGAAAAACGAAATTGATCTTTTATTATTATAATTATATCATAATCATCACCATTATCATATCAGCCGAAAAACGCCCACTGCTGGGCAAGTTATATTACATTCACATAGTAAGAAACAGAAAATAAATTCTCAGTCTTGGAACAAAGAATCGAGATATACTTTAAGGAGCTTTTTGGTTTAAATAAATTACCTGCACTCCGGATCTTCTCGGCAAGCATGCGCCAGGGTATGGCAGGCGGGGAGGGGCGAGCCGACCGGCGGCCGCTGGGCGCAGGACGGGTGCAGCCTCTCTTGAGCATTCATGCATGAATCCTCTTTATTGTCGGTTTTCCTGTAAGCATTATTATATTGAGAGCACAAACCTTTGACATTTAAGGTATTTAAACTGGTAACGTTGGAAAGGCTTTGAATGCTTTCGATGTTGAATTGTTATTGGTTTGAATTATTATAGTTATCGACTTATTTCTTTGCTGTTTTTATTTTACATTGAGATATTTTAAGAAAGAAGCAAAGTGGCCAGCTTCTATTTCACAGGCTAACTCACTTTTCATTTCCTAACAGCAATACCAATAATTAATAAGACTAGGTATCAAGAACTCTTAGGTCACACAATTGGACGAAATTGGTGACCACTCCTGTGTTCCGTGAACCCATCTGCCTCCCTACATCAAATAAATAAAAAAAGTGAATATCTAGATTCTAGACGGACCTCTACAAAGCACTACCATATTAGTAATTAATATTTATTAGTCTTTATAAGATATTAACGTTAAATATATATTTAATTTCAAATAAGTCTTAACAAGTCACATATATGCAAACTAAAAAAATACATACTCCGTAAAGTCCGTAAATAAAAAATGTAAATGAAATTGATCGTACTTATAGAACATTTATTTATGTACTTAAAAATATATTTAGATTTGTCATTCACCTAATTCAATTTAAAATTTATTACAAAAGCAAGTGATCCAATTTTAAATTGTATGTTATTAAAAAGCTGTGCTTCTTCAAAGGTTTTTGTTTTACGGCCATAATTTATCCTAACTTTGGGCAGAATATGTAAACAGGTTTAGCGGGAGCTGTGTTTACTTATCTGCTTAAATATTGTGTTAATTGATTTTCTAGGAATTGCTTATTATGTGAGCTATTATTTTGTTTTTTTTTTTCTAAACATTCATTATTATTTTATTTACGAGTATATTTGTTAATTAAAAACTATAATATAAGTCATTATTGAATAAAATACTTACTTGCAAAGACAAAAAGCGATTTCGGTATTCCACTGTACGCCTGGTTTCCTATAAAACCCACGCAAAGCAGCCATACATCCCTCGCGGTCGCAGTCGGTGGCGTGACATTTCTGTAGTACCGGCGTAAGGGATGCGACACACTCGCTGTCCTTGATGCATGTGTCGAGCGCCACGTGGCATGTTGATTGCAATGCCACTTTATCGTCACCTGGTTTACCGTTCTCTTTCGCAATCCTCTCTGTTGGTTGGTGGTTTGTGTTAGTATGTGTGTGTTTATGATTGTATAATGTGATTTCATTGGTTTAAATTTGTTGTCTGTTTTATTCATTGGTCGTTGGTATGTGTGTGCGACAATAACACATGTACACTGGTTATATTTTTTGTTTTCACGTTTATTTTATTGTTACGTGATTTATTGTTAAATTAGGATATCATTTCATAGTAATTATTAGACGACAATGTAATATATTACAAATTTCATTTTTTATTTTATTTCTTATATAAATACACTCGAATTTATAGCTGGTCGATATTAGAAATTATTTTGGATATCATTGTTAATTAAAAATATATTGTTTAGTGTTTATATATAGTTTTTTTTTTTTATATATGTTGAATAATTAAATACATTTTATAAGAATAATTCAAATAATAATAAGAATGTTATGTAATAAAATAAAAAGATGAACGGAAAAATAAACAGTACAACTAAAATACTGGTTGATGGAAATAAAATACAAGACAAGTGTTGGATAAATACTTTCATATACTCATGCTTAAGAAGAAAAAATATAAATTACTGTGTTATATAAAACGATATATGTATATAATGTGGAAATATTACGTGATATAAAATTCGAAAACTTTCTTATTTAACTCGAAGGTTAACCGATGAGTGAGTAGGTTTTATGAAAACAATTTTCAAGTATCAAGCGATATTAGTTACATGCTTAATATAATGATCGTTTTCAATGTTTTCACTTACGTATATAATTTAAACTGTTGAGGATATTGTATTGACTTACCGTGGAGCAAGATTTCAATAAAGATCTCGCGCTATCCGACAGTGGTATCCAATAAATCATGGCTGATAAATCTTTAAATTTTTAGCTTAAATTACGAAGCTTCCCCGTGATTTACGCGTTTAAGCGTTTTAACAAATCGTTCCTTTTCAACTAATTCTTCTATCTTATCTCGGACCAGGAAGATGAAAGCAGATTTTAAGATTTCTAAAGCTCTAAATTAAACCTCTCTAAGTGTTTTCACTAAGCAAAGCTTTTATCAAGTTATTTCACGTTTTATTATCTTCCATCTCCATTTTATTATCTACTCTAAATCTGATCGTGAAAGATCTACTAGCGTTTTAACGGGGTCTTAATGATAGAAACGAAGGGAATGAATGAAATGTGGAATCACGGAAAAGTGCTATGATAAGGGTACCACCGTTGTATTCGGTGATATATTACGGGAACCTCTAGGAATGTACAATTTCGAAGCTGGAGTGTCAAATACGATATCTATGGTTAGGTTGTCTGTTGATTGTGTACCTATTCGTCTCTTTAAGCGTATTGCTTTCACTTTCTCAACTAATCTCTCGATTTTTGTAACAATTACCTTCTGCTAATGTTTGTCTAGAGATTAGGAAACGTATACGTACGGTTTTCATCAATGTAGCCCTGTCCGTAGACGGTCTTGGTCGCGTACAGAGGATCTTCACTCCCCCCCGGTTCGTGATTCCAGCGGTGGTAATGGTGCCCGTGGGGCTTGTAGTGGGGGCTCGAGTAACGGTGAACGTGGGTCATTATTTTATCCGGCGCTATTAGGTTGCCGTCCTGCGTTATCGACATACCGCCAATCCATGATGTCACACCCGTTGCGTTCCGATTCGCGGTGCGTCCGTCGGACATCAGTTTTACTGGAATTGCATCCGTATCGCTTAGCTGTGGGAAGCGACTACCGGTCCAAAGCGCGAAGGTACTCACTTAAGAGCGATCGCACAGGGCCGGTCGGGCATAATAATAAAAACCCTAATAAGTTAAAAAACGACAAAAAAAAAACAACGATATCGACAAAAATTACGACAAACAACGGGCAAAAAGTAAAATTGCTTATTAAAAATTTCAACTTTGGTCTCTGAGAATATTAGCAAGCCTTCCTGAATGGCAGTTTTGTCGAACTATCATCAAAGCCAAGTCTATGCCGCGCAGTAACCATAGAGATCGTAGAAATAGTAGATGCAGAGAGAGTAAACATGCAGTCATGCTCAAATTAAGAGTGGAAATCCATTTTAGACTTTCAAAACAGACGCGTTAGCGAAACTAATTGGCTGAATGTCCTTCCATTGAAAGTCTAGACTGGTTTAAAATTAAGGAATAAAGGATAATAGCAGATTTCAAAGCATGCGGGCATAAAGTAGGAGCGAATTATTACTTGGATTGATGAAAATAATATATGAAAGATGATTTTATTTATTAATGTCAGATGGAATATATATATACAACATATTCATACGTAAAATTATCTTCAGTGTTTTTTTGGGATACATGAGACTATTATGAACGAATTTATTATGGGTACTAATTTCACCTAATGTTTATTTTAATTCTCTAACGCTTATTTTGAACTTGATGTTTGTCGCTTCAGCTAATAACGAAGTTGAACTTAGCATAGAAACCTAAAGGCTATTTGTTTTCGTCTTGAGAACGCTCCTACCTTACGAAGCATAGCGAAGCGTGCAGTGCGAAAGGCGACGGAATCCGATAGACACATAGAGAGAGAGAGGTGCGGCGGCGGCTCACCATGGCGGGGCCGAGGGGGACGCGGGGAGAGGAGGGCGGCGCGGAGAAGACTGGCAGCAGCAGCGCGTGTCATCAGCCTTGTCCCGTTCTCGGTGAGCAGCAGGATTGTACCATCCGGCGCCGCGTACCGCGTGAGTGGGGGAGCCCGGGCAGCTGGCTGTTGTGGCTCGAACAGCGCTCGGACCGCCGGTGGACATTCGCCCCACGCCGCCGCTGCCCCACAACCACGTTACCAAAAACCACTAACCGCCCCCTTGCCGAGCCGCAAATGCGGAACACACTTAACGGACTACTAACATTGGTATAAGAATACCTTGAAAGTCGTTCTGGCATTCGTTGAACATTGATAGCATGTAACATTGTCATTAAGTGTTGTACTGTTAAAAATGGTAGTCCCTTAAGAGTATTCCTTCGAAGACGAAACAGATGAGAGAATTAGGGTATTGTTCGCCGCCGACTATGCTCTATCAGTAGCAGTCGCAGACCATTCACCGAAGGCCGAAGGTGTGAAGCCAAGAGTTGAGGTAACTGCGGGCATTTGTACGGTGTGTGAGGTCAGGAGTACACTAAAAAGAAGCTTTGTGTCCGTGAAACATAAAGGTATACAGCCTTGTGTAGTTAAGTAGTGATCTAATATATCCTAAGGCCTAGCATCTAATCGGTGTACAAATAAAATAGGCACGGCACGTATAAGAAAGGAACATGAAAAATAAAATATTACGAAAAAGGACTAACTGAACACGTTGACGTCTATTGGTTGAGTCTAGTACTCTTTAAAAGCGTTTTATGGTGAGGTGTTAATTTTTTTTTTTTTTTTTACTTTTAAACTCTGACCTTGTTATATTCATTTTAAAGGAAGTGTTTGATTTAAATGTACGTTAAAAATAATAAAGTTCTAATTGACTAAGTGTTTGTATACATGGTGTCCCGCAAGGCACGATTGTATTTGTGATTCATTATACACATTGTTGTTTATTTATTTTTTGTGTACATTATGTTACGTTTGTACCTATGTGTTAACACTTAAAGCTAAATACCGACACATTTTTTCATATGATTTTGAGTGAGAAATTTTCATTGAATTAAACTCGCACTTGTGTGAAAATAATCGATATTTATTCGCATTAATTACTTCCATTTTCAAAAAGCGATCATACCCATTACCATTTTAATTGGCCAGAGGAACCGATATTTTTCAGCCAAAGGCAACGTTTAAAATTGTATTTTTCACGGGATGCGATATTTTTCGCTTGTAAGTTAGGAAAGTTTTAACAGTTGTATATTTTCCCACGACTGAAAGCGACCCTGAACGAAATTCATTGTGTGCCCAATGTTCTCTATAGCTTTGTTAAAACTAATGTAGACTCGCTCGGGTCTATTTACTACCGCTACGTTTGTTGTAGTTTCAACATAATTTATTTCGTTAATGTTTTGGGTCATAATTAAATAACTTCTTGTTTTGTGAACGAATAGGCGCGAACGTCATGTATGATTTTGATTTAAAATACTCATATTTTAGAACCAGTATTTTTGTTTTGAGGCAACTGTTTCATAGGTCAGTGGTCTGCTTATACTTATAACATAATAATTATTGACTGCCTCGTTGGTCTAGTGGCTTGATATAAGGCCGCAGACGCGGTGGTCCTGGGTTCAATTCCCAGGTCGGGCCAATAAATAGTTATTGGGGTTTTCTGTCAGAAAATTCTCAGTAGCAGCCCGGAGTCTGGAAGTTGGAAGTGTGTACACTCCCGTGCCTCGGAAAGCACGTTAAGCCGTTGGTCCTGCGCCTGAACTCTTTCCGGTCGTGTCGGATTGCCGTCCCATCGGATTATGAGTGCTAAGGAAAAGACAGTGCACCTGTGTTTGCGCACACACTTGTGCACTATAATATCTCCTGCGCAGTTGGCTAATCTCTCTTAAGATTGGCCGCCGTGGCCGAAATCGGTCTGGAGGACCTTATACTTATAACAGCTTCGTATTGTAATTATTTTCAAAGATTTCAAGGGTTCATTTTATAATTGTCGTCAAAAACGTATACCTCATAGTCAAGATTCATTATTATTTCTTCTTAAGGCGGATATGGGTACCTTCAAGTCTAGAGTGAATGCACCTTCTAGGCAAGCGCGTTCCACCTTAGGCTGTATCATCACTTCCCGTATTGCGGTATTGATTTCTAATTATAATATAAAAAACTAGTAAACGCTCAAGGCTTAGCCCACGTGTTATATAGGGGAAGTATTGTCATGTCATAGATATAAAAAAGTAAGCTATGTCCTTACTTGGGTTTCAAATTTGCTTGATAAATAGTCAAATAGACATTTGTATTTTCATAAACTCAAATGTATATTTTATATTATCATTCAGTATTATTAAAAAAAAAAAAAACAAAAAACGTCCAAATACAATTAATTATTTTGTTTATTATTGTTGTTAATAGTCGATAGACTATTTGTATTGAAACCACGTATGATTGGCTATAGTATATTTATATTGTGAATACCTATTATTGAGTTAATAGTACCAATTATTTCGGCAATACAAATATTATTATCCTATATACATACATGATGGCTATTATTATAGAAATCAAACATTTAGCCTCCTGCACGTTTGCCCCCTCTAACATAAAAAAAAAAAATATTATCTCTGTTAATTTTAAAATACTAACGGATTTCGTTCTTAATATTAATAAAAAAGATGGTAACTTAAGTCGCAGTTTTATTTTACTCAACTGTAGTTGAACTTTTTTTTTAATTCTAATCAATTCCAAATTTAAATTTACGTTTTTCTATTCACAATTTTTTTAGACGTTAGCGCTATAACATGTAAAGAGTATAACTATAAAATAAATAAATAATATTTCTTTGATATATATAAGAACAAAGAATCCTAACCATCAAAGAAATATGCTGTTAATGTAAAACTCAACGTAATAGCTTCACACCATTGACATAATCATGAAAATTGTAAACGAACGAACTGTGTCAAAGGCGAAAAGTAAATCTTCATAAAGATTTCCTTGTAAAGAAAACCACAAAGCACCCTCGACACAAAGGGAAAAAAAATCGTTGAATGGATTTCCTTTCTTTTGTTTCTTCACTGTATCGACTCTTGACTTCTAAATTAATCTTCGATTGGTGGGGTGGAAGAATGCTGACCTTTGTTGGTAGTGATGGATTAGAAATTGTTATTTATTTTTTTGTTTAGCTACTTTACCTAGCTATTGATATTTTTCAATACGTTATTTGTTTTTTCTCTATTGTCCCCAAACAATAGCACCTTATAAAAGGCAGACGCTACGCAACGCTCAACGTCAGCTAAGCATTACTATAGCAAGCAGTCATATTCACGACAAGATACTCTACGAAGAAATGGAAAGTATAAAAAGAGACATACAATCTTATATTTCCCAATTATAACTACCATTTTTATATATTTTACGTACATACATATTATGTAACATTGAGAACTATTTTTGGCTAGAGACATATAAGAGTTATATGTTTACATATAACTCAAATCTGTCTCAAGCTGTCTAATACTTACGGAAATAAAATTAATATATTAAATAGTTACTGTAACATTAACATGTATAGATATATGTACTAGATTACACAGGGATAGTAAGTCTTTTATGGGACAATGTATACGCCTTTACAACAGGATACCGAGAAAGCGTTCAAAAATATTCAATTGTGAAATTTAAAAGGATTGTTAAGGAACGCTTGTGTGTTAAGGATATTATACAATCAATGACTTTTTAGATGATTGCGCACCTTGGGAATGAAACGATCGCCTCCAGGCTGTTTCAAATAAAGAAGAATATTATTATTGTATTTGTTATTATGTAAATCTATAATTGTAATAATGAGCTGAAAAAAAAACCGCTGAGTTTCTTTCGCCGGTTCTTGTCAGGTCTGAGGTGTTTATTTCCGAACCGGTGGTAGATTTATGACAATTAATAAGAAAGTGTAACACTTCAACATTGAATAAAGATATTTGAATATAGGATAAATGTATGATCCAGTTCTGTGGATAGACAGATCACGATAGGACCATTTTACTAATCAGATCAACTGTTATCGCTATAGATAACCCATGTAATTGCTAAGTGGTTTCAAGTGAAGTATATCGAGGTTGATGTGCACGGTAAATATTATGTCTATGAATATAAATATCAGTAAGTAACAGCATGTGAATGTCCCACTGCTGGGCTAAGCCCTTTTCTCCTCTTTTTGAGGAGAAGGTTTGGAGCTTATTCCATAACGCTGCTAGAAAAACACATGTGACATAATTTCAGTGAAATTTGACACATACAGGTTTTCTCACGATGTTTTCATTACCGTCAAGCACGAGATTAAGTGGTGCTTGCCCGGGTTTGAACCCACGATCATCGGATAAGATTCACGCGTTCTTACCACCGGGCCATCTTGGCTAACATAAATATAACATTAGTAACATTATTATTGAAATAAATAAATAAATATATATATATATATATTAATAATGTTAATATATATATATATATATATATATATATATATATATATATATTTGAATTAGGAATATTACTGGCTAATATTACTTGGTAGAGCATTGTGGGTATAATCCACTTATCACATATTTAGTATTTAGTATTGTTGTGTTATGTTTAAAGGGTCAATGAACCAGTACATCTACATGCACAAGGGTAATAACGTATTAGTTCCCAATGTTGGCGATGTATTGGCGATGTAATTTATGGTTAATAGTTCTTACAAACCCAATGCCAATAGCGGTGGTGACTTTTACTTTCAGCTCAATCGCCAATCCGTCAACCGAAAATCATTGTCTTTACGTATTTTTCATTGTTTTACGTATACTGTATTAATTTTATAAATAATAATATATACATGTATATATATTATAATAAAGATACAAGTTGCCTTAATGATCGCCGACCTTCGAAAGAAGATGGCACTTTAAGAAGAAGATATGTGTATGTATCAAATTTCAAACTCATTTTTTAACTGATTTTGTTAATAGTTTTAAAGTCCCTCCTGATTCTCATTCGCCGCAAAGCTGGACACAACACAGGCCGCGTTCCCGCGCTGTACGGCAATGGACAACCTTTGGGCCAAGTAAGACATGTAGCGATTGCCACAACCCCTCTCTCTAAGGCGACGGCCGATATCCCTAATAAAAGTAAGGGCATCCGACCCCTAACATCCCGAAATCTCGAACGCCAGTTGCACAAAGAAGTAATTAAGTAATATATTAATAATTTCAGTAAATATTATCTCCATTAATAGCAAAAAGTACGTAAGTACTCCAAACGTATAATTAATTAATTATTTTAGTCAAATTAACGAGATATCGAATATTTATCGCACAGTTACTGGAGTGGATTGTCAAAACAAACAAACACTCATAAACATGAGTTCTAGGTTAAAATATATTATTATCATCATATAAATAAAAACAATAATATGGCGGCTATCAACATTTTCATTAATTTGTATGTACTTTATAATATTAGATTTTTTAAAAGAACTTCACGATCAGAATTTCCACATTAAGAAAACCGACACACTGGTTCGGTTATTATGGAAAAGTAAGAAACTCAATATGAACTCTATTTAGACTGAAACTTAATTTGTTATATCCGATACAAACAGAAATCTTCGGTTGAGATTTGCGTGTTCAAATCATTGGGTAATCTCTTTAAATAATGAGATATTAACATATATTATGATATAAAGATCTGAAGGATTTATCTGCTCTTTAAACGTATTTACATTTTTTTTATTGTATAGGAAGGCGGACGAGCATATGGGCCACCTGATGGTAAGTGGTCACCAACGCCTATAGACAATGGCATTGAAAGAAATGTTAACCATCGCTTACATCACCAATGCGCCACCAACCTTGGGAACTACGATGTTATGTCCCTTATGCCTGTAACTACACTGGCTCACTCACCCTTCAAACCGGAACACAAAGTACTGCTGTTTTGCGGCAGAATATCTGATGAGTGGGTGGTACCTACCCAGACGAGCTTGCACAAAGCTCTACCACCACGTGAATATAGTGAGTACATATTATATACTGCATACATCTAACAATGCCCTAGTCTTTTGCACATGCTTTTATTCACAAATCATTCTATATTTTCAACTACTAGTTGAAAGAAATGCTATACAATTTCCTCTTCATCTTTAATCATCTAGATTTTAACTCACAATATAGAGTATATATATTCTCTCTCTCACTCAAGAACTCTTGATCACTATCAATTTTAACTATTTAAACTAGCATCCATACCATGTTTTTTTCTTTATGACAATTCAATAGCACATTAATTATCTATCTGTGGTCAATATAGTTGTATTGTTAGATCTTCATGGTACTATATTATCGTAATTAATGTTCCATTAAAACTTTGTTATTGCTGAGACCAGGGTCTTTTTTGAACGTACCCTTCAAGGTCAAATTCGGGTTAACCGGCTGAATGACTGCCCTGAGGCAAGGGACGCTTCAGTCTGCAAATGACAGCTTGAAAGAAAATAAATTAATGTAGGGTTAAATACCTTTTGCGATAATTAGTAATTACTCGCGTGGAAAATGTTTAGCTTTCGATACATTTATAGTTATTAGTATCATATTATAATAGTAGTACAACTGCCTCGTTGGTCTAGTGGCTACATGTAAGGCCGCAGACACGGTGGCCCTGGTTTCAAATCCCAGGTCAGGGCAGTAAAATGCTCTCGAGATTTTCTGTCGAAAATTCTCAGTGGAAGCCCGGAGTCTGGAAGTTGGAAGTGTGTCCACTCCCATGCCTCAGAAAGTACGTAAAGCCGGTGGTCCTGTGCCTGAACTCTTTCCAGTCGTGTCGGATTGGCGTCCATCGGGCTATGAGAGTTAGGGAATAGAGGGTGCCTGTACCTGTTTGCGCAGACACTTGTGCACTATAATATCTCCTACGCAGTTGGCTAATCTCTTTAGAGATGGGCCGCCGTGGCCGAAATCGGTCTGGAGGACCTTATTATTATAATTATTTCTTTAAAAAAAACATCACCAATGCGCCACCAACTTTGGGAACTAAGATGTTTACCAATGTGTTACCATGTACTGCTGTATTGCGGTAGAATATCTGATGAGTGGGTGGTACCTACCGAGCTTGCACAAAGTCCTACCACCGGCTGAGACCAGGGTCTTACTAAGCCGTTACTTAATAAAAATAAAATAATGAATACATTTCTGAACTAGATTCAGCTTTGATATGTATAAATAAATAAATATATAAAAGATGAGAATAAAAAAAATGTACAAATAATATTTAGTTCAATGTCAAATATCATCATCATGCTCCAAAAATTTGAAAGTCACAATTTCACAAGTGCTTACTTGAATCTCGGCTTAATGAGATCTTCAATAAAATTGATAATGAAATATATTCTATATTATCTTTGAAAATATATACGTGAGATTGTAGTGATTTTAATATACAGTACTACGTCTAACTTCAAGTGCTCAAATTAATAAAATTATGCACACAAATAGAACTAACTTTGAAATGGATGCATGGACCTAAGCAACTTGACATTTCAGGCAGACATTTTGGGACTTGTGTAGCGAATATACTAAAAATATTTTTTTTGCTAGGTGAGGCTCTCTTGTTGCCCTTTTCAGCCTACAGAGAAAGAGAGAGAGAGAGAGAAAGAGAGAGAGATAGAGAGAAAGAGAGAGAGAGGTATAAATTCAGGGTTACAAATGAAACTAAAATACACTTTATTAAAATAGGCTCTCATAACTTTTTTATGTCGTCATTTTGTAAAGGTAAAAACAAAGACCTCTTTGTCATATACATAAATCGTCGGAGAAGCGGAAAAACTCGGAGCACTTTTTATTACGTGAATGTAATTTCGATATTTATTTTTGTAAAAAAATTTTACACCAATAATAAGCTTGGGGTTAATAAGGTTGGGACATGATAATTTACTTGTAAATAAATAACATGCGGGGCCACTGTCTGCTATATACTTCAGGTAGTCAGCACACTTGTCCCCCAAATTAAAATAATAAAAAAAAACACAAAGTTGCTAGTGTGTACTTAGCCTTATTTCATATGTGCGTTACATTTTCTCATGTTATGAAGATTTGCAACAGTCAGATTTAAATTACGTTTGTTAAGCCAGCTGATCTTTAAATCCTCGTGTTTTTATTTAACATAACAGACATAAAGAAAATGTTTTCTCGGATATATGAAAATAACTTCGGTGTTACGGAGAAAGGGTGCGTTATGGAAGATTAAGAGATTATATTACACGGAAGATACTTTTATTGTTTTTGTGCTATTTGTCTTTCGCGTCTCTGATTTTAATAAACAGATATGTGGTTTAGTTTTGATAACGTTTCGTTTTTCACTTTCAGTATACAAAAATAAACAGATAGATTTTTTTAGGCGACGGGCAAATGGTCACCTGATTATATAAGTGGCAACCGCTGGGTCCCTCTTTCTAGCAGGGGCCCAAGCAAACGCATTGTTTTCATTGCATATTCGTAAAAAAATCCTTGAAAGTCTTGAAAGTCTGTTCCTGAAGTTTGGGCTATAGTCGTACCCATTCCTGACACAAGTATTATTCTTAACTGGGGGGACAAATATCAACTAGTATTTAATATTTAATCCTAGCAATGATTGCTGTTTTTAAATGTCGTGCTAGCAAAAGCACTTTCAAAACGTTATCGCTTATAACATGGACCGTCATATTTTGTTCTCAACATTGGTTTTCTCGGTAAAGAAAATAATTTATTCGCGTGTTTGACGTGATGAAATTAGATTAGTGGCGGTATATATTTACCGATATCATATAAAATCTCGTCCGGGTTTTTTGTATTTCCATGTAAATTAATAACGTTAATCTTTCATCAATTCGTAAAAACAGAAAGTGTGTTTATTATTTCTTTGAATTTATTCTTTATTAATATATTATTATGTGATTTCAGTTAAGATATCTTATGTGACCAATCTTTATTATGAAAGATTTCGTCTGCGCGTCAGGGGGGGGGAGTCAGGTGTTAGATAACCTTTATTTTTCTGTAAACGACATCGTATATGCAAAACTTCATCATTATCAGTTTAGTAGTTACGACGTGAAAGATAAAATATATTCAATTTAATATTTATAATGTAAGTAACGACACTGGTGTTGCTGATGCTGATTTCAGCATTCTCAAGTGCACAGGTTATGTTATATTGTGGAAGTGCGTGCGTAAGCACAAGTGTCTTTCAATGCCGAGAAGACTTAACACTGCTTACTTTCAAACTCTGAGTTTCTATTCAGAATTTCTCGACACAATAATCTAATTTACTTTTATTTACCCCATCCGGGGTTTGAACTCTGCACCTCGGGTTCTGCGGTCATACATTAGCCACTGGACCAACGTTAAAGATACGTATTTTATTGTGTACTATGTTTTAATACAAAGTTTTAAACTTCAGCTTACACATTTTAAGTTTCACGCCACAAAGCTTAAACAAACGACTCTTAACCTGATTGACGACGTTTAACAACACGGCTTAAGAAAGTCAGTCAAGGGAATGTCGGCCTTATAAACGTCGCTTGGCCGCTATTTTGTTAAACACTGATTTCGTTCTATATGTCATTAATGACATTGACATTTGACATTCGGAAGAAGAAGGAACAGTATTGTTTAACTTCTCGCCCGCTTAATAATAATTTATAAGGCAAATGTGTCAAACGCGTAGGTACTCTATATAGACATGTTGTCTATAGCAAGTACTTCGACATTTTGACCACAGGCTAAATATAATAATTGGCCACATTTGTCACTCTTATTTTGTCAATGTCACCTGATGTATATTTGACAGGACATGAAATAATTTAGACTTTGTATTGAATTTAGATGTTAATTTTATACGAGAAGACAAATACTTAACTACTATATGCCGTAAATTAATTATTTTTATTTTCTGTTTTAATTTAATTTTAAAATAAGGAATGTATTTTTTAGGATCTAATATTTGAATATTTGCGAGTGAATTTGTTACACAATTAGGCTCTCTTGGCTGTTCGGATTCTAATAATTTAAGACACTAACGGCCGAATACTGAAAAGTCATTCAAATATGAAGTGGAACTTAATTATTTGAGACGTCGTTAATTTAAAATTTCGCGTCCTAAATTTGAAATTAATCCCGTTCCAAATAATTAAGTCCCACTTAATATTTGTATGACGTTCCAGTATTCGACCATATCTGTACTCGCCGCGTAATATATATGTACATATGTCAAATAGCTTGACGGTTTTGCACAAAGCAATAAATAAATGAATTAATTAATTTATAGCCAATGTCACTCGTGATCAAGTGAGAAATTTTGCGATACTGTACATCAAAATCTACTTAGACATTAAAAATATATGGTGGAATTAAGAAACTCTTATATGATATATTATATCTATGTATGTATACGGGCAACATACATGAAAACTGGCAACATTACACTTATTTTTTGAGTAGTCCTGTAATAATGGATATTAATTAAGAAGAGAAGTATTAAAGGGTTTAATAAAAGTCAAAGCCACTCGTAAAGTGAAAGGTCAAGATTGATTTAGAGAAGTAAGGTCTTAGCTAGGATGCTGGGAGATCTCGACCGCGGATTAGACCGTTATTAGGGTTGTCACTTTCGCTAACAATATTTCATACTTCATTTTATTTTCAATTTTATTTATATAAAGTGATGTGCTACTTTTGTATACAACAACTATAACAAATGATTCAAAAACACCCGAGTATCATTGAAATTTCATGAGTTCATAATTGTCAATTATTACTTTCCGCAAGTCAGAAATACACATGGGGCAGGAATCATATATGACACATGCAAGTTTTCTCACGATGTTTCTCTTCACCGTCGAGCCCAATTTGAATTATAAACAAATGACGATCAATATATAGCCATATATAAAGAAAACTAAAATATATATATGAAACAAATATTACTAGTACGAATTTATAGTTAAACATTTGTATTTAAAAACGTCGCAATTTATCCACTTAAAGGCATTTTACACGAAGTAAATATAAGCATGCCAAGTTACATGTTACATAAGAAAAATACCAGCCGGTCACGCCACCGCAAACAATTTTAATTGGTCCAATACATTGGCTATGAAGTTGAAACATGCGAGTTTTAATATTAAATTCGTGGTCAAAAGTTCACTCAGAAACCGGAGGTACATTCACCGCACGACGTTTTATTAAATACAATGTTGTTTTCCATTATACTGCCATGAAATGTTATATTTTTTAAACAGATTATCTTCTGTGACAAGCTTTTTTTTAATATATTAGTATTTTTTTTATTTACGGCCATTTTTTAATTTTAATATTTTGGTTAATATAGAAATAAATTGAGCTAAATAATTTCAAATAATACACAGAAAAGTAATAAACATTTCATGATTATTATGTAATCATAGTTAGCAGCAAAAAAGTTTTTACTCTTCACAAAGCTGGCTGGAATGCGTTAATACTTTAATAAAAAAAAGCAGCGTAATTGTGCCTATTTTTTTCCAGTGTGAATATGACCATAATATATTTTACATTATAATAATGAGTATATATTTAGTTTGTTATGAATAGTTTAAATCAAATGATGGTTTCAGCAATAATATAATAAAATTAGTATTCGTTTCCAAACCGTTGGAAAATCAACAAATGTGTCAAATGATAATGTACAATGCTTGTGCATATTTTAGTTAAACATTTATCTCTTTCTAACATCATAAATGTGACATTCGAAAAAAGAAGATAGAATTTAATCTAAACTTTACAATCTAAAACAGTTTGATATTTTTTTACGATATTTGAGCAGCCCTATTCAACAATAAGAACTCTGAGGGGATTACGCGAAATGAATCAAACTTTACTAGGTATATTGAATCATATTCCTTTATTGGATGCTGCATTACATAGTTATGACTATTGTATTAGTTACTTAACGGTTATTGGAAGAGACGTGGACTGATAGTTAATATATTAATTAAGTTCTTCGTAATAAATACCTTTTGAAAGTAGGATTGGAATAAAGAAAATGGTCAATGTATAAATATTTGATTTTGTAATAATGAATCTTATTAATAGGTGAACAGGGTTTATATATTTATTTAGCGCACAGTGGTTGAATTTCAATAATAATTATGGTTGAAAATTTGACGAAAAATCAACTGTACTGAAATGTTTTGTGTTTAGCTATATATATAATAATGGTCCTCCTCTCACGAGAGATTAGCCAACTGCGCAGAAGATATTATAGTGCACAACTGTGTGCGTAAACACAAGTGCACCCCCTTTTCCTTAGCTCTCATAATCCGGTGGAACGGCAATCCGACACGACCGGAAAGAGTTCAGGCGCAGGATCAACGGCTTAACGTGTTTTCCGAGGCACGGGAGTGTACACACTTCCAAGCCAGTGAATTTCCAGGCAACACTGACATAACATCTTAGTTCCCAAGGTTGGTGGCGCATTGGTGATGTAAGTGATGGCTAGCTAATCTCTTACAATATCAATGTCTATGGGCGTTGGTGACCACTTACCATCAGGTGGCCCATACGCTCGTCCGCCTTCCTATACAATAAAAAAAAAAATTGGCATTGCAAGAAATGTTAACCATTCTTCATGCTTACATCGCTATTGTGCCATCAACCTTGGGAACTAAGATATTGTGAACACGAGGGTCATCCTCGGGCCTGTAATTACACTGGCTCACTCACCCTTCAAACCGGAACACAACATAACCAAGTACTGCTGTTTTGCGGTAGAATAATTACTTGGGTGGGTGGTACCTACCCAGACGAGCTTGCACAAAGCCCTACTTGCAATAAGACGTGGCAAGCAAATGCGATTCGATTTCCAGCTAATTTCGTTAATTGCACATTAAATGTAACCGTGTCTAGAGTTAATTCTGAAAGTGCTTAAATTCGTTCTAAATAGCAAGTAATTAGAGTCAATGCTATTTTGTAGGATTTAAAATAATTTGATCCCGTATTAGTTCTATTACAAGGCTGAGTAAGCTCCTTGCAATCTCGAATTGTAGGTTCTTTTAAATATGTTTTATTTTCCTTAAAAACCTATTTACAAATGTGTACAATGATTTTACATCAGACAAAATATAATACTGTTTATTATTGCATATATAAATATAATTATATTATATAGGTTTTGGTCAATCAGGTTGATCGACGTCTTTTGGTTTATTAAAACATAGCAATTTATTTTTAATATACGTATATCTAAGGCACTTACTAATAACGTATGAAATCCTTCATATATATTTAAACGCCATAGACTTCATCGGTGTTGAGTATTCAACTTAAATGAATTAAAACTTTGTAATTTTCGGTAAGACCAATAATATATCATATGAATATCCTATTTTTTGAAGAAGTGTAATAAATATATATAAAATAATATCTTATCATTCTTATTTCAAATAGTATCGAAATTGTGTTTAGGTTTACAACATTAATTTTTGCGCCAAAAGTGAAGGGGCTTTAAATTGATATAATATTTTTTTTCAAATTTCGGATACCAAACGATAATGAAGTAACAATATTTCTCACTCAAAATCAATACACAGAGCTAGCGAATGTGTTACTCACCGACGCACGGGTTGTGGTTGACGACAGCGAAGATGCGGTCGCAGCGTTTCTTCATATGCGTATTGGGACAAATACAACCAAATAGCGGAGATAAGCGCAAACCAGCCCAGGCTTCGCGGCAAGATTCCCTGTTCATGTAAAAAAAAAAGTAAATAACTTTCGGAAATACAGATAACACATGATGCGGTACAAAAATTTCTGATATTAAAGAGGACATTTGTTTAAAATTTCTTTTTAGGAAGGTAATCGAACGCCTTCTCACCTTCCTTATACAGAGTGTAACAAAATTCGTATCCGACCCGTGAAGTGGTTATTAGGTATCGTGAGTCGGTTCTATTTATGTAAAAAAAATCAAATATTATGCAAAAAAATTACTCAATAAAAAATATTAATTGTCATTTTCAATTGTAAATGACGAAAATTTCATGGACAACTGAGGTCATGACCTCGTGTCCGACCTACCCGATAGGTAAGAGCTATCGAGCGCTGGCGCCCGCGCCTGTGTTGCAATATTATTGTCGTTATTTAATAATAATAATAAATATCTTTATTGCACACTCAAGAGAAAAAAAAAACAAAAACAAAACAAGTCAGATACAAATAAAAGTGAAAATAAAAAAAAAGAATATTTAAAAAGACAGGAAGGATGATGCATGCAAGGGGCGGTCTTATCACTCAAGTAGTGATCTCTTCCAGACAACCCTGTATTAAGATGCTAGCAGGACATAATGGGCGAGTGCTTTATATATATATATAAATATATACAATATATATATACATATATACAAATACATAATACATATATACATTTCTATTAAATACAACATATCAATACATATATAAATAAATATAAATTTATAAATAGTACACATTAAATAACATTTATATCATTGAAGCTCCAATGGTCAGAGTGAAGTGCGAAGGAAGTAAATAAGTAATGTTAAAGCGATAGGTAATAGTTTTTAGTACGAAGTTTGAAGATAGAAATCGAAGAGGATTGACGGATTTCGGATGGAAGCGCGTTCCACAGTCTCACTGCCTTAGCCGTAAAGGAGTTGGCATATAATTTGGAAAGGCATATGGGCACACTTAACTTATTATCATTTTGGGAGCGAAGATTAAGTTGAAGAGAGGATTCTGAGCCAAGAAAAGTAAAGCGTTCCTTTAGATAGAGAGGTGTACAGGGGTGAAATAAAATATTTATTTAGTCAAATTTAGTTATTTAGTCAAATTAATTTTTTTCAGGGTAAAATTATGCTTAAAATTCTAAAAATTATTACATAAATAGAACCCACTAACGATACCTAATAACTACTTCACGGGTCGGACATGAATTTTGTTACAGCCTGTATACTAACACTGTTAATAAACAATCTCTAACACCATTAATGCAACACCAACAATACGATCTGAGATGTTATATCCCTTGTTAAATGCATTGAATCATTTACCATTTGAATGGTAAGTAACCAACTACACCGCAAACCACGTTACCCACTTAGATGGGTAACGTCAAAAGCCATTAACTTAATTGAACTCTCGATGAAACCGATTTATTTACAATAGCTATACGTACCTATATTGTTTAGCAGTTGATAACATATATATGGAATTGTAATTTCAAAGAGTATAGCATCTGAGTTCTCAATGTTAGTGGTGCATTGGCAATGTAATTGATGGTTAATATTTCTTATACATAACCCTGTAGTAGCCCACTTACCTAGGGAGGTAAGTAGGTAGGTAGGGACCTAATTTAATATATTATAGTTTAATTTTACTTAATTTACGTACAAATAATAAAAGAACAACACAGAATGAATTACTTTTATTATTTCAAATAGTTTGTGACACCTTTTACGCTTATAAGGAAAATTATACTTACGAAATATTTCGACAGTTCTTAATTTTTTTAATGGAATAAAATTTATGTATATTTCAAATTTATAGCGTACTATTAACGGCTATAAATAACTTAACCTGTCCATCCTATAAGATCTTAAAACTTGATAGTGAAACCTAATAACCATATTCCAGTAGGTAGTTTTGAGTGATTTTCTTTTTAATCGCTTTATATGCCAATTGTTTGTGACATTGAAAACTAACTCCCCCTTCCGTTGCTATAAAAGCTCGTAAGCCGGTCAAATCAAATGCCCTTGACGTGCTAAAGGTCAGATGGTAATCAGAACATTTTGAAATTAATGGTGTTTTAGGTCTAAGTCAGATAAAATTTAATTTTAAAATTTTATGCTTCGAGAATTTTAAGTAATATTTCCATTGTGAGTATATTAACGATATATAAATAATAGTGTATTAATTGTGTACTATTAAAACATTGCTACACTTGATGTTACATAAATATAATTTCTATGTACTGATGTATATCAGTATAACCCTAACGTGAGCTAGGTTAAAAAATATGAAACCAACCTTGTTCAGAGGTCATTTTTGTTAAATTATAACAATTTTGCTAATGTACTTACATATTATTATCTCCATGTATTAAAGGATATGTGTATGAAAGGTGTAAGTACTGAGATGACGAGTGATAGAAAGAAGTGGAAGAAAAATACGTGTCGTGTCGACCCCACGAAGTGGGACAAAGGCAGGAAGAAGAAGAAGAAGTATTATCTCCACCATTAAAATTGTAAGCAATCGATTGGTACAAGAGTCATATCAATCGATTGGTGTGAGTTTCAACTCAAGCGAAGATCGCGGCTTCGACACCCTGGCAACCCTTGATTATTCATCTGTTTTTATAATTTATCTCGCGACATCGTGAAAGAAAATGTGAAAAGATGTTTACCCGTAAGTATCTCGCATTCAAAATAATCGGATCCCACAAGGGGTAAGTTTAACAGGCCTAATCACTTTATGTATATGGATTGTCACAAATAATAACATATATGCATTTGCAAATTATTCGAACTGGGTGACCTAAAAGCATACAATGGACAGCCATTAGAAAATTACTTCAGGGATTTGCCACTTCGGATAGGGGACACGTTTGATGGTACACAATAATTCATAGATGACACAGCGATTACGGAAGTTACAGTCGAATGTTTTTAGATATAAATTAATTTCGTTTGTTATTCAAAATTGAAGCCTATTCCAATGATAGAAGTTATAAATTGCTAATAACTCTGATAAATTATGCACTACAAACAGTTTTTGATTAATATACATTTGTTTATAATACAACACAATTCCACGTAAATATTTTTATCCATTTTAATTTTACTTCCAAAGATCCGATAATAAACTTCGTCGACAATCAAAACGCTTTTTTTTCACGAATACATACTGAATACTATAGATAATTCAGATTCAAGGCAATTATGTCATGTCTATTAGAGGTCCTGCCATTGTAATGCCATTGTTTTGTTTGTTTTTTGTTTGTCACGTGTCCTGTCATTGTAAAGTCCATTTATTTGGATCGATTCAATTTTTAACCGAATTAGCTTTGATCAATGAACTGACTCGTCTTCAAGAATTTCGATATAAGTTCTTTTCAATAATCAAATTGTTATTTTTAAAACAACCCAAAGCTATTAACATAAACTAACAGATTCGTCTTTATTTAATAAGAATTAAGAACAGTCACAACGCTTACTAAATTTCTAAGGGTCGAATTGTTCACGCCCTGACAGATTTCCCAAAGTTTTGGAGTCCAATTTGCTAAAAGTGTCCGATAAAATTGGACTATTGATCGCGTCTCCACAAAATTAATTTTAACTCGTTGCTCTGAATAATCTAGGTTAGTCATTTTGAAATTGGCTACTGAGATTTGGAGAACCGATTTATAGCTTTCATCTTAATATTATTATACTAGAAAAACTTGTGACAGAATAAAACTAACATTATTTAAAAAATATATAATTAAATATTTTGATAATGTTATTCCATACAACAGATTTGCCTACATAATATACTACTGAATTAATTACATAATGTACTATTGAATTTGTTATATAAATAAATTTACTACTCTTCGTTACTTTTAGTCTTCCGAACCGTAAATAGCCCAATGATAGCTTCTGAATTACGCCTGGTTAGCAGTTCTGCTATTTATATTTTATAGCAAAACGAATTATCCCTTAAATAAAGTCAGTAGGTATAAAACTATAAACGTTCGTAAATAATCTATACTGAACTAATATCAAAGCCATACTTCATAATATCATAGTTTTTCTTATAGACAAAAAAGCTCATGCCTTATTTTTTTCATACAATTAAAGTTAACCATATATAAAAGATACATCTTGGATTGATAGCAAAAGTAAGAACATTTTCTCCAATCCAAAGTACAATAAGAAGTGAAGAAGAAACAACACGTTAACGACAGTGACGATAGCAATATTCACAAGAATTACCTGTCTTCCATACGGCATTCTCCATCACGGGCCTTGCAAGCGTTCTTAAACCGTTCAAACAGCACGGAGCAGGCTTTCTCGTTGTGGCAAACGCTGAGAGCATACGTGCAGGTCGGCAGGGTCTCAACTGGATACGGATCTTTCTCTGCAACAATAATTTTACTAAGCATAATTTTAGGGACAATAAATGTACGTGATTGAGACAAAAGTAGTATTGCTTTATTTTTCCTCTTTATGACTTTTATTAAATAAAATATCAAAATATACTCAATTCAATTAGGTTCTAAAAAAAGCCGTCATTTATAAACAGTTAAATTTATGTGTCTTGTATCGAAAATCTAAAATTGGATTGACACAGTAAAGATCAATTACTTTGCCTTATATCGTCCTGTTTCTGTTTAGCAGATTCAAGGGTTTTAGGTTATATGTTAAAATTCTTACTAAATCGTTTATTTTTGAAGAAAAACATAAGATAAGATCAATAGGTTGCTTGCACGATTGCACGATTTCTAATTAGTTTTTAGTGTTCATTAAAATATATGTGTATGATTTAAGTATTAATATAATTATTTTTATTCAGAGCAATTTCTATTTAATCCGATAAAACTTATTGCTAATGAATCACGTCGTTCAGCCATTAGGTTTATTGCTTATGATAACATTTCACGTATTTTATTATTATTAGTTTTCATAAAAAATGTTTCAATTTCTTCGAATCAATTATGATTTGTAATAATTTATTATTTGATATATTTAAGTTTTATTGAGACGTGTATTTTCTATGGCATTTAAGACATTTTTGAATGTGATTCAAGATTACACTACGTGAGAATAATTTAGCTTTGGTTTGCACTAAGATACATATAGTTAATTATTATTTTTTAATCGACTTAATGGGCCGTAAACAGTAGATTTACTGGCCAGGCAGATAGGTGAAAGAGATGTGTGTGCTTGTATGTATTTACAAAAGAAAAGTAGTACCTACATATATGTAAGTATATCAGTTGTCTGGTTTCCATAGTACAATCTCTGCTTAGTTTGGGATCAGATGGCCTTGTGTAAATAATTTCTCAGGGTATTATAATTATTATTATCTAAATTCCGAACTGGCGGTAGATCTATTTAATTTAATTGTATAACATATCGATTTAAAGGTGCTAGCAAATGCCTATTTGAATTCAGACTATTTCTATTTTGAATACCCCCAATACAATGCCAAAAAAGGTATTATTCGCACTACATTGCTTATTTACTTATGACGTATTGTATCTATTAATTACTCTAAAATGTTCTTCAATTTCACGTTGACGTCGTTTCAGTGACGATACTGAATAATTAAAGTTATCGTTACATCAAAGTGTATCGATTCGCTGTCATTGAACTTTGGGATAATTATTATTAAACGTCTGCGTGTTATCACATTAGTAAATATATGTACGGTACATTAATTTTTTATCTAAATAAATAATATGTATGAAAATCAAGCTATCCCTACTCAGTGGGAAAGGTCGTTTGTGACAGTCAGTAAATATTTGGACCCACGGCTGGGCAAGGAACTAGTTATCTCTTGAAGATAAGGTTTGGAGTTTCAATGTATGTCAATTACTTAAACATGATATAAATTATAAACACAATATAAGAAATAACAAAGTCTATTGTACACAACAAATATAAAAGGAAAATTAAATAAACATAAGTTTATTCGCTTAGGAGTCTTAAGGCCGAATTTAGAAATTAACGGCGTCTCAAATAATTAAGTTGCACTTAATATTTGAATGCCGTTTCAGTATTCGGCCGTTAATCTCTTACAGAAAACATTTAACATAAGAGAACATAAGTAAGGAACAGTGCAAATACAATACTCCTATACACTATAGCAGTACCTAAAATTAAATATAACACATATATTATGACAACACAGAAAATCTCAGTGGTGCTTGCCCAGCTTTAATCAATCAAAACGATTAATTGTATTTATATAAGGTTTCCAAATTGATAACGGATTAATTTATAAATCGAGATTTAACAATAATTTCCCTCTATCTATTTTTTGACATTTATTGATTTGACATTTGTAGGAAGACACAGTATTGTTTTGTAAATTTCGCCCTAAAAACATTTATAAGTAAAACCGAAAGTTAATTAAAGCGTGGAAATCATTGTTCACATGGCATCATCATTGTACGGTAGTATAATAGCTGCTAATGTAGCTCCAGGCAAAAAATTCTCGATAGAATGCCCAATAACTTTTAACTGGCTCGTCCGGGGTTTGAAGTCCGGACCTTGTGATCTACGACCTTATAAGCTAGCAACAAAAGCAATGAAGCAGTCAAGTATAACTCACCGAATGTAGGGTATGAAAAATCGATACAGACCTAATAATAACATTCATGGCCTCTTTCAGGTAGTTCTTTATACCTGGACCAATGCCAAATAAGACCTGTGTTACGTAAAAGTATTACCTTACTGGTTAGCCTTTAACCTTTCCATTTAGCTTATTTCATGGAACTATTTTTTTCCATGTTTTCATTTTATCACTTTGAAATATACAAATTTTTAATCACAGTAAGTATCGATCCTTTCGTTTTCGTTTATTAAAATATACGTCTTTTAACCGCAATTTTTTATTTGTGTTTTAGTCGACGAGAACTATCAAATTTCATAATTATTATTAAATAAAATCCAGATAAACACCATAATGGTCTAGTGGCCAGAAAAATCAAATCTTAACATTTGTCCAATTAGTTTTTACGTTCATAATTTGTGCATCATACTCGATGGTGAATGAAAATTCCCTGTGAAATTTTGCGTGTGTCGAATAAAATCCTCATCCAGATCATGTGAGAATATCCTTTTCATCTTAGGATGAGAAGCTTTTCACAGCAGTGAGACATTTAAAGGCTGTTACGTTTATATTTATTCGATGTTTATAAATAAAAAGTTACTGTTTATATGCTTGTTACATATAGCACCTCAGGGAGAATCGCCGACGCAGCACCTAGCCGCACAGTCGCCGCCGCGACCCAGTTAAGAGATCAATACTTTAACAAATTACATATTTGTCACGTACAACCCCTAAAAGCACGTAGCCGCGAAATCGCGGCCGCGAGTCAGCTCTGCACATACCACCTAATTAATCTAATAGATCAGCATTTTAGCACTATAAATTAGGACAGAATAATTATATGTCTGACTCAATATCTGCATCTAGCATCGAGCAGTATTGTGTCTTAGGATTAAGTTATATGTAAGATTTAGAAATTAATTAAAGTTATAATAGAAACTTTGGTTTTTCTCAAATCCTCCGGCTACCGTAAACGTAATTTGCTAACATACACATAAATATTTTGGTAACTGTGTTAAGTGATTGAATAGATTAACAACAGTTTTGGTAAAATTTCTTTTTCGCGTTGCAATGCTATCAGTTGTCTAACGATGTCGCTTCTTTGGTCTAATGGCTTGTTTTAGGGTCTTAGGACTGAAATACAATTTTTTCACTATATTATTTTGCATAATTATATATTAGTCGTTCGATTGTCGTTGAGCCGGAATTTGCACAGAATTTGCACTTCAAATGCATAAATAAAAAGTAAGTAACAGCCTGTGAATGTCCCACTGCTGGGCTAAGGCCTCTTCTCCTCTTTGTGAGGAGAAGGTTTTGGAGCTTATTCTACAACGCTGCTCCAATGCGGGTTGGTGGAATACACATGTGACAGAATTTCAATGAAATTTGACACATGCAGGTTTCCTCACGATGTTTTCCTTCACCGTCAAGCAGGAGATGAATTATAATCACAAATTAAGCACATGAAATTCAGCGGTGCTTGCCCGGGTTTGAACCCACGATCATCGGTTAAGATTCACGCGTTCTTACCACTGGGCTATCTCGGCTACTTTCAAATGCATATTAATTGTTATTATAATAAAGCATAGTTTGAAGTTATATGATGATGAAACTGATACTCATGAACGTATATGTGATTGAACCAATTATTGTTGCAAAATTTCCGAATATAAGAGAGAAGTTGAGCAGAAATTAGTTGAGTTTTGAGTAATATAAATACCAGTGTCTTACCTTTCTTCATTACAAACACGCAGGGATGGTCGAACAAGAAGTCGCGGAAGGAATTGCATTCGGGATCCACGTTTGGTTCCCGACAGAGGCAGGTCGGCTTGAAGAATGGAAACGCTTGCAGGGTACGGAGGGCAGCTTGGCACTTGGTCACCGTAACGGTTGAGCAAGCCACTGAAACAATAACATAGATTGTGTATTATTTTTCTAAAAATTTCTTAAAGCTATCTCAAGTCTAGAAATCTAGATATCATAACATTTATGTATAGCCTATTCCAATGGAAGAAGGAGTATATCTTTATCTATCATCATCACTATTTCACGTTATTATATCCACTTTAATTTTATATCCAAAATTTGTAAAATAAATTCGAGATCTCGACCAATGATGACTTGTCAATTCAATGACATAGTTGTTTATTTGTCTCCTCTTGGCGTTGGAAAAAAAGCAGATGGCCTGGTGGTAAAAACGTGTGAATCTTAACTGATGATCGTGGGTTCTAATCCGGACAAGTACCACTAAATTTAATGTGCTTAATTTGTGATTATAATGTCAAATTTCACTGAAATTCTTTCACATATGTTTCCAGTCAAAATCTAGCAGTCGTTGTTCTGTCTGTATAAATTCCTATGTAACAATTAAAATAGCATTTGGTTAATTAGAATAAATATCGATATAGATGCAGCTCTTTCCAGTCGCGAGTCACAACAAAGTAAATAGTATAAAACTCATGTTCATAAAAAAATCATGTATGTACCACCTTTTTTATAGGTAATTCTTTAGTACCAGCTAACAGTGTCAAGTCTATTAATCTTATACTGACATCCATTTTTATATACGCATTATGTACTAATTAAGTAAATGCAATACACTCTTTTGCTTTGACTAGGTCGTGTAATAAAATTATTTCCTTTCAGTTAAAGATGTAATAAAATTGTATTAGAGACAGAAAAGAAAACTTTTGTTCGAACAGAAAAATAAACTTAAATCTTTTAAATATAAAGTTCGAATTTGCTTGTTACTTTAAATCACATGACCTTTTCAAAAGGTAAAAATCTGAAGTGCCTTCCGCTGTTAATACGATCAAATAGAAATTGACAAAGGTTCATATGCATGACCAGTTCCAAAGTATTCTTGTATTTAGAGGATGAACTGAAGTTCAAAATGAACCCAATTTTCGTAATGAGCATATTCACGTCCGCCAATATCTAATTCATGTTATATATATAGTAATGCACTTTTATTTATAAGCATTATAAAATTAGTTTTAGTTCGCTTGCGTGACGTAGGTTTGGTGAAAATAGAATCTATTTTTGCAATGTTCGCATGTTTAGATTTAAACGATATGAATCATTAAGGGTAGTAAATGGGTAGCTCGTTATTTTTACTTGAAAAAAAAGTGACCACCCGTCATTTTTCCACAGCTGGCTACTTGGTGTTCGAATATATGACGAGTATTTAAATCTAGACGATTTTTCACCAGAATATTTTGATATTTGGAGGTAGAATTATCTACAAGTAAGTCATTTGATGGTACCAATACAGAGATCATGCACAAATATATTATCCATTCAAAGAGCAATTATATCTAATCAAGAAACGCAAAATGAAATAAAAAATACATATTTTGAAACCATAAATATAATAACACTGTTTCTAAGGGTCACTAGAGTCGATCAATACTTTTATATACTTGGTAGCTTGTTTTAATTAATTGAGATTTTTATTCGAATATATTGAATGACACAAATCTGAGTTAGCGGTTCCTCCCTACACGTGATTATCTGAAGCATTAAGGGAGTTTTTGTCATTAGGGAGTTACCAGATGACTTTAACTTTTTCCTTATCCGAATGAAGTAACCGAAAAGAATTAGAAGGATAATGATATCCTATTAACGTTTAATAAATTATAAAAAATAAAGATGAAGATTATTAACTTTATAATTATATTAGATGAAAAAAAGACCGATACATCACTTCAAAATAGAGAACTGCCAAAAAACATTTCGGTTCAATTAAGAATATGTAACTTTTTAATTTTATTCTAATTGTATAATTATCATGTACAGCTTAGATTTTAAAAAAAATCTGCATGTTACCTACGATTGAAAAAAAAAATTATACTTACAAAGGTTAAGCTGTGACATCACTAACACCACGTCAATTTGACAAGGGTAAGTTATCGATATCAATACAAACGCTCGAAAATTCACCGAACATCCCTAATTTGTCTTTCGCTTAGAGCCGGTAAAATATGGGCGTCATTTTTCATACGACGCTTAAGCACTTACCGTTTATTTGTATTAATTTTGTTTGTCTGACTAGAACTTTTTCTCGCTTTAATAAATGATCGTTAAATATTCCTCATATTGGCATATTGTATTATTGATAAAAAGAGAATTATATCTGTCATATTGAACATAAAAAAACATTACTTTATGTCTATTATTAAAAAAAATTAAACGGCTGTAAACATAACAGAAAAGGTATTTAAGAATGCAAAAGTTAAGAATGTAGTACAAAACTGTATGAAGCCGATTCTTTATTGATAAATATTTTTGAAAAATAATAAATTATCTAATTGACTAATTAAATACGCAAAACTTCACTTTCTATTTGTCTATTATTTTTTGTTTTGATAAATTGTCACCATCGCCACCAATTTTTAAACAGATAAAATATAGATGTATAAGTTTAATTTTTGTAATGTTGGTAGTGTTGGTAGTTCGTCTAAAATAAAATGCCGATATAATTTTAATGTCGGTGAGGCTACGGGTCACTAGAAAAAAAATATAAATAATATTATACGTCAAGGCAATGTGTGCAGTAGTTAAAGTATGTCACCCTTGGGTATTAAAATATTTTATTTCCACGCAGCATACATTAAATTAATTACTTTTACCGGAATTGTTATGTACATAAAATTTCAAATGGTATTTCATTATTTTATGAAAGATATATAAATATACTGTAATATAATATGATCGTTCGTTAATTAATTATTATTATTATATAATATGAAGAAAAAATTTACGAGTTAATAATGATAGAAGTATCTGGCATAGACTACTCACACGTGGCCTTGCCTTTTGTCAATATTAATCTACTACTCAAAGATTTTAAGATGAAATCATAGACAATTCACAACTGTTTAATAATTTAACAATTATTATTAATTTAAAATATTACTTTCCGACTTCGCAAAGGGGCATCCATCCTGGGTAATTTATTCGTTTTTAATATAAGATTCCGATTATATTTTTTCGAGATAATAAATTTCTACATTATTTTATTAAATAAAATGTTAATAAAAAAAAAGAAAAATTATTAAACAATAGAAGTATATATTGTATTGAATAATTTGATTATTGAATCATCATTATTTCAACTTGTTTCTAATAATTAATTAATTATTTATTATTCATTTTTCATATGGTAACTGCAATGAACTGAACAGTGCTGCCATCTCATCCTTCTTACAAAACGTATCAATTATCATTTTGTCTTTATTATTTGTTTTTATGTTTTATTTTAATATCATATTATGTTAGTTTCTAAATATAACTTTTTTATTAAATATTTTATTTTTTACTTTATTTGTCTTGTTTTTATGACTTGAGTTTGTCTTTTATGTTAGCATTGCATTTTATGCTCCTATTTGTCTTTGCCGCGAACGGACTACGGGGAAGATAAAAATTCCTAAAGATAACAGATGTAACAATGTCAATGTAAGGTTTTATTTTATGAAAAAACCTTCAATTCATAAAACATAATATCCTGTAGAATTTCACTGAAATAACAACATTTTTTGCGGCATATTTTGCATTTCATCAGAAAATCAGCAATAGTCGGAGAAGAATACTAATTTTTGTCAAGAAAACAAGAAAAAGTAATTTATGGAATTCTCGTTTCCATTAAAATATCTATTAGTAAACAATCTATTTTCCTCGTTCAATTGACTCACCTAAAATCAATACTTCTTTTAACGTGAACGAGTAGATGAAATTCTAAACCGCGCAATTTGCCGATTGTGATACATTTTTTAATTTAGATAAATAAAATACATAGTATTTAGTATATATACATAATATTTAATATCATATGGCGTGGTTGGTAGATACCCTGCCTTTCGCGCCGCAGGTCGTGGGTTCGATTCCCACCCAGGACAAACATTTGTGTGCATGAACATGTCTGTTTGTCCTGAGTCTGGGTGTAATTATCTATATAAGTATGTATTTACAAAAAGAAAAAGTAGTATATGTAGTATATCAGTTGTCTGGTTTCCATAACACAAGCTCTGGTTAGTTTGGGATCAGATGGCCGTGTGTGAATAATGTCCCAGAATATTATTATTTAATATTATATGTATATCGTGTTAACTTGGTGATACAGCTTTGTGCAAGCTCGTCTGGATAGGTACCACCCACTCATCAGATATTCTACTGCAAAACTGCAGTTTTTTGTACTGTTGTGTTCCGGTTTGAAGGGTGAATGAGCCAGTGTAATTACAGGCACAAGGGACATAACATCTTAGTTCCCAAGGTTGGTGGCGCATTGGCGATGTAAGCGATGGTTAACATTTATTATAACGCCAATGTCTATGGGCGTTGGTGACCACTTACCATCAGGTGGCCCATACGCTCGTCCGCCTAAAGATTTAATGTAAATAATTCTGATAAATTTCAACGTTTGGATGTTTGTTCCTCGACCAAACTCCACCACAACCGGATCTTTGCTAAAAATAGATTTAATTAATATACCTCCTGTATTCTCTAAAACCGAAATAAATATCAGACAGTGAAATACGACACTGGCTATAATAAATATAACATTTAAAGGATACAATCACCAAAATCATCATCGAGGATCATCGAGTGTATCGAGTCACGAGTGACAGTGTCAGCTGATTATCTCTCTAAGTTTATTATAGTGAATAATTATTAATACATAGTTTTACGTGACAATAAGTGAATTATAATACTTATAATAACAACTATTATTCGTGGAAGTGTTATCGTGGAGCAAAAATTTATACTTATTAATTAAAAACAGAAAAAAATCATACAGTGTACGGACGATCAGCTGTTTTCTTAAAATACCCACCAATACATGTTAATATAAAACTTTATGGCTATAAATAAAAAACTTTTTATATAAAGAAAAACATTTATTAAAAACACAAGTGAACAGTGCTACATAAAAATATAATTATTACTATCTGAACTTTGGAATAGTACATAAAACATTTAAAATACAATTTCAATAGTAAGTGTTAAGTGCAATTTAGTAAACAATCTGAGTGTTTTCATTTAAAAAGTAGTTGTAATTGAATATTTTTTACAATGACAAATAAATGCAATCTGTGTGGTAAATTCATAGCAGCGGTAGATAGGGCTAAATGTTCTCGTTGTGCAAGCACGTACCATCGAGCCTGCGTTAACATAAGCCCGAAAGGTTTGGCGCCGACAAAATGGCAATGTCGTGACTGCAAGGGGAAGACTAAACCTCTTAATAACTCCCCAGACCCCCCCGTGCCAGAAATGAGTGAGGATACTTTTGTTGACGCTAGCATGACGACGGACGGCTCACGGACTCTCGTCAATGAAATTAGATTGCTGCGAACCGAACTTTCAACGTTTGGGCGAGAGATGGCGCAATGTAGGCAAGAGCTTACGCACATCAATACCGCAATAAAAGACTTCAACACACGGGTTGATAAAATAGAGGAGAGACTTTCAACGCTAGAATTACGTATTGCCGATTGTCCGAATGCCTCTGTGGTTTCCGCGGACCAAGATATAATAACGCAACTACGACAAGAACTAAACGAAAAAGAGCAAGAAAATCTTTTAAATGACGTTGTTATACAGGGCCTAGCAGAAAAGCCAGCGGAAAATACAGTTCAGATTGTCAGCTTGGTGGCGTCCAAAATCGGTATCACGGTGGATGACAGGGATATAGTCTCAGCTGAGCGAGCGGGGCCCCGCCGCGGTCTCAATGAAGGCGAGGAGCGACCGCACCCCCGGCCGCTCATTGTGCGCCTCACTAGACGTGCGGTGCGCGATCAGCTACTACGGGCGGCACGAGTGCGTCGTACTGTGGACTCGACGGGTATTATTGAAGGACAGCCGCGACGTTTTTATATTAATGAACGTCTGACAAGAACGAACGCCCAGCTATTCTTTAAGGCTCGCGAAGAAGGTCGACGCAAGGCGTGGAAGTTCATCTGGACAAATGCAGGTCGTATCTTTGTCCGAAAAGATGCCAACTCCATGTCTCATCGCATACGGTCTGAAAATGATATTATGAAATTTTCTGGAGTCGATTAAATTGGAAACTCATGTATACTGGCACTCATAATGTATTCTTAATTTTAATTTTTACATTAGCTAAATGTTATACTTCATATTTCGTCTTTCTTAGCAAGTATGTACAACTTAGTCAACATCTTGCAAAAATCTGTAGAAACGTTATAATAATATTTGTTATTATTTTAGAAAATTATATTATATTCTTTTGTTATTTTTATATCTCAATACTGTGTCGAATAGGAGTGTGCAACTATGGTATAATGATAAGGTACTGTTTTGTTGCTATATATCTGTTTTTAACTCATATATTTTTAATAACTTATACAACTACAATTTATAAATATACATATATACATAAATACTCATTATATAAAAATATTACAATCCTATTAAAACTTACAATTTTACTAATGTTTATAAGTATAGTATACTTTTATTTTAGAACATGCAAATTATATGACATCTACCATATCTTTACAATATATATAAAAACTAAAAAGTATAATTGGTTGTATATTAAAATTTTTAAAAAATCTCTTAAATGTTGCAATGTTGAATAATAAGAAATTAAAAATTGGCTTCCTAAATAAGGGTTTATTAAGAACTAGGCATGATGAGTTTAGTTGATACTGTCATTGCGTGGCTACAAGGGAGACAGCTGAAAATCAGCAGAGGGATAAAAATCCCTCATAGCCTGAGCTGTCTCCTTTTGACTGCACACAAGTTTTATTTTATTATATCTTTCTTTGTTTATGTTTGTTTTTATATCCATTTTTGTATATTTTCTTTTTTTTTCTCTTTATATGTGTGTATGTCAATAAATGTTTTCTTTCTTTCTTTCTTTCTTTCAAAAATGGCGTATCATCGTAAGTCGGTTATCACCTTTCACGAATGTTATACAATGTGTATTCTCAAAAATATCGCTCAAACGGTTCAGACGATTCAATTTTAAAACTACAATAGCTATTGGTCGAAATATTATGTTTGAAATGAAATCGTTTGTTAGAGAGACGTAGTAGTTGAAAATGAAAACTCAACGTATCATTCGTCCCTGTCCCTGAACTTGGGGACAATGGGGCAACATTACAAAAGGTTCCATTGTACTGCACTGCGTTTGAGTCTTAAAAATACAAAAGGCTCTTTTGTACTTTATTGCATACATTATTAGAACTATTCGAATAACTAGTTAAGTCTCGGGTGTGTTACTGATACGGATTTTTTTGTAATTTAAGCAGTGATTATTACATTTGTAGATAGAAATATGATAATGTTTTTTTCTATATTGCTAGTAGGTTTGTCAATACCGCCGCAATATTATGTATGACTTCTTATTAGTTGAGTACGTTAATGTAACTAGAGGCACAAAGGTCATTACTTCTTAGATCTAATCGTTGGGTGTTGGTGACTGTCCATCAGGTTGTGGAAGCATTTTCCTACCTGCTTACTTATGAGTAATATATATGTGCCTTCTGGCTAAAACCGATTCGTATACCGTGATGGCAAACGTCATGATGACCGTCTCTTATACCATCATATACGCTGTTCTCTACTCACATACTCGTAGACACACAAGGCAGTAGGGCGATATTTAATTATTGGCTTTATTACCTTATAAACACTTTTAATAACCATCAATTTCAATGTAAATAATTGTGTTTCTGTCGGTATAACCTACATTACGAATTTGCTATTTTACTATAATGTTGTAAAATCACAATTCAAAAATACTTGAATTGAATATATTATCTTGATTTTGTAAATATCGTCACATTTGTCGACGATTCAAAAAAAAAACATAATTAGAAATGAAGGTCGTTCGAAGAGGCTTCACAGTATCATTTATCATTATCAAGCGTTTTAGTCAATTGAAGTTGTATTAGGTGTCATAACTACCCTTTCATACATCTACTTCATACTTTACTGGTACTTGTTCTATTGAATAACGACAATGCTTTTTATGTTCTTCAGTTTGAAGAGTACTTCTGTCGGGTGTAAGGGTGTAACTTTCGGCTTTCTACAAGTTACGAAAACAACCGTTATAATTACTTTTGTCTGTAGGTTTTTTTATTTGTCTGTTTGTGGGTTTGACAGATCGAATCAGACCTCTTTAATTCTTCATAATATTTATCTAATTAAGCAGTTCCAAGCATATTTGTCGATTTAGTTCAGTAGTAAGAAAATGATAAAGAACGACGAATTTTTGGTGTTTATAACTCATCTGTTGCTCGTCTCTAATCTACGAATCTTCTAAAAGTTAAGGGGGTCTTAGGCCAGCTGTGAGACATGTGCATACGGTTTTTAATCACTTTTGGATTGGTACCACATAACAAGAAGATGAAGATGTCATTGGTTCGGTATTGAAATTCTTGCAAAAAGAGCCGTCAAGAAACTCGGTACTCACCCTGGAGTCGCTACATTTATTTACAGTACGATATGGAAAATAACGTTTACTACTCCGATGTTTGATTAATATTTTATTGACTCAATATATGGGCTATCTACGACAGAAGTACTTTTTCAAATCAGACTGAACCTGGATCTGTAATTTCGTGATCTATTTCCTTTCAAGCAAATGGTCTTCAGCTTTGTAGTATTAGTATAGTTTTCTCCATTTTTTCAAAAGAGAACGATTTTCAAACACCGTATTAAATATCATATTCTAACCATTAAAGATCACTTACCTAATGCATTGTGAGCGCTGTCATCATTCACAATAGGAGGGACTTGACGAAGGATACGCCATTTTGTCACGGCTAATTCCCACAAAAATTTCCGCCAACCAACATCTATTCTAGCTAAAATTTCTTTGACTTTTGTATTTGGAAACAATGTTCTCAGAATTTATCTCAATTAGCCGCGTTCACAACTTATCAATGTCGAGATGAGGAAGAACTGTTAATAGATATTATGAGATTGCTCTCTTTATGTCAGATGATTTAGTAGATTTGTTACGTTTAAAGGAAATTTTCATCAGTTTCATCGTTTATTTAATTTTTAATTGAATCTTTATCACTTGAAATTATTTATTTTTTATTTTGATTTTAGATTTATTTAAAAAAGAATGTCTGTAAAGTCGGTTTACGGACGATAGTTTAACGTGACAACGTCATAACAAAACATTTATGAAATGACTGCAATCGAGTGAAAGAGAGATAGATGAGAGAGAGATGCGGCGCAAGCGTACAATCAGCGTAACGGGACAATGAGCGTAACGGGACAATGAGCATAACGGGAAAGTTTTTCGTGCATGCAGCCAGCGTTCATCGATTTATTAGACGTTGTCACGTTGAAAATTAAGTTAAAAGTGGATAGAGAGAAATCCTCTTTCGAAAATGTAAAATGATTGTAGTTTAATGACTTCACAGAACTGAATCCGAATCATCTAGATTTAAAGTGATTTGAGTTCATTTGTTAATAAATATAATACAAATCGGTATTTATTGTAATATATAGTTATTACTAATAATAACTTCTATATAACTTATACACACTGTAAATTATATATATATAAGTGTTGCAAGTATGTTTGAAAAGTTTTAATAAATATTTAACGACTTACACAAAAGTTATGAACTGCAACTTTTAGGTCTTTGTACCTAACTTCTAGCTCGTCTTATAAATTGTAGCAATATCTTGCATTTGTATTCGTTTGTTGCATTTATCAAGAAAATAGAAAATTCTTCAGTAGCATACTTGATCTTACAAAGAGTAAAGTATTCTTCGAGCTAGACACAGTAAAGACAGAAAATGACGAGCCGGTTGGCGTGGTTGGTAAGACACTTGCCTTACACGCCGCAGGTCGTGGGTTCGATTCCCACCCAGGACGGACATTTGTGTGCATGAACATGTTTGTTTGTCCTGAGTCTGGGTGTAATTATCTATATAAGGGAGTATTTACAAAAAAAAAGTAGCATATGTAGTATATCAGTTGCCTGGTTTCCATAGTACAAGCTCTGTTTAGTTTGGGATCAGATGGCCGTGTGTGAATAATGTCCCAGGATATTTATTATTATAAAATAAAATTACCTTTATATCAAATTATTATGTACATTTATGTATATATGTACTGGCCCGTTGATATAGTGGCTAGATTATAAAGCTTTAGAGCTGTTCTGGGCTCAATTTTTTTCAAATCTAGAAATTCTTAGTAGCACTTCAGTCTGGAGGTCAGAGAGCCGCACCTGAACTCTTTCCGGTCGTGTCGTATAGCCGTCCCATCAGATTATGAGATTGATTAATAACGTATATCACGAAAGTCTAAAGCGTACACTACATCTAGCCTTTATTTGTTTAAGTGAATCTAAATCCTCACAGGTAAAGGATGACAAAAGATAGGCTGAGGAGGTTATCCATAAAGGTTAAGAATAATCGTACATTTTAAGAGACGTTAGTGACATCTGGGAAACCTGTCGGGCACATGTTTAGTTTATTTCCTAAACATTTTTATAGATTATTTTTAGTAAAGCATCATCGTCTTACGGACATGACCATAAAATACTGTCTAATAATATTGTATTAAACAATATATATGTTAGAGAATAAATAATAATAATAATTAAATATAGTGTTAGTTTTGTGTATGACTAATGGCAACACTGAAAGTGACATGAAACGCTTTGACAGCTACATGAGTTATCGTGAGCCAGTAGAGCGAGATTCAAAATCATTGTGTTGAGAACACTCGACTTCGCCGCACGTGCACACCTATGTATGGCGGATGAATAAATAATATTAAACGTACAAAATCACTCAACAATCTAAAACTATAAAAATCGTATGTTTCACAGCCAAAATAAGCGAGTCTAGAAAGCTCATATTTTGAACATGAGTTTTATAACATACGCATCCCTAAGAAATATTTTTTTGGAAATGTATATTTTAAGGTGGGTTTTAAAATGGAATTGTATGAAATTACCAATGCAAAGTCGGAACGGGCACCTATTATATATAATAATTCATGAAACCACGAATGCGATGATATAATGCTTCTAATATAGAAATGATATCGCTTCCCCATTTCTTAAACGGCTACATCGACCTACGCGTTTTGTGTGGATAAATCCGGTTTAAGGGTACTTTTTATAAGGACACGACGTCAAGCACCCTCTAACTCGCCGTAGAAGCCCTTAGAGTATTATAAAGATTGTTGGATAAAAATAAGGTCAGATACTTGATTTGATTGTGGTGATTCTGTTCGCGAACCATATAATAATAATAATAATAATAATAATAATAACGTTTATTTCTCTTCACAAAAACAGACCTTAAATAATTATTAGGTGGTAATTTGTAACTATGATATACATTTATAGTCTAGAATGTGTGAAGAGCTGGTGTCTGAGTTAGGCATTAGAATGTCTGTATTACAGATCACCAGGTCTCCACTCCACGGAAAAACAAGAGCATTACTATGACATCATTAATTAAACAGTTTAGGAACATTAATGATTTGGTTTATATTTTTTACAATATTGTAATTGTGTTAGAGAAAAAAAAAAAAAATATTTAAAAAAGCTAAAATAAAAACAAAAATAAAATAATCAAAGAATATCAATAAAATCAAAGAAGGAAATTAAAATACTAATAAAAATAAAACCCCAAAAAGGATATTATTTTACCTCGTTTTGTATATGTGTTAGTTGTTAATGCCTGTGTTGTGTATCATGTTAAGTAATGTAAAGGTTATGCGTGTGTAATTGTGTGTGCTTGTGTAATTGTGTGTGCTTGTGTAATTGTGTGTGCTTGTGTAATTGTGTGTGCTTGTGTAATTGTGTATCTCATACTCGTATTTGCAGAAAAAGTGTCATCAATGTATTTGTCTTTAATTGACACTAGTTTATAACTATGAACTATGGCTTTATTACGATGTAATTAAGTATGTAGTACTATGTATTTAAGTTTTGAAGCAAATTTTCTGTATGACTGTAATCCAATTTTTGTAAACAGTCGGTAACTACGGTTTTGCATTTGAGTTTTGGAAGTGAATATATTGATAAGATCCTATTTAGTTTATTATAAAGATTTGCGCCTTGGTAACAAAAATAGCGACGTGCAAGAGAAGTCCTGAATGATTCCGTAGTGCACACTTTCTCCCTTCGACGCTGGTTCCTGAATTTTTCAGGTTCATATTTTAACAGCGAATGTTGCTTAATTACTGTATATAAAATAAATAGCTGCCTAACCGTTAGGACCTCCCACTTACTAAAGAGATCAGTAGTTGGGTAAAAGAACGGCAAGAATAGACTAACTTTTAGAAGTGCTCTTTGCGCTCTTTCTAGTTTAATTAATTGTGTCTTACATACACCTCCCCATGAGGTGATACAATACAAGAGTTGTGATTGGCAGAGAGCAAAATAAACCGATTTGATAACGTCTTTTTGGGCAACATGCCTCAAAGCCTTAAAAATTGTCATCAATTTGCGGGTTCTCGCAACTAGGATAATGGAATAAAAGGATCTTACAGACAAGTATTAAAATATACTTGTTCTTATTTATTACTAAATAAAGGAAATAGTCAAGCAAAAGATATTTTGCTTATATAAGCCAGTAGATGCTATTATTTTATAGGATTCTTATATTTTTATGAGACACAACTTTTACTTAGTTTGTTGGAAATATATAATAATTTAATATTTGAATGATGATTATTATAATCATTTAAATTATATTATATTGGTTAAACTCAAGAATGTAGTGTTTAAATTTATTAATTGGGATCGAATATCGAGAGCGCTACCTGTGTACTTTAGTAATTATTTGAGCGATTATTGAATGGTTGTTGTAAATTTACTACTAATTACAGTTTCGTCTTCTCTTAAGGATTGGTCTGGGAGCTGGACTATCATGCTTACACCCTTTGGTCTTCGTTTTAACGATATTTCGTCGTAGATACCAATTTGAAACGCTTGATAAAGGGCACTGAGCAGTCTTATATGGCACTGACTCTTGCCTTTTAAGGTAAAATTGCCTCACGAATACATGTGGCAGGATTCAACAAATTCAAATATCAGCTTAAAGTTTTTGTTTACTGTTTTGTTGACGATCAAGTTTAAATGAATTATTATAAATATAGGTGTATGACATGAAAGGTGTTTGACTATATTTGACCTTAAGGCCCCTATTACCTTTTTACCGTCATTTTTTCATTAAACGGTAAATTTCGGTGTTCATATTCTCGGAAACTAAACGATTTTGAAATATTGAACTTATTGAAAGATGAAGAGCAGTTATTAGTATAGACCATAGCGGCTCATTTTTTTAAAATTTAGGCTTTGCTTTTTATACAAAATTACAATTTTCAAGGCAGGTTTGACGAAAAATACGCGAACGCACTTTTTTGAGTTCGAACATTGAACTACAGTGCTGACCAATTTGAATGGAAAAATTACATACTTAAAACAGTGATTAATTCCGTAGTGGTTACAAAATTTCGATATTTGTATAAATAAACTATGGAAAAAAATTACATTAAAAGGCATAAAACTACTAAAAACGCTCCGAAAAACTCTTGTATTTCTCCTTAATAAATAATAATTATTAGGAAAAAAATATACCAAAATTAACGTTATTTCATAAAGAATTTAAATTTCTTAATGATTTACAAAAATAACGAATAAAAAGACTTTAAAAATAACATAATTATAACTCCTAAATTGCTACAAAATGTGATGCTTTGAACATTCGAATTCAGTACTGCGCGAGCGCTTATAGAGGTAGGACCTGTGTCGATTTTGTGCGAGCCGCACGATACGTACGTAAAGAGTATAGTGCGACGACTACCTATTGTAGAAAATAATAATATCTTGAGTAATTTTCAAATTTTTATATATTAAATAATTTTGTCTTTTTTATACGAAACTGACCAATTGCTTTATTATCCAAATAAGGTAGAATGTAGGTTGTGTATTTCAAGAGTATGTATGTATGTCTTTTTGACAAAACTGAATAATTGTATTATTATCCGACTAAGCTAGAATGTTGATTATGTGTTTCAAGAGTATGTTTGTATGTATGTCTTTTTGACGAAACTGACTAATTGTTTTATTATCCGACTATGCTAGAATGTTGGTTGTGTGTTTCAAGAGTATGTATGTCTTTTTGACGAAACTGACTAATTGTTTTATTATCCGACTAAGCTAGTATGTTGGTTGTGTATTTCAAGAGTATGTTTGAATGTATGTATGTCTTTTTTACGAAACTGACGAATTGTTTTATTATCCGACTAAGCTAGAATGTTGGTTGTGTTTCAAGAGTATGTATGTATGTCTTTTTGACGAAACTGACTAATTGTTTTATTATCCGACTAAGCTAGAATGTTGGTTGTGTATTTCAAGAGTATGTTTGAATGTATGTATGTCTTTTTGACGAAACTGACTAATTGTTTTATTATCCGACTAAGCTAGAATGTTGGTTGTGTATTTCAAGAGTATGTTTGAATGTATGTATGTCTTTTTTACGAAACTGACTAATTGTTTTATTATCCGACTAAGCTAGAATGTTGGTTGTGTTTCAAGAGTATTTATGTATGTCTTTTTGACGAAACTGACTAATTGTTTTATTATCCGACTAAGCTAGAATGTTGGTTGTGTATTTCAAGAGTATGTATGTATGTCTTTTTGACGAAACTGACTAATTGTTTTATTATCCGACTAAGCTAGAATGTTGGTTATGTGTTTCAAGGGTATGTATGTATGTATGTCTTTTTTACGAAACTGACTAATTATTTTATTATCCGACTAAGCTAGAATGTAGGTTGTGTGTTTCAAAAGTTCGTATGAATGTATGTATATCTTTTTGACGAAACTGACTAATTGTTTTATTATTCGACTAAGCTAAGAATGTAGCTTCAGATAGCAGATAAAAATATATGCTTATTTGCGGTGTGGACCGGCTCGGATCATCCTTTAAAAGTAGTGAGGGTACACAAGGACGAGAATTTTTGGAAAACCGAAATGTTACCTAAACTAGCGGTTTTTGTAATGAGGTTTCTGAAATAACCGACTCTCGAAAATCTAGATCTATATATATTACAATAATAAAATTGTTTAAAATACTTTACTAGAGATCTTAAAAAATACATAAAGCAAAGTAAATAGCTAATGCATAATCATTCTAAAAATACTATACACGAGCGAAGCCGCGGTCGAATAGCTAGTGAAGGAATAACAACTCAATTACACAACAACACACTTAAATCACAAAATGAAAAAAACATACACAAACACTGTGTACACAAATAAAATAAATATAGCTTATTAAAATGAACAATATTACAAAAAATAAGTAAAAAAAATATAACAGAAAATGTATCTAGATTGCTTAGTCTCAGCGACAGTACAGTGTCGTAAGCTCAAGAGCCCGATCGAATCGTCGTCGTGCGTAAATACCTAATTTTGAGAAACGAAAATTTGTAATATGCCTCTTAAGTTAAGTTTTGCGTGCTCAAATGGACCATCTCGGCTCTAAAGGCTATGATTTATTTATTAATTAAAGTTTGCTATCTTGATGTCCATTTTATTAAATAATTCAAATAGCTTTGAATATTTATTAAGGATTCTCTTAAAAGAAGGAATTTTGTTGTTAAATTTGAAACATTGATGGCATAAGTTATAATAAGTATTTATACGAAATAAGAAGTAACTCTCTTCGTCTGTTTGTTATAATATAACGACTGAAGACATAAAGCGATCGGTATAAAACTTGACAATGGAAATTAGGTAAGGCCATATAGGATTTGTGAAAATTGAAAATCGAACTACTTAACGAAAACGGATTCGCGGAGAACAGCTCGTAGTAGCTCGTTGAAGGTCTATACTATCGCATTATGATTTAGAATGACATTTTTTTTGAATTTAGAATACTTTTCAAAACTTGATAGTAGGTAGGTTTGTAGCATTATCCATAAAACAAATTAAAAATCGATATTTGATTCGGAGTTTGAGTGAATAAACTTACTGCTCCCGTGACCTACTTCTGTTCTATTGTTGCAATAATTGCAATATTTTAAACCCTATCCCATTGGGTTAAAGTTCAAAATGGTTGTATACATGCGGTTGGACACTCATTGTTATAAAGCTTTTGTTATCTATATCATGTATGTTAACATGTATGTGTATTTGCTTTTTTTAATCTATTGAAAAGACGCGGGAAGGGATTTTTGACGTTAGTGTATTTTGTGGAAGTTTTTTTATAAGCTATGATTTTTTTTTATAGAACAGGTAAGCAAACGCCATATGGGCCACCTGATGGTAAGTGGTCACTAACGCCCTTAAACACTGGCAGTGTAATAAATGTTAACTATTGCTTATATCGCTAATGCGCCACTAATCTTGAGAACTAAATTGTTAGGTCCCTAGTATCTATCTGTAATTACACTGGCTCACTCACTCTCCAAACACAACAATACCAAATACTGCTGTTTTGCGGTAGAAGATCTAATAAGTAGATGGTACCTACCCAGACGAACTTGCTTAAAGCTCTATTAAGCACTTTCCATTATTTCAAATATAAATTTAAAGAGTGTCCCACGGCTGGGCTAAGGTCTCCGCAAACGCTGCTAAAATGCGAGTTGGTAGATACACATGAGGCACAATTCCAGTGAAATTTGACCCATATATTACCTCACGATTTTTTTATTACTAAGCACAAGATTCTTCATTATACAGACAAATCATGAAACTTCAGTGGTCTTTGTCCGGGTTTGAACTCGCAATCCGCAAGATTCACTCATTCTGCCACTGGGCCGTTAGCTACCCAAAATAGTTATTGAGTGTATGATAATTTATTGTCCTGAAAGATTGAGTGGCCAGCTATAAGCAAAGTTGCACTGGTTACGTTTTATTTTTAAAATATCTTTCAGATTTTAAATTCGAAATTTAAAAGTTTTTGTATCGACTGTTCTTTTTTTTTTTACTAACGGTCCGTAAAGCCTTTATGTTTTAGTTTCAAGATTGCTTTCACGTTGGATTTGAAACTGGGTCGGTGGATACTCAACTTGCTTAAAGAAGCCAAGTTTAGTTCTCGTATTCATTCAAATATTTCATAAAAAAAATTGGAATTTCAAATAATGTTGATGGAGGTCAGACTTTGTGGGAAGTTTTTCATTTTTTTTCATTCGTTCTTTCGTGTATTCATTCATTTCATAAGTAATCTATATTGCATTAAATATTGACTCATCGTATTAGGCACGGATCACACTTTTATGTTTAATAGAATTTTAAGCATTTAAATTAATTAGCATTGTTAAATATCGTTTTGACTTTAAAATAAAAATCATGCAAAATGAGGTATACGCCGAGGGAATACAGAAATAATTTAGCCACCATGGGGCGCTTGTCTGTCCTAAAGATGACGTCACGGCTGACATTATTGGCATTTTTACAGTTATTTTACAAAAAATGAATTACAAAATTATATTGTATTTTTTTAAAAAGATGTTTATTTTTTCCAAAATTAAAATAGCAATGAATAACGTTTCCTGAGGTTAGGGTAGCGGGACATTAATTACTTTTTACTCACATTATCTGTTACTTTTTCTCTTTGAGCAATAAAAAAAATACAATCAAGTTAAATCTCAGCTCCCTTGGTTCAGACGCTTAGACTTGATTTTTGATGAAAAAGGATATATAAATAAATAAGATAGTTAGTGTAATTATAAAACACTTTTAATTTGTATATAAATTTTGCTCAAATGACAGCCACTCTTTTAAGGAGATAAGTACAGAATCAAATTTAACACAATTATCCTAGAGTCGGACATTTTCGGCCGATAAATCTTGAGGGAGTTTGAATTATAAAATCTTAATTTAAAATTTTAATATTTTGCCGTAATTTAAAGATCTAGTTCGATAAACCGGTCGGCATATAATATCTATAACCATATCTTCTACATTTCTCACAAAAGAAATTCTTTCGTCATAACGAATGGGGCCGTAGAACTTTGCGAGTAGCGAGTATTGTACTCGCTACTTTTAATTGCGTTCGTTTTGAATACTTGTATAGAATCCTTTATGTTTTACAATATGTTTGTCTTGTTAACGTTGGATAAATAAAAATGTATAAAAATATGACGACGTCTCACAGTTGTTGACTTTTTCGACTATAACTAATATTTTTTATTCGAGTGTACAAAAAATATATATAGTATAAATTTTTTAGTCATTTTGGATACGCTACAAATTGACAACGCGGGCAGACGCGGTTCAATTATTACTATTATTTTACTCGTATACAGGGTTATTTGTAATGACCTAGCAACATCGCCGGGTTAGGTAACTAACATCATAAGCAACAACTTTTGTTCTATGACTTCGGAAATACCTGAATACATGAAAAAAAAATTACAAGTTTTTGTCGTACTGTCGTGGTATTTGTAGGTCATATTTCATTCATAAACGAAAGGACGACGCGACACATGCGCACGCTTGCGATGCGCGTAGATTTATAAACGTTCGAGAGGGAAAAATAATTAATACTAATTCATATTACGAAACATTCAATTTGTTAAGGCAGCGTCAAAAACAGGCACAAGTCCAATGTTATGATAAATATATTTGCGAGTCGGAGTTGAAAATTAGACGCAAATATTTCTGGCCTTTTGTTAAATGCAAGAAAACCACCAACAATATTCCTAATACTATGAACTTTAAAAATCAAACTGCTACTGATGGAAAATAAATTTGTAACCTTTTTAATGATTATTTTAAGTCGGTCTTTGAACCAGCACATTCATATAATGCCTGTACTAATATAAATTCTCATAACTATATCAGTATAGGTTCTGTTGATATCTCTCATAAAACAGTTATGGATTATTTGAAAAAGCTTGATGTTAATAAACGATGTGGACCTGATGGCTTACCCCCAATATTCTTAAAGTCGTGTCATGAATTTCTTTCTTATCCAATATTTATATTATTTCAGAAGTCTTTGAAATCAGGTGATATGCCTTATTACGTTCTTACGTAGTTCCTATTTTTAAATCTGGAGACAAGCATGGTATATAGAATTATAGACCCATTTCCAAATTGTGTACAATCGCAAAATTATTCGAAAAAATTATCTATGATAAAATTTTCCCTTTACTAAGGCCTGTCCTAAATGACCAGCAGCATGGCTTTATAAATAAAAAATCGACGGAAACAAATCTCTGCAAATTCGTTCACCGTTTGGTAACGTCTATGAACAGGGGGCACCAGGTAGATGTCGTGTATACCGATTACTCAGAAGCGTTTAATAAGATCTCCCATACGCTATTAATAAAAAAAATTGAAGGGTTCGGTATACACGGCGATCTTCTACGTTGGCTGTCTTCTTATCTTCGCAACCGTAGCCAAGCTGTGACTATAAAGGGTTTTGGTTCGTTGTTTGTACCTGTAAATTCGGGTGTTCCCCAAGGTTCTCACCTCGGCCCACTGCTGTTTAATATTTTCATTAACGATATCAACGATATAATAATACATTTTTCTTTGTTGCTATATGCAGACGATATGAAAATTTTTAGATCGGTCACCTCTTTACTCGACCGTTTATTATTACAGGAAGATCTCGATCGGCTCTGTATATATTGCAAAGAAAACTTACTTAGTTTAAATGTATCTAAATGTAGTATTATTACTTTTTCACGAAAATTAAATCGAATTACCTACAATTGTTACCTTGATAACTATTCCTTAAATCGAGTGGCCGAGTTAAGGGATCTGGGAATAAATTTGGACACTAAGCTCACTTAAAGGTCACATTTGTTCCAAATAACAGCTAAAGCCTACCGTATGCTAGGTTTTGTTTTGAGAGTAATCAAAGATTTTAAATGTAACTCAACGTTCGTTCTTTTATATAACACATTGGTGCGACCTATTTTGGAATATGGATCTATAATTTGGAATCCACACTACAATTTATACATCGAGATGTTGGAGAAAATACAAAGAAAATTTACTAAATACCTTAATTTTAAATGTCGTGCAACAAAATAAATTATTCCAATTACTGCACTTGCTGATCGTCGAACACTGAGGGATCAACTATTTTTACTTAAATTAATTAGGGGTAATAAAGATTCTTCCTACCTTCTAAATTGCTTAACTTTCAGGTGTCCTAATGTACGAACAAGAGATAAGTCTTTGTTTAGTTTGCCATTATTAAAGTCTAATTATGCGCGAAATTCTTTTATATAGAGTCTGTAAAGAATATAACATAAAATTTACCGGAATTTATATATTTAAAGAATCAGTCGCTAACTTTAGGAAGCTTGTTTTTAGTGTTTTAGAACCATAAAACCTAATTTTTGTTATTTCAAATACCTTCTTTCTTAGTTTTTTTTTTTTATTATTATATTAATTTTACATTTGTTCTGCTCTTATTATGCTTTTAGTTATAAGTGGAAACTTTACTGGTATGTGTGCTAACTTTAAGTTATAGTTTTAAGGATTAATTGTACTGTTTGTTTCCCAAATAAAATAAATAAATAAATAATTTTTGTATGAAAATAAAATCTAACAAATTATCAAAAGTTGTTGCTTAAGGTGTTAGCTATCTAGTCCTGCGAGGTTGCTGGGTCGTTACAAATAATCCTGTATATATTTATATATTTGGAATACTATTATAAATGCCCGTATTTTTACTAATATTCTTATTTACCTCTCCAATTAAGCGTAAAATTGATGTTAGAAGTAGGGAAGACCAAGTCAGTCAGTAGACCAGTAGGAGTCAGACAATCATTGAGTCATCGACGCTTAAATTAGTAGTGACTTTTAATAATGTCTGCCACATGAATAAATGTGGAAATTATGCTCGCTAACTCCATAACTATTTTAAAAAAATCAAAAGATTTTTTATAAGCACATAAGTAGATATTCTTTTCGACCAATTTAATTAGTTATGGTAAATAAATACAATTAAATAATTATTTAATCTTCACAAAATTTAACAACAGATCAATTTGATTATTAACAAAACTCGTTGAGATATTACTTGTTTATTAACACTATTATTAACGATATTATCGAGTGAATTAGGATTTACTTAAACGTAACTTCGCTTAATTAATATAATCAATTAATTTAATTGCTGTATCATCACTGCAATTAGTCAAGTAAATCACAAAACGCTTGGCTTGATTAATATATAGATAGAAAGATTTATGATTTCATTCAACACTAGTGTTAAGCTATTATAATTATTGAAAACTTAAGAAAACAATAAGAAATTAGACGTTTCAAAAAATGTTATCTACTCTTATCTCCATTAATATAATCACTAGCTGATACCCGCGTTGCTTGATATACTAACAAATTACGAAGGTAAAAACATCAAAAAGATCGCAAGCAAAAATATACTTTGTTTAAAAATACATCACTGAACACGCAATGCATATACAAATCGTTGTTTCTTGAAACTTTATTAACTTTTTTTTTAAATGAAGATATCGCAATCATTTTTTCTTTTGATAAGGGCCAAGTGTCTAAGAAATAAAATTTAGAAAATATCATTGAAATCTATCCAGTAGTTTTTCCGTGATGCGCGCACATCTGCACACCTCTATCATTTTATTTATATAGATTACTAGTAAGTCCAGATAATAGGTATGAAACAAAAAAAAAACAGAATAGTAACGTAAATGTCAAGAATACGTGAAAGCTTTGTACATATTATATAACTAACTAAGCGTCCAGGGGTGCAAACCTGGGTAGGTATGAAGAAAAATGTATTTTGGATAGGATTTTCGTAAAATCGTCGAGGTAGTGGTATCTGAGACAAACGAGTCAATTGGCCTTATAGTTTAGGAGATCTTGTGACGAGTGGTATTCTGGAAAAAAACTTTAAATTGGCATATTCAACCTTTTAACAGTTTTGTAAAATATAAATTAAAAAAAAAAACATCAAATATCGATCTCATTATTATAAGTGAATACGTCTCTATAGTTTAATATACTAATCCTTTGATCTCGAGGTGACCTAATAGCATTAACTATTACAACTGTCATCTTGGCGGATGTCCTAACTACTCTAATAGCAATATATACTATGTCATGTAAGCGATTAATGGCCTATTATATATAAAATGAATTATTGTATGCTGGTTAAACTGTTTGGCTATAAATTTGCGCATTTATTTAATAAAGGTTTGATATAATTTAGTGTCACTAATAATCAAGAGAAGAATTTATTGGTACTATATAAATAAATATCTTTTGAATTATTTACTAATTAATAGAAGGTTTTTTTTGGTAATGCCTAACTGAAATAAATTACTAAGACAATATACATAGAACTTAAACTAGACGATGCAGCGTATTTCGGAGAAGGGAGTTTATATTATTATAAGTAGCTGCACAATGTAATTTTACCCAATTTAAGACTGTTAACATAATTTCATGTTTTGTGTGTGTTGTGTTACTCAGTTATAGTAGAATAGTGTTATGAATATTGTAACAACCCAGATAATTGCAGAAAATCCCTTACCACTGACTAAAGTATTTTTTTTGGCTTGATGGTAGAGGTTGTGCAAGCCCATCTGGGTAAGTATCAGCCCAGTTATCCCATATTTTACCACAAAACAGGAATACTAAGTAGTGTCGTGTTTCGGTTTAAAGCGTGAGTGCCCCAGTTGAAGCATAGGCACAGGCGACATAATTTCTTCATTCCCAAGATTTGTGACGCATTGGCGATGTAAGGAATGATAAAACAGACTAGATACCAGGAAGCTTATATCTGAGTAAATCGACATGGCAATTTCTAGCAAATTCGTGTATTAAAAAATACGCAGTCTAAAATTAAATTGGATAACCGCAAGAAAATGATATATTTATAAGAAATCAACTCACCAAGCTCGGATCCACAGACGCGAGGTATGATTTCCAAGATGGCGGAGCAGGAAGCGTCTTCGAAGCAGAGTTGCCTCGCTAGCAGGCAGTTCAAGATCGCCATAGTGCCTTTTATCCCCGGCCCTGTAAAAAAATTGATTTCCTTAGACAAAAAGATTTTGGTAGCCCAAGAACAACTTGTATCGTCTCTAAAAAGTTGTCAAAAGCCAACGCTAACTCAAGTGAAGTATGATCTTTATCCAAGAATAAAAATACATTAATTATTTATATAATAAATATTACTATATCAAAAATACATAAAAACATATATATCAGTCCGTAAATCAAAGTAAATAAGGCCAATAAACATCCCGTTGATAGGGATCACCTCCTTTGCATTTAAGCAGAAATTTTTGGATCTTATTCCAATAATGATGGTTCACCGAGCTTAAAGAATTCACGGTGAATAACTATCTTTTAACTTGATGTGGTCTCCTGTAATTGAAGGAGCACAAATGTTTTATAATATTATTCAATTCAAAAGTGTTTATCTTTTGTTGGAGATCCTTAAATAAATAAATAAATACCTGATAACTCTGTTATCGGGATTTTAAACCATATTTTAGTTAAGATCCAAACACTTTGCCTTAAGTAACTGTCAGTATTCAAATGAAACAATTCATTTGCTTTATATATTTTATATCAAATTGTTTTTTTCTGTAAACGAGCGTGTTATTAAATTATTCATACTTCGCCCGTAGCTATTTCGACGCTAGACTGGCTTTATTAGAGACCAAATTGTTTTATGTGAATCGAGAGTTTCTTTGCTATTTATCTCTTTTTGATTATTATACTATTTTTTTTAATTTAATATGTAAGCGTAGCGTATAGTAGCTAACTAGTAACTAGTGGCTTAATTTTGGGTGCAAATCCTTTATCAGGCCATTAAAATTATATCTGTTATCTGTCTCTATGATTGGTCTTGTCGTCCCATGACATTATAAGAGTGAGAGAATAGAGAGTGCACCTGTGTTTGTGTATAATATCTTCTGTATAGGCTATGCGCGTTGAGAATTGCCATTTTGGTGGAAATCGATGACGATCATTATCATTATTGTAGTAAAATTTCCTTTTCTGAAACGCTTTTGTAAGAGTTCATTAAAGCAAAAATATGTATCATGGTAATAGTATTGAAATATGTGGAAAATGAGTGGAAAAAGAACATCCCGTCTGGATGAGTATAACCCACCCACCCATCTATCTAATTCATCTAGTGGCATAAAGTTATACTTTGTAGTTTGCATTATTATTTGTAATAGCAAGGGAACGTACAAGAGACATTTGTAACCGATTATTATTATTAAAATAAATACTTTAAAACAATACAATAATACATGAACTATCTTCGTCAATATAGTATTTGTAACAGCTTGAAAACCAATCTTTTTTTGATAATTCGTTTTAATTCAACTCAAGGGAAAACGAAATATTTAAATTTAGAATATCAAATCCTTTCTTGTAATAGCAGCAATTGAAGCAGCAGTACATGGTATTGGTCCCAAGGTGCTCAACTATTGTATCAGCTGAGTGCATTGCTGTTGTTTTTAATGCATTTCATTGAGATCTTTATCGATTTAATCTTGTAAATCTGTGGTAGGAATTTGTAACTATTTTTTTATTTTCACTGGAATTCGCATTTACACGTAATATTATGATTACGTTTACAGACACAACCTTCGAAATTGCTTTTGATTTTACAGAAAAATTACCTCTTTCATATTCATATATATTTTTAATTTAATATTTACATACATATTTTATTCTATTTTTTTTGTATAAATATATTTTTATTTCTGAATTAACCTGAAAGAATGACGCCTTTCAATTTTACCGTTCACTATGCGACGTCGACACTCACTGAATGGTGGTCAAGTTATATTTAATACTATATCTATATGAAACTAGTTTTTGATGTCAAATATATATTGGCACACGCAAGACCGACTCGTATGCCGTGACGACGAACGACATGACGCTATGACCTTGTTCGCGCGTGACATACATACTATAATATATAAAATATATATACAAATTAAAATCAATAATTATTGCAACTCTGTGTTTTCATTTCTTTTAGATATATTTATAACGTGAGCATCCAGTACGACAGTTGTTTCTCATTTCCCCTTAAAGTTGAAATATAATTACAATTAATTTTATTCATACGAAGTCGAGACGGGCACCTAATTGTAAATTAGTAACAGCCTGTGAATGTCCCACTGCTGAGCTAAGGCCTCTTCTCCTTTTTTGGAGAGAAGGTTTTGCAGTTTATTCCACCACGCTGCTCCAATGCGGGTTGGTGGAATAAACACGTGGCTGAATTTTGAGTGAAATTTGACATATGCAGGTTTCCTCATAATGTTATCTTTCACCGTCAAGCAAGAAATGAATTATAAACACAAATTAAGCACTTGAACATTCAGTGGTGCCTGCCCGGGTTTTAACCCACGATCATCGGTTAAGATTCACGCGTTGTAGCCACTGGGCCATCTCTGCTATAATTATGATATATCCAATATAATCAATTTAAATCAAATTTGACTATAAGGATAGTATTTGAAACTGTATGTTCTGCGATGAGCAAACAGAAAGGTAATCTAACGTAAATGTTGCACACTAACGACAAGAATGTCTCCAGTTTTAAAGTGACACTTTTGACATAATAAAAAAAAAAATCCTAATTTTATCATCTATATAGTATTTTCTTCTCAGGGACCAAAATACTTCTATCACTAGGATCGCTACTTGTCGGTAGAATTGTGAGTTAAAAGAGAGATGTCGTTGAATCTTAGTTACTATACTCTAAACATTATTCGTTTTGGTAACGGATTAGGTTAATAGAATTGCCTAATTGACAATTATATTTTTACTAGCTGATACCCGTGACTTCGTCCGCGTTGCTTGATATATTAACAAAGTTTTCTTATGTACGAAGGAAAAAACATCAAAAAGATCGCAAGCAAAAATATACTTTGTTTAAACATACATCACTGAACACGCAGTGTATATAAAAACCGTTGTTTCTTGAAACTTTAATAACTTTTTATTAAATGAAGATATCGTAATAATTATTTTTTTTGATAAGAGCCAAGTGTCTAAGAAATAAAATTTAGAAAATATCATTGAAATCTATCCAATAGTTTTTCCGTGATGCGCGCACAACTGCAGACATCTATCATTTTATTTATATAGATTAACACACGAGTATCTGCCATAGCATCTGTAGACTTTAGTAGGCTTTTCTGCACGAATAAACGGTCACGAAATTTCATAAAGTGAAATGCGACATTAACCATAATAATTATTACTTTTAAAGACTACACGCATCAAAATATACGCATAACATTTACGATTAATGATCACATACAGAATGACACTGCTGGTGTCTACCGTAGTTGCAAGTCCATGGTAGTTTGTATGAAAAACAAATCCTTTCTTAAACGTAGTAGCCGGAGCCCGGGCATAAATATTCTAATAGTACTTTTTTTTTTTTTTCAGCCTTTTGCCATCCACTGCTGGACGAAAGCCTCCCCCATAGAACGCCAGCCATCCCGATCCTGGGCAGCCCGCATCCATCCCCTACCTGCCACCTTTTTTAAATCGTCAGTCCACCTCGCCACAGGGCGTCCTACACAACGTTTACCTAAGCGTGGTCTCCACTCTAACACGTGTCGGCTCCATCGGCCATCAAGGCGCCTGGAGACATGACCAGCCCACTTCCACTTCAGCGAGCTAATTATTTATTAATATCATACTAATAAAAAAATAATAATCGCGACAGTCTTAATTTAGTCTGCGCACACCAAGCTCGTAGAATATTCAAAAGCCGAACCGTGCATTCATTTGACGATCGATACGAATCTCGGCTATTTTCAAAGCGAAGATATTTTCAACGGCGTCGGCCTCAATTATACTTATTCAGCTGGTTTCCAATGTACGCTACATTAATTTGCTTTTAGTGTAGTTTTGGATTTAGTTTGATATTTTGTACGAATGTATTTATGCGGAGTGCGAAATATTAACTCGTATTAGTGGTTTTGATAATATTAAATGTGTTTATATTACAAATACGATAGTAACTTTGTTTGTTATGTTTTTAAGGTTTTTGATGTTGATTGAATTTCGTTGTTCGTCGTTTTTTCGTTAAAAGAAATCTAAGCATGACCAACATAAGTTTTTACTAATAAATCCCTGAGTAGCCATAATTTTATTGTAGGGTTATTTTTATAAATTACTAGCTTACTAAAGGCAATTTAAAGGTCTTAGTAGGTTGCACTTTATACGCTATATTTGGGTATACATCGCGTTTTTTTTTTCCGTGGCCATGACAGGTCAGGACAGGACAGGAACTCAGTAACAACGTCCATCTATGCTAATGTATGATAATAAAATATTTCATATTGCTGTTTTCTGTAGCGCTATTCTGTAAAAAGTCGCTTCAATACTCATCCATGAAATATTGACAGTCGACTGGTTTTTAATTTAATGCGGTACTATTTTAATGAGTCTATACTTGAAATATTATGATTATTTATTATTGTCACTGTCGCATCATTTTGGGATTTCACGATTGTTTTCTGCGGCGAGTTTCGAGTTTTTTTCATACAGAGTAGGCTTACTTAAGGATAAGGATGCGTGAATCTTAACCGATGATCGTGGGTTCAAACCCGGGCAAGTACCACTAAAATTCATGTGCTTAATTTGTGATTATAATTCATTTCGTGCTTGGCGGTGAAGGAAGTCACAGTGAGGAAACTTGCTTGTGTAAAATTTCTCTGAAGTTCTGTTAAATGTGTATTCCAGCCCGTATTAGAGCATCGTGGTGGAATAGGCTTCCAAAACCTTCTCCTCAAAAGAGAAGAGGCCTTAGCCTAGCAGTGGGACGTACACTGGCTGTTACTATACTATACCATAGGCATACTGGTAGAACGAGTAGCCAGCAACAGTACTATTCCCTAAGTCAATTCGTGCCTCAAACATAGAAATATTTACTGTCGTACGATATTAGGAGGTGTTTATTCTCAAATATTATAAATATTATTTAAATTTCGTGATAGAACAAGTTCTACAATTATTACTATATCTTATTGTTTTTGTTGTGATACATCTATAGGTGCGCCCTGCCATTATTTCTATTTTTGTGCTTGGCGCGGTGTTATTTCTAGTAAGTATTTTCATTTCAAGTTAAAATGTAAATGTATGTAATCACTGTTGAAAATGATAATATAACGGTCAATCATTATACAAACGACAAATACGCGTGGCTGGAATGTAAAAGGACGCGTTATTCTTGTAAATATTAAGAAAAAAGGGCTTTGTAAATCGAAAATTATAATTAATATTGATAAGCCAGAGAAAAATATAAGAATTAATTACTATGTGAAAAATCGTACGTAAATATACCAGATAAAAGTAATTTTGTCAGTGTTCCATAGTTTTTTTTAGAGGTAGTCGGATGAGAATTTGGGCCACGTGATGGTAAGTGGTCATTAACGCAATCTTAGGAACTAAGATGTAATATCCCTTATGCCTGTAATTACACCGGCTCACTCACCCTTCAAACAAGAATGTCAATACTGCTGTTTTGCGGTAGAATATTTAATGATGATGATGTAGTACCTACCCAGACGAGTTTGGCCAAAGCTCTCCAACCAGTAAAAATCCTGTTTGAGTTTCATGACTACTTCGCAGGTAGCAACTAAATAAAAAAAATGTTACGGCCGAATGCTGAAACGTCTCTCAAACAAACTCTTAGTTAAACGCTACTTAACATTGAAATTAGTAAGCGAAATTTTAAATTAACGGCGTCTCAAATAATTAAGTTGCACTAAATATTTAAATGACGTTTCAGTATTATTTTTTTACTATAATAACACACACGCGCACACACACAATGACACACACATATGGCTACTGGTAAAGAAATACGTAATTAACGATTTGAAATTATTTTTCATAAGATAATACCTTAGGATATACCGATTCTATGGCCTGAGGCCTCTGCCTCGAATCTCGCGGGCAGCGGGGCGGCGGCGGCGGCGGCGCGGGAGCGGCAGGATCTTACACGTATAATCAAATGGACCGGCCCTCGAATACAGCGGTGCAGGAGCGGCGCGGGGGCGGGCAACGAGCGGTGCACTCCAGTCAAGCGGTGACCGCCCGCGTTGCGCGTCTGCATTGTAGGTATAGTGTTGTACATTTTTTTTGTGACGTATCAAAATGTCTTCGGACGTGCAAGAGCGTCAAGTATAATTTTTCTGCTGGAGATATACCTCTAAATCGTTTTGGATTAATTCCAGACTCTAAATCACTCTTGATAGTTTCAAGAATATAGTCAAAAGTTTCTACACTCATTCTGGTGTAGTCGTAGAATTTCTCGGGATTTTGTCTCTGTTCTTCATAATTTCGATAAAACTCGCCATTTATTTTCCTTCCCCTATAGTAGGGATCCACTTCTTCTTTTGCCCACAATAAATCGAGCGTTAGGAATAAATTTGAATCAAAAAGATGTCGCCGTTTTTCAGACATTTCGTTCGCGAATAAAAACAAATATCTCGACAACACAACCACGAACACAACACTACACCGCTATAGTGCCGCGCGATCTGCCCGCTAGTTTGGAGAACAGGTAGGCCTCTGCCTCGAATTTTGCGGGCAGCGGGGCGGCGGCGGCGGCGGCGCGGCAGCGGGGCGGGCAACGCATACCTGTTCTCCAAACTAGCGGGCAGATCGCGCGGCACTATAGCGGTGTAGTGTTGTGTTCGTGGTTGTGTTGTCGAGATATTTGTTTTTATTCGCGAACGAAATGTCTGAAAAACGGCGACATCTTTTTGATTCAAATTTATTCCTAACGCTCGATTTATTGTGGGCAAAAGAAGAAGTGGATCCCTACTATAGGGCAAGGAAAATAAATGGAGAGTTTTATCGAAATTATGAAGAACAGAGACAAAATCCCGACAAATTCTACACCAGAATGAGTGTAGAAACTTTTGACTATATTCTTGAAACTATCAAGAGTGATTTAGAGTCTGGAATTAATCCAAAACGATTTAGAGGTATATCTCCAGCAGAAAAATTATACTTGACGCTTGGGTAAGTAAAACAACGAAATTGTAATTTGTAATTGTATTATCCTCTCAAAGATTGCCGAAATAATTAGCTCTTGCACGTCCGAAGACATTTTGATACGTCACAAAAAAAATGTACAACACTATACCTACAATGCAGACGCGCAACGCGGGCGGTCACCGCTTGACTGGAGTGCACCGCTCGTTGCCCGCCCCCGCGCCGCTCCTGCACCGCTGTATTCGAGGGCCGGTCCATTTGATTATACGCGCAAGATCCTGCCGCTCCCGCGCCGCCGCCGCCGCCGCCCCGCTGCCCGCGAGATTCGAGGCAGAGGCCGTATGCGTTGCCCGCCCCGCTGCCGCGCCGCCGCCGCCGCCGCCCCGCTGCCCGCAAAATTCGAGGCAGAGGCCTAACATTTGCACTATCACATGTTCTTTGTGTGTATACATTTTCATCAAGATTGGTCAAGCCGTTCTTGAGTTATAAGAAGACAGAGACAGACATATAGACAGACAAACATGAAAAAATAGTATAATGAGAATCACTGCATCACAACACGATTATTTATCACAAAGTTAGGTGAAAAAAGAAAATATACAGACAGAACCAATAGATATATATATATATATATATATAGTAGTATAGATATAGATATATAGATACCTCGTTAACTAATAACCAAAAATATAAACTAAGAATATTTATGTATATTCTTGTCAGTCGTTTCTCACTCAACTAGTCTACTAACTCGATCGATCGACTACTTTTACAATGGTCATACGAGAAGGCCGTTTGACTTAAAAAGACGAGATTACAAGCTTTTAAGAGCTTTAAAGGGCAAATGTAAACTTGTAATACTAAGCTTATCTATTATTTTAGTGTTATAATAATGCTTATATTTGTTTGAAAATTGCGAGTTTATTGCAAAACTTTCATTTTTGTTTAGAGCTAATTTACTAAAAATGAAAAACTATTTCAAATTAAGAATATAATAAAAAGTTAAAAATATACAATATAATGAAAAACTTAAAAAACAGTCTAGTCCCCTTCGTCACCACCTTCCTCCTCTTCATCGAATTCGCCTTCTTCCTCAGCAGTGGCATCTTGGTATTGCTGGTACTCGGACACCAAGTCGTTCATGTTGCTCTCAGCTTCAGTGAATTCCATTTCATCCATCCCTTCTCCAGTATACCAGTGCAAAAATGCCTTACGTCTGAACATAGCTGTGAACTGCTCAGAAATTCGCTTAAACAGCTCTTGGATAGCCGTCGAATTGCCAATAAAAGTAGCAGACATCTTCAAACCTCGCGGAGGAATATCACACACTGCAGTTTTTACATTATTGGGAATCCATTCAACGAAATATGATGAATTCTTGTTCTGAATATTCATCATCTGCTCATCAACTTCTTTCATTGACATTCGGCCTCGGAAAACTGCAGCCACAGTTAAGTAACGACCATGACGAGGGTCACAGGCAGCCATCATGTTCTTCGCATCAAACATTTGCTGAGTCAACTCTGGTACTGTCAGCGCTCTGTACTGCTGACTTCCTCGTGATGTCAGAGGTGCAAATCCAGGTATAAAGAAATGGAGACGAGGAAAGGGAACCATGTTTACTGCGAGCTTTCTCAAATCTGCGTTTAATTGACCGGGGAATCTTAGACAGGTGGTAACTCCAGACATTGTAGCGGATACAAGATGGTTCAGGTCGCCGTAGGTCGGTGTGGTCAATTTTAGCGTTCGGAAGCAAATATCATACAGTGCCTCATTATCTATACAATAAGATTCATCAGTATTTTCTACGAGCTGATGAACAGACAAAGTTGCGTTATAAGGCTCCACAACTGTATCAGATACTTTAGGGGAAGGAACTACGCTGAATGTATTCATAATGCGATCAGGATATTCTTCTCTGATTTTTGAAATCAGAAGTGTTCCTAGACCAGCTCCAGTGCCACCACCAAGCGAGTGCGTCAACTGGAAACCCTGCAAGCAATCGCAGCCTTCCGCTTCTTTCCGCACGACATCAAGAACAGAATCAACCAATTCAGCGCCTTCAGTGTAATGACCCTTAGCCCAATTATTACCTGCGCCAGACTGACCAAAGACAAAGTTATCCGGACGAAATATCTGCCCAAATGGTCCAGATCGGACAGAGTCCATGGTACCAGGCTCGAGGTCCACCAAAATGGCTCGCGGTACATATTTACCGCCAGTAGCTTCATTGTAGTACACGTTAATCCGTTCCAATTGAAGGTCGGAGTCACCGTGGTATGTGCCAGTTGGATCTATGCCATGCTCGTCCGATATGACCTCCCAGAACTGGAAAAGCAAGATTTATGTCACTGCATAGTTATACAACTGATATTAGTGTAGTTTTATTTGGATTGTTTTGGCCAAGTTCTGAACTGGTTTTTATATGAACTGACAATAAAACAAAAACAAATATGCGTTGAAATTAATTGCAATATGTATTAATTTTTTAGTTTTAGTAGAAAATAAAGTAATAAAGTAAAATATTTTCGTTAAATATAATTTGTTATAAAATATATATTAAAGAAGTAAAAACAATTTATTTTATAAAAATTTCTAGAAATTATCAAAGCATTTATTACCTTAGCGCCGATTTGATTACCGCACTGTCCAGCTTGTATGTGTACAATTTCCCTCATTATGGATTTATTAGCTTTTACTTATATAAGATTTCAAGACACCGACCGCAGAAGTCCACGACCTACCAGATAGATGGGCTTAAAACAAATGTAGATTTTCAACAACGTTCTATTTGTTATTTGGAAACGTTTAAAATATATATTTTTTTTTAAATTAAATAACCTCCTTGGTTTTATTGAAAGAGGTTTTATTAATTTGAAATAGTTTCAATACCTTTTTATTATATTTTCCTACTTAGATAAAATTCTTCGTGTAATATAATACACGAAGAACACGGTTTATCTTTTTATGCGTATATTTATTTTAAAAAGTTTTAATTATTATAATCGGATATCATATACTGATATTTCATAATCATTTTCTTTCTTCATAAAAAGTTTCTAATTGTTCTTTCAAAATAAATTCACGGATAATTTATTCCGGTGATTTGTTATATTTTCTATGGTTGACATAGGCAATAAGCATTCATGATGAAGGTACATAGGTATCGCTGGTACTGTCAGCTGAAATTGCTGTTTTTTTTAATAATATTTATATGGAGTAGTTTTAATAACAACAATTGCTGACCCGTATTTTTAAATTAAAAGTTGATTTAAGTATTTTAATTTTTATCACATACTTCTCAAATCAAATCAAAATATAGATATAAAAAATATTTCATGTAATAATCATATACAATTATATTTATTTATACTGCATGAACATAAACGAATACTAATTCCACGTCATTTATAAAATACAATAAAATAAGCGTTATTTTAGTAAGTAGTACTTTTCTAAAATACAAATAAAGAAATCTCGGTATAAGAGATAAAATGTAACACAAAAATATATTGTACTGTAGTTATAACATATAAAAGACATAATGTAAACACGTGACAGAGAAAAAACTTCAATATACAACAATTTTATATAATATTTATAATATAACGAATTATGAAAACAAATGAAATTTATATTTTCGTTATATTTAGGTGGATGGCCAAATGAACCACCTGATGGTAAGTGGGCAACGCCCTTGGACATTGGCGATGAAAGAAATACTAACTATTCCTTTCATCGCCAATGCACCACCAACTTTGGGAACTAAGATGTTATGTCCCTTGCCTGTAGTTACACTGGCTCACTCACCCTTCCTTCAACAATACTAATAGGAATAATAATAGAAATAAATAAATTCACAATAATTTAATTTAAAAATGTAATAACATCTTCATATATTTATTCAATTACTTAAGGTACAATTTTAATGACAAATTTCACGGCGTTTCTTCGGCGTTTTTGAAAGATATTTGACGTGTCTATGTATGCTGTCTCTATCTCACTTATAGCGCTATCAATGCATCTGTTTCGCTAAATACGAGATTGTGTTACTTAATTACAGCGAATGAATCTTTATTTCTCAAGGTTTGTGGCGCGTTGACGATGTAAAGTGAGGTTAATATTTCTTACAATACCAATGTCAAAGGGCAATAGTTATCACTTCCAATCAAGTGCCCCATTGTCAGCCTACCTGTTTGAAATAAATAAAAGATGAGAAATTATTATACAACTAAAATTAATAATTCGATAGTTAGCACTGTGTGTTCTAGGTATATATAGTTAAATATAGGCCCAAATGTCGGAAATCCCTGGTGTACACGCGAATGCGAGTGAAAGCAACTGTTATCTGATCAATTAGTCTAATGCGTTTCACGTACCTATTCGACCGACGAACACACATAAAATCATCCCGATGAACGACACAAAGGCTTGGACTATATATGTACGTATATTGACAGCACGTTATATATTTATTGTAATGAAAATATATAACGAAATAGTTTTGTTATTACGATTTTGCTTGACAGTTTGTTTAGTAGTTCATTTTATGAATTGGCGGGAATAAAAAAAGGTGTCCATCATAAAAACATCCAAAATAAAGGTTATAATAAATATGCAATTAGAGTTGCGTTCATAAAATAAATATGTTTTTGCTGCGTTCACACACATTCGCAGGGAGAAGCGACGAAGTATGTAATCGTGGTGCACACATAGAAGGGATTAGAGGTGGTGGGAGTGGATATGATGGATAAGAGAGCGTCACGCTGTTTGCCGTCACGGTTTATAAGTCGAAGTCACCCAAGAAGCGGTCATAAATGTTTCCTATCGAAAATTTCATGATTCGGTATTAAACCTAAACATTCTTAAAACATTTGATTTAAATATACCTGTATGATTCTGAGGTTTAGCAACTTTCATCAAGCTGTGAAGAATTATCATTATATTTAAGAATAAGCACCTTATTGAATATTTTATTGCTTGTGCTTTCCAATGCACGGGAGTGAACACACATTGAAATCAAGGACTCCGGGTTACCACTAAAAGTTATCAGCCCGACCTGGATTTTGAACCTAGGACCTCGAGATCTATATTATATTGTTAACAATATAATATTATATTATTAATAATAATGTCGCAATATTCCAGGTGTCGAATAATAGATTTTAATCAAAAATAAAGTATGGCCATATTGGCCTTAAATCGAATTTAACCGGAACAAAGAAACAAAGTTATTATATCGGTGCAATGAAATGATGAGTGCGTGGTACCACTCGGATGGTTACACAAATAAAAAAGGCCAAACAATATATATAATGTATGTACGTTAATAATTACGTCATAATTCATAATGAATTAGAATATTTTGAAAACGCCAGCTCAAAACAAAATTAATTTCTGCTCTTGAAAGGATTTTTAATAAGCCTTTTTAAATGTAGCCGTGACCGCAGACAGCTGGCTCGTGTCACTGTCGAATGCACGTACGTTCATTATTACGACGTAATGACATCAATTAGTGTTATTTTAGACAATTAAATTTAATAGTTGCCGTATGATACTTCAAAGCGCTTTAAAGCGCAAAATTGATTAATTAGGTGTTTTCATAATACATGGTAAACCGATCAGTCATTTTTTGATTAAATATTATTCATATGCACTTTGTAGACGTATACGCCAACTGTTATATCTATATATTTAATGTATAAGAAGTTTTACAGTGTAGGGACCACCCACTCATCAGATATTCTAACGCAAAACAGCAGTACTTGGTATTGTTGCGTTCCGGTTGAAGATAGAGTGAGCAAACAATAACTAGTTATTTAATGGTAGAATATATTGTGATGAATATGTGGTTCCTACTTAAACGATGCATTTTTATATTTTGCTTTTTTTATATGTACATTTGTATTGCAATAAAAGTTTTATTTTAATTCCTATAATAATTCATGTATATATTTTCGTTTCGTTAAAAAATATAGAAAAATATTAAAATTTTAACGTCCAAATGAAAAAATAGTTAATATGTTTTAAGATAATATTGTGTGTGTGTGTGTGTGTTTTAAATAATAGATGCATGATATATTAAGTGTATATTCAGGCAGACACAAAGTTCACGAAATAATAAAAAACAGCAAATTATTTACAGATCATTAGCATAAGGCGTATAAAATCGAAATAGATTGACATTTTAGCTTTCAGAATCTAGATTCCAGGTTGCTGTCTAGATAAACTTAGACGACCTTATTTTCAGACTAAAGTTATATGAAATAATGTGACAGAGCTTGTTGACTAAATTTGTCTTATATAGCACAAATGAAATAAGAAGAATTAAGAAGCTTAGTAGCGTAACTTATAAGGCTATAAATTCCAAGGTTCCGGGTTTAAGGGTTGTTTACGATCAAGATACATTATGCCAAATCTAATTTTAATGTATCTTTTCATCAATAGATGGCGGTAGATGTATTTTACATCGCGTTATAAAAATGTTTTTTTTTAGTAGTTAAGGCTTGGCCAATTTATACAGTGGGAAAACAATTACACTATCTAATCTAAAATATTGTGTATTGAATCGCCGCCTATGAAGTTTAAAGTATAACGCCACTTTGAATTGTTTATGGTTATTACGGTCAGACATTTATTTTTTCAAAGGAATTTTTGACAAAAGATGTATAACAAAATAAAAAGCATTCATTTTTTTCCCACTCAATTCCAAATAATCTCGAAATTATGTCAATCAATAAAGAAAATGTTTACATTTTAACATTAAATAAAGATTTGACGTTGCTTTTAAATACCAATTAACTTCCACGGACTTTTGCAAACACAGTTAAAAATTCAGTCGCAAATGTGCGGCCGTGTGCATTAATTTAGTCTAGTTCTATTTGTCATTCACATGGCTATTTGTAGCGAAAATACAGTTATAAAGTTCGATTTGACTTACTCATATTTTTCACCAGTAAATTGTTTTTAAATAAAGAATAATTTCTCTAAATTTTGTTCGTCTGTGATTTTTAAATAAAGAATGTTCGTTTCTCGAAAGCTCTGTTTTGTCTGTGATTTTTGAATTAAGAATATTCATAGAATTTTCTCGAAATTTGAAATTTTATGTCTTACGATTCGTCTTCTCCTCTATTCAATAAACTTGCAAGCTTTATTATGAATGGACAATCAGTACTGTATTGATAACAATAACTGGCTTTGATACGGTTATCTGTATTAAGCTATGTACATATGTATATGTATATTCAAGTTGATAAAATTATTTATTCAAGAAGACTCAATATAATATTCCGACTCAGTAGAGGCAATATATTTTTACATTACGCAACATACACACATTTAAAAAAAAAATGTTAGATATGTCCTTTTTTGTACTCTTGAAAATTATTACAAAAAAACATTTATAGTGTTAGTATTGACACGATTAACTGTCATTGTGTTGTTTTTATTAACCAACGAATAAATGTGATAAATTAATGTAATTGGCATTATTTAAATTTTTTTTTATATTTATATTTTGATTAATTATAATGATAGTCAAGCAAAAAGGTAACAGTTTTCCTGCGTAATCTTAGCGTAAAATCTACCCTTTTGATTTTGCATTATAATTGAATTTGCATTTGCAAATAACCATTACAATTTTTTTAAATTATTATTTACAAAATGTTATACTTATAAATAAAGTATAGAAGTATATTATTTAATCTATCTATATAGAACACGTTTCAGTACACCTATAGAGATGTTCACTGTTTTAGAAAGTGTTACTAAGCTGTTTCGACCTTCCAAGTCGAGACATACATAGCAACTATTTTATATATGTTCTTTGTTGTATTTGGAAATGAAAATCCTAGAAGCATTGAAGGAAGAAGTCGCTCTGGCAAATAACGAAATATTATTTTCTACATTGTTTTATCGTATCGACATCGTGTCGTTGTCGTCGACACTAAAATCTCATATAATAACAACAGAGTTTACATACATTTACATAGCAAAACGACATTTGCTCGAGCCCGGACAGATGATTGTTCGTTGTTTGTTCGAACTTCAGGGTTCACTACATTTCCCTGATTTGTTGGAGGAGGGGTCGAGGGGCGGGGGGTGAAGTTTGCATTACATAAAGTCACTATTAGGAATAGTTTTTCTCCGAACTTTCTGAACAGACTGTTAAATTATTTTGTCGGTGAAGTTTTGAAAAGAAAACAAAAGAAAAACTCAAAGTTAGTGATAAGTTAACATAAGTATTACGGAAGTCTTAAGTTTTTATGTATAATTGATGCTGTGTCCAACTTAAAAGTATTTTCAGGTTAACCTGTTCAAAGCTGATGAAAATATTATTAGATACCTGTTACGACAGTAACTTTTTTTAAGATTGTTTGTTCCACAAATATTAGCTTACTATATGAGGAACGAAAAATTTGAACATTTATTGTAGATCAAACATTATCATGACTTATAAATGATATATAATAGAAGAATTAAATATGTACAGTAATTTGGTAAATAAAACAGGTTTTTTTGAGCTAAGCCTCTAACTTGAAGTATGTAATCCACAGATAACGTTACTCTTTGGCACATTTTTTTCTATATTTTAAAATAAAGTTATAATTTATTTATCTCAGATATTAATAAGATAATTGAGCTCTTAAGTACATAATTATATCCCAATTAAAAAAGTTATGAAAATGATTCTTTGCTGTGATGTTTTTTTTTTAAACCAATACACTGCTCAACTACAGGAAGCTGTGATACGTGAAATTTCTCACATTGTTTGCCTTTACCTATTGATAAGAATATAAATACAAATTAAGCCCATAAAAACACAATGCTGTTCTAAATTTGAACGCGTACTTCAACTAAGATCAACATGTTACATTGGACAGTCTCGTTTAAGTTCATATTAATTTCTAAAGTTCCATAACATGAACGCTTCGATAACTTAACGTAACGAAACTATGAGGCTTTGTCTCTGTGTAAACCACTCACAAGTTGCACAGTTTCAGATTAAAAGGATTAGTGATGTACGCTAAGCTTAACTGTGTGTAACTTATATATGTGTGCATAAATTAAATTTTCAGTTCAACTGACTAAAAACTTTGGCACGGTCTATGAATATGTCGTTTAAGTTGAGTAAGAGTATGAAACTTGTATTAAAAAAAAATGTTGATTGACAATTAAGTTAAGCCGAGATGGCCCAGTAGTAAGAACGTGTGAATCTTAACCGATGTACGTGGGTTCAAACCCGAGCAAGCACCACCGAATTTCGGCCCGCAAGATGCCTCTTTCAAGGTTTTCTAAATGGTAGATAAACATGTGGTAGTATTTCATTTGACACGTGCATCCTGCATTGTTTTCCACACATGATGAATTATAAATAAAAAATCAGTGGTCGCTGTGATCACTATGATGCAAACCAACAATGATCGCTCACGATTTACTTGTTTCAACCATTGGACCACATCAGCTATCATATAAAATTATAATGTAACTTCAATTTATTTATAAGCATGTTATTTCTGTATCTAAATAAGAATAGAACTGGTCAAGAATAGGACAAAATGCACTGGACGTTGCAAGCTCTGAATGTTACGAAATCCCCTTATTTAAATTCAGCATCATTTATTCAGTTTCGCGCGGATCTTATGTAATGCAAGAAATTGTGATATATGAGATAAAATTTGTCAAACAAAACTGTATATTTATTCTTGTTGTGATTCAACATACACTACTGCTTAGTGTGGCTTGAAAAGTTGGTTGGTTTTCGCCATATTTTAAATCATATTTATCTAAATCTTGTATGCAAACTTGATAACGTGGTTGTGTGAATTTTTGATAGTATTATCTTTATAATACTATTCTTTTCTGATTCAGTTGTTTTATAGCATAGATAGGTCGAGCATATGGGCCACCTGATGGTAAATATTTGCATTGTAAGATATGTTAACCATCGCTTACATCACCGATGCGCCACCAACCTTGGGAACTAAGATGTTATGTCCCTTGTGCCTGTAATTACACTGGTTCACTCACTCTACAAACCGGACAACAATACAAAGTACTACTATTTTGCGGTAGAATATCTGATGAGTGGGTGGTACCTACTGAGATGAGCTTGCACAAAGCTCTACCACTTACCACGAGTAGCTTAGCGATGAATATCTGAAACTTAATACATGTTTATATTATAGTGTTAAATTCCAGTAATATGAATCAAAAATCAGAAATGTGCCTTTAAAATCTGGCAGTCAGTCATCATCGATATGTATTGAACACGATGATTGACTTTTGATTGAAAACTAATAGCGCATACAATGCGCTGTCGGTATTTATACATAGTTCAGATAGAAGCGATTTTTCGAGTGAAAATATAGTAATATAAACTTCGTAAAAGAAAAACATATTTTATATCAAATAAATGATAAGTGACATGGCATTCTATCTTTTTTATAATAAACTTTATACATATTTTAGTTCCAACAATTTTCTTAAGTGCTATTTTTTTATTGAAGATAATATTTATGTCGGTTTTTGTATTCATATATATGTAATAGCGTAACGCGCTGCTTCGTCTGCGTGAAATTAACTTAGTGATTAAAATCTTCTTAACTAACTAAATTCTGAAATTTTAACGTTCATAATGCCTTTTTGAATTATACACAAAATATATTCAAATTATTATTAAATGCTTGATTACTTGCAAATAGCTATATTAACTTAAAAAGAGGCAATTATTTTGAAATCACCGATATACACTTTAATTTTATCCGCAAAGTTTCAAGTTATATATAAGCTATATATAAGTTAATGATAAAAAAGTTTGCCAGTCTAGAATATAAATACAGAATAATATTTCCAATATCTAATATCAATTGCTAGCTGTCGATGTAATCAGGAGAAACGGAATGCATCTGAATTTTTCGCGACGGAACTTCATCGGGATTGTTGGAACAAATGTAATTGAAGTATATCTAGTGTTAGGGATGTCACGTGTATGTCACTGCTGGGCTAAGGTCTTCTCTCCTCTTTTGAGGAAATGGGTTGGAGCTTATCCCACCACGCTGCTCCAATGCGGGAAGGTGGAATAGAAACGTGGCAGAATTTCAGTGAAATTAGACACATGCACGAGATGAATTATAATCGCAATAAAGCATATGAAATTCGGTATTGCATTCTCGGGTTTGAAGCTACGATAATCGGTTAAGTTTCACGCGTTCGTACCACTGGACCGTCTTGGTTTTTCATATATGATATAAAATAAACATAATATTATGTAATACAACTATAAATAACGACTTAATTAATACTTGATCAAAGGTCAATAACCTAAGCCAAAAATATCAATAATTGTTTCTATCAATATTGATATAAAAAATAATTACTAGCAGTAATTACTATGTAGGTAGGTTGGTTGTGGGGTGTGGGTGTACCTTAATAAAAGTCAACCCCGTGTCAATATGTATAATATTAAAAAAATAAATTTAAGAATGGCGACAAACAAATGTGTGTTCGAATGGTGAACGGTCACCTTCAGCTGTAATTAAAGCTGATTATGAATCTTGAAGCTAATAGAGGTTCGTTGAACTACAATAAAGGGTTAATTAAGTATAGTTAAACATATCAAATAATATTAAGTAATAAAAAAAAACATAAAATAATTCAAAATATAATGAAAGTTATATTCACAAATAAATAAATGTCCTTCTGGCTAAGGCTCTTTAAAGTAATGTTTAAAGATTATTCGACCACGCTTCTCTAGTACGGATTGGTGGATACACAGACAGGCTAGCATTCGTCACATGCAGATTTCTTCAATGCTGAGTAAAAAAAAAAAAGAATTATAAACACCACATAATAACGTTTATTTAATATAATAATAATTATATCCTTGGACATTATTCACACACGGCCATCTGATCCCAAACTAAGCAGAGCTTGTACTATGGAAACCAGACACCTGATATAATTACATATACTATTTTTCTATTGTAAATACATACTTATATAGATAAATACACCTAGACTCAGGACAAACAGACATGTTCATGCACACAAATGTCTGCCCTGGGTGGGAATCTTACCAACCACGCCAACCGGTCCGTCAAATATGCATTGGCGCTTGCTCGAAATTGAACCTAATCAGGTCAGATATACGCGGTCCATGCTTTGGAAATTAATAAATTAAGTAATTAACTTCTTATATAACTAAATATTAGCTATGTGAGAAAAATAACACCAAAAGTAGATATATATATGATAGGATCATTCAGTACTTTTGTATTAATTCATCAAGTTCATGAATATTAATAATATTTTTTTTTCATATATATCGAGTTTTATAACTCTGTGTCTCTTATGTGTACATTGTATATTAACCTTTATAGGTTAACACGCAGGGTACACATTCATATGTACGTAATTATAATGTTCCCTTCAATGTTGTCCAAACATATTACTGTAAGTGTAACTACCCTTTAAATCCAATTAAACGCTACCCATTACGCCTTCATGGGTAAGATCAGGCCTATTACAAAAAAAAGCATATAATTTTTATATCAATCAAGATTATTCCCCTACTCTTAACTTCTTAGCCATTAAGCTTTCTGTCAAAACGCGTAATGGCACCGCATTGCGGTTTAAGTGGTTTTTTGTAAACAATAACCACCTCTAACGCCACATTCTTAGAGGTAAATATAATGTTCTCTTTGTAAACCCTCAAAAAAATGTTGAGTCACGCACGATACCGTGTGGAGCGACCTCTTAGGGTGTACCATGCATTTCTTAAAGGATTTTTACATGGCGGAATTAAGTTTATTTAATATTCCTACTAGCTACCCGGTTTGGTTTCGCAAGGATAGAAAGGTTGAGGAAGTAACATTTAAAGTTAAATTGTTGTTTTTTTTGGTACTGGAACCTTCTCGGGTGTTCACAGAATAGCTTGTTAAAGTTTCATCACAATCGGATGAATGACTTAAGAATGTATTATGGACGACGGCCAATCTCCAACTGCGCAGGAGATATTATAGTGCTCACGTGTGTGCGTGCAACATGGGTGCACTCTCTCTTCCGTAACGCTCATAATCCGATGGGACGGCAATCCGACACGACTGGAAAGAGTTCAGGCGCAGGACCAACGGTTTAACGTGCTTTCCGAGGCACAGGAGTGTACACTGTATGTATTTATAGTCACCACCTTTCAAACTCCGGGCTGCTACTGAGAATTTTTCCGACAGAAAATCCCAGTAAAAATGTTTTGGCCCGATCTGGAAATTGATCCCAGGACCACCGGGTCTGCGGCCTTATATTTAGCCAGTAGACTAACGAAGCCGCGAAAAAAACCCGCGATATACATAACTATTATTTATTTACAATAATAGTTATGTATATCGCGGTTTTCTACTTGAGACATTTTTCAAACGTTAAATATAACTGTTATAATAATAGCACAATGATTATTACAAGAATGACTGCTTTAATAATATACCAGTGCGAGGATAAATATTCATAAACCTGCGTTAAAGTTTAACGAAAATAGAAAAAAGTAGTAATTTATAAACTTCCTTCGCAGAAAATGTGGGCGTAACGATCAACGTAACTTATTCTAGTAAGCATGTTTTAAGTCGATCGCGTGATTTCTGTTTATATGAGTTAAGAAATAAGGCATTTTGCAAACGAACGATATAATAAACGCAGCGGTTGATAAGGAAACCTCGACCAATTGCCACGCGAACCTTCGTTAAGTATTTGTATTGTTAACGAATTAACTTCATTTCTTAGATTGGAATAAAATCAAAAACGTTTATTCAACATTGTGCACTTGATTATTGATAGTCAAACTAGAACTACCATCGGTTCAGAAAAGAAACACCCAGCCGTGAAAAGAACCGGCGAAAGAAACTCAGCGGGTTTATTTTTTATGTCATTTACAAAATAAAACCTTGAAGCAAAATATAGCACACATATGCGTGAGGACAAGCGCAATTTTGAAAAAGATGATGATAAATCTATGCACAGTGCAGTTCAATGACTATGTGCTGTGTGACACGCCCTGAGTGTGTGAAGAAGGTGACACATAGTCTGAAAAACTATACGTCAATGAATAATGATAACATTGAGTATTACTATAACGTAACAGCCTCTTAATGTCCTATTACTGGGCCAAGGTCTCCTCCCCCCCTCAAAAAAGCTAAGGTTCTCATTCCACCACGCTGTAACAATGCGAGTTGATGGATACGTATGAGGGAGATTTACATACAACACATGCAAGATTCTCCGTGATGTTTTCATTCACCGCTGAGCAATAGGTAAATTAAAAAGAAATTAAGCACAATTTTCAGTGATTGCCTGGATTTAAACCTGTTATCATCGGTTAAGATTAATACGTTCTAACCATTAACGTTAACCAATCTTAACCGATGATCGTGGGTTCGAACCCGGGTAGGCACCACTGAATGTTCAAGTGCTTAATTTGTGTTTATAATGCATCTCATGCTTGACGGTGAAGGAAAACATCGTGAGAAAACCTGCATGTGTCAAATTTCACTCAAAATTCTGCCACATGTGTGTTCCACCAACCCGCATTGGATAGGGTGGTGGGATAAGCTCCAAAACCTTCTCCCCAAAAAAAAGAAGAGGCATTAGATCAGCAGTGGGACATTCACAGGCTGTTACTTTAACTATTTGACCATCTCGGTTTGTTATCGTCATTCATCATTGTTATAATCATATTGAACATTAAGGCTCGAACAATACCTTATAGAGCCTATATTTATGTTTAGTGTAATGGTTACGGCTAAGTGTGCTCGATTTTTTAAGTAAAAATATTATATAAAAATTTACTTTTTTTTTAAATGTGCCACAATGTGACTCAATTATACACATACGTATTTTATTTTTTAACACAAATTAATATTTTTTTCATTGAATAAAATATCGTCGCATCATTAAATAGAATACGCTATGTTTGGAGATGGCCTTAGTTTGGTGACCTCAATTGGCGACAATGAGCTTCATAAACATAAAATGTCTATAAAGTAACTTCAAAATATTTTGTTGAGCATTATGACGCATAATAACTTAATTTTAAAATATGATTGTACGCTATCAAATGTTAACAATCACCAATTCTATTGTATAACAAAGTATGTTAATTTAGTGATAAATTTTAATTATATTTACATGATAAAATGCAAAACAATAAACTACATACTTTAGTTGGTGGTAAAGCTTTGTGTTAGCTCGTCTGGGTAGGTAGCACTAACTCATCAGGTATTCTACCACAAAACAGCAGTACTTGGTATTGTTGTGTTCCGGTTTGAAGGGAAGCCAGTATAATTACAGGCACAAGGGACATAATATCTTATGGCCGAATACTGAAACGTCATTCAAATATTAAGTGGGACTTAATTATTTGAAACGCCATTCATTTCAAATTTAGTATGCGAAATTTTAAATTTACGGCGTCTCAAATAATTAAGTTCTACTTCATATTTGAATGACATTTCAGTATTCGGCCGTTAGTTCCCAAGGTTGGTGGCGCATTGGCGATGTAAGCGATCGTTAACATCTCTTACAATGCTAATTTCTATGGGCGATGGTCACCACTTACCATCAGGTGGCCCATACGCTCCTCCCATACCTTCCTATGCTATAAAAAAAGTCTTGATAATTCTTCGGTTTTATAGATTATTGAGCCATTGTAATTACAGGGATCATACCTTCTCAGTTCGCTGGGTTGATGGCGCATAAGCGTCGTATGGTTAATATTTTTTACAGCACCAATGTGAACGAGCAGTGGTGCCCACATATCATCAGGTGGCCCATCTCAATAGAAACAAAATTACGCTGGTAAGAGTGGACTTTAATAAATATTACAGCGAAGAATAGAAAAAAAAGAAAAATAAGGTAATTAATATTTGACTAAATATCGGCCGAATACTGAAACGTCATTCAAATATAAATTGCAACTCAACTATTTGAGACGCTGTTAATTTCCAATTTCGCATACTAAATTTTAAATTAACGGCGTCTCAAATAATTAAGTTGCACTTAATGACAATAATTTTTTTTTAAATTAAATTAAAAACTTAATGACGTTTCAGTATTCGGCCGTAAGTCAGTCAATTTAAATTAAGAGCATAAACGTTAGTTGTTTATGTATGTGTAGCAGAATTTTATCAAATCTATTATCGATATTTCCTTTGACTTGAAAACTACACGGAAACCAAAGCTAAGTCGAATTTAAACCATCTTGGCTATTATTTCTATATAGATTATATTAATGCATAGTTCACCAATCTATTGATCACTCAACTACGAGAATTTCATAGATTATACATTATGATATCATATATTAACGAAATAAAAAAAAAAGTTAAACAACGTTTTTCGATATTAATGACGTCGAATGTAATTTACTCGCAATGATTTATTGGCCTGATTACGATCGGGTTCAACACACGCTTGATTATCCGAAAACTTGAATTAAGTAATGCTACGAAATTTTATAAATTATTCTTTCACTCTCTCTCTCTCTCTCTCCTGTGCATTTATTATTCCCATCTGATGGTGGGGTCTGCCTTCCTAGTATTATGCTTCCACTTCGCTCTATTCGACGTATCGTTTTCAGAAACATTGCAGTGAATAAATTATTCTTTCACTATGAATATTTATAACTTTGATTCAGGTACTTATTATATAATTATTGAAATATTTTGAGTTGAGATATTTTTTTTTATTGTATAGGTAGGCGGACGGGCATATGGGCCACCTGATGGTAAGTGGTCACCAACGCCCATAGACATAGGCATCGTAAGGGATGTTAACCATCGCTTACATTGCAAATGTGCCAGCAGCCTTGGGAACTAGATGTTATGTCCCTTGTGCCTGTAATTAAACTGGCTCACTCACCCTACAATCCGGAACACAACAATAGCAAGTACTGCTGTTTTGCGGTAGAATATCTGATGAGTGGGTGGTACCTACCCAGACGAGCTGGCACAAAGTCCTACCACCAAGTGAGTTGAAGTTGAGTGAATATAATCAACAAACCCAAAGTTTCATCACTAGTTGTCTCATTTGAATAAAGAGCTTTATTGATTCTAGCCTTATTTGCATTTTATTACGCAATCGAATATTAATAGATTATTAATAATGAAATAGGAGTGTTGAGGAGGACCGCAAAGAGATCGTAATAAGAAAGTTTAATAGTAATTCGAAGTAGTTTATATTTGTTTTGTTTTATATGCTTAGTTCTACGTGTTTGGAAACAACGGATTATTCATTTTCATTATGGAACTTATAATAAATATAACCTTGGGATATATTTTGATATATAAAAATAATATCTATTATAACTGGATATATTATGTAAATGAAGCAAGGAAGGTGTGTATAGTACATATTCCCTATTAAATAAGCTTGCTGTATAATTATCCTTTAATGACGTTGAAATGTCCTACTATATTTAGTAGAATAATGTAGCTATTCCGTAACATTGTTCTACGTTTTATCGTAGACAGTGCTACGTGTACGTAGCAGGTGTCTACAGCGGACGTTTGTATCGAATGAAATTACCTTTTTAGTTTTCCAAGTAATAAGTATATATATATATATATATATACTATAAGTGAATACTATAATATTCTTTAAAGTATATGCTAAAGATACTTAAATTGTTTTTAACATAAAATTAATGTTTTTCCTTCAACAGTATGTTTTTGTAAACTTTTGTTTTCAATTGTTGAAAAAAAAACTTTCGAAAGAACTTACTTGGACTTATTTGAATAAGGATTTAATAATATAAAATAAAATATTGTTTTATTGAGGAAAAATGTTGAAGCGTTCATTGTTATAGACTTGTTGTGAATTATTATTGTATTTGATTGCTAAGCGTTGGTTTGACTGTTTGGTTTCAAATCGTATAATAAAATAGATAAATAGATTACTGATTATAACTAAGTTTTGAAGTGTAAATAGCGCAATGGTTGACAAGCTGTGTCGCCGTGGTTGTATAAAATTTCATTGCTCGATAATAAAGATATAGGGTTTTATATGTTAAATAAATAAAAATAACATAGCTCTAGTACTAATATTTTCATTCAACTATAATAGTGGAAAAAAAAAACTATATACATATCTATCTATATTTATACAATAATATTCAACTTCTCTTGTAAATGCAAATAAAATTGAGCGATACATTTATTACTGTTAATATTAATTTTAACCTCGTGTCGAACTTTAAAATGTACGATAGTAAAGCTTGCGTTCCAAACTTCCAACTTTTAAGCTGTCAAAGTGATCGATTGATAAAATTATATGAAACTTGTTTTTCTTTGAATAATATGAAATATCGGAAGCAATCTTAATTTTTTTTTTATAATCTATGGTAATTATATAACTTAAATCAGGTAAAAAATAAGATTAAAAAAGTATTTTTGACTTGCAATTGCAACTTTGATTATTTCTATGATTATACATATATTGCTTTGGTAGTAGATATTATTGTTATATTGGATTTATTTTCTAAGCGTTATAATGGACCATTTAAAAAATCTTAGATAACATTTAACATTAAATCTATTTTACAAAACTTTCTCATTACTCAGCTCTACATAGACCACGATGAGATTATTATACGATAACAGTCTTTATGCAAGATGTTATAAAGTCTAAAATTGTAGAATCATTTCATTTATACAATTCCACAATTATAACAACTTTATAATGAACTTCGTACTAATGTTTGAATATGAAACGCCTGGTTGCTGTAAAACTGCCTTGGGTAAAGTTTATTCTTCATTACACGACTTTGTTCGAATTTAATGTTAATTTAGTTATTTCACGTATGAAATAACATATTATATAATTTGATTGAATTCTTAAGTATTAAATTAAGTGTTAAAAAATTTACAGTGCGTAGGGACATTTTAAACTATGGTGTTTAAGTTACCCTTAAATAGGAGGATGAAAGTTATTATACTAATTGGTAATATGGTATAGTTCTGATGCTAATTGGTAAGCACAAATGGAATTTCATCTTACACATTCTTACGCGTCCTCACGGTGTTTTTACGAATATACAATGAATTCGGTGACAATATATAAATTAATATTGGCTCAGATTGGTTGAGATAAAAAACTTGCAACCAGATTTTTTTTGTGTTCTATTTGGTTACGTCGTCGTGTTTTTTAATAACATGTTTTCTGAACTTTGTTGTATTAAGTATTGTTAAAAATACAATACAATACTCCTCTATTTAATTTCAGAGAGAACGAGCGTTGTTTGTATAATATTATAATAAATAGTAAATTGGTTGAAATAGAAATATGTAAGAACGAATTTATTGTTTTAGAGAACTATGCAACACTGAAGGCTATTTTACTTTCTACGTCCTTCTATCTTAAATGAAAATATTTTTCTAACATAGCCCATCAACCAGAAAAACACCAAGAACACCATCTAATCCTCATAAGCTATACAAGTTTTCACTTGGTGGTAGAGCTTTGTGCAAGCTCGTCTGGGTAGGTACCACCCACTCATCAGATATTCTACCGCAAAACAGCAGTAATTGTTATTGCTGTGTTCCGGTTTGAAGGGTGAGTGAGCTAGTGTAATTACAGGCACAAGGGACATAACATCTTAGTTCCCAAGGTTGGTGGCGCATTGGCGATGTAAGAGATGGTTAACAGCTCTTACAACGCCAATGTCTATGGGCGTTGGTGACCACTTACCATCAGGTGGCCCATATGCTCGTCCGCCTTCCTATGCAATAAAAAAAAAATAGCTCCGTATGAAAAAAATAACAACTCTTTAAAAGACTTTCCCCGGGTGGTAGAGCTTCTTGCAAGCCCATCTAGTTTGGGGTACCACCCACTCATCATATATTCTACTTAGTATTATTGTGTTCCGGTTTGAAAGGTGAATGAGCCAGCGTAACAAGAGGCACGAGGGGCAAAACCTCTTAGTTCCCATAGCTGGCGGCACATGGTTAATATTTCTTACAACGCCAATGTCTATCGGTGGTAGTGAATACTTCACACCAGGTAGCCTACTTGCCAGTCTTCCTACATTAATAATTTAAAAATACCAACAGCTTTTATGGCAACTATCGTGATTGGCGATGTCCCAATAAAATACGTGTGAAATATAACTACACACGGTAACTGTTCCTCTGGATTTATTCCAAGCTATGTGATTTGAAGATAGTAAAAAACGCACTAGTTGTTCGATTACTCGACTTGGTTTTTTTTAAATGGTCATAAAGTGAATACGGCTGAATAGACTCATACGTACAGCTAAAAAAGAAGTTTGTATTAATTGTGTTAATTTAACAAATACTATTACAGCTCAACAAAAATACTTATAGTATTGTTGCTTTCTGGTTTAAATGTGAGTGAGCCATTGTGATAATATGATACGAGAGATATAGAATCTTAGTTCAGGGTTGGTGGTGCATTGGGATTGTGGAATTTCTTGGGGTCATGATTTTAACTCGCTGAATGTATAATAAAAGAATTATAACATAGTACAGTCACGAGTAGAAACACTTTTTAAAGACGTTTCATTATTTTTAAAGTTCTTATAAACGGATACAAAATAAATGTTACATTCGCAAGTACAAGGTACTCGTAAGACTGTTCTAACATAGAAAACTTTAAGATCGAACGATCGCAGTTCAAAGTTATATAAGTATGTATTGCAGATACATTTAACTTGGTACGAAGTATTTTTATTTATTTCCTATTTCAACGATAGGAATAATTGTTGTCAATATTTCCTCCTAAATATGATATATATACGCGATAATCATTTGTATTCAATTTTATTTTTTGTAAAAGATATCGGAATAAACAGCCCGGTAGTTAGACTTATGACTTGTACTGCGTAAACCAATAGGTATAACCTATATAAAAATTTTATGGATTTCTGTTTCTACCCAACAGAAGCCGGGACAGGTAGCTAGTGAAAATATGAAAATAAGAGTAGAAGAAACATTCAAAGCCATGTCGGTTTTCTTCAAAAATTTTAATAATGATTATTATGTTCGAGAGTCAGACAACTGGACGAAAACTAGTATGTAGAAATGCTTCCGTTATTGCTCATAGAACATTGTAAAAGCCTTATTATACAAATTTACATCACAATTAAGAACAACACGGAAATAAACAAGATACTCCAAGATGACAAAAGCAATAAAAAACTTTTTACTTCGAATCCGAGTGCAACTATTCGCATTAGCGACTTCTTTTCATCCTCTGTTGAAGACAAATCTATGAAGTTTTAACCCCCTTTTTAAAGTCAGTGCAAACGGAGAATTTCCGTGGAGATTCTGATATTCAAAGATAAAATAAAAAGTAGTTAATGTAGCACAGTTTTTAACCTATTCCACCACGCTACTTCAATGCGGGTTGGTGGATATTCAGGGATGTTTGCCCGGGATTAAACTCCGAATCACTGATGATTCCCATCTTTTAACCGGACCATCAGAGTTCTTATTTAAAGAAATTTTATTTGGTGAGCTCGGCTATAACTGAAATCCAAACAGCATTAAGCATTATGTATTGCGATTTGTAGGATCAGTGAGCCACAAGCACAAGGCACAGGTTAGTGGCACATTGAGATATAAGGAGTGGTAAGTTTCTTATCTAGCCAATGTCTATAGACAGGAACCTTACCATCAGATGGCCCATTTGCCCCTCTATCTTCCTATATTATAAATATATAGATATATATATAATTAATAATAAAAAATGTATAAACTCAACCAAGTAATAAACTTGATACACAAGAATATTCTGTATTTATAAAACGCATTTATTAAATTGTTGTATTTTTTAACGTGTATATATTTTTAAATAAGTTGAAAATAAATATGCTGATGATATAATGTTATAATATTATTTGCAGAACTCTTTTTAACACGCTTTTATTAGCTTGGGTTGTATGTAACGGAATCTTTGAACTTAATTTTCACCAATTTCCAGAAGTCTGATTAATTTGAAACTTTGCATACGTATCAAGGACCGATGACAATGCAATAATTTGATAACAGTTTTTTTTTTTTTTTTCGACGTTTCGCTGTATAATCTTAGCGTGTTTTTTTAGTTTTTTTAAACTATTATTTTATTTTATTTCTATTTATTTTTATTGTATACTAAATTATATTTATTGCTTTTTCTTATCAAACTATCAAAATGTTGCATTATTATATTATATTATGCAAAACAGCAGTGCTTGGTATTGTTGTGTTCCGGTTTTTAGGTTGAGTGAGCCAGTGTAATTACAGGCACAAGGAACGTAAGTTCTCTAGGTTGGTGGCGCATTGGCGATGTATTTTTTTAAAGAAATTTTCAATGCCACTGTCTACGGGCTTTGGTGACCGCCTACCTTCAGGTGGCCCATATGCTCGTCCGCCTATCGATACTATAAAAAAGGATAGGCCTCCTTTTTTATAGTATCGTACCCTACCCTAGCATCGTACATTTACAGGCTTTTATTGAATGAGGTAAAAATTACATGTAAACGACGCAGTCTGAAATCTTCCTTATCAAAGTTTAATCTATGAAAGAAAGAAGATATGTGTATTAACACTAATTTGTTCAAACTGAGAGGAAGCCATAGCCCTGCTTTGTGACATACATGCACATTAATTTAACTATTAAAATGATTTCAATAAAAAACTACTACTATCACTTAACTATTAATATCAATGAAACAAAACAATACAATCTAATTTGAATAACAATGCTTTATAATAATAATATAAAAGTTTATGAGATCAAAATATTGTCTTTGAAAAACTTAAGTTTCAATTCTCAAAAGATTATATCTCATTCTTAGCGTTTTATAATTTCCTGAAGATTTTATTATTCAAATGTAAACCAAAGAGTGTAATCAGCTTAAACGGTTTTAAGAGTATCATTCAACAAACATTCAAATTCAAGACGAAGACGTTTTAATTATAATGATATTGAATAGATATTAAAGTTGCAGCTAGAATTCCATTTGACGTTGAACACATTGTATTTATTAATTAATTTATTAACAAGGCATAATTAATTTCGACCAAACTAGAATCATATTATAAACAAAACAATAAATTAAAATAAAAAGACAAAATATACAGTAATTACAAATATTTTACATATTATATATTAGATTAAATTAATTCAGATAAAATCATAATAGAAAATTAAATTAATATAATATATTTAAATAAAATAAAATCAATTCAAATACAATAAAGCTATAAGTATCATTATGTTTATTTATAATAATAATATTCTAGGACATTATTTACACAAGGCTATCTGATCCCAAAGTAAACAGAGCTCGTACTACGGAAACTAGACAACTGATAGACATATACTACTTTTCTCTTCTAAGTACATACTTATATAAATAATTATATCTAGACGCAGGACAAACAGACATTTTCATGAACACAAATTACTGTCCTGGGTGGGAGTCGAACTCAAGACCTGTGGCACGAAAGGCAAGTATCTACCAACCACGCCAACCGGCACGTCTTATTTAACCAGCGCGAATCCGGGATGGATAGCTAGTTATTGCTAAAAAGTAGGTACGAATCGATTTACCATATAAGCGTACACTTCAAAAGTTCTGACCAATTTTTTACAGATAAAATATAAAACGATCCAATAAATTTGATACATTATATGTGGTTCTCGGCAAAGGATTTTAATTAATTTGATCGGGAAGGGATGAAATGAGGTGTCGATGGTTGAAGAAATCAATAATACACTTAAGGGTAGTAAAGGCAATTGCTTTTCGTATATTTCTAAATTTATTATAGTTCGTATATGTATTATGTACTGTTTATTTCCATTAAATAAATAAATATGTAATTAAATAAATGGTTCTTTTTATATATCATAATATCTGTACTGAAAGTTTTTGAGGTAACTCTATTACGTGACTTTAATGTGTGCGTGTGCGTCTGCGTGCGTGTGTGTGTGTGTGTGTGTGTGCGTGTGCGTGCGTGCGTGCGTGCGTGCGTGTGTGCGTGCGTGCGTGTGTGTGTATGTGGTGATCTATAAATATATGTATATATGATTTAATACTAATACATATAACTTAATAAAATACATACTAGTTTATAAATTTAAAAACACTTTTAAAAACTCAGTTGACTGGATTCGAACCATCAAAAGTAAAAATCAATAGTGGGACCTTTATAGAAGGGGTGCTATAAAAGTCCCACTATTGAGCTAAGATAAAATTTGGAGATCAAGAGATCAAAAGGAACATACTAAGCAAAATAGGTTCCGAGTAAAATGTAAACTTAAACTAAACTTGGATATTTGAACTGAAAATGTTCGATAGCATAAATCCCATGTTACATAAGGAAGTCACAATCGTAAGAGGTGATAACGAGAACCGGTATTACGGCGAAATGTGGCCGAGGTGTTTATTGGAACCAATAAGAAAGATACCAAATAAATCAGTTGGTATAGTTTCGTGGAACCGAGATAGAATTTACTTCTGTGTTAGTTTTTTTACGTTAATTTCGATTGAAAATGGTATTACTTGCTTCATAAAAATATAGTTTTATTTTAGAAATATCTACCGTTCTTTGTTCGACATTTATTTTGGGTTTTTATATATACACCCACTTGGCGCGTATGTTTCATTTTTTTATCTTATGAGAATGTGGTATCTACACAGACGGACTTGCACAAAGTACCACAAAGATAACTAAGAAAAAACTAAAATAATATCCTGAAACATTATTCACCCACGGCCATCTGATCCCACAAACTAAGCGGAGCTTGTGCTATGGAAACCAGATAATTATACTAACATATACTAATTTTCTTTTGTATACATATACTTATATAGATAATTACACCCAGACTCAGGACAAACAGACATGACATACAAGTGTCCGTCCTAGGTGGGAGTCGAACCCACGACCTGCGGAATGAAAGGCAAGAATTTTACAACTACGCCAACCGGCTCGTCAAGACTAAAAACTAAGAGTTTATTTAACTCAGAAATATATTGTAATGTAATTAAACAAAAACCATTTCATTGGTTATCACTATTCATTTCAAAAGATTATATATATTAAACCGCATTATATAATGTTTAATTGTGAATGTTATGTATATTAACCTGACCGCATACTGCTATCGTAAATTAATGACCAAAATAGTTATTGTTTAATCATTCCAACGTTAATATAAATATTAAATGTTTTTAATAAAAGTAAGTCGCGGTCAGTATGCCGAGATGGCCCAGTGGTAAGAACGCGTTAATCTTAACCGATGATCGTGGGTTCAAACCTGGGCAGCTACCACTGAATTTTCAAGTGCTTAATTTGTGTTTATATTTCATCTCGTGTTTGACGGTCAATTTCTGATGAATGGGTGGTTCCTACCTGGACGAGCTTGCAACAAAGCTCTACCACCGAGTAATGGTCAAGTTATGTAAAAAATGGTTAATATTTCTTTCATCGCCTATGTCCATGTGCAGTGGTGACCACTCACCATCAAGTGGCTCAATTGCCAATTCACCTACTTATTATTACTACCTAAAAATATCGAAAATATTATTATGAGAGATCAAAAATAATATTCCACAGTGTAAGAAAATACTTGTCTAATTCCAAAAAGTGAAAACAAACAGCTGTAACGTCTATACATTCAATAACTTTCACCTCGCGAAGACCATAAACAAACAAACCATAAAACAAAAGAAAATAAAAAAAAAATATACAAATCGACTCAGCTTTGTATTCATGACTTTCAATAAATAACGATTCCTGCTAGGTGAGAGAATAACCCCTACTATTTGCTTGTAAGATATCGTATCGTTTCGGTGATATTGATGTGACAAGAGTCGATTGAATAATATTACAATAATATAATTCTAAAAACCGGAATCGCTTTTTCATTTATTGTACAAGTCGGTGCGATGATATTTGAAACTAATGTTTTTGGTAATTTCATTATTTATTGAAATGTCCCTATAAAACACCTCCTAGGAGCCTATATTAATAGGCCATATTGAATGGTTCGTCGATGGAAACCATGGTTTTAGATGCCTTGTGCTTATCCATAAAACCAATCACTTTAATACAAATTATTATGGAGATTATGCTGTAAAAAAATTAAATGGAAATTATTGGAAATGTGTTCAATTTTATTTAACAAATTATTCTATTATTTTCAATCTGTGAGTTATATAAAACATAGTAAGGGTTGCGCTGTGAGATGTTATGTAAAAATTGTTTAAGCTTTTGTACAATTTCAATACTTATTTGAATAAAATTACAAAGTTTATTGTCACTTTAAAACCCTAGGTATGTTAATTTAAAGGTTGGCTTGGCTTTAGAAAGCGAAATGTAAAATAAAATTTTAAAGTTTAAGAATTCTTGTTAAAAGTTTTAAAAATGAGTCCAATTTTTCGTTTCTGAATTTGTATGAAAATATTTGGTAGCATATTGTCTACTGTATTTTTAGTTTATTTAGTTATATTGAAATATATTTTATTACATTATATATTTTTGTTAATAAATGTTTATATGTGTATATACATATATTATTTATTTATATAGATTATAACTGTGTGAATATTTATTTAAAAACTTAATATATCTGTACACCTCCTTACCGCTGTATTTATCTCGTGCCCTTCACCCAAAGGTTGTCTGGAAGAGATCGCTCTTTTAGCGATGAGACCGTCTTTTGTGCACTTGTAGTTTTTAAATAATGTTTATAACTCTATATTTCTGTAAACATGTATGTTATATTTATGTACAATAAAGCATACGCTATATTTTACACAAGCTAAATGTACATCAAATTTTTTATTTGTTAAATATTTATTTAATGGACTGCCTCGTTGGTCTTGTGGCTACATGTAAGGCGGTAGACCCGGTGGTCCTGGGTTCAAATCCCAGGTCGGGCCAATAAAAAGTTATTGATATTTTCTGTTAAAAACTCTCAGTGGCAGCCCGGAATGGAAGTTGGAAGTGTGTAAACTTCCGTGTTTTGGCTGTAGAGCCGTTAGTGCTGCGTCTGAACTCTTTCTGGTCGTGTCGGGTGCCGTCCCATCGTCTTATGAGAGTTAGGGAATAGAGAGTGCACCTGTGTTTGTGCACACACTCGTGCACTATAATATGTCCTGCGCAGTTGGCTTGGAGGACTATATGTATATTTAAAGTATTTTATTTTGTACAAATAAAGTAAGATTACTGTCTTCTTATGTGTTTTAAATATTCTAATCACGTTTTATAGTTGTATGATTGACTTAGTACAAAATAATACTGTAATAATAATAGTTTATATTTACAGCAAGATTTACATAAAAATTGGAATGTAGTCTATTTTAGTATTTCTAATAATTATTTCTTGCAGGTTTTCTGCAGATCTGTTTGCGCGGCTATTATTACTATTATGTTATTTGCGCCATTTGTGTCATATATATGTTGTAACTGACTTTAAATGGTGTTGAATGTATGTCTTGAACCTAAACAGACGATCGTTTATCAAAATACATTTAATTCTACCGGTGGTTTTATAAAAAAAAAGGTGTGTGTGCGATTTACACACGATAGAAGTGAAACTTCAGTAAATCGACAAAAGAAATAATATAAAATAGTATGTATATTTCTGTCTCATTCTTTGCTGGCTTCATCCTACACATTTTTGTATTTGTGTCTCTTACCTGTCGTTTTTTCCGTCCGGTTTGAAATCACAAGGATTCTAAAGAAGTTTCACTTCAAAAAAAAATTAACATAAATGAATGAAATAATTAAAATTGAAACGCAATGCAATCGTTTCTTTAATGTTTCGTTTCGTCGATTTTTTAGTGATTGTTAGTAGATACATGGATTTTATTAGAAAACCACGGAGTCGAATCGGGCAAATAACACTAGTTTTATATAATTCGTATTATACAACTAAAAGCAAATTATTTATTATATTAAGGACTATTACTGTCGCGGTAACATTTTTTTTCATTTGTTTTTCTTTTCTTATATAAGATATATATTACGTAGTCCTTTTTATGCTTTCAATAAGACATATGAGCCATTACTTTGCTAAAACTGGATTAGATTTGTAGGTCACAGTCTAATCCCCGCTAGACTATGAAATGACATAATACTATTACGGAGAGTACACGCGATCGAATCCACTGAATAAATATTATGTCTGACTTAATAGTTTGATTTTTGATATTTTATAATATATCGCAATAGCTGTGCCACGCGGTTTCACCCGCGTATAATTAATAAAAATACAATGAATAAATATCAGCCTAGAACCTTCCTCGATAAAATGACTCTACAACACAAAAAGTTTTTTTAAATTCGAACCAGTAGTTCTTGAGATTAGTCGGATCAAAAAAACAAACTCTTCAGCCTTATATATTAGTATAGGTAAGCTTTGTTATTTATTTATTATTTATTGCAAACACTACAATAACATAACATAACATAGAAAGAAGAAGTTTTACACAATAAAGTATGCAAAGGCGGCCTTATCACTTACAGTGATCTCTTTTTTAGTTTCGATAACAAACTACGTAAGTCATCTAATAAGATAATTATTAAACTTTTATTCTTGAAGAAATATAATATAGGGAAGATTCGACGCAAGAAATAAAATGAGTAGTGAAATTCTGTGAACGCACTTCGTTCTTAACTCGTCTTTAAAATAGATTTATGGTATCTTGGTGGTAACGCTTTGTGCCGATCTTTGTAGGTACCATATACATCACCAAACAACCACAAAACAGCAATACTTAGTATTGTTGTATTCGAGTTTAAACTGCGAGTGAGCAATTGTAACTTATGTATTGAGTGTAAGAAAATACGATGTACCCACATTTTTATGTATAAAATAAAATTAAATAAAAAAAGACGAGCCGGTTGGCGTGATTGGTAGATACCCTGCCTTTCGCGCCGCAGGTCGTGGGTTCGATTCCCACCCAGGACAGACATTTGTGTGCATGAACATGTCTGTTTGTCCTGAGTCTGGTTGTATTTATCTATATAAGTATGTATATACAAGAAAAAAAGGTAGTATATGTAGTATATCAGTTGTCTTGTTTCCATAGTACGAGCTCTGCTTAGTTTGGGATCAGATGACCGTGTGTGAAAAATGTCCGAGGATATTATTTATTCATTTATTATCTATCTATCTATCTATCTTAAATAAAATTTATAAAAAAGGTTTTCAAACGTATCTGGAGATCTGAGGCCCTAGCCAAGTTGACATTCTACAATTGTAAGCGCTATAGAAAACTAAACAAATGTATGAGAATGACCACGTGACTTATCGTTTAGATATGTCATTCTCATACATTTGTTTAGTTTTCTATTAGCGTTTACGATTGTAGAATGTTAACTTGACTAGGGCCTAAGTTGTCGTTGCGCTGCCCGAAGGCAACTTAGTCTTGACAATTAAAATGTGTAATAGCGATAAAATTAAGAACTATTAATTGTGAAAGAAACCCGTGTTATAATTGTATTGTGATTTACTTAAGTGATTTAAAAGTGTGATTGATTTAAAAATAAAATTGTGTGACAGTTAATTGGTGTTTTGAAACTTTAATCGCCACCCTCCGTCGAAAATATTTTACATGAGTGACATAAGATCTTAGTTCTCAAGTTCGATTGAGTCCCTTGTGCCTGTAATTACACTGGCTCACTCACCCTCCAAACCGGAACACAACAATACAAAGTACTGCTGTTTTGCAGTAAAATATCTGATGAGTGGGTGGTATCTACCCAGACGAGCTCGCACAAAGCTCTACCATCGATAAAAACAATGTAGTATAACAATTCATTTAATCTTATATCCTTAAATGTTAAAATTATTACTGTCAATGTATCTGACCATTTGTGATTGTGCTCTGTGGAGGGCCGAATTTGTTTCTACAGAGCTCCGTCTTTGCCCAGTAATAACATAATGTTACTGCAAATTAATATATATATTATATACGGTAAGATATAATATGTATTTGATTTATTCGAGTCCAGTGCTCATAAAATAATAAATTTTCCATTTCAAATAGATTCCGCTAACCTGAAGGGGATTTAAATTTTCGCTACCAAATGGTTTACGAGGACGCGAGTAATTTTTCACCTTGGGCGGATCTCCAGCGTTATCTGCGGATAATAATCTTTTCTTCGTTATTTCCTTTTTTGTAATGTGAGCGTGTTATTTAATGTATTTATATAAAGGGATTTTGAAGTTATACTTCTTTTGGCGCGATGGAGAAAACTGATGAGAGTGAATTTTTACGATGCGCGCGCACACCGACACCTGAATTCTACATCGTGAAGTTAGTTCTAGGTGGCATGAAAATCGATAACTATGTTCAAGTTGTATATTCTAGTATTTTTACAGAGTTGTCATATTTTTACGTTAATAAAACCTTTTTTATTTAAATAAAATCTTTTTTATCAATTTTAATATTTATCGTTATTCACTGCATTTTAGTTTTTTTTTTTTCCATACGCCAAAGAAGTATAACTTCTAACGCGTGTACATAAGTACACACACTCTTTTTTGTTAAGGATTGCATTGGCTAATGTCCAATATAATCCGCAACATTACTATATTGACAAACTGCAATAATTTTTAGTTTTTACCAAGCTATGGTTCTAACTGAGGTTGTATGCAAATACACTTAATTTTATAGGTCTAATATAAGATTTCATTTGGTAGTGTAGATAAGACATGAAATGACATTTTATTGTATTTACTGGCCAGTACAGTAAAAGAAGGTCATTTACGGATCTTGTACTTGTTGACTTTGTTTTGTTTTGATTCAAATGCATTAAACTATCAACATTAAATTATGTAATATATTATTTATTAAGTGCTGATTCATAAAATAAAATATTATATAATATCAAACGTATTAACATAATATACACAAAAAATATAGTTTTAATTTGAATTGATTAATATTTATCTTTGAATTTCACAGTTCAGTGATTCCTTTGATTATTGGATCCATCAACAAAATTCTCATTTACCTTAATGGGACAACTGCTAATGTTAAATATGGGTGGAGAGTAACAGCCTGTGAATGTCCCATTGCTGGGCTAAGGACTCCTCTCCTTTTTAATTAATATATTTATTAAAAATTAAATAAATAGTGGTAGAACAGATAATATGTGCGAAGCTTGTGACTATGAAAGTCCTGTATTACAGATCACCAGGTACTGTATTAATTATATATAAAAAAAAAATATGTAGAGGTCATATATTTACTCTTTATGATAAATACAGATACTTCGTTAAATAATTTATTTTTCATTCCGAAATTGGATTAGCTAAGTTAGCTGACTGGCTTATTTGCAATCTGCATATATATGCAGTACATAGTATGACATAATTTTTTTAATAATATAAAATGTATTCAGCATGAAATAGAAGCTTCCTTGCACAGTTATAGTACTACTATAAATAAAGGACACGTCAGTAGCAAGTTTTAACAAGCTTGTTTGGAAAAATAATTTAACAATTTTATTTTATTACATATAATATGATAAATAATAACCATAAAATATTTACCCGGTTTTTCTTATTAAATATTTATTCGGATTCGGTGTAACTATAAATTTAATTGATTTTCTGATCAAATGATTGGTATAAAATTAAATAAAGGAATAAATACCAAAATATGCGATAGAAAATAGTTTTGGTTGTATTGTTTTTGCGATCAAGAATTGCAGAATATCACAACGAATGCATTCCGTTTTAGTATTTTATTTTTTAACGTCACTCGGTCGACGTGAAATTCGACGCGATATTAAATTAGTTGGATAAATGTCAGTGGACTGATATTGAATACAGTTCTGTCGATTAAAATGTATGTTCATATATCAATGAATTTAAAACACTTTGACATATTTAAAATTATTCATTTATTAAACCAAATCTGTGTTCGATCGGTTTAATAAATAAAAATAGCGTCTCAAGGTTCCCATGTCAACTTTCAAACATAATATTTTAAAAAGTTTAATTTTTTTTTTGACATGGAAACGTTGAGACGCTATTTTTATTTAATATATATTTTTTACCCGATATAGGCTTGCGTTTGACCGTTGTCTTGCCCGATGGTAAGCAACAACACGGTCTACGATGTAGCACGCTTGCCTAGAAGAAACCTGTTAACTGTTAATATATAATACTCATAAGTAAGATGGCAAGTAAAAATGAATAAATAAACAACCAAAGACAAATTTAATTCACGAGACAATGGTTTATATCATGACTATATTTTAAAAACAATAAGGTTTTCACAAGTCAACTATGTCAAACAGTTGTGCATTATTCCTCTACATACCTCATTATGACTGTGATGTTAGATACCGTGTCCTCATAATTATCATATATGAGAGTTGCCCGTCTAAGCTTCATATTAAAATGAATGGCTGAGCTTATAATGTCATCTTTAATTTTTCACCATAATATTGGATCTAGGACGATAAATCAGGATATCTACAAAATATCGAGTAGATGTCCAACGTCTACGTTGCGGGATACTGTCTAGAGCATGCTAATGATCTGTAAGGGCAGCTACAGACATGCCGTGTGATGTCTAGGAAAATATAAACCGTTGCAACAAAGGTTTAACAATAGTGTAAATTAACGAGCCTCTCCTAATAAGACGAGTTCGCTGTGATCGTTCGAAAATCGCTCAATTATTAGTTGATCCAATGGATAACGTTGTTGGATAACAGTCGTGTATCTACGACATTCGAATTGAGTTGTCTCTTAAACATAAACAATTCATTCCAAGCGTCAAATAGTCACCAGAGAACTGAGAAGTGGATACTACGAAAATGGTGACACAACGACAGTACGAAGTGCGTGCATGCGGACTGCTATGGTATTAAAGTGTAATCCTCATATATTTAAGAAAAAATATAAACAAAAGGAGTCAAACTGCAGTGGGAACTTGTGATCTCTTGGCCCACTTGAGTGGACTGTACGAATGTGTAACTGCACACATCATTGTGAAATATTAATTATTTTGGGCAGTTAGCTGGTCTTTACGTATAAAATTCATCGTGGCTGAAACCGGGCAGTTAACCAAATAATTCATAAAAATAATAATACTAACCAGGGTTTACAATATTTGTTTAATGTTCAAAACAATTCTCACAATCAACTAATAATGAAGACTTATTAATTATTTATTTATCTTTAATTATATAACCCATATTAAGGCTATAATAATTTATTTTGTTAAATCTCAATCTCAAAAATCAGCAATAAGCGTTTCATAAAACAAATATCTTATAATGGCCAGTACTTTAATTCACGCAACAAAATAATTACGTAAGAGCGTGAAAATCGCTCCGTGTGTAAGCTGCTTAATCTCTTTATATCGTTCACGTGCTCTATCGACAGGTAATAAATCGGCTCGAATGCGATTCGTTTAAAAAGTTAAAACTGAGGCCAAAGAAATAACGAGCGAAAATAAAGGTATTCGATAATGTATTCAAACCGCGTATAAGCAATTCCTGTGTATTACAACAATGGAATTTGGTTTTTTAAATTCAAAAACTTTGATTTTATTCTATTCGTTAAATTAATTTCACGATATTTTTCTCTGTAGACCTATTCTGTAAGTATTCACTTCATTGACGTATATATTATATCATATATATAATATTTCTTCATATACATATATAACCTTTCTCGTCGCAGGACGTGGGTTCGATTCCCACCCAGGATAGACATTTGTGTGCATTAACATGTCTGTTCGTCCTGAGTCTGGGTGTAATTATCTAAACGAAATAGTTTATTCTAAAATAATATTAAATTATTAAGTTTAGTTAAAATTTCGCGCCAAGTTTATAAACTGTATATAATATGTGGTAGTCCATTTAGCTCTCACGAAAAAAGGAATGTACAGTAATAGTAGGCTAACTTGCAAATACATGCAACATGGGATCAGAAAAGGTATAAAAAATCAACTAGGTCGATAGTGTTGCGCTTTCACCGTTTTTTCAATGTTGACGGTCGACGTTATCACGAATAATGGCTTTATCTATAACTTGATAGTAACTCTTACTGTTTTGTTTCTTGTTTTTGTAAATACGTTTATTTAATTAAATGTTAACGAATGAATAAAAATAAAAAAAACAAATGCAAACTTTTGCATATACATTGTACACCTAATGTTATGAATAAAAAAATTACCTCGCATATAATTTTATAAGGAAAAAATATAAATAGTTTATTTGGAACCATCATAGGATTATATACGAACTGCAATAGTATAAACCTGTGACGCAGTTACTAACGCTCGCCAGCAGTGCGACATTTACCTATTACTAACATTTTGTCCGCGCCCCGCGTAGGTCTCGTTCGGTATATGGGGACGAAATGTAGATTATGTTACTTCCTGATAACGTAGCTTTCCATTGGTGAAAGAATTTTTAAAATCGGCTTAATGGTTTAGGCGTTAAAGAGTAACAAACAAACAAACTCACTTTCGTATTTATAAAACTACAACATTAAAATACTTTAAACAAATCAACAAATAATAAGAGTAAAAATTCAGGTAAAATTTTGTATGACTAAAATTATTATTACTATTTATGTATAAACTAATTTAATTAGTTTCATGATTATTAACATTAACAACTCAAATTTCCATCCCCACTACCTCGATATCTGGAAATCCACAACAGTGCGATTCTTAGGTCATTTCCTGCCTCGCACGATCACACTGTGGAACCAACTTTTGCCGGGGACTTTTCCGAACCGATATGACATAAAAACCTTCAAGAAGAGAGCGTACTCTTTCCTTAAAGGCCGGCAACGCACCTGCAAGTCCTCGGATGTTGCAGATGTCCGTGGGCGGTGGTAGACACTTTCCATCAGGTGAGCCTCCTGCTCGTTTGCCCCCTCTTACATAAAACATAAATTAATAATAATAATATCTTGGGACATTATTCACACACGGCCATCTGATCCCAAACTAAGCAGAGCTTGTACTATGGAAACCAGACAACTGATATACTACATATACTACTTTTTCTTTTGTAAATACATACTTATATAGATAATTACACCCAGACTCAGGACAAACAGACATGTTCATGCACACAAATGTCTGTCCTGGGTGGGAATCGAACCCACGACCTGCGGCGTGAAAAGCAAGTGTCGTCATCATATATATATGTCATAAATTAACATATAATACTTATAATCATCATCATTCCTTATACCATATTCCGTATTCAATGCTCTGACGTATGATGTAACAACTGAATGTTAGTTAAGTTTAACCAACCCACACAATCAACGTTAATATTGACTTTCTTATTCATAATGTCCATCAGATTTTAACATATATTCAGCCAATTTAATACAAACATTGGGTCCAATCTAGAAAAGTGGTTGTACTTGATCTTATCTATCGTTAATTAAGAGCGAAGTTTAATGTTGCTCGGTTCCGTACAATGTGAGTTAGTCAGTGTAATTACATAATTATCGGTGCAAGGACATGCCAACGGAGAACATGTTGTTGGCAGTGTATTGTAGTAGTAATGTAGTGTATTAAGAGATTAAATTAATACTGTAAATGTCTCACTGCTGGGCTAAAGATTCGTCTGGTTTCGTGGCGATCTGTTACTTGTTCTGGCTGGCTGTCAGTGATGCTTGACCGGGCTTGCACCCACGATCCGTTAAGATTCACGCATTCTAACCACGATGCCTACTCTGCTTCTTTATATTGTATTTATATAATATGTTTAATTATATCATGGTCATCCCTATCATACCTTTTATTTATTTCTACTGCCTTAAGGTTGCCTGGGACGATATCGCCGTCTTAGCAATAAAGTCGCCTTTTGTATATCTTTCTTGTTTGCATTATACATCTACGTTCAATTGTGTACAACAAATACTGTATTGTACAATAAAATTCAACATTGAAATCTATTTCCATTGTTTAAAGTTGCATTTTTTTTTAATCTAACGTAACATTTGTGGGATTAAGCACGTGTGTTTTATATGTGTTTGTAATTCATCTCGTGTTCAACGGTGAACCATCAGAAAACCGTTTTGGATCGAATGAAAATCTGTCACATCAGTCGGTCAGTCATCATTCACCCATACGTTTCGGAACAGCGTAGTGGTGTAAAGTATAACCTCCTTCGCAAATAGAAGCGTTAGCCCAGCAGTGACGTTTACAGGATTGCTGTTTAAAAGCTGTTACATTAATTTTCGTTTTTATGAGCCTTAAAACTGAGGAGGTAATAGCAGCTCTTATGGATAAACGTCATCCGAGTAAATTAACGTTCGCTGGCCCAAGGTTAGGTTCTTTCCACAATATCAATTTTAGCTTGATCGAAACGCGACTACGTGTTCCCCGTGACTCAATTAACTTCTGTTGAGTCGCTGATTAGTTTTTAGAAACGCTTACCCTTGATTGAATGGATACGAGGTTTTCCAGTAGTTGCGAGTACATTACAAACGTTAATCTATTTTTTATAGTGTTTCAATGTGTGTGTAATGATTTCATACTGAGAAATGTGATTCATAATACTGCAAATTTCATATTACTGATTCATAATACTTTATTGACGAGCCGGTTGGCGTGGTTTACTTTCGCGTCGCAGGTCGTGGGTGCCATTCCCACCCGGAACAGACATTCTTGTGCATGAACATGTCTGTTGACTGAGTGTAACTGGAGTGAGACTGAGTGTAATTATCTATACAAGTTCGAATTTACAAAATGAATAGTAGTTTATTATGTAGTATATCAGTTATCTGGTTTCCATAGTACAAGCTCTACTTAGTTTGGGATTATATGGCCTTGTGTGAATATTATTATTAATATTAATCAATTCAATTTAATTTACACTGGCTGGGCAATGGAGGGCTGGTTCATTTTTCGCCCAGAGAATCGGAATTGCGATTCAAAGGGGAAATGCTGCTAGCATTCTTGCCACCATTCCACGCGGTCACGACTTGTATAATAATTTTTTTATTTTTTTATTTGTATTTAGTTAAGGTTTTAATGTAAGTATATTATAATAACTTCGAAATATAGATTAAACACATAAATAATATTTTCATATATTTTTTTACTTCTTAAAATATTGACATTATTAATTTAAATATAACACCATACTTTGTGCAAAGGTTATCTGAAGGAGGTTATATGTAATAGCAATATGTAATTCTGTTTTACTTGATATTTTTTTTTCGTTTTTTGTGTTATTCTAAAAATCGCTTTAACACAGTCAGCTTTAATATAATCTTAAAAGCCCGCGTCGCGCGCGGGACTACCCACCATCGAAAGAAAATCCCAAGTAGTGTTGGCGTTAGCTAGGCGGATAGTAATGTATACCAAATCCTTATGTTATTATTATTATTATTATTTATTCCATAGGAAGGCGGACGAGCATATGGGCCACCTGTTGGTAACTGATCACCAACGCCCATAGACATTGACATTGTAAGAGATGTAACCATCGCTTACATCGCCAATGTGCCACCAACCATGGGAACTAAGATCTTATGTCCCTTGTGCCTGTAATTGCACTGACTCATACCCTTAAACCGGAACACAACAATAGCAAGTATTGCAATTTTGCGCTACAATATTTGATGAGTGGGTAGTACCTACACAGACGAGCTTGCACAAAGCTCTACCACCAATATTTTAATGATTGAATTATAAAGTATGTTTTAATTGTTATTGACACGGATTGTTATAATACTTAAAAAAATACTGCGCTTACAAGTGCTAGCGAATGTTGACACACTTTTTGTGTGCCGTTAAGATGTGTGTATTCGTATAAGTTGGCGTAAAAACGTCCTAAGAGACGCGTAGACGTCGTTAATTTTATAACGTGTAATTTTGCACTAAGAAATGCTTTATCAGTAGTTTTTCAAGAACAATCTCAAGAATTTATTATTGAACATCGTCACACACACATATGATATTTAATACATAGAAGCGATTCCCAAAAAGTATATAAAGAAGTCTTAAATAGCTTAAAGAGAATATCGTAACATCAATCAAATATTCTACAACAACAAAATATTGATTTATTCAACATAGATAAAATGTATCATTTGTGCGTTTCTTAAGGCATTTCCTGCCTCGCACAATCACTCTGTGGAACCAGCTTTCGCCGGCGACTTTTCCGAACCGATATGATTTAAGAACCTTCAAGAAGAGAGCGTACTCTTTCCTAAAAGGCCGGCAACGCATCTGCATGTCCTCGGATGTTGTAGATGTCCATGGGCGGTGGTAGTCACTTTCCATCAGGTGAGCCTCCTGCTCGTTTGCCCCCTCTAACATAAAAAAAAAATTAAAATTCAAATAACGATAGGTTAAAAAAATTACGTACAAATCAGGCCATTTTATTTTAAAAAGAGAATATAAAAGTGAAAAAATGTGAAAAAAGTGCTATTAATAAACACGAAACGTTTGAAATGTCATATGTTTCAATTAAAGGGGCTCGCGAAGCGAACGTAACACATGACCTTGCTTGGACGTTGGTTAATGTGTCTTGAATAAAACAGAAGACGCGATTTTAAAAAGTAAATTTTAAAAGCAAAAAATGTTAGACAACTTTTTTTTCAAAATGACTTTTGCTTTATTTTTTATGTCAATTATCTGTGGTTTTGACCTTTTAATTATAGCAGCAAAAGCCAGTGAATGGAGCTTATTCCACCACGCTGCTCCAATGCGGATTGGTGGAATACATATGTGACAAAATTTCAGTGAAATTAGACACATGCAGGTTTTCTCACGATGCATTTCTTCGCTATTAAGCACGTGATGAATTATAAACACAAATTAAGCACATGAAATGCAGTGGTGCTTCCCTGGGTTTGAATCCATTTTAATTATAATGTGAACTAGTTTATTAATACAATAACAAGAATTAACACATTAATAGAAAAAAATAAGTTGATAAGATTTAATTATTTCCTCAAGGATTATAAATTAAATCTTTTGTACTTTATTATGAAATTAAAAATAAATCACATAGGTAATTTCTTCCAGAAAGTCGAGTAGTATGTTTTATACAATAAAAAATGGATTGAATTACTTACCTTTAGTGTAGGTTTTTAATTTTTTTTTAATTCAGCTGTACGTACCTGGAAACAAAAGAAAAACTAAATTAGTTTGTATTAAGTTATTGCTAAGCTTTTAAGTATTTTATTGTAATTCAAAGTTATGCATATTATGATCCATTTTGATGTTTCAAAATTTGAGTAACCTACTACTAATTAAAAGGCAACAAAAAGTATTTGGCGATGCTATTATTATTTCATTGCAATGAATTGGCTTATTAATAAAATAAATAAATTGTGAAAAATTGCCCTGGATTAAGCAATGAACTTTACTTCAGTCTCCTTATACAATTATTATATAAACTGTAAATACATAACTATTTTAAATTCAATACATGCCAAAGTATATCAATACAAAATATCGGAATAATTTATGAAAACAACCATGTATTCCTGAAACGTAAGTTTAACCGCTGGCGATCTCAAGAGAGTTCCGTGTGACCCTACATTTACAAACTTCTAAGGAAACTCTATACCTATTCCTCTAACACGGAATATTTTTAACCAAGTATCGTGGAAGATTAGCGAGTATGCGTTTACTGTTTATTTTTTATAGTTTACCACAATCGAACATAGTCGCAACATATGATGCAGTGTTGATATTCTACCGCAAAACAGTAGTACTTGCTGTTGTTGTGTTCCGGTTTGAAGGGTGAGTGAGTCAGTGTAATTACGGCCATAGACATTGGCATTGTAAGAGATGTTAACATTTTACACTGTACACTGGCTCACTCACCCCTCAAACCGGAACACAACAGTAGAAAGTATTGCTATTTTGCGGTAGAATATCTGATGAGTGGGTGCTACCTACCCAGACGAGCTTGCACAAAGCTCTACCACCAAGTATAATCTTTTGAATATACGCTTGAAGGACATTCCACAACTTGACCGTGCGCTTGAAGAATGAGAAAACGATGTTCTTCTTAAAATTGACTCTCATTAATGACATTCCAAATTCAAATCAAATGTCACCATACATTCGCCATTCATCTCAAATATACAGAGTGAAACTGCGAGTAGCTAGTTATTTATAAGAAACTATGAACCACAACATAATATTGCTTAATTAATTACCCGTGGCGTGATAAATGATTTTCATAGTTATAGGCTAGCGAATATTAAATAAATAGTTCAGCCGCGCTTGTTTCCTTGTGTTCCTGTAAGTTTTATAATTTAACATAACGGGTGTTAGACAAATATATGAATATGTATTAAATAAAACAATATTTTCTTTAAATTATTTGATCCAACCTCCTTACCACTTTATTAATCTTATGTCCTTCACTCAAAGGTTGCCTGAGACCTGGATGAGACCGCTTTCTTAGCGACAAGACCGCCATTTGTGATTAGTATATATGTTTTGTGTTTTTGTAAATCTTTTTGGTGTACAATCAAGCACATTCTTATGTATTCTACAACCGGTTTGAGTCGAGGCCTGGAGTCGATTTTAATTTATTTAATTCATTAAATAGCAAATAGAGTTATAATATTTAAATACGTGTTTGTGTTTACAACTATACTTGAACTCGTTAATCGAGTCTAGGCCCACTTTTGTATAGCAAAATCTCGTGTTCAATTGTAGAGTCGACATTGTGGTACTTTAGTGGTGGCTTTACTTATAGGTTAACTTCGTAAAGTAGTGATACATACTTGTAACAATCTATTTAAATGAAGTTTTTATATAAAAAACCTTAATTATTTTTAAATTAGCTCATTCGGTTTTTTTTGCAATATTATAATATTTAACAATATTATAACATGGACGATCCATCAAAAAAGTCGCAAAAAAATTGACGCCCTTGAGATGTGGTGCTGGAGACGCCTGCTGAGAGTAAAATGGACTGCTCACCGCACTAACGTTTCTATCCTTAAAGAGCTTCGCATCAAACAAAGACTTTCGTCGATTGTGCAAATGCGAATCCTTACTATGTTTGGACACATCATCCGCAATGAAAGCTCTTTGGAACGTTTGGTGGTACAAGGAAGAGTAGAAGGCCAACGTTCTCGCGGCCGATTACCCACAAGATGGACGGACCAGATTAAATTATCTACGAAGTGCTCCCTTATCGAATGTACACGCAGTGCCATAAATAGACAGAAATGGAGAAGTCTCGCAAAAGCCGCAACCAACTCACCAGACTATCCATGACCACGACCACTCCGTCAGGAGTGTACGACTAAGAAGAAGAAGAATATTTCATGTTTATTTATATTCGTTCAATATCTCATTGTTAGCGGTCTCTGCCCAGACGGGTACCAGAGTAATCAACACGGTCTAGGGTATATAAAAGCACGGCAAACAGCAGAATCACTTTACTTAACCTTCGTCACTCGACTTGATCGTACGTCTTTCTTATAACTTTAAAAGAAAACTTAAATGCAAACATTATATACATCGATAATAGTGTAATCAGTAATAAGTTAATTAATACTAACCACGTTACTTAGCTACAGATTTAATAATTACGACGTCGTTACCAAAACTGAATTATCTTCAAATTTCTATCATAGATTAGTTGATTAACTTTGTAGACGATCTTGCGGTTTTCGATCTAAAATCTTGTTACTTAAGCTAAATATTTTAGAACTTTAAACGATTTCAAACTTTTAGCTAACTTTGTAATAAATTGATTTATTATTTATAAGTTATATTTTCTTGGTGGTAGAGCTTTGTGCGTCTGGGTAGGTCCGATTTCCTCATTACATATTCTATCATTTAGCAGAAATGCTTAGAATTGTCATATTCCAGTTAGAAGGATGAGTGAGCCAGTAATTACAGGCACAAGAGACATAATATCTTATCTATCAGGTAGCATCTGGGCGATGAAAGAGATGGCTATTATTTTTACAGGGTCAATATCTAAAGGGCTTGGTGACTAACTTTCAGGTGGCCTATTCGCTAGCTTTACCTACAATAAATAAAAAAATAGTAGTCACCGTGGCCGAAATCAGTCAAGACTATGTTTATAACACATTTTTCAAATCTAATTTTAACACTGGTGTGCCTTTATATTTATTTTAACGCAGATTAAGGCTGAGAACTCACGGAGCGGTTTTCACACGCACCGTAGTTCCGTTCGCTTTCCACGAACGTCGCGGTCGCGTAGTTTAATTGATTTTATTTCGCATGGTGTTTTTTTTACGTGTATGTAATTTAGACACTGTTTTTTTAATATGTATACTTTTAATTAATAATAATTGCCAGCGGTTTCATCCGAGTGGATATGACCTGAACTGTGTAAATAAAATTGGTAAAAAAAGGTTCTAAGTTAAATGGTTTTATTTGAAAATATAGATAATAATGATAAAGACAATGACCTAATTACCAGTCGCTACACCACTCTTCTTATCAACCTTCCCTAGATCATTAATCAAACTCCAAAATAAAATTGTTGCTTATAGTGTTAGTAATAATATGAGTCTTCAAAGTTATTATTGTTTTACAAACTACTCTACATATACTAGCGGCTCATCCTGACTCCGTATGTATAAAATACAATAATTATTCCGCGTTTGTTTAAGTTATAGAAGACATGAATAGAAAAAGATATTGAATAAAAAAAGGTGTTAGCTAGTAAGCTAGAATAATCGAAAGAATATGTTTAAAAAAAAGAAATCTGGATGTTGGTAGCAGTGCCATCCATCAGATCCATCTATAGCTATACGATCCAGATGACCCCATATACTTACATACATACATACGTAGATAATATTTCATCAAAATCGGTCTAGCCGCTTAGGAGAAGAATTACGAATAAATTTTTGAATTAAATATTTAATATACGTATAAAAACTTTTTAGTTTATTCATCAATTACGTTTAACAAGCCACAGATAAAATATTACAATTAGTTTGTTTCCGATAGCAGTTGGTAGTTAATGAACTAACTTTATTGTTTATTACCATAATTATTATGCGCTAATCCTAATTTCAGAATATGTGATGTGATGAATGCCATTTTGACGTCAAGTAATTAAACAATAAACATCTGATATTTATGAAAAACATAAATCGATATAGGTATCTCACATAAATATATATAAAGTTCCCAAGGTTAGTGACGTATTAGAATTAGACATTAGCTATGTAACGGAGAGTATATATTTTATTAATTGCAAAAAATGTAAATATTTCCGTTTACACGTTTAGTTCGATTATTTAACTAGGTAGGTAGGTAGGGATTTGAGGAGGTCCGTCTGGGTAGGTTCCACCCACTCATCAGATATTCTACCGCTAAACAGCAGTTTTTGTATTGTTGACAGGTGAGTGAGGCAGTGTAACTTCAGGTGCAAGGGACGTAACATAACCCAATAGCTCTCGGCGGTGACCAATTACCATTGGTCTATTTACCAATCTGCCTATATTTAAATTTAAAAATAGATTTATTTCCATTAACACTAAACATAAATTAACATAAAATTTCGTATAAACTCAATGAAAATTACGAGTGAAAGGCAACGGTTTGTTATCTATAATTTATAGATCGTTGTATCGGCTCTTTCGAGGGTGAAATTAAAACATCCCCCTAATTGGGAAGTTTGTGAAGTTGACAATCTTATGCCGCTTGAATATTTTATGGCGCTCCTGGGAGGGGTTCTTAAATTCGAATGTGTAACTTCTGTCATATTTGTTCGAATAATACAATGGCAAATAATTCCATTCATTTGTCTTAACATACATATATTAAAGATTTTTGTTATATATAAGGTCGTCCAGGCCGATTTCGGCCACGGCGGCCAATCTCAAGAGAGACTAGCCAACTGCGCAGGAGATATTATAGTGCACAAGTGTGTGCGCAAACACAGGTGCACTCTCTTTTCCTTAGCTCTCATAATCCGATGGGACGGCAATCCGACACGACCGGAAAGAGTTCAGGCGCAGGACCAACGGCTTAACGTGCTTTCCGAGGCACGGGAGTGTACACACTTCCAACTTCCAGACTCCGGGCTGCTACTGAGAGTTTTCTGACAGAAAACCCCAATAACTATTTATTGGCCCGACCTGGGAATTGGACCCAGAACCATCGCGTCTGCGGCCTTATATCAAGCCACTAGACCAACGAGGCAGGCATTTTTGTTGTAATTACTTAGTGATTAAAATAATATAATACGACTAGTGGACTCGGCAGGCGTCGTCCTACCCTACAGACATTTTTTTCATTTGGTGACATAATATATATCGACAGCAGCACCACCTACCGGATCCAATTGTGTTTTCAAACCACCCAGAAACCCATTGAAATATACACACAAATTTCATTCAAATCGGTTCAGCCGTTTAGTGTTGTATTTTTGTGTTGTATAGTCCTTTTATCGAGGAGCTCTAGGCTTATTTTTATTTAATATATTTTTAATAATTATACGCGTATGAAACCGCGGAGCACAGCTAGGTTTCTATAAAATCTTCATTAATTCATGATTCGTACAATAGGGATTTTGTATTTAATTGGTATATATTTAAGAACTTATTGTATTAATAAAAAGTTATTAAGGATTACAATGTGACAATTACACAGATAGACCTTGAGGTCGTTAGAACGCTAAAAAAAAAACAAAAAAAACCAAACGATGACGTGTTAAAACACGATCTATTCACATAAACATGTTTCATCGTTTAACTTATTCTACGGCGCACTTATGACGTAAGAAGTATACAAGAGCATCCGAAATCAAATATTTACGTTCAGGAAATGGGTCAGCATAAACAAGCTATCCTCATCCGTTTAAGAGTTGCGGGTAATATATAAATATATATTTATGTAAGCTCTTAATCTAAGTATGTGTGATTATTTATTTAACACCGACAATGATTTTAAGGCATAAGTGGACTAACATATAGACCACCTGTTGGTAAGTGGTCACCAACGCCCAATGACATTGGCATTGTAAGAGATGTTAACCATAGCTTACATCGCCAATGCGCTACCAACCTTGGGAACTAAGATGTTATGTCCCTTGTAATTAAACTAGCTCATTCACCCTTCAAACAGGAACGACATGTTCGGTATTTGAACCTACGACACCTAAACGATGACTACTTCAGCAATCACATATTTAAATAGAAACTAAGAGAGTTCCAATTAGTTGTTAACATAGTAAAAACGCGCCAAGTCACGTTATTCGCGAAGTATTTAAGTGTACCCAATTAACTTGAATCAATACGTAATAAATTAAATAATATTCTGCTATTTAATATTATTTACTTGGTGGTAGAGCTTTGTGCAAGCTCGTCTGGGTAGGTACCACCCACTCATCAGATATTCTACCGCAAAACAGCAGTACTTGGTACTGTTGTGTTCCGGTTTGGAGGGTGAGTGAGCCAGTGTAATTACAGGCACAAGGGACATAACATCTTAGCTCCCAAGGTTGGTGGCGCATTTGGCAATGTAAGCGATGGTTAACATCTCTTACAATGCCAATGGCTATGGGCATTGGTGACCACTTACCATCAGGTGGCCCACATGCTCGTCCGCCTTCCTTTGCAATAAAAAAAAAATATAACTTGATCGCAGCTAAGTTTAGTTAAACTATCAGCTTTGGTCTGCTTCGTGAAATCGTAACATAATTAGTAAACTAGTTCCATAAAATATTTAAATGTGGATAGTAAACGTATTCCCTTAGATAGTACTACATAGATTTTTAATTAAAATCTTATCGCACTAACATTTTATTTAATTAACACGGAATTCCGTGTTACTCGACTGACAGTTTAACAAGACAAGGACCTTGATTGTTACTTGTTAAAGTTTCAAACACCGCAATACGGCTAACGATAACGTCTTCAAAGTGGTAGCAAATTACAGGATAGTGGGTTGGATCTGTCGCAGTGCCTCCGCAACTAAACCTCGACGAAAGTTCAACAAATTTCTGAACGACTTTTGAACTTACCTTACCGAAACTAACTTACCTTATCCGATATTTAGTAATTAAGGAATAAATAGATACACATGATCATGTTTCAAAATTGGAGTAGCTTGGTGGAATAAACTTCAAATACACTCTCCAAAAAGGAGAGGCCTTAGCCTAGTCATGGGAATTTTGGAGGCTGTTTTATATAAAATACAAGTTTTATAAGAACCTCTTGTAAATATATCTAAAAGAAATGATTAATTAGCGTGGAAGGCGATCCTCTTGTATGTACTACACAATAATAAATCAGTTCTCAGTATTTTTTCATGTCCAGAACAGCGTATTGATTAATTTCAGTTCAGCGGTCTTTGAATTTCCATTTAATTAAATTAAGGATCTTATTACTCTTACAAAAAAATATAATTTTCATAAATAATAAGATACAGCTAGCTATAACATATGAGTAGTAAACGGGCCACCAGATTTTAAGTTATCATTAAATTGTGAGTAATTCCCTCCTCCTGTTATGGTAAAAAAAGCCTGAGGGACATCAATTAGATTATTTGTGATCGTATTCTAATTGATGTCGCTCAGACTCTTTATATCAATTTGATGACTGCCTTGTTGTGAAAATGGATAGCTTACGAAGATGCGAATCTGGACTACCTGGGTTTTAAATCAACAACTTACAGTAGGTCCTACCACAAAGTGGTCATTTCGAAATAGGATCTAATTGAAATAATGAGATTGAGAATATAGAGAGTGCATCTATGTTTTCACAGACCTGTGCACCATAATATATTCTGGGCAGTTGGATATTCCTTTAGATTGTCCATCTTGGCTAAAATTCGATCAGATGGACTTATCATCATTATCATCATCATGTCAGCCAAAAGACGTCCACTGCTGGACAAACACCTCCCCCATGGAATTCCATTTTCGCCGGTCTTGCGCAGCCCTTATGGACTTATATAATTATGTATATAGGTGGAATAATGATACAACCATTTTGATACTAAGATATACATAGCATTGTTTTTAACGGTACTTGATATTTGCTCTGGAATTTGTAACATATTTATATGGAGTATGTCTAAAACAATCAACAAAATGTCTATAAAACAAAAATTATATTGCACGCGTAGTTTAACGGCCTCGTAAATTTCGTTCCGTCCTGTAGAAATATAGACATGACAACACTACTTGTAACGAATTGTAATAAAATTGGGTACAAGAGTTACGATCCTATAAAAATTTTGAATTAAGTTTTTAAAATAATTTATTAGCCGCAGTTATTTGCGGTTTCGATCGCTTTGAATCTGTTTTTCAAATTCAAGTTTTACTCGGTGGTAAAGCTTTGTACAACCTCGTCTGGGTAGATACCACCCACTCGTCAGATATTATTGTGTTTTGGTTTGAATTGAGTGAGTCAGTTAATTAAAGGCACAACGGACATAACATCTTAGTTCCTAAGCTTGGTGGCGCATTAGTGAAGTATTTTTTTAAAGAAATGTACAATGCTCCTGTCTACGGGTGTTAGTTACCACTTACCATCAGGTGGACCATATGATCCTCCACCTACCTTCCTTGTCTTCTTCGTCTTAGATATGAGCTACAAATCTTAACCTGACGCTTGAGATGAAGACAGTGTAGAACCCTAATCGTAACTCAAATCAGATCACCATAAATATGACGTTAGTGGAAAATGTTTACAATACATAAGTTTTACCCTTTGAGAAGTAAGTATATTACCAAGTAACATGCTTGTGTTATACGAGTAATGATAAATGACTTTAAACTGGGAGCTAATGAAAGGTCACTCGAGTAAACCCAACGCGGTCGTGCTGTTAACCTAGCACAGAGTATAAATTTGTCACAGAGTAAATTTAAAGTGAAACATTTCTATAACTTATTTTTAATTATTAATTTTTAGAAAAATCAAGAATGGAACGAACACCATTCGTACATTTTGGCAATGTAAAAATACTAGAATTCGAATTTTATGAAATTAATAATATATTATATATAATAGAATATCAATTATAAGTTGTGTAGTTAAAAGTATTTTTTTATTGTATAGGAAGGCGGATAAGCACATGGACCACCTGATGGTAAGTGGTCACCAACGCCCATAGACATTGTAAGAAATGTTAAACATCGCTTACAACGCCAATGCGCCACCAACCTTGGTAACTAAGATGTCTCTTGTGCTTGTAACTACACTGGCTCAATCACCCTTCAAACCGGTACACAACAATAACAAGTACTGCTGTTTTGCGGCATAATATCTGATGAGTGGGTGGTACATACCCACCCTCCTGTGCCTCGGAAAGCACGTAAAGCTGTGTCCTGCGCCTGAACTCTTTCCTGTTGTGTCAGGTTGGTCGTCCAATCGGATTACAGAATGCATTATAATATTTCCTGTGTTCATATTATTTAGTCTCTTATTTAGTAAGTACGTAGCACAGAGAAATAAATAAACATATTATGATCACGCAAAAATTCAATTAAAGTATAATGAAAACCCTAAAACGTATAAGAAGTTAGTAAAGTTTTCCCTGACGAAAGAAATTTACAACTAAAAACATGAAAAGACATATTCTGCACACGCTACATTCATTTATGAACTAAAGCGTTCGTACAATGTAGGTTTCACAAAATAAACCTTACATTCTGGGCGATTAAGTTCAAAATACTTTGCAAGTAACAACTATTTGAGATACCGAAAATTGACTCTTGCGTTTTAACCTGAAAGGTTAGTTTTGAATGCGCGATATTATCCGCAACAATCTATGGAATGCAAGCAATTAAGTACTTTTTCATTGCAGATTGCGGATGCTTTTGAAATCTATTAAAGTTTCATACATACCATCTGTCGTCGAAGTTATATTCATCTTGACTTTATAAAAGACCTAACGTAGGGTAGAAAGTGGTAAACGCCGCAAACGAACGATATTAATGTTTTAGAACACGTTCTAAATTTAAATCACAATTCACTGTTTTCTTATTTAGTCAACTTTTACATCCAGCCAGTAGTCTAAATAATGATGTCAAAGTAAACCACTCAACACCGAAGATTTGCCACGCGGCTGAATCTGCAGCCGTTCTGCCGTATTGCAGATAAATCAACCGTAAAATCTATACCCGATAAAAGTCTCTTTACACTTCCATAAATCACAAGATAATAGACGTTCACACTTTTAAATATCGAACACGCGGTCAAACGTCAACTATTGGCGCGAACACTTGACAGATAGTTGATTGATACCCGTCAATCGCGACGAGCGCGGTTCTTTTTTTAAAAAGACAACAGTCAGGGATAATTTGGAACTCAGATTCACTGCAATTATGTAGGATAGATGTTACTTTGCTAGCAATCCAAAGGTTTTTGATAGTGTAACGACAAAACAAATAGTCCGGAATGAGTGAAGTCCGGACATGCGCAGTGAGCACTGCCGTATGCGTACATTCTTAAGCCGCGGCTACCCTTTGTTAAGTTCATGATATTTTTACGATTGTAACACAATTATCGGACGACTGAGTGATATTTTATTATCATCATTATAAATGTCACACCTTCTCTTGACATTTCCACCTATTTTTTTACTGTAGTTTAATATAGATCAGCACTCGTAGACCTAAAATTAGTTCTATTAACTGAAATAGTTTTCTCTGATGTATAATATTGCATTAAAATGTATTAAGGATAAGTATTATTATAAGAATTTCATAAGTATTCATAAAAAAATAATTAAAATTTATTAATTAAAAAAAATTATAAAAAAATATGTCGATATATGACATTTCATTTTCAAAATCTTGTCCCTGTGGACATCCCCCTACGTCTGCAGTAAAGCTAGGTAGGCACGTACCGCGCAGCCTGGCTCTTGAGATATTTATCCGCGGGTGACGGCTACCTGATACGTATATGTATACTGGGCTTTATAAACAAATTTATATATCAATAGTTCTTATTATCGGCTTTATAAGGACTATAATACAACAAAAATATTTTCCTCCTTCGCGGATCACCGTATCAAGCTTTGATGTAGATATAGCATGCCTGTGACAAACATGTGTGAACATGGTATTTTGAATCTTAAATAGACGGAATTTAGTTTAAATTTGCTTATGTTGAATACATTATTATACACTCGGTGACATTGTAGGAAATTATGTAAGCGATTTTTGCTTTTATATTTAAGCGTGTAAGGGTGAAATTATTGTGCACGGTTTATTTTCGTGTACAATTATGTGCTTAAGTGACAAGATAAATATGTCCGTTCCACGTTATATTTGTTTATAAATTGAATTTAAATTTGATGCTTACCTGTACTTAAATAAATTTAACTAGTACTCGTTTCCCTATTGGTTAGAAAGCTGTTGAGCAAACTTTTTATATTACTTGGTCAATAATGTTAAAGTTTATTACTCATTGGTTTGGTCAGGGCCGGATCTACCATATGGCTTTTTGGGCTTCAGCCCAGGGCCTCGTATATTCAAGGGGCCCCCACCTAAGTCAAGTGAAAGTAAAAAATAGACGATATTGTAAAATAATCGATAATTTTATTCAATTTAACAGATCGTATGGTTTGCAATCAATAAATTCATTTAATTCAAGTCTACTGTCTCATTTTTTTCTATACTTTGAGTAATTAGGTGGGCCCCTAACTTGATAGTAAGTAAAATTTTTACATAATTATTGTCAATATTGTTAATATTCAGAGCATTATGTGGAATACGTAAATTTATTTAAGTAAAAAATATTTGCGAAACAAAAAATGTCTTTGAAAGCAAGCTTAACGCTAGAAGCTTTCTCTATAAGTCCTTAGGATGCACAAGAGTGAACCTTTTTAAGTGTGAAAAAAGAAGTACGCGTAAAATGAAATACAGTAAATGTACTTTAGTTTAAGCAGAATCATTGTAAATAATGATGATTATAAAAAATATTTAGATATTACAAATGATTATAGCTTGACTATATGACCAAAACCAACCCTATTGCATTGTAACCTATTGTTGTTTATTAATAGAGCTTCAACGTCACGAAGAGAAGAGGCCTTAGCCCAGCATTGGGACATTCACAGGCTGTTACTGTATACTATCTGACAACGCTTACACATATACATTTTTTTATTGCATAGGAAGGCGGACGAGCATATGGGCCGCCTGATGATAAGTGGTCACCAACGCCCATAGACATTGGAATAGTAAGTGTGTAAGATGTTAACCATCGCTTACATCGCCAATGCGCCACCAACCTTGGGAACTAAGATGTTATGTCCCTATGCCTGTAATAACTATGGCTCACTCACCCTTCAAACCGGAACACAACAATAGCAAGTACAGCTGTTATGCGATAGAATATCTGATGAGTGGGTGGTACGACAACGACGGTTCCCAGACGAGCTTGCACTAAGCCTTGCACCAAGTAAATATATTTATTTTGATCTTAATTAATTGCATATCTCCTTTTAATTTACATAAAGGATAGCAATTAGCTAGTTTAAGATCACATTTATATCTCCATTGACTCCACCACGCTGCTACAATGCAGCATATGAAATTTAGTGGTGCTTGCTCGGGTTGGAACCCATGGACAACGGTTAAGATTCACGCGTTCTTACCACTGGGCCAAATAGGGCTTTTTTAGATAGTATAGCGTCAGATAAAATTACAGAACCGAGCTCCAGGTAGAATAAGGTTCACCGCTTCTTGACAGTTGAAGGTCTTCGTTCAACAGTGAGAAATTTGTAGGTATATTTATTATAATAACCTCTAGATACGTTATTGGTGATATAAGACGTTATAGATGTCGTTATATACTCGTATGTGAAGGTTACTCGTACGTTATATACTTACTATCTGATAGTACTTCAAAAGGATCTTTGAATAAACAAATCAGTTGCGATGGTATATTTATGTGGTTAATATATCATTATCATCATCATGTCAGCCAAAAGATATCCACTGTTGGACAATGGCCTCCCCCATGCGCTGCCCGCATCCAATGGCATCCCGCGCCTTGTAAAATCTCGTCGGTCCACCATGTAAGGGGCCTGCCCATGCTGAGTCTTCCGTTTCGTAGTCGCCGCTTGAGAACTTTTCTGGTTATATATATTTAAGGGATTCTAGGAGAGGATGATAGTGGTCAGGATTGAACTTCTGACTTTTACATTGCTAGGTGACCCTTTTGCCACTGCGCATCAAGCTTATTTATCCTCCTGTTCAATTACGGCTTCAAAAGCCATCTTTATGAAATGCTCGGGGATGCGTGGTGACACTTTACTACTAGAAGAGTAAAAGCATAGAAACAACGATTTTACGTGCTTTTCGAGGTACGGATGTGCAAAAACTGTAACTATACAGTCTCTGGGTTGTAATGTGGATTTCTCAACATAAAACCCATTAGCTTGTTAATGGATGAGCTTAGCTTATGATCAACCGGGCATTTCTAACGTTGAATTGTTCAAGCGTTGTTAATGTCAATTAGTGAGGTAACTAAATTGGCAGAAAACCATCTAATATTAAATGGTCATACGCTTGCCTGTCTTCATACGCGTGAGTGTACATTAATTAAATATCAAAGATCGATAATAATTCATATATATATATATATATAATATTTTCTACATAGATATATTTACAAAGCAAAGATGGCCCAGTGGCTACAACGCGTGGATCTGAACCGATGATCGTGGGTTCAAACCCGGGCAGGCATCACTGAATGTTCAAGTGCTTAATTTGTGTTTATAATTCATCTCGTGCTTGACGGTGAAGGAAAACATCGTGAGGAAACCTGCATGTGTCAAATTTCAAAATTCAGCCCCAAATGTATTCCACCAATTCGCATTGGAGCAGCGCGGTGGAATAATCTCCAAAACTTTCTCCCCAAAAAAGGAGAAGAGGCCTTAGCTCAGCAGTGGGACATTCACAGGCTGTTACTTTACATAGATATATTACGAAACGAATTTGATATTCTTCGGTACTTAAAACGTACAAAAAAAATAAAATACATAAAAAGCATTTGCTATTTTAAAGGCTTTTTTTTACACACTGTGAAATATTATTTCTAAATGATTTTATTATTTCTCTATTTTTTTTTTAATTGACTGGATGATATATATGGGCTATGTGAGACGAATTAAAAAAGTTTTTATTTGAATTTCAGTTTTAATGTAAACACTTAGCGCTTTTAACTGACCTAGTTTTAACGAGTGTCTAGATGCTAGCATTTCTGTCATTATAGTACGAGATCCGGCTGCAAGATCACTACGTTCATAGCGTATATAATCCACATCTATATTTTATGTTTAATTATATCTATATATAACATACATATATATGTTTATATTATATCTATATATAGAAGAATCAATTTTTCAGGGTGCCAATTAAAATTTGCCCGCGAGTACTTTTAATTATATATTATTATTATTATTTATTTCATAGGAAGGCGGACGAGCATATGGTCCACCTGATGGTAAGTGGTCACCAACGCCCATGACAATGGCATTGTAAGAGATGTTTACCATCGCTTACATCACCAATGCGCCACCAACCTTGGGAACTAAGATGTTATGTCCCTTGTGCCAGTAATTAGGTATACTGGCTTACTCACCCTTCAAACCGGAATACAACAGTACCAAGTACTGCTGTTTTGCGGTAGAATATCTGATGAGTGGGTGGTACCTACCCAGAAGAGCATACACAAAGCTCTACCACGAAGTAAATAAAATAATATTTATTGACTTTTCCAAAAAAAATCATTCACTTGTTATGAAAATTAAGTTCAATCCACTTCATAGCAGTGTATGTAAATAGCTCGGAAAAGTATGGTTGCCGTTACCCACTCGGCCGCAACCTATTCGCAGCCAGGTCTAAACAGGTAGTATTTTGTTACGTTAATACGTTCATGACGTATATATATATCTTTTATATATCAAATTGAAGCTATTTTTTTTCTGTGCATAACAAAATACCTCGAAGTGATCTTGCAGCCGGATCTTAGACTATGACTATTTACGAGACTATGAACAGTCGTAACAAGAACAAATTTTATATAGTTATAGAAATATAGAAACTGTTTTTTTTTAAATATTAATGTACGAATGAGTTTACGATAATTTTAAATGGCCAGATATGATTAATATTTTTTATATCACCCATGTCTATGGGCCGTGGTGGCCACATAACATCAGTTAACCCATTAGCCCGTCTGCTTACCAAGTAAAAAGTAAAGTAGAGTAACAGCCTGTGAATGTCCCACTGCTGAGCTAAGGCCTCTTCTTCTTTTTTTTTTGAGGAGAATGTTTGGAGCTTATTTCACTACGCTGCTCCAATGCGGATTGGTGGAATTCACATGTGGCAGAATTTTGAGTGAAATTTGACTCAAGCAGGTTTCCTCACGATGTTTTCCTTCATCGTCAAGCACGAGATGTATTATAAACACAAATTAAGCACTTGAAAATTCAGTGGTGCATGACCGGGTTTCAACCCACGATCGTCGGTTAAGATTCTCGCGTTGTAGCCACTGGGCCATCTCGGCTTTTGCTTATCAATAACATTTTATTATTAAATTTGAACAAATTTCAATATTACATAATATTCGCAGGCTAGTCTCCATTGAATGGCTGCTGGTCAAAATGGCGTAATTATCATTTGTTATCCACCGACACCACACATATCACCACCATAGGGTTCACTCACCATTAACTACATCAGATAGAATGAAGAATGAGAAAGAAAATTTCTTGAAAAACCCTATTATCTTAAGAGGAACATACATTATTCTATTGTCAAGTTTTAAAATAATACAATATATTTCTCAGTTCAATAAACGTCACATCTGTGTAAGGGATATTATTGTAGGTTTTTTTGGGCAAGTTTCATTAAATATTCAGTAAGCCTTCACGCATGTGTCACGTCAGATATTCGAAATTCGAATTCAATTTAAAAGTTGTAAATTTTTATTGGTTTATTTTGCAGGATTTTAGTAACGTGCCTTATTATTTACACTCTTAAAAAGCAGTATAACTGGTGTACAATATAAGTGGTGACCAGTAGTATCGAAAAATTTTGGTTCCTGAATATATTATAATTTATAAAAAATCCCAATAAATATTTAGACTAATATGAGCCATTAAGCTGACTATTAGCCCATCGGCTAATATTTTCTATAAACAGAAATCAAATCCAATTAAAAACGACTTTTCATTTAACTTACTAAAATATAACATCAACATTATTAGTATAATTCGGTTGTGTGGAACTAGCTTAAAATTCGCTAGAAACATTACTACACACAAAAACACGTGAAGTTAAAAAAGCTCGTAAAAATAAAGTTCGCTAGCAACAGGTATTAATATGTTAATTTTAAAAAGTTAAGTTTTAAATTAGGCGTATACGAATAACGACTTCAAGTTTGATAATTTATTATGTATAGACTTATTGTGTACGGATTTATTTAAAAACTTAACTTAGTTTTCTTGAAGTTTTTATATCTTCATTAACTTGTAGATGTCGTTCGAAGTATATTTGAAAACTTTGTATACGAAAGTTATGTCAAACAGAGCGCGTTTTCTTATTTGTAGTTAAATTTTAAAATGAAAATGATACATATTTAATTAAAATGATACAAAAAGTCGATATCGACTATTGGTACAGGCAAGAACGCGGGTGGGAACCCGGGCATCACTGAATTTCATGTGCTTAATTTGTGACTATAATGCATCTCGTCCTTGACGGTGAAAGAAAACATCGTGAGGAAACATGCACGTGTGTAATTTCACTGAAATTCTACTTTATGTGTAGTCCACAAACCCGCATTGGAGCAGCGTGGTGGAATAAGCTCCAAACCCCTCAAAAGAGGAGAGGAGTCCTAAGCCAAGCAGTGAGAGATTCACAGGATATTACTTAGTTACTTATTGAAGTGAAACTTCTTTAGAATCGTTGTGATTTCAAACCGCATGCAACGGAAAAAACGACAGGTAAGAGACACAAAAATACAAAAATGTGTAGGATGAAGCCAGCAAAGAATGAGACAGAAATATACATACTATTTTATATTATTTCTTGTCGATTTACTGAAGTTTCACTTCTATCGTGTGTGAATCGCACACACACCTTTTTTTTTGATTAAAATAAGGTCCTCCAGACCGATTTCGGCCAAAGCGGCCAATCTCAAGAGAGATTAGCCAACCAGGAGATATTATAGTGCACAAGTGTGTGCGCAAACCCAGGTGCACTCTCTTCCTTAGCTCTCATAATCCGATGGGACGGCAATCCGACACGACCGGAATGAGTTAAGTTATTTTGATTCATGATATATACGTATTATGTACATAATTAAATTGAATCGAGAACCTTACATGATCGTTATATGTATATTATTTGACTTTTCTATATACTGTATTGTTTTCTATAAAGCATATTTAATTTTTAATTTTGTTTTAGTTTTTATTTTCATTACGTAAGCTTATACATTTAACTAATTGTATATGGAATAATAGGTCACATAATAATACCAAATGGTAAAAAAGGTAAAAAAAATTAAATGTTCGTTGAGCTTTTACGTATGTATTTTATAAAATAAACGATAAATAATAAATTTATTTAACAAGCAAAATTTCAGTTCTAAAAATAAATAAAAAATCGTAAATGACGATAATACTCAGATTGAACCCTATTTTTAGTTCGTACATATAAAAGCACTGGCAACACAAAGCATAGTGCTTAAATAATAATGGAAATAAAAAATCGTTGATGAGTGTAAAAATAGTTTATTAGCTGTTAAAATATTTATACATACTTGCGTAAAAAAATATTAATTAGTATCTGTAAATACATTAATAAAAATAAAACTACTACGGCAAGCAAAAATATTTCATTTTTAATCCATACATTATTCTCTATGTTCTAAATTAATCGTACCTTTTAAAAAATAGAATTAATTACTGAAGTTTGATAGAAAGCATTTTTTGTATCGACTTGTATTTGACTAGCGTACAAACCGCTGTTAGGTGGCCGTACCTTTATCCTTAATAAGGGCTCTTAATGCGGTATACGTATATTAAGATTTCCCTCGACACACCTTACTTTAGTTTAAAGTACCGCATACATACTTAAAAGGATTAGAACAAACGCATTAATTAAAATTTAAAATATAATAATAATTTGAAAATAGAATACATTAACTTTTTTTATTTTATATTTTGACATTGGCATTAGTCGATGTTTGTTTTTCTTTATTTTTATAATAAAAAAGTAGAGTTGCCCGATTTCCTTTTAATACTTTAATTTGTACTTATAAGTTATATTAAAAAAAAAAGTTAATAAACAATAACGGTCTTAATAAACGTTGTTTAGCGAACGAATCGTTAAGTAATGATGTGCGTTCTTTTCTTTCGCTTGTCAAATGATAGAAAGGGATAAAGGATTGTTGCTTAAACACAACAAGTAATGTTTGAGGGAAGGTTAGTATTATATGGAGAAATATATATATATATATATTTATTTATTTATTTATTTGAATTACCAACAAAATGTATTTCTTTTTATCAAATGGATAGAACTTATGTTATATTTTATTCCTGAATATATTATTGTAGTCTATCGATTTTGAATTTACTATTAACATGAATAGGTTTCAACTCCTGTGATTAAAGTAGGCCTTAGTTACGCTGTTGTTACCGTAATTACTTCCGCGCGAATTTTATTTGTACACATAATTCCGTAGTTTATATATCCATGCCCTTAAGGGTCTAGCCCTAGTCTGATGCCTGTCTAATTTCATTACGATCGGTTCAGTGGTTCAGTGGTTCAGTCTTGATGACGTAACAAACAGACAGGACTACTTTCTCATTTATAATATTAGTTTGACTGTATTATTACTATTATGTAAGTTAATAAAAACGTAACCACTATGAATATTAAGTTATATAAACACAGTATTTACAATGGAAATGAAATCTTATAAATCTAAATGATTGTTTTTTTTTCATTCTTTAAATATAAATATTTTTTGTAGTTCCGTGTGAAGTCGAGACTGGTAGTTATATTTTTTTTAATACATATGTCAACTTAGATAGCCTATAACACCATGAAAACGATCTTCATAAATAAACGATTGAACAGAGAGAGATAGATATAGGAAAATGAAAGAACGAGTGAAGACCGAGAGAGATAGAATTCACAAAATCGAACCAAATATTTACAAATCGACAAAAATACCGAATTGTTTGCAACTGATTAATTGGTTTAGCGGATTATATTATCAAATCTTCGTACAAATTGTGACGAGATTAAGAACCCAAGCATCCAATTTTCCATCAGAGAAGCATGAATAATTCTGTTTAAGAAGTTCTGGAAAGTTCACGGTACAAATTAAAACGAAATGTGTTTCAGTTTCTTATTGATTTGGTTTTGTTTGATAACGTTTTATTTCAATACAAAGCAGCGTAATAATTCTTGATTATTATTATTATCGGTGGTAGAATATTGGGTTTCGACAAAAGTAAAGAAAAGCTATACCACGAAGTAAGTAACTTGCTTGAATTATTTATATTTTTGATTTTAATTTTACATTTTATTTGATATAGACAACTTTTATAACTTAAAGCGACTTAAAATACTGTTTCGTCGTATTAGTTGAGATGGTTGAATGACTTAATGAATGACTTAATGTATAATTGGAATTCTAAAGTTTAACTTTAAGTTATGCATTGCATATAATATCTTCTTCTTAAAAAATATTTTAATGTACCTATACATAAAAAACTTAACTTAATTATACACTATTAATATATTATTTATTTATATACTAGATATAAACTTAATCACAAATTTTAAATTTAATTTTACTTTTAAAGTTTATCTTACATCTTTATAATGCGATTCATAAAGTGTAATAATATTTGCATGTTTTACTGACTAAGCATGTATATTGCATTTGTATTAAAAGTATTGTATATCATGGTTATTGCAAATGACCAATAACAATAATATTAAGGATTTTACACAATCAATGACTTCTTACATGATTGCACACCTTGGGAATGAAACGATCGCCGCCAGGGTATTTCAAATAAAAAAAAAAATTATCCTGTTATTGGATAAATTACCTACATTAAACAGTTGAGTTAAAAATAATACCCGCTGAGTTTCTTTCCCTGGTAATTCTTACATCTGAAGTGTTTATTTCCGAACCATGATATGACAATCAATAAGCTAGTGTTACCCTTCTATATTAAATAAAGATTTTTGACTTTGACTTTAACTTTTGATTATAATTATTAAAAGTTACAATTTGCGTTGATGTACAAAGCAACTTTATTTTAACAAATTGTTTTAGACGCTATAAAAAGATTTTTCGGATCAGAATAGATAGTTGTGGGCGAGCTTGGCTTCGAGACCATTGTTCAGGTGTCTGTTTTCTGTCAGAATTTTCAATAAAGGTTCGACCTAAAAAGGTATAAAGGGAAATAGAACAAAATATACGTAGATATAAAACAAATAAAGTACGCTATTGAATCTTAATCATAGTATACCGTGTAACGATTCGTTACACACAGATGACTCAGTGGATAGAAGATATGAATATCAACAGAAGATTGTTGGTTGATTGTTGATTGTTGTTGTTCGATAAATAAATAAAATAATGTCTTTCTATCAAGTCGCATTATAGCAGCGTGGTGGAATAATCTCCAAGTACTACAATAGGGTTGTTAATTTTTACTTCTACGTTTAGCTTATTGGTCTTTTGTATAATGATGATTGATGATATCCATCTAATCCGATTCGGTCACAGCGACCATTTCTTTTTATTTTTTTCACGCAGTGGTAACCTTCGGAAAGGTACCCGTCTTCCCGATCACAGCGACCAATGTCAAGGAAGACTAGCTAACTGCGAAGTACATATTATAGTGTACAAGTGTATGCTCAAACACAGTTGAATTATTTTATCCCCTTCCTATTATATGTCTATTCCCTCACTCTCATACTCCGATGTGACGAAAAGCGCAGAACCAACAGCTTTAGATGCTTTTCGAGGCTCGGGAATATATACTCCCAACTTACAGACTCTAGTATGCTTCAGACGCTTCAATATAAAAAAACCCATTAATATTTTAATTTTCTCTTCCTACCTCTAAAACAAATGTACTTAGCCACTCGCCCTTATACCGCATGTGCTTCACTTATAATAGTATTTGTTTTAATTATGATATTTTTACTGACCGTTCTATAGCCTCATTAAAATTTTTATTAAAAAAACTATTTCATTAACTTATTAAAAAATATTAGCTAATTTATAAGCGCATGTCGTGTCTACATCAAGATAAATGTTATCATATGTTTTCATTGATTGTCATTTTGTTTTGTAGACCTATGAACATAAAATAAAATAAAAAAATAATAATTATCGGCTCGGGGCTTCGAACCCAGTACCTTCGGAACTGCGGCCGTGCATCTCGCCACTAGACCAGCAAAAACATCTTGTAAAGTAGTTAATAGACATAAAATTTAATGGATAGAAAATCCACCGATTAAGTTAATTTGTGAGATACTTTATAGCTCTTTCGTTATGTTCAAATAAAGATAATTAATTATAAACTCAGTGCTCTTCTTCCTTAAGGAATATTAAAATATCAACTACTTCATTTTAATAACTTTTCAGTTTATATTTTATAGTTGAAATATAAATTAAATCATATTCAATATGTATGTATGGTATATTTTCTTGATGTTAACTTTTATATTTTACTTTAGGTTAGTTTACCTACTTACATATCAAACCACCACACAGCAATACTTACTATCGTTATCTCCGGTTTGAAGTGTAATTGAGGATATATAGCAAATTAAAATCTTGTATATACATATTGTAATTATAATATAAAAGTAAAATGTTTTTGTATTATTATATATATATATTGTTAGAATCGAACCTACTTGGTTGAGTTGCATTTTGCAAACGTCACACTCCACTATAAAAAAAACGGCCGAGTTTGATGGCTGTCACATTGGCTGGTTGGACTCGGTGGCGAGAGATTATGGTTTGTGACTGTTGCAATCTGCAGTAAGCGCTATTATTTTCATTTTAATTGTTTTTGTACTGATTATGTTTTTATATTTGTAGAATGGAGTATTGATAACTTGATTAGATTGAATAGAATTGTTGTAATTTAAAGTAAATTTATGTTCATCCTGACATCTGTCTTTTTTTTAAATAAAATGCCACTTTTGACGTTAAAATCAGAAGTGGGATTCGCCTGTGCTCACAAATAGATTTATTAATTTTATTTTATTCGATTTTATTTTTGTATCTTAGCTCCATTTTACAAATCATTTGTTTTTCAATATTTAATTTGTTGTTCAAAGATTTTATTTGTTTTTCGCATTCTATCTCCATCTTGTAAATCATTTTATTAATTGTTATTTTTATTTGTTGTTCAAAATGCCACGACCATCACGGTTCCGTGAAAAGTCTTTTGATTCGCCTCGTCGAAAGGCGAAGTATAGCAGATTGCAGCAACACAACCACAAGTCTCGTTCGCGATCTCGTGAGGATAGTTGTCGCTCACGGTCTCGTAGCTATCGGGCTCGTTCACGTTCACATCATAGTCGGTCGCGATCTGGTAGTGATTACCGCAGACGTCGTTCGCGCAATAGCCGCACTAGGTCTAATAGTACTAGGTACCGTTTGCGCTCTCACAGTAATGATCGTTATCGGTCCGAGTCCAAGGACAGTAAACGTAGATCGCGTTCGCGTCGTAATCGTTCTCGAAAAAGGTCTTGCTCTGATATTTCGGTAACAGGTAGTCCTAAACATAACAAAGACTCTGTCAAGAAAGCGTTAGAGTCGATAATGTCGCGTTTAAACGCAATTGAGGCGAGTTCGAGGGGTAGCATGCAGTCCTCGTTACCTGCTTGTCCCAGCACATCTCAGAGCGAGGGCGCGTCGATGCCAGCAACTCAAGCGCTCGCAGATGCGCTACAGAGTATCACTAAATTTTCAAATTCTGCAAATTATTATGTTTCGAATTTTGATCCAGCTATAAATTGTTTTGAGGTGTGGAGTGACGAAGTAGAGCGAGGGCGGTTAACTAACAATTGGGGAGACTCAGAATGTTTGTCGCGGGTTGCGCTTTGCCTCAAAGGAGACGCTAAAACCTGGTTGAACGAGTGGATTACTAATGATCGCTCTTGGTCAAACTTCATGAAAGAATTCAAGTCCCTCTGCCCGCAAAAGACGGATTATGCCGAAATACTTCGTGAGGTCATAAATGCTTCATCCGATAGGTACCCTACTTATGCTGAATACGCACGGCGGGCGCTGTTACGTCTGCAGATAGTTCAGGGTCTGAGCAGCGACCTTAGGGTGCTTATCGTCATTAGAGGAATTACTGATGTTCAGGTGCGGGCAGCGGCGACTAATGCTAACCTTACCATAGATAACTTGGTCTCCTTTTTGGCAACATATGCGAAGCCTGCTCGATTCAAAAATGATTCCCGGGCGCCGTTTAACGCAGCCAACGAACGCAACACCAATAGGCCTAAATGTTTCGGTTGCGGACAAATCGGTCATTCGCAAAGCAATTGTCGGAATCGCAACGTTACGAAGCCAGTAATATGCACTTTTTGTAAAAAGACTGGACATAAGGAAAGTGATTGCTTTGCTAAGGCTCGATCGGAAATTCATAATAAGGACCAACGCAAAGTTAATCTGTGTAGTGAAATGTCGGACAAGTAGTGTCAGTAAGGATGTGGGTACTGCGGTGATACAGGGGATACCAGTAGACGTTTTAATCGATATAGTTGATTGTGTCCCTTTGAATGTGTCCCTTGTATCATCGGAAGTACTGAAACATTTCGCGGGTCAGCGTAAAGAAACTTATTGTGTGTTGAAAGGCATTTAGTGATTCCGAAATCGTAGCTCGTAGAATACATTAGTCTGATAGTAGGATTTCGTGACATTTCACTTGACGTGTTCAAGCCCGAACGCCGAGGCAACGAGGGAGCTGAGCAGGAATCGTGCGAGATGTCTGCTAAAGCAGAATCAAGACCAACAAGACGCCCGTGTCAATCGTCAGCGACACCCTCCCAAAGTTTTCCAAGTGGATGACCGAGCTTTTGTGATAAAGTATTCAGTCTACGGGAAGCTTGATGCGGGTATGAGAGGCCCGTATCGTGTGACGAAAGTTTTGCCCAACGACCGCTACGAGCCGAAATTGCTCAGCGGTGCTCGTAGAAAGACCACGCAGGCGGCGGCGCAATTTATGGTCCCATGGAAGGGAGAGTGGTGTCCTGAGAGTTTCTTTGCATTTTTTTCAAACTAAAGTTTGTGAATTAATTTGTTTCTTTTGTTATGTTACAGTTCCGTGGCTGCTGATTATGTATACCTGTGCGTGAATATGTGCGCAAAGTGAAATAGCGAGCCACGCGTTTCAAGTGCACGTTGTGCGCTCTGTCACATATCTGTGCCCGATCTGGAGATGTTGGGTTTGATTGGTCGACCCCATTGAGTCCTCAGACATGTGGGTGGTTAACTTAGGTTCCCCCTTAAAGATGTCTTTGGCACTCAGGGCGATCCATTGAGCCTGGCTCTCACACGGCTGGGCGTTGGACAGCGATGCTGGGTCATGAACATCGAGTGGGCAAACAGCCCGGCTGCAGCAGTTTTTGTGTTCATACGTATGTTGACGGACGGGCGGTGCATTCCTAGTTCTTGGGTCATGTGAGCTGGTCTTAAGGTATGTGGGTGTCGGGCGAACGCCCTCCCCTTGAAGATACCTTCCGCACTGGCGGCGCAGTCTAGGAGTGTACCCGCTGGTGAGGTCCCGTGTTGATCGTGCTTCCACTAAATATCAATGTTGTGGTACCAAACGCATCGGGCATTAACTTGCCTGTATGCCGTGATACTCGAGTGGGGGGATAGTTTGTAATTATCTTGTGCACAAGTAGGTAAAGTCAGTATCTATGAGATGCGTGTATTGACAATGAGAGTGACGAATGTTTGTTACAGACTCATTGTAGGATAAATAGTTTTGAGCGAAAGAGTTGATCTACTCTTTTTTTTTTGGTCATGAATGAGGGCCTTGAATGTGTGAAGAATGAGAGAACAGGAGTTGTAACAACACATGGCAATTTTGTTCGTTTAAAAATCGTGTTATACGGGCAGAACTGCTGTATTTCCCTGTGATGGCCTGGGCACCCTCAAATGGATTTTGACGGTAAGCCCCAGGCCTAGCGAAAGTGTTTCTATGGTTATTTAAACTTATGTTGATGTTTAACAGATTCTGACAATGATGGCGAGGACTCTACAGAGCAGTTGCCTGGCCCATCATCCGCACGTCCTGCTGAAGACTTTGACGAGTACACCGAGGACGGCGCACGGTCAGGAGAAGCCGTGTTAGAATCGAACCTACTTGGTTGAGTTGCATTTTGCAAACGTCACACTCCACTATAAAAAAAACGGCCGAGTTTGATGGCTGTCACATTGGCTGGTTGGACTCGGTGGCGAGAGATTATGGTTTGTGACTGTTGCAATCTGCAGTAAGCGCTATTATTTTCATTTTAATTGTTTTTGTACTGATTATGTTTTTATATTTGTAGAATGGAGTATTGATAACTTGATTAGATTGAATAGAATTGTTGTAATTTAAAGTAAATTTATGTTCATCCTGACATCTGTCTTTTTTTTAAATAAAATTCCACTTTTGACGTTAAAAATATATATATATTGTTTTTGTTTATGTGTTATTTAAAAAAAGCTATATTTAATTTAAAAAAAAGGAATAATAATATCCTTTTTTTAATAATAATAATAATAATATCCTGGGACTATATGTGAAATCTTGGGTGATAAAAAATAAATATTTTAATAAGCTATTAACTACAACCCTAATTTTCCACTAATACCATACGTATTATTAGTTTGTATGTTGTTGCATATCGCCATGGAGCAAACGAACATTTTGATTTTTTTCATATACATAGTTTAGAAGCTGTTTTTTGATCTTTTGTTTGATCCGGCTAATCTCAGGAACTACTGGTTTGAATTTAAAAAATATTTTTGTGTATTGTATAGTCCTTTTATTGAGGAATGTTCTAGACTGATTTTTATTCATTATATTTTTTTAATTATACGCTAGTGAAACCGCGGGGCACAGTTAGTATCAAATATAAATCATCAAATAATATAAAATAGTCACATAAAACAGCCAGCCAGTTACAATAATTCAAAGCTTAACAGATGTAAAATAATGTATTTATTTGATCGTAACATGATTAAATGAAAACAAATATACATAGGATTAAATCAAACAAGCTTTTAAACCTTTGAATATTTGCTTATTTATCCACTTTTTTTAAACTATTTGCTTATTTATCCACTTTTCATTTTACTGAAGTTGGGTTCAAATCTGAATAAAACATCAGGAATTTTGTTAACACGAGCCTTGAACTTGTGTTGGTTAATTCATACAAGGATCCCTTTGAACGTCAATGTACTGTGGTGTGAATACGGAATTATTTTGATGGAGATTTTAGAACACTTTTCGTGGGAGATAAAGAGCCGTTTAAAGTAATTAATATTAGCGTTTGTTATTATGATACAGACGATTTTGAACCTTAAGGAAGGATTTCATTATGTTATTTGAAAAAAATAGATACTTTAAAAACTGACGAATTTCGTAGAATCAATTGATTAAAAAAATCTCACTATAAATATGTGTTTCTTTAAAAATGTGTTTGTTATGTAAAAGTAACAGCCTGTGAATGTCCCACTGCTGGGCTAAGGCCTCTTCTCTTTGTGAGGAGAAGGTTTTGGAGCTTATTCCACCACGCTGCTCCAATTCGGGTTGGTGGAATACACATGTGACAGAATTTTAATGAAATTTGACACATGCAGGTTTCCTCACGATGTTTTCCTTCACGGTCAAGCACGAGATGAACTATAATCACAAACTAAGCACATGAAATTCTGCGGTGCTTGCCCGGGTTCCCACGATCATCGGTTAATTCACGATTCACGCGTTCTTACCGTATCGTTTGTTATGTATTGGCCAATAAATAAAAAAAGGTAGTTATTGTTGTCAGCATTTATATGAAGTTTTTTTTATTGCATAGGAAGGCGGACGAAAATATAAGTAAAAATGATTGTAAGCATTGTTATATGTTATTGAACATTTAACAAAAATGAAAAAAAAAAAATCATAGACAATAAAATACTTTATCACTAGAATATTTTACCTCTGTGTTTAGAATGTTACCTCATACAAAAAAAAAGAATTGAAAAAAAAAGTGAAATATAAAGTGAATTTGGAATTTCAATATTATTTCCTCAAACTTTTCAAATTGATTACGTAGCAAGACGAAAGCCAAAATAATGACGTAATAGCTAGTTTTAAAATTAAAAGACTGACCTATTTGAAGTCAGCATTAGAAAATTGGAAAACGGGTAATATGCCGTTTCGAGCATTTCATAATTTAATAGGTCACGAAAGCATATTAAAATAATATTATAACAGCCTTGGTCATTTCGTGGCGTGATGTTGTTGGGCGATTTGACACATTTAGGTTACTGGGGACGCATTTAAGTCGTTTGATCTAGTAAACTCGATGGCGTGCCGATGTTGATTACACTATCGTTTTATGATTTGGGACCCTCAAGTCTTGAATGGAGGACATTTGAGTTTTTACTACAAAAGAGTGTACGAATCATTTCGATTTGTTTACATCGCCATATGTCTTGTAGATTTTTGTCGTCGTGTCGTATTAGATATGTATATTGTATTAGTTGTATTGTATTGTTTAGATATGTATATTTGCCAATTTATGATAAAACTTATATCAGAAGCTGCAGTTTTTCGCATAACTCGGATAGTGTCAAATATTATTATATATATAATAACTAATATCAAAATAAAAATATATTTAATTTTGATTAAAATGAATATGCTCTTCAAGCTGAATTGGCCAATATCAATAATACTATTGAATTCAAATGAGCGAAAAAATAGTAGTGAACTCTGTATATCATTTCACCCGATAAATGTAGGTTTCCTCACGATGTTTTCCTTCACTACTGAACATAAACATAAATATATTTAAAATGAAACCTCAGATTAACTTTCCCGAAGTTGAACCTCAATCTTCGATTAAGATTGACTTGTTTTAACCACTGAGTCATTACGATTCGACACGATGTTTGACAATAATAATCCAAATACATTTATAAATTATTGTAGTATTTAATCAAATAGGTTTACCACTTGTGGAACTACAACAAAACTATTGCAATACTAATTATTGTAATTAATGCAAATTTAATAGATTATCCTCAATTAAACTAATAATATGCTAATCGGTATTTATTATATAAAGTGTTGAATAATTAATTTTACGTGGTAAGGCTTCATGTAATTCCGCCTGGGTAGGTTTCACTCCTATTCTACCGCCAAGCAGCTCTGCAATGATATGGTAACCACCGTGGTAGGCCGGATAGCACAAATCCGGAATAAATATGAACATTAATATAAATAAAACAAAACAAAACCTTTTCTCCAAAACAAGCTTAAATTTTATGAAAACAGCTGAGAACAGTCGATAGAAGTTTTTTTTTATTGCATAGGATGGCGGACGAGCATATAGGCTATCTGATGGTAAGTGGTCACCAACGCCCATATACATTGGCATTGTAAGAGATTTTAACCATGACGAGCTTGCACAAAGCCCTACCACCTGGTAGAAGTTTGAAGATCTTTAAATCTATGTCTAAACATAGTTCAAACCTATGTCTCAACACATATGTAAATATATATAAATAAACGTAACCAAAATAAAGTACTCAACTAGCCCAGCTCGGAGTTCACACGAACTGTATAATAAATTATTGAACATGCCATTTTTCACTAACGTTTATGAAAATTTTCCTGCACTAAACCATCGATGGATAGAAAATTAATTTGAATCATCGAACTTTTGAGCTCAGTTTAATAGTACAGGGACAATAATCCCGTGGGATGAAATTTGTCCAACGTAACTTCGGAACGGGTGTTGACTTACGGAAGAAAACTTGTAAGATTTTTCGTTATTCCCCGGACTTTTCGAAATCTTTTTATTGGTGCGATATAAATAACGGATTTTAGCTGTTTGCTAACTTTGATTTAGTTGTTTGTGTATTGTTTAATAGTTGTTAATATCGAGGCATTGCTTTTAATATATTGCTTGAAATGCTTTTATATTAAGTAGCTTGATTACTAACATTGACGCCCGAATACTGAAACGTCACTTAAATATTTAATGCAACTTAATTATTTGAAACGCCGGTTATTTCAAATTTCGCATACTAATTTAGGAGCTTCTCAATGTTAGAGTTTAACTTTGAAGAACATTTCAGTATTCGGCCGTAAGTCTCCTAAATACTTATGTGATACATAATTTAGCTTATGTATTAAACTTAGAGCATGCATAAAGAGTGTTTAACCTAGATTTAGTTATCAGCCGAAACGAGCCGCTGGCTGAAGTTTGTATCTAGGGCGATTAAGTTTTAGATACTTAGCACGTTTGCAAAACATTAAACTACTAGAGAATTTTGAGTATGTCTTCGAAGGATGGATTTGCTTGAAGTCTCTGCCTAATGACTTTAGGGAGGCCTTACATCATGTTTAGTCGAAACTTGGTAATAAGTCTTGGTGAAACATTTCCGTTAAATTTTAATATAATTATGTATTATATAGCATATTACAGTATAGTAACAGCCTCTGAATGTCCCACTGCTGGGCAAAGGCCACTTCTCATTTCTTGAGGAGGAGGTTTGAAGCTTTCCATATTTCACCACGCTGCTCCAATGCGGGTTGGTGGAATACACATGTAGCAGAATTTCAGTGCAATTAGACACATGCAGGTTTCCTGACGATGTTTTTTCTTCACCGTTAAGCATGAGATGAATTATAATCACAAATTAAGCACATGAAATTCAGTGGTGCTTGCCCGGGTTTGAACTCACGATTTTCGATTAAGATTCACGCGTTCTTACCACTGGGTCATCTCGGGTTTTTAGATAGCATATTATAAGTTTGTATATTTTAAACTATAAATACATTCATGACATTATTATAAAATTATTATTTATTTTGATTTCGTTATAAATTATTCTATTCCGTTTTAAAATTTATTTTTATATATCAAAGGCTTTAATATACAAATTGTCATGTAATATATTATCCTTTTAATATCCTGGGACATTATTCACAGACGGCCATGTGATCCCAAACTAAGTAGAGCTTGTACTATGGAAACCAGACAACTGATACACTACATATACTACTTTTTTTGTTAATTAATTAATTAATTTATTTATTTTAAGGAAGACAAACAGTTATAAATACATAAAAAAAATTATCACATTACAGAGAAATAAACCAATCAAGTCTTCACAATTAACTAGATCAAAATCATTACATAGCCGATTGATATAAATATTAATAAATATTAAAAAAAATAAAAAAATATATATTATTACAATTTATAAAAAATAACAATTGAATATAAGATTATGGATTACTTAAAATTTAATAAAATGTGACCAAATTAAAACAATTATTCTGTAAGTATTTTTTTAAACTGAAAATTAATATTACATTTCATTTCTTTTAACGACAAATAAAATATATCATAATCATTGAATATATTGTTGTGCATTATACACGATCTATAAAGAAAGCTGTTGCGTACATACTTATTCTTGGATTTGGGAACATCAAACAAAATTTTTTTACGAGTTTGCATACGAGGACATCTAATAAATATATTGCTAAGTAAGAATGGAGATTCAATATAATTATTCAGTAATTTGAAAAGAAAGAGTTCATCTTTTTCCATACGACGTTCCTTTAATACATACTTATTTAGATAATTACACCCAGACTCAGGACAAACAGACATGCACACATATGTTCATGCACACATATGTCTGTCCTGGGTGGGAATCGAACCCACGACCTGCGGCGTGTAAGGCAAGTGTCTTACCAACCACGCCAAACGGCTCGTCAATATATGTGACATTTCACGGATGTTTTCAACGATGACTATCGAATCGGTTCTTACAAAGCCCCTGATTATTAAAAAGGGTTTTAAATATGATTTTTCTGCTAGTTTTAAAATAATCCATTTTGAATAATATAATTTAATTTCATGTTCATTGGATTCCTCTGTTTAATACATATTGTGATTATAATCAAATAGGATTTCCAATAACAAAACCATTAATATGTATTAGGCCGCGCGCTGTAATATCTAATCATAAAACGTTATAAAACCCACTCAATAAACCCATTTTCCTCTAACCTAAACGTGACTGGTGACTAAAAAATAAAAGCTAGGCATTATGACGGCTCTAATAAGGGAAGAGGAATGAAAAGGCGACAAGGCATGAGAGGCATAAGAATGAAAGGAACGCTTGATGTATAAAGTCACTGGATGGGATAGCAAAGCGGAAAAATAGTGCGCTCATATTATTAAACGATGAGCGTAGTTATTTTTTGAATGATCTTATATTTATGAGTGTAACGTCGACATACGCATCTTGTTTTGAGTCTGCTTATTTATTCTCAAAAGTTATATTTTTATTTATTATTAATAGGAGTGTATTGTAATCCAGTCTTTGAAACAAAAAACTACTATTTTCACTTATTGGTTAACGTTAATTATAAAATGTGCACTTAATTATATGTGCACTCGACAATGCGTGCAATTCTATGGAAACCCCGAGATGACATATTATTTTACGGTAAAATAGGTTGGGCTTCGGTCCTTAGTAGAAGTTTTGGTTTAGATTATGCCATCACCACGCTGCTCTAATGCGGACTAGTGGATACACATGGCAGAACTACAGTGAAAGTAAACACGTCTAAAGTAGATGCCCTACTTGGTACACAAGGTCTTACTTTACCGCTGAGCACGAGATGATTCATAAAAAAATATATATAAGTCACAGTAAATATCATAATATAAAAACAAAAAGGATAATATTATAAATTATTTGGAAAAAGATTAGACTAAATTGTAGCTCTGTTGAAAATTGATAATATACAAAGAATGTTTAATTATCTTAGACGTTAAAAATATAACAGTAATAAATAGAAACCAGGTGCATTTGAGTACAATATTTAAATATGAACTTGAAAATTTTATATCAGCACCCAAAAAAAACTTTCAATTCAATAAGTTCAATTCAATTAAAAATACATTAAAAAATGTCCTAACATCATCAGAATAAGAAATTTTATTGATGATTTTTTAATAAATTCGTTTACTGTGCTCACGGCATATCTAGAGTTATATTTCTATATCTTCGTAGATGCGAATAACCCTCTTGAAATTAGTCGGAGAGGCGTCCCGCATCCTTGCGTTTTTATTACGGGCTTTTAGAACTAGGATATCGTTTTAAGGATTTGTTCACACAGACACACTTTGATTATCTCATGAATAAATTTTAAGCTGATTGTATATTTAGTTTTCTATATCAGTTAGGTTCGATTTTTGAAAATTCAAATTATTACAAATCATTATGTTTCTAATGTGCTTGTGTAAATTAATAATACCCTGTGACATTATTCACACATGGCCACCTGATCCCAAATTAAGCAGAGCTTGTACTATGGAAACCATACAACATACTTATTTAGATAATTACACCTACTCAGGACAAACACACATGTTCATGCACTCAAATGTCCTGGGTGGGAATCGAACCCACGATCTGCAGCGTGAAAGTATCTACCAACCAAGCCAACCGGCCCGTCAAACCGAAAGTATGTAATATTTTTCATTGTTTTTTTTTTAAAACGAATAAAAGGTCATTTTATAATTTTTGTGATTTAATTATAGCTTTTAGGATTTACTATTATTAGAACAGTATTCCTGAGTAACAACAACACAACATTTGTGTTTTTTATGAGACAATAATTAACATTTTACAATAATATAGAGAAATTATGTACAATTACTTAATTTTAACATATTAAAGAGTTAATAAGCTGAAGGTCTATAAAACTAGGCATTCTATTTCGTAGTGAGATTATCGTGTGTTACATCTATATAAATAAAATGATAGAGGTCTGCAGTTGTGTGCGTATCACGGAAAAACTAATGGATAGATTTTAATGAAATTTTCTAATTTTTATTTCTTAGACACTTGGCCCTTATCAAAATAAATGATTGCGATATCTTTATTTAATAAAAAGTTATTAAAGTTTCAAGAAACAACGATTTGTATATGCATTGCGTGTTCAGTGATGTAAGTTTAAACAAAGTATATTTTATAATACGCAGGTGTAAAGCTTATACTGAAAAGATATTGGATTTGATTTTAGACATGTTAAAGAATAATAACTTCTACATAGGCTATCAATGAATCAGCAGTTTTGAAACGCAATATTAACGTATACAGTAAGAAGATGTTAGTCAGATGTCAAAGTGTGTGCATAAACACAAGTGTTATCACTGTTAGTACAATGGGACGGCAAATCCCACACGTTCGGAAAGAGTTCAGTCGCAGGCCCAACGGCTTTACATACATTCCTAGACATCGAAGACCCGGAGAGTAACCCAACTAGCAGACAACGGGCAGCTATTTGACAGAAGTATATTTTTATTGGGCTGACTCGTCGTTTGAACACAAGGCTTCGAGAGCCTTATAAGCTGTTAGACCAGTCATAGTCAACAATAATATAGATTATATTCAAATAGACCTATCATAATTGACAGTCACAGTTTCTATTATGCAATGTCATTTCTGGTACTGTCTAATGCGGTTTAAATGCGGGCTACGTGCAATCGCTGCATGTATTGCGATCCGGCGTTACAGCTGTACGTCTGCACTTTATACACATAGCTTAATAGAAGTACGACTTAGTACACAAAATAAAACATTTTATTTAATCATTTCAAAACTTGTTTTACTTCTTAAATTTAATAGGAGTTATAAATAGGCTTCAAAGGCTTCAATTTTTCTCGTGTATATCCTTTCTTTTTAGGCAAACGCTTCGCAAAGACGCGTAGTAACTTTCTACCAAGCAGCTCCATACAGTTATTGTTCGAAAAACATGTGTCTGAATATCATTTGACTTATGCTTGGTTTGAGATATTTATTTCATGTCATAAAAATACATAACTGCGTATTGCCAATACTCACTGTGTTTTCCGGTCTATCAATGGACCATTGCTTGCGACTACGTATAATCTACATATGGACCATCTCGGCTGCCACTATATACAAGACCAAGATTCCTTACCCGAATTAAAGCAACATAATATATAACCTCAACAATTTACTAAAGCTTTGTTGGATTACGTTAATACGGACGATTTGTCACAGCCTAACTTATTCTTATATTCGTAGCACGTTCTACGACATAGGACGTTTTACTACGGAGCCCGGGATTCGTTGAATCGATTCCGTCACGACGCCGGGATAATTGAGTCGGCTTTCATTCGTTAAGATTAAGATGAGATCTGACGTAATCTTCGATTTTCAGTTTTAATTTAGTTATCGAATGCGTTAGTTCTTAGAAACGTGTTCCATATATTATCGTTTATACAATATTAGTTTACGACTGCGCCTTCGTCCACTCGTGAGCGTGAGGCGCTGTTTATTTAATTTAATTTATTATTACTTGCAAGAACATTCTTGCTTATTATTAATGCGAGAAAATCAAAATCGTGTGTGTGTGTGTGTGTGTGTGTGTGTGTGTGTGTGTGTGTGTGTGTGTGTGTGTGTGTGTGTGTGTGTGTGTTATAGCCTATATTATTTTATGTATACCTGACAACGTGTATGTAAATTATCATCATGATCGGATGAGTAGTTAAGACGTGAAAGCGTAACAAACAAATAAACAAACAAACTGACTCTCACATATACAGACATATAGTAGGAAATATAAGACTTTTTTGTGTAAGTGTACAACATATTTTAAAACATATGTTAGGTATATAAGGTCCTCCAGACCGATTTCGGCCACGGCGGCCAATCTCAAGAGAGATTAGCCAACTGCGCAGGAGATATTATAGTGCACAAGTGTGTGCGCAAACACAGGTGCACTCTCTTTTCCTTAGCTCTCATAATCCGATGGGACGGCAATCCGACACAACCGGAAAGAGTTTAGGCGCAGGACCAACGGCTTAACGTGCTTTCCGAGGCACGGGAGTGTACACACTTCCAACTTCCAGACTCCGAGCTGCTACTGAGAATTTTCTGACAGAAAACCCCAATAACTATTTATTGGCCCGACCTGGAAATTGAACCCAGGACCACCGAGTCTGCGGCCTTATATCAAACCACTAGACCATCGAGGCAGTATATTAGGTATATATATATATATATTGAACTCAGAAGTCGCAAACTCAGAAATCCTTATTATGGATTTCGGCCACAGCGTGTTGTGGCATTGAAAATACCTCTGAGGCGTTCTCAACCTCAAAATTAGATATCAACGATTTCAAAAAGCAATTGTTTATAAACTGTATGAAAAGCATCGTCATACTTTGTCTTCATCTATATCTATAATAATACATATATGTATAACGCTGAAGAGTTTGTTTGTTTGATCCGACTAATCTCAGGAACTACTGGTTTAAATTTAAAAAAATATTTTTGTGTTGTTTTATCGAGGAAGGCTGATTTTTATTCATTATATTTTTATTAATTATACGCGAGTGAAACCGCGGGGCACAGCTAATGTCTTATAATTATGAAAAACTTGGGGCTTAATTTACATAAACATATATGAATAAAATATAACGCTTAAATATAAAAAGTTACAAAAACATATTAAAAAAAAAAGTTCGATATTCCAATGTCACATAGCAAGATAACAACTGCCGTCAATTCGAATTCATATCAATTCAACGATGCAGTGTAAAAAACAATGCAAGTTATTTTAAAGGGCACTTTAAAAAATACGTTATCGTCTTTCCAATTATTAAACACTCGTATGCAATTTCTAATTACAAATATATGTCGTGATAGCTTGTTGGTTAGAATACAAGAATTTTATCCGATGATTTTGGGTTCAAACCAATGCAAGGATCACTGAATCTTCATGGGCTTATCTTAGGTTGACAACGTTGGTGCCTTCAAATGTAGAGTTAACAGGTGCTACAAGCGTGCTACGTCGTAGACCGTGACGATGCTTAACATCAGGCAAGACAACTGTCAAACGTTAGACTATTATGGTAAAAAAAAAAATAGATTTACAATTCATTTCGTATTAGAGGTCACGGAAAAGAAAATTTAGCCCAGCTGTACGTCATTTAAACTAAATTATTTTTATGTAAGTTTAAGTTATTGTTGTCAAAATCTCGTAGTAAGTATTTAAAACACTGATTCTTATGTATAACAGACTTATAGATATAATAATAATAATTATATTGGTTGATAAGAGACAGTATATAACAAAAACTTTTACGTATTTAAGTATTACTTATTACAAAAGCAATAAGCATACTTACTACTTTAGATTTAATATATATCGTAATTCAATATATTGTTTTCAAATAACAATTATTTTATACAAAGCTGAAGGTTACAGCTTAATAAGATCGAGACCACATGAGACTGCCCCAACTAAGCACATGGTATGTCTAAGCTTGAACATAATAATACAAGTCAGGTATTCACGGTTTAAGCTATGTCGATTTAAATTATAATTACTTAATTGTATTGTATAATTGTTGTTGTAAGTGTCTACCGTACAACAATAATGTGCTTGTGCGTGCTACTTCTGAACGACTTGGCCGGTTTTACCAAAATTTAATTAAAATTTACTCGGTGGTAGATCTTTGTGCAAGCTCGTCTGGGTAGGTACCACCCACTCCTCATATATTTTACCGCAAAACAGCAGTACTTGCCATTGTTGTATTTCGGTTTGAAGGGTGAGTGAGCTAGGGAAAATACAGGCACAAGGGACATCTTAGTTTCTAAGGTGGGTAGTGGATTGGCGATGTAAACGATGGTTAACATTTCTTACACTGTCGGTGTGTAACGTTGGTGACTACTTACCATCAGGTAGCCCATATACTCGTCCGCCTACCTATCTTATAAAAATTGGACCCTTGATAAGTGACGCTAATCGAAGTTAGTTAGTTAGTATACTTTATTATTGCCACCATTCCATACTGTCTTATTATTATTGCTTATAATACCAATATCTATGTTGGCGACCACTTACCATCAAGTGCCCCACTAGTCTGCCTACCTACATAAATAAACAATATATAAAAAAATAAATAAAGATAGCAATTCACAATTCTCCCCTGGCTGACCACGATGCTTCTTAAACAGCTCCCACGAGAAATTACATGAATTTCAGCATCATATAGATAGCGTTGTGATTTACGATTCTTGGAACACTTATATTATTCATTTATTCTATTCAGGAATTTTGATAGGACTTCTAATAAATGGAGATGAGTACAATCTTGAGTTTCATATAATTTATTCATCGTCAAATGTTTTAATTTATCAAAGTATTTGATAAGATCGAAATTTGAACTAAGAAGGTTTGTTCAAATTGTAACTTATCAATTTCTACATAACTTAAAATTAATTCAAGAATATTCAAATAATATTGTAAATGTGCAAAGTAATTCAGTGTTATTTTTTACTTACTAATTACTTTGACTATATCGTCCACATTTTCTTGACAGACAAAACCTAATAAGCTTTTCTGGACTGTATCGGGACTTCAACCTAGGACTAGATATTATATTGCGTAACTTGAACTATCATTTCTTCTTTGCACTTAGCATTTATTTGTCCATGGTACCGTTTTCTTCACTATATTTAAAACCTTCTTTTAAGCCAATACTTATATTGTACTAATTTTTTTTATCATATTAATTCCAAAAAAACCAAAAGCAAATTACGAAGTAAGCAACCCATAATTATCCATTGAAAAAGCTTTCAAAAAAATTCAACGACATTTTTAATTACATATAAATTAATTAGTCACTTGTCTACAATGCTAATTGTAAAAAAAGATAGATTTAAGAGTAATGACGTAGCAGCGCTGACCTAGCATTTGTGCTATGTCAATAGAGGTCAGGATAGGTCAGAAAAAAATGCCTCGTTAACTGCTTTGAGTCAGAAATACAGACGGCTTTTTGTAATGCAAAACGTTTTTAAGTCGTAAGAGTTCGTATAATCTTTAATACTCTCATATATATATATTATAGTATTATATATTAATATATTTATGTTTGATGAAAATTTATTAAACCTTATTTCTTGTATATAAATAATATTAAGATCTCACCACTAAACAAATTTACACAAAATATTTAATAATAAATTATACAAGGAGATAATCTGAGTTATTAACACGCTTTTATTAGCTTGGGTTGTATGTAACGGAATCTTTGAACTTAATTTTCACCAATTTCCAGAAGTCTGATTAATTTGAAACTTTGCATACGTATCAAGGACCGATGACAATGCAATAATTTGATAACAGTTTTTTTTTTTTTTTTTCGACGTTTCGCTGGATAATCTTAGCGTGTTTTTTTAGTTTTTTTAAACTATTATTATTTTTATATTGTTTTAATAAGGCTTATTTATTTTTTATTTTCAGATTAATATTTTTAACAATAACAACATTTTCATTTCCGTAAATAAATCCGTTGAATATATAAATTAAATAATGATTGTTTTTATTTTATCTGTATTTAAGGAAAATACAATTTTGTATTGTAAAAATCATCAAATTGAAATGTATGTTTAATATTATATAGTTTATATTTTTATAAATATATACTAAATATAACAGACTCTGACTATATTGTTATATAGACATAACTTATCCGATCGCATGAAGTTTAAAAAATATATATGAAAAGGAAAATACGTAGATATTTTCTAGGCTAGCAAGGAGAGCTCAGACGATTCAGGCACGCTGAGACAAATGAAACGTACATAGGCCGCGACCCCTCTTGAGTCCTCTCCAAGCCAGGCTACTAGTGATGTTCTATTATCAATAAATATATAATATCGACGTCAGGCTTTATTATTTTACTTGGTAGAGTATATTTGTTGCTTGTTAAGTTTACTTATACCTTAAATATTGTGTAAATACTGATTTATTTATTATTGGTGATTAAATTAATTGACTTATATGATATCATTTTTCGTCAGTGGCTTCACTCGCTTATAAAAGGGTTCATGAGTCAGAAGTTAACCTTATGTCTTTTTGTAATTTGAAAATGCGTACGTAAAATTTTATGACCGGTTGCACGTTCATTCTCTCGCATTCACAATATTAGTTGGAATGAAACAAGCATTATATTACAATAATATGTCATTATTATATAATATTATTTTAATTTTGTATCAAACTATTTTTAGTTACATTTTGTAGTTTATTACTAAATTGTTAAAAAAATTATGAACTGGGACACACCGACACCGAAACATGTAACTCAACTATCATTTAACATTACATTAAATTATTACTTATATAACTAAATAGAGAGTAATACTAAAATATATAATCATAAAAAAAGTATTATGTTATTAAATTTGTCGATACATTTTCCGCACTACGCTGCCTCACAATGCATTCTTGCGAAGCCAACGTACCTAAACTTAAACATTCTTCTACATGTCGTGGTCCTTTTAATCTTATTTTCTCATACATACGATTTTCATCGTCGTTTTAAAACTAAAATGTTTAGTTCTGTTGTTTTTAATATTAAAAATGGTTGTCTGTAAAGTCGGTTTACGGACGATAGTATAACGTGACAACGTCATAACAAAACATTGATGAAATGACTGCAATCGAGTGAAAGAGAGATAGATGCGGTGCAAGCGTACAATCAGCGTAACGGGACAATGAGTCATCCTTTTTCGTGAATGCGAAGCATGCCAGCGTTCATCGATTTATTAGACGTTGTCACGTCAAAAATATCGCAAACATAAAATACTTTGAAAAATGTGTCCGTGTAAAAAAGTAACTGCCCGTTGTTTATCCCACGGCTGGGCAAAGGCTTTATTTCTTCTTTAGGAAAAGTGTTTGCTTATTCAAATTTGATTCTAGTACGAGTAATTGGATACACAAGTATCAGAATTCCAATTGATACGTTTCGGCTTCCTTTGATGTGCTGTTGAATAATATAAGGATGTACTTGTTTAGAATACTCAGTTTCAGTATTTTCAGCTTAAAGTACACAAACAGCCTTACGGCGATTGGTATTCATATAGGTTCTAATAATGATATCAAAAAGGTTTTCATATATATATATTACAATATTATATACAAAATATATATTAGATACCAAATCTCTAAATCTAAAATGATTAAGGTAGAATATTTTAACTTTACCTCTGTTAAAATTATCTATTAGCAACTATCACAATAAAAAAACTATAATTATTACATTATCCACTAATTAAAATATTAAATTAATTTTAATTCAGGGAAAAATACATTGAAATTGTATATCGATATTAATTACAGCACTATAAGGAACACGGTTCTGCACAATGCACTCTAACGAAGACGCGTTTCATCCTAAGCATAACTAACACATACGAAAGCCTTTCTGTTATATTCAATTTAACTTTTTTAAATACATTTTGCATTTAATTCTATATTTTTCAAAAGGAAATATTTTATATATTTTTTCAATTTGTGACTTAGTAAGTCAAAATACAACCAACTTTATTCAGGTAGTCACTTTATACAAACACTTATGAATCGTCATTTTACAATTATAATCTGTACTAATATATAAAGCTGAAGAGTTTGTTTGTTTGATCCGACTAATCTCAGGAACATCTGGTTCGAATTTAAAAAATAATTGTGTTGTATCGTCCTTTTATCGAGAAAGGCTCCAGTCATATTTTATTCATTATATTTTTATTAATTATACAGGGGTGAAACCGCAGGGGAGAGGTAGTTTTAACATAAAGCTACCATCAGTTCGGAATGTTGATTCTACTGACAAGTAACTCCGTAGTTCCTCTTTTTACATACATGTAAAAGTCATATACGATTCCGCTTGGCACGGATAGATAAGAAGTAAAATGTATTTTGGATAGGATTTTCGTAAAATTCGTTCTTAGTGAGAGTCCACGGAGAAGATAACTGTGACAAATGAAGACAATTGGTATAAATATTCTGTATGAAGATCAACGAATACTAACTCTAACTCCTATTACAAGACTTATTTACAAAAAAAATAGCATTTACTTTATATGTAAAATGATCTGCGGAATTTTATTATAGAATCAAATATTATGCCCCCGGATGTATTAACGAATACTAACTCCTATAACGAGCCTTATTACCAAAAAAAAATTTAATTTTTAATGTAAAATGGTCTGCGGAATTTTATTATAGAATCAAATATTATGCCCCCGGATGTATTATATTTGTGGTCGAAGGTCGAATTTATTCATCCTGGGTGCATCATGCAGAATATATATAAATAACTACTATAGAGGTATACGAGACGTGACAGCCTGCGAATGTCCCACTGCAGGGCTAAGGCCTCTTCTCCATTTTTGAGGAGAAGCTTTTGGAGCTTATTCCACCACGCTGCTCTAATGCGGCTTGGTGGAATACACATGTGGCAGAATTTGAGTGAAATTTGAAACATGCAGGTTTCCTCACGATGTTTTCCTTCACCGTCAAGCACGAGATGAATTATAAACAGAAATTAAGTACATGAAAATTCAGTGGTGCCTGCCCGGGTTTGAACCCACGGTTTGATCTCATCGGTTAAGATTCACGCGTTGTAACCACTGGGGCCATCTCGGCTCGGCTAGAGGTATAGTTAATAGTTTTTCATATTATAACAAATCACAATTTGAAAATAAGAATACCTTCCATTGGCTTATTTAGATCAAATCTTAATTATAACAATTATTTATTTGAAAACAAAAACAACAAAGCAATATTATATTAGTGTTTCATTATAATTTATCGTGAGGTTGAAATAAGATATTTTTAAGGTCGTTACTTTAAAGAAACAAAAATATTTGGCTCATTTAAATAACAACGTCGTTAGGCGAATTAAAAGGCATTGATGTCTTGTTAAGAATTGCTTTTATCTTTTTATTTTATATTTAAAGAATACAATTGAGACTATGATTTTGTTTATAAGCTAAAAAAGTTTACGAAATCTAGATAAAAGTTTCTAAATTCATCTCAGCCTACGTACCTACGCGTGAATCTGACTATCAAGACGGGCACATAGCTCTACCACTAAGTTCACTGGACTTATTTTAACATATATACATGCATACATATTAATGATCTCGACTTTCAGGAGAAAAACCGCTTGTCCGAGCTCTAATTACTTCATTGCTGCCCTTTGAGTCAACTCTCAAATTTAAGAAGGATAATTATGCTTGAGGTAATATAATAATATATTCTTTTTGAAAGATAGATTAATATGACTACCATATATTAACATAATAATATTTACTTAAAATTTTTAGTCTTTATGTGTTAAATAATGATATACTTTTTTCAAGTAAGCTCTTTTTACCACATAACTTCTTTAACCGTCATTAACAAGGTTCTTAATGTCAAACTATGATCGGTTCAAAATATTGATTCTACTGAGAAGAAACAATGATATTCAGAAGTTAGGTTTTTTCAACACATAAATATGAAATATTCTTATGCAAAAGACTTTTATCAATATCAAACGACGGTTGACTTCTAAATATTCATTTTAATAATTTTAAGATTGTATATTTAAAGAATAAGTTTCATGAATATTTATTAGGTAATTGCAATTGTTCAATAATTAAATAATAAAGGATTGTAAATTTACTAGAGATTACTTATTTTCATAAGAAGTGCCAAGTGTTTTCAAATGACTTAATGAAATGACGTTAAGACAAAAATAGAAGGAATTGTAAAATAAACACGAACAGAGACGGTAATTGTGAATTTGTGTTCTGGAAATAAATGCTAGAAAACGGAATAAGTTTTTTTTTATATATATGTATAACTAAACGTATCCAATATGTGTAACAGTACAGTACAGCCTATGAATGTCCCACTTCAGGGTTAAGGCCTCTTTTCCTTCTTCGAGGAGAAGGTTTGGAGCTCATTCCACCACGCTGCTCTAATGCGGTTTGGTGCAATATACATGTGACAGAATTTCAAAGAAAATTTGACACATGCAGCTTTCCTCACCTTGTTTTTCTTCACCGTCAGACACAAGATGAATTAATTCCTGGGTTTGAAACCACGATCATGGGTTAAGATTCACTCGTTCTTACCACTTATTCTCGGCTATATCTCGGCTTTAACATGTATAAATAACCGGAAACTAAATTAAAGGTCTCACCATCTATATAATCTTATAAACATGCAAAGTATCAAAAAGAGCTTTTTTGTTGTAGGTTAGTCAATGCAATCAGTGGTTGGAGAACCATTAGAACTAAGATGCTATAGTATTGTGCATGTAATTACACTGGCTCATTGGGTAAGCCAAAGTAATTACATGTGTGTATCAAGCCGGAACAGAAATACAAAGAATTAAAACAAATAACTGTTCTTACTCACACTAAGAGACCTAATAAGGTCTTAAGCAGTAGCTTTTATATAAGTAAAGCAATAGCTTTTATATAAGTACAGTAACAATAACAGGTGTGAATGTCCTATGCTGGGCTGGCCTCCTCTCTCTCCTTTTTGGAGCAGAAACGGTTCACAATTGAATTAGGAACTCAATTTATAGTTTTTTAATAAAAATGACAGAATCGTGATGATGATGGCCACGTGAAGGATAACGCTCCCAATATAAAGCACCTTTATCCCAATAGAACAATCTCAACAAAGCATTCCATGGCAAGGACAAAGAAGAAATTTTAAAATAGGACTCTTAATTTTTTTTTCGCAGTTTGGAATTTTTTTATCGTATAGATAGGCGGACGAGCATATGGGTACATATATGAGCACCTGATGCTAAGTTGTCACCAACGCTCATAAATAATGGCGTTGGAAAATATGTTAACCATCGCTTACATCGCCAATGTGCCACCAACCTTGGGAACTAAGATGTTATGTCCCTTGTGCCCGTAATTACACTGACTCACTCACCCTTAAAACCTGAACACAACAATACCAAGTACTGCTGTTTTGCGGTGGAATATCTGATGAGTTGGTGGTACCTACCCAGACGAGCTTGCACAAAGCTCTACCATCAAGCAATTACAAGATTTACTTTATTCTTAATATAAAGTTATTTTCATATTACTTTATGTATAAATATTCCAACCCTAAGTTGACCCAATAATAAGTTATTGGGTTGCTTTGAGTTTCGGAGTCTGGAAGTTGGAAGTGTTTAAGCTCCCGTCCCTCGAAAAGCACGTAAAGCTATTGGTCTTGCGAGTGAACTATTTCCGGTTATATCGGATTGGAAAGTGAGGGAATAAGGGTACCTGTGTTGGACAGATAACTGTGCACTATAATATGTCCTGCGCAGCGAGCTAATCTCTCTTGAGGTTGCACGCCGTGGACGCAATCGGTCCGAAGAAAATTATTATGAAATTATTATAATGGCCGGCTGCAACTAGCTATTATAATTACGAGTAATATCATCCTTTTTTTAATACATTCCTGTAAGGATTTTTATTGCTATCAAATGAATCGATTTTCGGGAAGCAATCAAAAACAACCGCTCGCTATATTTTTTTTATTAACCTAGAAATAAAAGCTTAAGAACGGTTTATATAAAGTTATTTCCTTGTTTCATATAAAAAATACAACATCAAACGAAATGTTCAAGTGAAGGTGTATGCAAATATTAATTTAGTAAACCTTTTATACTCTATATCCGAGTCGGGGGTCAGGACGTAGAGTTTACGATGCTATAAATTTTGCAAACTTTGACTTATACGCCTTGTAAGGGCTAAGACACCTAAAGTATAACCGTCTTAATGATATGACGCGGCTTTATGTGGAGGAATGGAATGATTTTGGTGACAGCGTTTTGTTGTGACATTAGTTTATATCCTAATCGTAATAAAGCAAAAGCTATATTTAAGTTTATTCTACTATTCCCTTATATCAGATTTTAAAATGTTTTTAATTTTCATTTAAATTCTGTAAACTAATAATAATAGTCATCAAGATTTCTTGAGAGAGATTAGCCAACTACGCAGAACATATTATAGTGCACAAGTGTGTGCGCAAACACAGGTGCACTCTCTATTCCCTTACTCTCATAACCCGATGGGACGGCAATCCGACACGACCGGAAAGAGTTCAGGCGCAGGACCAATGACTTTAGGTGCTTTGCGAGGCACGGGAGTGTACACACTTCCAACTTCCAAAACCTGCTACTGAGAAATTTCGATAAAAAATTTCAATAACATTTTATTGGCCCAACCTGAGAGTTGAACCCAGAACCACCGTGTCTACGGCCTTACATGTAGCCACTAGACCAACGAGGCAGTCGAAAAAGTAATACTGAGTTCACAACCGCTATTACACATTTTAAATTGAACTACTACAGATAGAAACGTTGATATCCAATACGACCATGATTTTTTTTAAATAAAGAAAAAATATATTAAACAAAGAATATTCAATTCAAACATTTACAGATTAAGAGCTTAGTTGGTTTTCTCTTGTCAAACTTTTGCTACAATTATAATAATTCATTGATTTTTTTTATTGTATAGGAAGGCGGACGAGCATATGGGCCACCTGATGGTAAGTGGTCACCAACGCCCATAGACATTGGCATTGTAAGAAATGTTAACCATCGCTTACATCGCGAATGCGCCACCAACCTTGGGAACTAAGATGTTATGTCCCTTGTGCCTGTAATTACACTGGCTCACTCACCCTTCAAACCGGAACACAGCAATACAAAGTACTGCTGTTTTGCGGCAGAATATCTGATGAGTGGGTGGTACCTACCCAGACGAGCTTGCACAAAGCTCTACCACCAAGTAAGACTTACATTTGCTCGTTTAATAAGATGATTTTAATATTTAATAATCTTTATTAAGGCTGGCCTTTATATTGTTAAGTTTATAAATTAAAAGGTGATATTTTCCACTGTAAAGTATATATGATCTTTTCACTTAGTAATAAAGTAAATAATAAAAAGGGCTCACACACTAAAATATTAAATAGCCACTCAAACACACGAAAGGATAATTAGGCGTTAACTGTGAAGGGTATTTTGTAAATACTACCCTACCCTACCCAGAGGAGCCTTTTTGGTTTACATTAGACGACTATAATAAACAAATTATGATGATTTTATTTATATTTTTAATCTGTACGTTCTTTTTTGTTATTTTAACATACTTACGGTAAAGCAAACTTTTTATGATTTTACTAGTCGAGTTGGTCTATATATTATTTTACATATAGCAACTTAAATTCTGATCATTTTAATTTAAGTAATATTTCGCTTTTTTGCAGTCTGGTATTAGTTATTATAAAATTATGAAAAATTATTAATTTTTTTTTTATATTATACAAATTTTATTTTATTAAATAAAACCTTATAAAATGATATCACTAATATAATTGCTTATTTTCATTGTATACGTAACAATAAAGATTTTTTAATAATTATTATGAAAATAAAATATCAAACAATATTTTTTGTTCAAATTCAATTTCTGATTTGAATTAAAACTATTTTATATGTTTTGCATTTTGAAATATTGCTCTTTATAACTTTTACCTAACGGTTCCACAATTAGGTTGACATATAATAGCCTGACTTTGTATTACTAAAATTCATTCGTTCCTATTTTCCATAAAAAATATTAAAATGCGTAAAATTTATTTAAATAAAGCCGTAGAGAAAATATATTGTGAAAGCGTTTGGTTAGAAAGAGAAAGAAATATTATGGACAAAACTCATACAAACCACAATGTTTACTTGACATTTCAATTTTTAACTTAAATAAGACTTGCTTGTGGAACATAATTAAGATTAAAATCCTCCAGACCGATTTCGGCCAAGGCCGGCCAATCTCAGAAGAGACTAGCCAACTACACAGGATATATTATAGTGCACAAGTGTGTGCGCAAACACAGGTGCACTAAATTTTCCTTAGCTCTCATAATCCGATGGGACGGCAAACCGACACGACCGTAAAGAGTTCAGGCGCAAGACCAACGGCTCAACATGCTTTCCGAGGCACGGGAGTGTACACACTTCCAACTTCCAGACTCCGGGCTGCTACTGAGAGTTTTCTGACAGAAAAACCCCAATAATTATTTATTGGGCCAACCTAGGAATTTAACCCAGGACCACCGATTCTGCGGCCTTATATCAAGCCACTAGACCAACGAGGCAGTCTATGGAATATAATAATATATAATACGCAATAAATTTTAGCGATTCTATCTTCACATATACTTCGCAATTTAAGTACCTACCTACCCGCAAATAGATCTTCTTACCCCATATACCTACGATGGACCTTAAACCAATGAATAATAGAAATGGCATCGATTGTAACATTTTGGTAACTATCGCATCTAAGTCGGTGTGAGTGACGTAAGAATTGTCCATTTGTTTAAATTATTCAGAAGGTTTGATGGCATTGGGCCCGTTTGAATTACCACGACCGATCTTGGTAAATTGAAAGGAATAACAACGTTTATATGTGATTGATGCGTTATTATGCAAAACCAATACATATTATGGACTTTAAAAGTTCTCATGTTAAAATCAAACTCAAAATAATCTTTAATCCAAGTAAGCTCACAAAAGCATACGATTATAGTATTACAGGCACAAAGGACGTAATATCTTAGTTAGCAAGGTTGGTGGCGTATTGGTGATGTAAGAGATGGTTAACATCTCTTTCAATGCCAATGTCTATGGGCGTTGGTGATCACTTACCATCAGGTGACCCATATGCTCGTCCGCTTTCCTATGCAGTAAAAATAAAAACATTGAATAAATATAAAGAACCGGCAAGAATTCAATTCCCAGATCGGCCGAATAAATAATAATAATAATTAGTGGATTTTTCTGTCAGAAAATTCTCAGGAGTCTGGAAGTCTATGCACTCCCGAGTGTAAGCGCTTCCACTGCCTCGGAAAGCACGTTTTTTCGTCGGTCCTGCGCTTGGAATCTTTCCGGTCTTGTCGGATTGCCGTCCCATCAGATTATGAGAGCTAGGGAAGAAAGAGTGAACCTGTGTTTGCGCACACATCTGTGCACTATAATTTATCCTGCGCTTTTCGCTTATCTCTCTTGAGATTGGCCGCCGTGGCCGAAATCAGTCAGGAGGACATTATTATTATAACCATATATTAATTATTATTATTATTTACCCCACTTTGCCACCAATTGGGAATGACGATGTTATGTCCCCCTTGCATGTAACTGGTGCACTCGCCCTTCAAACCGAAACACAATAAACCAAGTGTTGCAGAAAAATATAAGATGATGGGTGGTACCCACCTAAAAGAGCTTATAAACCTTTCCACCAGTTATCATGAAAATCTAGAAAATAAATGCCATTTCTATTGTACTATCAATTCAGAGCAAGGAACACGAGGCTATCCAATAGCGAATCCCTGAAGATTTTCGATAACGCAAGACGCTTCGAGCAATAATTTAAGTAAGTTCACGAGAACTCTTGAACTCAGCAAAGAGTTTTTTAAATTATCAAGATACGAACGTACGCCGAACTTTATTTTATACGTACAATATATTGAAAATTCATTTAAAATTCTAGTCTATACGCCCCGTATCGTTTCGTTATTTTCAACTTGGAAGCATTTTAATTCGTCGAAAAATTAGAAGTAATATTAATATAGATAATGGTCAACAATTTAGTTAATATATTATGATTTAACTTCATATCAAGTAAATTGTTGACAAGTTCAACTTTTTCGAAGTCCATGAACAACAATGATAGCCTAACGTATATGTAATGTAAGAAATAGTTTTATTTATTGTTTTTTATTTAATCTTACGAACCGGCGGAAACGGCTTAGTGCTTATTCCACCACGCTGTTTTAGTGTGCGTTGGTGTAAATACATGTAGCACAACATAATTTGACTCGTATAGATTCCCTCGCAACGTTTTTCTTTGAAATTATAAAAATCAAACAATACTTTTTTCAAGTATTTGTTAAATTGCTTTTTTTAGTCTTTATCGCTTTAACATTTTTTCAAATTCAAATTCAAATATATTTATTCAATGTTGAAGTGTTATTCTTTCTTATTGATTGTCATAAATCTACTGTTTTGTATTACATACAAGTATGAAGATTTTCAATTATAATAACACTAAAAGAATTATAACAATGTGATAGATTTATGACAATCAATAAGCAAGTGTAACATGAATTTGAATTTGAATGATGTATTATTATAACAATACAAAAAAACCCTCATGTTTTAAATTTCATTTCAAACTCTTTCAATAACCATCAATTTCAAAGTTTCATCTGCCGCGCGTTCCATGACATTCTAATTTTCAACTAAAATATTTTGTTGTAAGTGAATAATGGAGTAAAACTATTAAAGACTGTATTGTACATCAGCGAAAATAGGTCACGTGTTACAGTCGAATTTCGAAAAAATCCTACATCTTAGCAGCTAAGAAGAAAATACGTACCTTTTAAGATTTAGGCTGTATTGAGATTTCATGATAATTCAGTGACAGCGGTCTTTATATACTTATAAAGAGAGAAGATCTCAGCGACTTGACATCGGCTTTGTACATAATATGCTTAAATATATTCAGCCTTTTCTTTTCTCAGGACAATGTACGTACGTACATATAATATGCAAATGTTTATGCAGTGTGTTTCCATTCAATTATTTAAGACACAACTTGAAACTCATAATACATAAGGCTTAGTTTTCTATGATTGTTTGATTAAGCATTCGTTGTAACAGCCTGTGAATGTCCCACTGCTGGGCTAAGGCCTCTTCTCCTCTTCGTGAGGAGAGGGTTTTGGAGCTTATTCCACCACGCTGCTCCAATGCGGGTTGGTGGAATACACATGTGACAGAATTTCAATGAAATTTGACACATGCAGATTTCCTCACGATGTTTTCCTTCACCGTCAAGCACGAGACGAATTATAATCACAAATTAAGCACATGAAATTCAGCGGTGCTTGCCCGGGTTTGAACCCACGATCATCGGTTAAATTCACGATTCACGCATTCTTACCACTGGGCCATCTCGGCTGGGCCATTCGTTGTATAAAAAAATTATATATTTAAATATTTATATTTTATAGAAATATAAGAACGATATAAGAGCTTCGAGTTAGAATCCGTAAATTTTCATACATGATAGATTCATTTAATTGGTTTTCTTTCTCTTCCTCCCTCTATTATATTAATTATATTTTGTCGATTATTTTCGACATAATTTAGAATAAAGTAGAATTCTATATACTTAATTAATGAAAATTATGAATTATATAATATAAACTTTGTTAGACGATTATTCAAACTTGAATTTAAGAGCCTTATTAAATATATAATATTTTGATTTTTAGTTTCAATAATTATGTTGATACTGATCTCTTGACCGCTTTCGGCCACGGCCACCAACTTTAAGAGAGAAGCCAACAGGATATATTATAGTGCTCAAGTAAATGGATAAACACAGATGCACTCTCCATTCACTCTCCACTTATTCTCACAGCACGATATCTTTACGTATTTTCCGAGACACGAGACTATACACTTGTACAACATCCTAACTCCTGTCATCTACTGAGAATCTTCGTCAGAAAAAGTCAATAACTTTTTATCGGCCCGATATAGGGTTTGAACCTAGGGAAATTTGGCCATAAAACTAATCACTACTGACTAGACCAACGTAACAGTCGACAAGTATATGACACAGCTAAGAAATGTATTATTACACATACATATAATAAATATATGTAATAAAATATTTCTTAGCTAATAAGCCGAGATGGCCCAGTGGCTACAACGCGTGAATCTTAACCGATGATCGTGGGTTCAAACCCGGGCACCACTGAATTTTCAAGTGCTAAATTGAAAAAGTGAGGAAGCCTGCATTTGTCAAATTTCACTCAAAATTCGGGCACATGTGAATTCCACCAATTCGCATTGGAGCAGCGTGGTGGAATAAGTTCCAAACCTCCTCAAAAATTAGAAGAGGCCTTAGCTCAGCAGTGGGACATTCACAGGCTGTTACTTTACTTTACTTTATATAATAAATAAACAAATTGATTCCTAATAGCTCTATACAGTTATCATAAAAAGTCCAATGATAATTTAACCAAGGCATGAGGCCTTACCCTGAATACGTTCAGCTCTGAACATTCACATTACCAAACTGTCTGTTAACACGCAAACGTAATTGTAAAAAACGAGAGACAAGGTCGGTGTGTGTAGCGGTGATGACCCGGGGGCGTGTCGTGTAGTCTGAGGAGAGCTCTGGATGGTATATGGTGTAAGTGATGAACTGTAATATATTATTATCTTAGATAATTTATTAAACTTTTTCGAAGAATATTTTCAATTTATTTCATGCCTTGATTTAACGTTATATTAAATAAATATCATAAAGTATTTTAGGTCAAGGTGGCTGTGTTTGTGTGTTTTTTTTGACGCCCAGATGCGAGCTGCGTTGGTGCTGTAAGAATAATTAACAATTTCTCACATCGCCAATGTACCACTAACCTTGGCAGCTAAGATGTCTTTTTTGCCTGTTAGACTTTATGGAAGTTCCATAAGAATGGAACACGACAATACTAAGTATTGCTGTTAGCGGTTGAGTTTGTGGTGAGTGGGTGGTATCTCCCCGGACGGACCTTACCGCCAATAAATACACAATCGTAATTCTAATCCGATAGGACGATAATTTGATACCACCGGAGTCAGTGAAACCGCTGGAACAACGAAGATACATGCTTTCCCAAACACGGAAATATAATCACTTATATCGTCCAAACTTTGGGACCATTAATAATTTAAAACACTTGACACAAAATTTCAGCGCTAAAGCTGATGTTTTATACGATTTTATTGCTGGAAAAGTGTTTTAAAGGTTTATTTTAATAATTTTAGTAATACTGGCATTATGCGAACCATTGTGAATGTAGCTGTTTTTTACACAAGCACGATACAACGTGAATACATCCCTATTTAATCAAATTATGTTGAGGATGCGATTTTGTCTTCAAAAACGTTGTAAAAAATCATAACAAAAACGCCTATTATGTAATATGACACATTTATAAACTTTTTACTTGGTGGTAGAGCTTTGTCCAAGCTCGTCTGGGTAGGTTCACTCATCAGATGTTCTACCGCAAAACAACAGTACTTGCTACTGTTGTATTCCGGTATTAAGGGTGAGTGCGCCAGTGTAATTCAGGCACAGTAAAATAACATCTTAGTTCCTAAGGTTGGTGGCGCATTGGCGATGGTTAACATCTCTTACAATGCCATTGATCACGCGGCCCACGTGCTCGTCCGCCTTCCTATGCCATAAAAAAAAACAATATTAAATTTCCTATCCAATTATAATTTATATAAATATTGTCTTTGGAGACATACATTTTAAAGAAGAATTGTATTTGAATAATACTCTGAAATGTACTCGCTTAAATTCTAAATCAAAAGTAGTAGTAGTTTTTATGGAGAAATAAAAAGGTTTTCAAGGGTAAGTCAAACTTGATATCCATGTCCAAAGTTTACGCGAAAGGATAGCTACAAATGTGATCCTATAAAATGCGACGTACCCGTATATATGAATATAAAATATATTTTTATTTGCGTTTAAGAAGATTTGTTTTTACCAAATACAAAGCTCAAATTCTGCCACATGTGTATTCCACCAACCCGCATTGGAGCAGCGTGGTGGAATAAGCTCCAAAACCTTCTCCCCAAAAAGGAGAAGAGGCCTTAGCTCAGTAGTGGGACATTCACAGGCTGTTACTTTAAATACAAAGTAAATTGACGAGCCGGTTGGCGTGTGGTGGCGTGGGTGGTAGATAGTCTTTCGCGTCGTAGGTTGTGGGTTCGATTCCCACCCAGGACAGACATTTGTGTGCATGAACATGTCTGTTTCTCCTGAGTCTGGGTGTAATTATCTATATAAGTATGTATTTACAAAAAGAAAAGTAGTATATGTAGTATATCAGTTGTCTGGTTTCCATATTACAAGCTCAGCTTAGTTTGGGATCAGATCAGGGCCATGTGAAAAAAAAAAATGTAAGTTTTTGTTTAATTTGCAAGTTTTTTTTTCGGTTAGGTCTTGGAAGTCCAATTACAATAACTTCCTCTTATCGTACGGAGTTGGAATTTATCATGTTGGTTCAGTTCCGATAATGTTTTTATGGTGACGAAGGAATCTTTTCAACTCATAGAACACACAATTTTGGACAGTTATAATAATCTTTATTGAAATATTTTTTGTTCATACCTTAGGCTTTCCATACAGTAATTACATTGTATTATATAAAATGACTATGTATACTAGTAGACTTGTAGATTATCAACGCTTGTTATTAATTATGTTTTTTTTTATAGTTAACAAGCTGATAACCGCGACTTCGTCCGCGTTGCTTGATATATTAACAAAGTTTTCTTATGTACGAAGGAAAAATCATTAAAAAGATCGCAAGCAAAAATATACTTTGTTTAAACATACATCACTGAACACGCGGTGCATATACAAATGGATGTTTCTTGAAACTTTAATAACTTTTTATTAAATGAAGATATCGCAATATTTTTTTTAATAAAGGCCAAGTGTCAAATAAATAAAATTTAGAAAATTTAATTGAAATCTATGTAGTAGTTTTTCTGTGATGCGCGCACAACTGCAGACCTCTATCATTTAATTTATATAGATTTATTACTTTTTATTACCGAAAGTCCAAATAACTTCTCAAATATGAAATTCATTTTCTTTTTAGGTCCCATGTATTTTCTGTATGTATATACTTATAGTTTATTTTATAACGATCTGCTCAGTGGTTTTGAAAACCCCTGTATAAAAGAGACAGTTTAAATTTCGAATTCATAATATAAGTTTTAAGTAATTAAATCTTAATATAAGTAAATTAAGATTTAATTATAATATTTATATAAAATATATCGAAAGGATTAATAAAATTTATCCGTATGTATACTTATTTTGAAATTTAAGCTTAACAAATAACTTAAGTTATCTCTTACCTAATTAATAATAATATTTTATTAAAATTAGTTGTACTTTCCTTGTATGGTCAGTTATAGTTGTAAAATTTCGTCTTGAAAAAAAAATTTTTACATATAAAATTGACAAAAAAATAGCCTACTTGATGGTAAGTTGTCACTACTGCCAATAGACATGGCTTATAAGGCTATAAGAAATATTAGCCATTATGTACATTGGTATCATGTTAGCGGTAGAAAATCTGATGAATAGGTGGTACCTACACAGACGGTCATGCACAAAGCCCTACCGCACAGTAAGGCCTCCTGTCCTTTTTTGAGAAGAAGGTTTGGAGCTTATTCCACCATGCTGCTCCAATGCGGTTTGGTGGAATACACATGTGGCAGAATTTCAGTTAAATAAGCCAAGCCCAGCACGAGATGATTCATAAACCCAAAGATAAAATATTTCCTTTATTAAACTTATAGTATTTTATATGCCTGGATGATATATTCTATACATCAAACCAGGACATGAGGTATTATCATATTGTTACATTGAAATTCATGTTACGATACCCCTCTGGGCGTACATGTGTACACACACATGTACACAGAGGGGTACCAGACTATACACATAGTCTGATAACAAAGAGATTATATAACTGGATTATGGTTCTGGCCAATCAAAAAGAAGCATGTTATTCTTAATTTGAATGTAACAACTATAAATAATCATTATTTTTTTATAACCATGAACTAAGTTTTCTCACTCGTGAGTAGGTATACCTTTTATCGTCTGTGATTCGTGGCTATATTTAACTAAAATTTTAATACTTTTTTTAAATTAACACAAACATAATAATAATAATAATAATAATACGATTTTACAAATAATTTGATGGATTTATTTATTATTATAAATTACAAAAAGTCAAATTTTAATTTAAAATACAAAAAGAGACCTACAAAAATATTTTATGCGAAGTACCTTTAGGTTTTATTTTTCTTTGTATTCTTTGGAACGGTCATTAGCTATGCTATAAGACATTTCAAGCTTATCCATTATTTATCTGACAACAGCCAATGTGTAGTGGCTAGAATACGTGAATCTTAATCGACGAGTGCAGGTTCTAACCTGAGCAACCATTGTGATAAACTCGTGCTCAGTAAAATAAAAAATTGAAACAAAAGTGATAGACGTTTATTTGAATTTATCGTTTTTATTCTTAATGGACTTTTATAAAAAAAAAAACTAGTTCGTTTTGTAAAAAAAACCCGCAGCTTAGGTCGCGTGCATGAGGGTACGTCTTAGTTACCTTATGTTCTTTCCTATACCTATATAATTATATATGGTAGATTTATGACAATCAATAAGAAAGTGTAACACTTCAACATTGAATAAAGATATTTGATTTGATTTGATATACCCTTGCATATATAAAATTTCATGATAATCGGTTAAAGAATTCAGCGTAAAAGAAAAACAAATAAACCCACTTTCGCTTCATATTAATAAGTATTTAGTAAACATAAAATAAACTTAGCTAAATCCAGTGCTTAAGTTAATATGAGCTACTTTATAGCTCTTTCGTTATATTCTAATAACGATCGTTATAAATTCAGGGATCTCGTCTTTCATAAGGAATTATAATTTATGCACTTCATTTTAACAAATTTTAAGTTTAAGATTTATACTTCATCTATACATATAAATAAAATTGGAGTGTCTGTTTTTAATATTGAAATAACCGTTTTTTACTACATGCATATGAATATATATACGGAACATACACCAAAATAACATTTTTTACAATTTTTGTCTGTCTGTCTGTCTGTCTGTTTGTTCCGGCTAATCTCTGAAATGGCTGGACCGATTTTGACGGGACTTTTATTGGCAGGTAGCTGATGTAATAAGGAGTAACTTAGGCTACTTTTATTTTAGAAAAAAAAAATGATAATAAAAATAAAAATGATTAACTTTTTTGTTAAATTCTACGCGGACGAAGTCGCGGGTACAGCTAGTTTCAAATATAAATGATTTTAAAACTTATGAATAATATAGTCCAATGGTTTTCAAGCGAAGATGGCGGCTTTGAATCCTATTAATACCGATTTATCTCGTGCTTAACATGCTTATAGTTCAATGTATGTTCTCTCTATAGTAAATATCGATACAAATTGATTACAACTATTAGATATAATTTTCTCGTGCTTTTGTGCAAACTCAAAACAGCAGAACTTGGTATTGTTGTGTTCCGATTTGAAGGGTAAGTGAACCAGTGTAATTAACATGGGACATAACACCTTGTAAGCGATGTAAGCAAACCTTTACATTTCTTACAAAGCCAATGTTTATGAGCGTTGGTGACATTTACCATCAGGCGGCCCATTTACTCGTACGTCTACCTATTCTATAAAAAATCAATTCTTTAAAGTTTGTAATATAATTAAATTGTTTATGACGTCACCATCAAATTCAAATCAGTTTGAATACAAATTTGCATCAATGGCTATTACATTAGTAAATCGCTCTTACATCCGCTCTAAAACATAAAACGCCATCGCTTGTAACTTTCGCCTCGCTCTAATATCCGCTCGTTTGTATGTCCGTATCAAATTAGCCGGCAGATTGCCCCTTTGGTCCGCTAACTGAGCTTAATGTTCTTAGAGTTTATAGCGCGTTCGTTAAATTCGTTTCAGTTGGATAGTAATAGTAAAATCCTTAAATGGCTCGCTTTGTTTCGAAATACATTGTAATGAATGGGTATTATAGACGAATTATTTATTCACGGATGGAAAGGTTTTGATTTCGATTTGATTCGATTATTCTAATCGAAAGAGCCCTTTCAATTAACGTTTTATTTATAATATAACTTATAAATGTTTGAAAGTACGATTCTAGTAGTCGGATTCTAATTCTTGGGTCAATGACATTTCATATGCCTAAATTGTATTCAAACGTAATTAGTTTCATGGATTTAGTGGATAATTTTTCATTTTTTTTTGCGTCTTAACTGAATTAGGTTGTTGTATACTTGGTGGTAGAGCTTTGTGCAAGCTCGTCTGGGTAGGTGCCACCCACTCGTCAGATATTCTGCCGCAAAACAGCAGTACTTGTTATTGTTGTGTACCGGTTTGAAGGGTGAGTGAGCCAGTGTGATTACGGGCACAGGGGACATAACATCTTGGTTTCCGGGGTTGGTGGCGCATTGGCGATGTAAGCGATGGTTAACACCTTTTAAAAAGCCAATGTCTATGGGCGTTGGTGACCACTTACCATCAGGTGGCCCATAAGCTCGTCCGCCTTCCTATGCAATAAAAAAAAACATGCCTTCTATGTACTATTATATTACGTAACTTCCATACAACTATATTAAGCAGTACTTAATTTAACTCGAATATTCTAATGAATGACAAACATTAGAGTATTGTGTTTATATTATCTTAGTAAATAATTTCCATGAAATATAAATGAGCTGATGGATAGGTACGATGTCCTGATCGATATCGGCCATGGCGGCCAATCTCGAGGACCAACCAGACAAACCGACAGAGCTGACTGACCAACGTACTTTCCTATCCCCCACTCTCGTAATCGTTGGAAATCTGACACGAACAGGTACAGTTTAGGCGCAAGATCCAAAATTTACCTTTCCAAAGTACGGAAGTATAAACACTGCCAACTTCCACACTCTTGGCTGCTACTGAAAATTTCTTCACACAAAAAACATTTTTCTTCCGGACCCAACGGAGTTATGTTGGTAGGGTTCCAACCCAGGACCACAGAGCTTGTAATGTATTCTATCCACTAGACCAACAAGGAAAAACGTAATAGAGTAGGTATAAATAAAAATTCTGACGAATTCCTATAACGTCACCGTCGAACAGCATTAAGTTGGAAGGACAAGCCTGTAATTACGAGTATGATCGATAATCTTCGCTGCTGGCGTCGGTCGGTCTGGACTATTACGAGTATATTCACTGAACATGTATTTCAACGTTACTACGCTTGAACGATATTACTATTACTAATATATAAAAATATCTTTCAAAAATTTAACTTAGTCAAGATGGCCAGGTGGTAAGAACGCGTGAATCTTAATCGATGATCGTGGGTTCAAACCCGGGCAAGCACCACTGAATTTCATGTGCTTAATTTGTGATTATAATTTATCTCGTGCTTGACGGTGAAGGAAAACATTGTGAGAAAATCTGCATGTGTGAAATTTAACTTAAATTCTGTCACATTTGTAGTCCACCAACCTGTATTGGAGCAGCGTGGTGGAATAAGCTCCAATCCTTCTACCTTTAAGCAGTAGGACATTTACAGGCTGTTACTTATACTAACACTGCCTGGGCTCTATTTCTTATTTTTTGTTTGTTGTTCCCTACGATTCCATCTCCTTTAAATACTTATACGTTAACTCCGTAAATGATGCCTATGACATAATTCAGGTTCCAGGCTACTCGACTGTCAAATTGCATTACAATCGATTGAGTAGTTTAGTCGTGATGGTACAAAACAGACATTCAGAGATAGTTTCGCATTTATAATATTAGAAGGGATAGTGGAAGCATAAAACTTTGTTAACAAACCAAGGGCTGTCGCTATTTTGTGCTAAGGAAACCTGGGTGTCTTGGATGACAATCTACCTTATGTGAATCAACCGAAACGCATTACAACATCTAATCTAAGCTTATCCATTACCAAGACAAGGAACTTCGCAGGTTGGTACTTCTAAATACCTACCTTTTAAATGAGCCAGCATAAATATTAATGCACTACAAACATAATATAATCTGGAAGAGCTATGTACACTTGTAATTTACATGCATATTGGATACATTATTATTGTTATATAAGCTCATTTGTATGTTGTAAGTGTCTTTTTACAAATAAATAAATATATGGGTACGAGGTAATAACTCTGTTTTTCAGTTTTATCAGGAACAACTATTAAGCTTCTGGAGCTTCCCCTTAAACTTTTTACGTCTTAAAACAATTTAACTGCGGGCGAATCAACCTCGCGTAAATGATCTTTTAATTGTCGTTTTATCATTATTAAAACGGTATTGCTTCGATGTTCTAGTGGTAAGATTATAATGCTGCAGGTCCTGGGTTCAAACCCTGGGTCGGCCCATTATTAAAATATTATTTATATAGGTTTTTCTGTTTTAGTAGTATCCCAAAACTTGGGACAAAAATTAGTAAAACTATTGAAATATCCATCTTCATCAACTTTTTTATACCTAAAACCTAACAATTGGCAAATTGGCGTCTAATTTTACTGACTTTTGATCTATCTACCATTTGTGATTTCAGCTTTGTACCTGGAAATAAAAACATTGAGGCACTTCAAGTACACAGCCAATCAAAATGATACTATCACAGAAATACGACGAGATTTGATTATTAAAAAAAAGGAAAATAATTTTTTAATTTGTATAATGAATCTACTCAATAATGACGTCACAACGACAAGACGTATCCAGAACGTTGGTTATAGAGAGCGGATATAAAATTTTATTACAGATAGTGCCCCATAACTTGTATAGCGACTGGACTTTTTCCAATGAAATTGACAATAGATTTTTACGACATCGCAAATTAAGACGATATTTTAGGCTTAGTAGTGGTATTTGCTTGAACGAGTAAAATAAGTTCAAGTTAATAATATAGAGAAATATACAAAGTAATATGAAGCAAAGGTTAAGTACTACTGGCTTAATCCATAAAATTGGATGGGTGACCATTCGAATATTTATATGTACAGAATAGAATAACTAAACTTTATTGCAAGTAAAAATGAATGTGCGAAGGCGGTCTTATTATTTTGCGTGACCGCTTCCAAGCAAACTTAGACGCGATGATTTTCAAACGATTAAGGGTCATAGATATTAAAATTCCTACATGATATTTAATTATATAAGAATAATAAATACATAAAAATAAAATACCTAAATAAGAATGTATAATATACTCATTATAAACATAAATATGTTCATACAATTGTAATATATATATATATATATATATATATATATATATATATATATATATATTGTAATAACTATACTATTATAATATTTTCTGTCTGTCTGTTAAGCCGCGGGCGAATACTAGTTTCTAATAAGAACAATTTAATAAAATGTAATACCACTGTTGGTAATATAATAAACACACATAAATATATTTATAAATTAACAAAACATTTCCTACAGCTACAGAATACAAAAAAATGTGCATATTTGTTCAAATAAACCAACACGAGTATGGCTTGTTTTATTTCAATATTTTTATTTTCAATTACTTAAATTAAGTAATAAAACCTATGTTTTAATACCATTTTTTCACGTGCATTTTTCTTGATAAATATAAACGAAACGGCAAAGAGTATCATATTTATTGACACGGTATATAAATACATATATACCATGTAATAACCTATTCAGGTTCATATACCCTAAAAGTGGTGGATACAGCATTTATGTTGTATACTTCACTACATGTTTCTCAATATGTATGATACACATTTTACAGAATTCATAAACCAAACCTCGATCGTCAATCTTTGATACCGAAACTGAAAAGACCATACAAAGTACAAATGCAAAAGTAAGTTTGTTTGTTTGTTACGCTATCACGTTTAAACTTTTTTTTATATCGCTGGAATAACGCGCGTCCCCCTTACTTAACCTCGTGTGGTTAAGTGGAACTCATTGTAATAAAATCCCCAACAAAAAACAATACTCCGTAAATATCTCACTGTAATTTACATGTCTCTACTCCTGTAAAGGTATGACAAAGGTATGTAAAGCATAAGATAGATTATAATATATTTACTATATATGCATGTATATTTAAGTGGCAGTCATTTTAACTAGCAGTAATTCTGTCAATCGCCAAGTGTGCCAAAGCTGTTCTCCACCTTCGGGCAGACCACTTGGCTGGAATTGGCTAAGTTCGCTGCGTATGCCGAACAATGATATCCACTCTGAGACCTGTCTATACTAACGGCTATCGGTCCTTCGACAAACGTGAACAACCCATATTTTCACACTTTTTTTTCTAGTTTTACGAGTTTTAAATGAAACTGAATACTGTTGTTTTTTCACACATTTTGCCTGAAACGGTCATCCTTAACATCAGAGAGTCTGTAACATATCCATCCATTGCCTCTCTCTTATCGTGCTTTATTCAAGACTTGACAGTTTCCTTCACAAGGCCAGAGTTAATGACACCAATAATCCACACAGGGAGAACTTAATTAAAATTACCTTTATATCAATAAATTCCATAATTTCTTACGCATTGATATAATTTTTGGCATATTATGTTTAACTAAGAAACTCTACATAAATAAACCTTTACAAGTGAACTAGTTATTCCATAATTATTATTTATGGGCTATTTTTTACTTTAACCAAGCTATTAATATGGGGAAACCACTAATGATTCATGCAAAGCCTTTTAAAGGTTAGAGGGTGCGACCCCAATCGAAGTGAATGTTTAAACTCTTTTACAGTAGTATTCCTTTGTATACAAGATAATAGTTAGTGTACGGAATATATCCGTTTAAATAAATGATGTTTAAGGATTTTCCCTTTTTTAAGAATATTATTAATATTTTAGATTATTAAATACATTTTAAACAAACAAACAGCAAATTAAGATAAGAATGTCGCTATACATATTATATATTGTTTCTATGAATATTTATTTTAACGCAAAATATTTGGGTTTGCAAGTATAAATAATCAACAACCAATGTTCATGTGCTTGTGCAGCTTATGTTGTCGCTCTGAGGTCTTTGAAACAGTGTTAGGGTAATCTTTTTTTTATTGCATAAGTGGGCGGACGAGCATATGGGCCAATGATGGTAAGTCACCAACGCCCATAGACATTGACATTGTTAGATGTTAACATCGCTTACATCGCCAATGCGCCACCTACCTTGGGAACTAAGATGTTATTTCCCTTGTGCCTGTAATTACACTGGCTCACTCACCCTTCAAACCGGAACACAACAGTACCAAGTACTAGGAGTACTGTGGTAGAATATCTGATGATTGGGTGGTACCTACCCATACGAGCTTGCACATAGCTCTACCACCAAGTAAATCATCTTAACTTCAATTGTAATTTTGGATACTTTATTTTATCTTCTTTGTAGATTCATTATGTTTAATTAGATGTTGTATCGTATAAAGATATATTTTTTTCTGTAATAAATAAAGGTTTAATGTATTAATACATTATTTATTAGATTACTTCCACTAGAAGTACTAGAACTACTACTAAAAAAATGAGCACTATTAATACAACAAAACAAAACTTGAAGAAATTATAACCCAATGACCTTTATAAGTCGCTATTGTTAGCAAAGTTCTATAAAACAACAATGTAATGGAGGCCGCAATCGATATCCATCTCTAACATTTAACAAATAAAGGTCATAATGCTGGGAGCGGTTTTTGAAAAAAGGGATAAGACGATCCAATGGACCTTTTTATTCAAGGGCTCTTAAGTTCACTGGTAACGAGTTCGGTGTCATGTATGAGGAAAGGAGATGGGAGATCTTTTGTTGTCAGGTTAATGACATCAATTGTTGTTTTTTTTTTGCGAATTATTGTGTCCATCCAATTTTTGATCTTAATAGAGCTTGATAGGTGGTTGGTTAGAATTTTTTTCTGAGATTTTTTGGCACGTAGATTTCAGGGCATGATATAGTTTTTCCTCATGAGTTTCGCCTCGTTGGTCAAGTGAGTAAATATAAATCCGCCCGTCCTGGGTTCAATTTCCAAGATGGGCCAATAAACGGTTATTTGGTTTATCTGTCAGAGAATTCTCAGTAGATGCCCGAAGTCTGGAAGTTGGAATTGTGTACACTCCCGTGCCTCGAAAAGCACGTAAAGCCGTTGGTCCTGCGCCTGAACTCTCTCCGGTCGTGTCGGATTGCCGTCCCATCGGATTATGAGAGTTAGATAAATAAGTGATTCTGCATTGTATGCATAGACGTCATCATCGTAGCAGATCTTTAATGGCATGTTATACTTTGCGATAGTTTTAACATCGTTAACAATATTTTTTTTACTATAAATACATACAAATATATACGCAAAGAAGACTTCAATTTAAAAAAAATGTGTAACTCTCCTTATGTTTTCTTGTTTATATACATAACTTTAGTGTCTTACATTTTTATGGTAGAACATAATTATTTATGCTTATGTTAGATTATACATAATAGTGCTTGTAAGAATAAAGTATATAATTTTATTAATTAGATCGTGGATTAATGTATTTTATAAATTTATTATATTTAAAGAACTATTTAGGAATTCCCTAGGGTTTTACATAAATTTTAATCTAGTTAACGAGTTAATCCTTTAGTCTTAATCAATATTAATCACACCCATAACCGATAAAACTGAATTAACCCTTCACTAAGTCTTATCTGATAGACACTTGGGACAGATTTGAACAGGGAATTTTAGAAATGGCATCGATGCGATGACGATTTATTTACAAAATAAAAATAAGTGCACTTTTTTTATTGAATATGGAGGTGGACGAGCATATGGTCCAGCTGATGGTATGTGGTCGCCAACGCCCAACGTTAACTATCGTTTACATCACCAATGCGCCACCAACCTTGTGAACTAAGATGTTATGTCCCTTGTGCCTGTAATTATGCATAGCATTTGTATGTATATACATAGCAGGACAAGGACTAATCCTAGTATAAAATATGTATACATTTATGTAGTAGATTATATAAACTGTAAAATAAAAAATAAATCAAGAAACGTTTGAGGGTGTATGTGTATTTGTCATCTACTTTTCTAAATTTGAATTTCACAAATAAGAAATCGATTTATCAAATTACATATAAGTTTTTTACTCATGCACGATACTTCCACAGATTATAATGTTCTATTATTTCAGTATTTACTAAGATTACTCGAGTTAGAGGGTTAACCGGCTTAAATGTAACAAATCGCCGCTCGAAGTTTCGCGTAATGGCCGATTTTATTTTACAATCTCGCTTTAAATCGTGTTCGAATGAGTCTTGTTCGAGATATTCAATTTTATGATGGAAAGTGTAATTTAAAAGTTTGTAAGAAATGTCTCTCAGTAATTTCGTTCTTACATTCTAATAATACTTTTGAATGTTATATTAAAAAAATGTATGTATGTAGGAGTTTATGTTTATTGCTTGTTTAAGACAGTACTTAAAATAATAATATTAAAATCATTTGAAGAACAAAAGTTCCAAAATAGTACCCATGTATTGTGTTAATGTTACCATTTAAAAGTAATTATCTATTTAGATACATATTTCTATCTATTTATGACAATATAACAAGCTACACTTGATAAAAATATGTTAATAGAATATTAATTTATGATATAATTTTAGGTTAAATGTTTCAATTGACATTTTACGTAGTTGTGCTACGATGTAAAACTACGTGCTACGATTTTTTTCTTTACAAGTCATTTTATTTAAGTCACTCAGTACGGGCAGGAATATACCGACGTTTTCGTTGAAAATAACTTTCTTGTAACATAGATATCTACATGTTCTCGGGTCCTTGAACATGTTACGAGAATGCGGTGTAAGGAAACTTCGTAGCTTAACGGCGCTACGTAAGAATGAAGGGAAAAAACCTACGACCTTAAGCCAGCCGCACCCTTCGATTTATTAGGTAATGGTAGAATATCTTGTTATATATATCGCTATTATTTAAAAATATTTCGCATTTTTATTAATAACATTTATTTTAAATTTATATATGTCGGTCCAGTGGTTAGAATGCGTGAATCGGTAACCGATGATCGTGGGTTCAAACCCGGGCAAGCGCCTCTGAATTTTTCATATGTTTTTTAATAATAATAATCTTTATTCATATAAAAAGTAACAAATTATAATGAATTCCCTGATTTCTGAGCTAGGCTCAAAGACCTGAATTACAGAAATCAGTGTCCTCTCTCATATTTAAGTGATATATCGCTCTATGTAAATAAAAAAATAAATGAATATTTCTTAATGTTTACTAGAAGGGAGTGTCAGAAGATTTGTGTGGGGTGGGTATGTATGTGTGTGTGTGTGTGTTTGTGTTAGTGTGTATGTGTGTGTTTGTGATTGTGTGTGTGTGTGAATTTTGTTTCACAAGATGTTATAGCAACGACAGTTCAGTTTGTTCATAATCTAGTCCTAGTAGGCAATTTTTAATAATTACTTTAGCTTCACGATTACATAAGGGTGTATATTTTTTATTTTATTTATTTTGTTATACAAATAAACTGCTTTAAAATCATGCTGTCGTCTGGCTGAAGCTGTTCGACATATAACAGGTGGACATACGTTTTTAATGACACGTTGTTTGCTGTATTCGTCGGCATGATAGGGGGTAATTCTATGTTTTTGGATAACTAATTGATAGACGTATAGTTCCCTAACCGTTAGGAGTTGACATTTTTCATACAACTCAGTTGTAGAAAATCTGTATGGGCTAGAGGTCATGACTTTTAAGATAGATCTATGGGCTCTTTCCAAGTCTATTATAAAGGTTGTACAAGCACCACCCCACCAAGCCTTTACGCAATATCCAATGACTGATTGACCTAGTGCATAATATATTGTGCACAGTAGATCTAAATCAGCAACGTGCCTCAACTTCTTGAAAACCCAAATAAGTTTTCTGGTGCGCGCAGTTGTGATGTCTATATCAGAGCGCCAACTAAGTTTTTGTCCAAAATAACTCCTAGATATTTGACGGTCGTAGATTTAGCTATCTCAAAGCATCAACAGGAAGCAAGAGAATCACTGGGGTAGTTACATGCGAGGACCTTAAGACTAGAAGCCGAGATGGCCCAGTGGTGAGACCGCGTGAATCTTAATCGATGATCGTGGGTTCAAACCCGGGCAAGCACCGCTGAATTTCATGTGCTTAATTTGTGATTATAATTCATCTCGTGCTTTACGGTGAAGGAAAACATCGTGAGGAAACCTGCATGTGTCAAATTACACTGAAATTCTGTCACATGTGTATTCCACCGACCCGCATTGGAGCAGCGTGGTGGAATAGGCTCCAAAACAAAAGAGGAGAAGAGGCCTTAGCCCAGCAGTGGGACATTCACAGGCTGTTACTTTACTTTACCTTAAGACTAATAGTCTCTGGTTTTGTTTTGGCCACAGAAAACTGAATAAATGAGGTTTTGGAGAGATTCAATGTCAACAGGTTTACACCAACCCATTGATTGCTTAATTTGTGTTTATATATCTCTTGCTTGACGGTGAAGGAAAACATCGTGAGGAAACCTGCATCTAATTTCTTCGAAATTCTGTTACAAGTATATTCCACCAACCCGTATTGGAGCAGCGTATTGGTATAATCTTCTAAAACTTCTCCTCAAAAAAAAGAGAGCCTCATCTCCTTAGTGCAGCAGTGAGACAATCTAAGGCTGTTCATTTGTTTTCAAATTTCGCATACAAAATTTTTAAATTAGTGACGTTCCAAATAATTAAGTCCCACTTCATATTTGAAAGACGTTTCAGTATTCGGCCATTAGTGTATTGTATATTAATTACACGTCATAAATTTAACAATTCACTTAACTCACACATTAATATAATAGCCATAGTTGTCTGATCTAACCGAAAACTTTCCTCTTGTAAGAAATGTTAGTTATACGAGGAGATCTTCTTAAATTGGTTGTAGACAAACCCGACATGGCTCCGGGCACCGGGACTCGATTGCCTGCCACTATCCCGGGGCTGATTTATTTTGTCATTACGAGATGTAAGTAGGCATTGTTCTTTAAGATTAGTTGTTTAAGGAATTTAAATATTAAAAGTTAAATTATAAATAAAAAAAAATTGTATTTGCAAGGAATAATAATTTTATATCTTTGCCTAAAAAATACGGAAACAAAAAATCTATTGTATAATTACATAATTACATAATTAATATCACAGGTTTATGTAATGAAGTAGGATAATAGTTTATGTATTCATATATTTTATAACACATGTATGAACAAATATATATATATATATATATATATATATTTATGTAAGAGTGGGCAAACGAACAGGAGGCTCAGGTGAGCCTCCTGTTCGTTCGTTTCCTGTTGGAAAGAGTACGCTCTCTTCTTGAAGGTTTTTATGTCATATCGGTTCGGAAAAGTCGCCGGCGAAAGCTGCGTTCTACAGAGTGATTGTACGAGGCGGGAAATGCCTTAAGAAACGCACTGTTGTGGATTTCCAGACATCGAGGTGATGGGGATGGAATTTTGAGTTCTGGCGCGATGTCCGGTGGTGAAAATCAGCTGCCGGGACTAATCCAAACAACTCCTCGGAACACTGCCCGAAAATATAGAGCCACTATTAATGTTTTTAAAATAAGATATAATTGAAAAATAGTATTGTTAGTGGTATTTATGCAGATATCGTAGTCTCAGCGGTTTTAATTATTTAAAGCGCATTATTATTTGATTACTATATTAACATATACAAATTATATATTTATTTAATAACACATTAAAACGCATAAAAAGCGAGCTTTACGTTAAAAACTTTCTCTACTAGTAAACCGAAGAAGTGCATATTTGTAGATATCCAAAAAAATTATGCAAAAACAGCTAACTCATTTATACGAAAACAAATATATAGATAGGTACATTAACACTTAATATATAAATATCGGTAAATACTTTACGCATAGAAATAGAATAACGTGTTATACGAATATAAGCATTACATAAATAGAGTTTTCTAAATTGCCATTGAAAAGCGTTACACAGAAAGTTGTTCCACATCCGAACGGCAGTTACGATACCGATGAATCGGTGGAGTTTATCTTTCTCTAGATTGTTGATTAGCAAGTTACTAGATTAATGATTTATTTTGTTATAGAAATAAAATAAAAAAGATAGTTCACGTTTTAGCATGCAAAAAGTTTAAATAAGACTGAAAAGAAAACTGTTTTTTTTTCTAATCGAAACTATTGCCATTTCAGTCGAAATCTGTAACCGGACATGATCGAATTTACGTAATCCAAAAAAACAAAACGGATACACGGTTATAAAGACGTGATCCAATTTATCTACGTAGACCTTGTTGCCCGAATAGTGTACATCACCGTAATCAATGGTAGGCAATGATTGGATAGATTTATTACTAGCTTTTCCCCGCGGTTTCACCCGCGTAGGTCTGGAATATGGACATAAAATAAAGCTTATGTCACTCTCTGATAATGTTGCTTTCCATTGGTGAAAGAATTTTTAAAATCGTTTTAGTGGTTTAGGCGTGAAAGCATAACAAACAAAAAAACTCACATTCACATTTATTTAGGATGAAAAAAAAAACATGACAATAATAATAATCATAAAAGAATAGAATGCAGTTCCCGCGTCGAGGTTTCTCCTCAATTCCCCAATGCTATCAACAAGGTAGCTTATCCAACCCGCTTACTCGAAAATGGTCCAGAATCGTAATCAAAATACTGTCTTCTGACCTTAGGGTACCATATTGGTTATTATTTTTTAGACCTTGAGACGCAAGCTATGTAAGCGCTTACATGACAAGAAATAAAAAATTCGCAAATTTGTTTTTTTTTTAAGTTAAACAATAAGAAAATGTGAAGTTATAAAATAAATATAAAAGCTTAGCTTATAATATATATTTGTAAATATCACAACAATAATTTTACAAATTATTAAAGATTATTTGTGATTTTATGTAACATGATATTTGTATTGTACGTTTGCTTCATAGTCTTATTAATTAATTAATATTAAGATGTTGTTTGAAAACTAAATGGTGTAATATATTCCATTACTACGTCAAACTTGTATCTTGATACTAGAAGACTAATTGTACTAGCTTCTCTATTTATTTATTTATTTCATGGAAACAAACAGTAGATAATAAATTTTATAAATATCAAATATTGACAAATCAACATAACAGGCGTAGGTGCATTGTATAACGGATAAACGGATAAAAATATATAAATTAAGTTGATTAATATACATAATTGCATGTAAAATTTGCACTTACCCTTCAAACCGGAACACAGCAATACAAAGTAATGCTGTTTTGCGGCAGAATATTATATAATATGATGAGTGGGTGGTACCTACCCAGACGAGCTTGCACAAAGCTCTACCACCAAGTAAACTCATCAGATGTTCTACCGCAAAACACCAGTAATTTTTATTAATCCGGTTTGGAAGGTGAGTGAGCCAGTGTAATTACAGGCACAGTCTTAGTTCCCAAGGTTGGTGACGCATTGGCGATGTAAGCGATGGTTAACATTTCATACAAAGCCATTGTCTATAGGCGTTGTTGACCACTTTATCAACAGTACACCCATAAGCTCGTCCACCTAGCTATACAATAATAAAAAAAAATGTATTAACTACCCTGCTTAGTTTTTAGACCGTACAAAGTCAAAGTAGTTTAAACAAATCATACCAGCATGACAAACGAAATCCCATATCATTCATATATCCCATTTAATTCAGAATAGGTTTAAACCACATTTGAACATAACACACCGTAAACTAAACTTCCACGGGCATGAATAAGTAAAATTCTCTGTTTAAACCTAACCGAATTACGGTTTAAGCTTGCTCGTTTGAATTTACGAAATATTATTATAACTTGAATTGTTAAATCATTTCAATGGAACGTTATCTAATAATTATTTCGCTATTATTATTTAATGATTACTGAATATAATAATATCAATTAATATAATCCCAGGATATAATTAATATAATTACATCTATGGCACACAAGGCCATTTGATCACAAACTAAGCAGGGCTGGTACTAGAGACAGACAACTGATATACATACATATACTACTTTTCTTTTGTAAATACATACTTACATAGATAATTAATTTCACCCAGACTCAGGACAAATATACATGTTCATGCACACAAATGTCTGTCTAGGGTGGGAATCGAACCCACGACCTGCGGCGTGAAAGGCAAGTATCTTACCAACCACGCCAACCGACTCGTCAAATAGTCAATAATACAATAAAATATATACACATTTATTAAATATAAGTTTAAAATTTGTACATAATTAAATCTCAACAAACAAACATTAATTAAAACTTAAATATCATATGAAAGAAAATTATAACATAGAGTAGAAGTCTAGAATACTAGAATTAGGTCACGTATACATAAGCGTAATGTAATCTAACTTGTTGAACCTCAAGTTTCAACATGTTAGGCAACTTGGTTAAGCACGCCCTCGTAAGATGGCTCCTGAAATGTATATTTTATGCCTTCAAGATATTTACTTACACAATCTTTGTATTATGAACTTGATATAACTTGAAGTGTTTATGGTATTCTATACAATTACTACACGAGGCTAATATAACTTGAAAGCTGATATGGCTTAGTTGTTAAAACACGTACATATTAAACGATGAGCACGGATCATGGGTTATTTTGTTCGTTATTCATTTCGTGCTAAGGGTTAAGAAACATTTATGTCAGTTGAAATTCTGCTACATGTGTATTCCAACAACAAACATTGATGAAGCCAAGTGGAATAACATCCACCTTACTGCTTCAATGTGGGTTGGTGGAATACACATCTGGCAGAATTTCAATAAAATTAAAAAATTCAATAAAATAAGACATGCATGAGAAAGAAATTTAGTGGTGCTTGTCCAGGTTTGAGCCCACGACCATCGGTTAAGATTCACGCGTCCTAATCACTGGGCCATTTCGGGTTTTTAAAATACTTATACACGAACATATTATAATTAAAGTGAGTATATAAATACAAATATCCGAGAATATTATCTGAACAATGAACATACATGCGAACTTTGAAAGTTCGAATAACAGGCCCCTAATTAACCAAGGAACAATCGAGAATCAAAAATCGATGAGCAACTCTCAAAGTTTCCATCAACTGACAACTCCCCATCTCAGTTGATATTACTTTGACAAACCAAGGGCGTAGATAATTCGATTAGTAATTGTCAAATGAATAATAATAATCTCTAGACATATTGCTGACGTCACGATCAGAGCCTCTATTATAATAATGTTAGACATTTTTTTAATGTAATTAATTGTGATGATAAGAACATTTAAAAATCGAATTTGAGCGCAATTTCAAAATAAAGTAATAAAAGTAAAGTAACAGCCTGTGAATGTCCCACTGCTGAGCTAAGGCCTCTACTCCTTTTTTGAGGAGAAGGTTTTGAAGGTGGTATTCACATGTGGCAGATATTTGAGTTAAATTTGACACATGCAGGTTTCCTCACGATGTTTTCAAAATAACTTATGTTAAATTACTTTGATGTTGTTCAACTTTTATCGACTAATATATTAAAAATATCATTAAATTCTTATCATGTATAATTGTATATATATATAAAAATACCTTAATGCAAGCCAACTTTCCAAATTACTGTATAAATTATGGCTACATGTAATAGTAGTATAATGCTAGCGAAATTTCATTGCTTCGCAATTTTGATTCTTTAAGCAAAATTAATCTTTATTTGCAAGGAAGAAAACGGTACTAAATCTTTTAAAATGTTCATAGCACTTACCGTCAGTTTCGTAAACGCTGACCAAAAGTTAGATTAACTAATTTGAATTTAATCTGTACGGCAATTGGTCTATTGGAGATAATAGGTTACCAATGAGCGTTTAGTATCCAGTGAGAATCTAAAACTAGTGGTAGTACATTTGAAACTCAAGTTAAAATTCATATATATATATATATTTTAAATTTAGGTGGTAGGGTTTTACCCACGCTCGTCTGGGTAGGTACCACCCTACTCATCAGATATTCTAACGCAAAATAACAGAACTTGGTGCTGTTGTGTTCCTGTTTGTAGGGTGAGTTAGCTAGTGTATTTACAGGCACAAGGGACATAACACCTTTGATCTCAACGTTGGTGGGGCATTGATGGAATTAATGGTAAACATTCTCACAGCGCGGTCAATAGGCGGTTGTGACCCTTTACTATCAAGCGGCTTATCAGCTCTATCGAAATTATAAAAAAAACCGTTGTATAGGAAAGTTTGACGGCACAAGACCTTGCATTTTTTACGGAGCTGATGGTGTGGCTATATGTGAATGCCAAAAGACAAACGGAAAAAAAACGTTAAAATGTATTCACGAAATATATTTCCCTAAACATAAATCTTACATTAAGAGGAACTGCTCTATTTTTAAAAGATCGATAGACAGACGAAGGTTGACAAATGATTTCTGAAATCCTTTTTGTCTGATAAATATGTCTTCCGCTAATGTGACTAGACGTTAGCCTATTTCAGATAACAATTGATGTTTTCACTATAAATTGTGTGTTGAAGTATATCAGAAACGATTCAGTGAAAAAAAATCGCCCATGACCAGCCAGCGATCATTTAGTTTCTTGTCCGATATATGTGTTCATGACTACCTCGTTGGTCTAGTCACTAGTGGCTAAATGTCAGGCCGCAGACACGGTGGTCCTGGGTTCAACTACCAGGTGGGACCAATAAAAAGTTATTGGATTTTTCTGTCAGAAAATTCTCAGTAGCAGCCCAGAGTCTAGAAGTTAGAAGTGTGCCTCGAAAAACACGTAAAGCTGTTGGTCCTGCGCCTGAACTCTTTCCGGTCGTGTCGGATTGCCCCTCCATCGGGTTATAAAAGTAAGGGAAAAGAGAGTGCACCTGTGTTTGCGCACACACTTGTGCACTATAATATGTCCTTTGCAGTTAACTAATCTCTCTCGAGATTGGCCGCCTTGACCGAAATCGGTCTGGATCGGTCAAATATGGTCCATTTGCAGTGCTGGGTTATATTATATGTAATTGGTACATATTAGATATATGTTACTAAAAATTGCTACTTAATTTAAAAGTGTTAATATATGTACTGTACATTTACCTTTTCAAATAAATAAATAAATAAAAATGCATTTACGAGATGTTAATAAAGCCTGTGAAAAATCTAACTCGTTTATTTAGAAGCAATTCTTTTTTTAATTTGTAAAACCTAATTAATTCAACATATCTATTTAAGTAATTATTTATTTTTGATTACGATTTATATTCATATACTAGTTAGGGGTCCTTATTTAGAAGCTCATAGTTACTAGTTATTCCTTGTTTTTCTCAAAACAGGAATTATTATACTACGCGTACAATAAATTTCCGTAGACAATACTCCATAGTTTACTTTATTTATCGTAATATAGAAGTTTTTGAGAACTACAATAAACATAGATTATTTAAGCTTTATTATAATATATTTTTTTAAATGTATAGGTAAATAGCATATGGGCCACCTGATGGAAATAGGTCACTTACTCCCATATACATTGGTATTTTTAAAAATGTTACATTGCTTACATATTAATACGCCACCAGATTTTATGTCCCTTGTGTCTGTATTTACACTGGCTCACTCACCCGTCAAACCGGAACACAACAATAACAAGTTCTTCTGTTTTGCGGTAGAATATCTGATGAGTGGTTGGTACCTACCCAGGCGAGCTTGCAAAAAGCTCTTCCATTCTGTAGCGCAGTTAATAATAACAATGCCACAGATTCCCAATAAAATTCCTAACCAAAGGTAAATGATAATATGAATTTTTTGCTATCCTTTTTTATAATCATAAAATTTTGTCCGTCTGTTCAATACCAACTCTACAATATCTTCTAAGTTCAGGGTCGTTATTATTACAAACATAATAGCTAATATCCTAAATCAACAATTGGGATTTCATCCTCGGAAAATAAAACGTTATCAATATAATAATATAATAATAATATCCTGGGACATTATTCACACAAGGCGATCTGATCCCAAACTAAGCAGAGCTTGTAATATGGAAACCAGACAACTGATATACTTACACATACAACTGCTTTCTTTTTTAAATACATACTTTATATAAGTAATTACACTTAGACTCAGGACAGTACGTAGTTAAAATCGATTTTCTCTTTGACTTATTATTAATAGGTCGTATTGATTGTGATATACCTATATTTTTTACTCTTTTCCGCGCATGGATTATTATTATCAGTTACTAAATTTATAATTTAATATTTAGTATATTTTATGTGTATTTACATGTGTGTAATCTATTTAAAATATCAACGCACAGCCCCAACTACTGGATCATTTTACATAGTAGGCTAGCTCTAAGAAAGCATTTAAAAAATTAACTCTTAAATTAGTGATAAAGGGGACGAAAGCTTATATCAAAAGCCTTCATTTTGAAGAAAGAACTATGAAAATTGTTTTTTTGATATAAGCCGCGAGTAAAGCGGTAATTACTTATAATTTATAATTGCATTCATAGAAAAAAAATGTAAAAAGAAAAAGTACGATTATCTACTTATTAAGCGACTTTTAATGTACCTTTATCGAGCATAAGTACACAGATATATAACCCTTCAGGTTTCATAATAGCAAAGTGATTTGTCTGAGGGCTCAATCTCGCGTGGCGTCGCGTGCCCCAGGCAGTTACCGGTTGGGGCAATCCATTTCTTTGCCCCTGACTTTTGCGGGGCAGTCGATAGTAACTTTGATATAGGTCTAACTCCATCAATGTAAATGCTTTTTTTCAATTCGCATGTCGGTTCGGAAGAACTATGTTTGAGCGATAAATTTATATGTATGTTATGTATAGGTTGTTTCTTTTTTGTCATTTGTTAAATTTTAATTGTAATAATACATTTTTTTTGGTATTTTTTGTAACGTCATCCTTCTGACACCCACATAAAAAATATTTTGTTAGTTTTATTACTAATATCGTAGACATTGAATGTTTGATAAAGCTACAGCTATTAATACTTTTTATTGACAAATCGACGATACAAAAATTAATCATGAACACTAATTTCGCTATTGCTTTAGTTATCGATTTTAAGAAAACGGTTTGTTGAAATAAAAAAATACTCAAATGACTCAGATAAACCTATGAACGCTGGTTGACGCCCATACGCCAACATCGGCGTTCAAAAGAACCCACAATAATACAAATCTATAGTAAGCATCGTGACAAACATCGTAAGTTACATACACACAAAAAAAGAACATTACAAAAAGAAAAACCTTAAAAAAATTATATTGAATAAGACTTAAACATATGATTGATTGATTGATCATTTTAGTTGTGCTTACCTGGGTACGAATCTACGACGAAGTAGGATGTTTGTTCAAATTATAAACCTAAAACATGAATCAACTTTAAGATGACATTTTATTTGCCATAAATAAAATTATTACCAACGTCGAAAAATAGTATCTGAATAAGATAAAATTAATCAAATCGAATTAAACAATCCAGAGTCCAATCTCAACTTAATACAAGAACTAACTCAAAAACACACCAAAATTTTCTATCAAAATCAGTCCAGCCCTTTAGGACATACATATTAATACACTTAGCAGATTAATGCTTTCGAATTTGTAACAGACTTACAAAAACCTTATAATATACCACCTTGTACTTATCATTTATTAATCTTTGTACCAACTCATCATCAAATATTTTTTAACTTTTAAATGAGATGTTTTATTTTTTACCAACGTCTATACATGGTGGTGACCATTTACCATCAGGTGGCTCATTTTCCAGCTTAACTATTTTACATATTAAAAAAGGAACATATAATTACAGTATTCAATAATTACACCTGACTACAAGTAGTTCTATAAAAACATATTTTAGCTCAAGGGTAATGTAAAGTCTTGTTCACATTGATACTAGTACGTGCGACTTGACCGACTTTTTTATCTTCCACTGATTAAACAACTATGTCATTATGTCCTTTAACAAATAAGGCATGTGATCTGAAAGAAATATTACAGGATATTATAAAAAAAAATAGACATTACAGTTCAGCTGATGATAAGGCTTTGTGCAAGCCTGTCCGGGTAGGTAGCAGTGGGTGGTACAGACATTTTACCGCCAAACAGCAACACTTAGTTTCGGCTTTCAGGCTGAGTGAGCCAGTGTATTTATAGGCATAAGACAAAACATCTTCATTCCCAAGGTTGGGAATGAAGGCGACTCATGTTGTGTCAAAAGTATACAGGCAGTACAAAAAAGGTAGCAGGTACGGGATGTATTCGGGCTGCCCGAGATCGGGATGGTGAATATTCTATGGGGGAGGCTTTCATGCAGCAGTGGACAGCAAAAGACTGAAGAAAAAATTTCTTACTACTGAAATTCATGACGGTTCATCTTTGTGTAATCTATATTCCAAACCAATGGTAAAATAACGATTAGAAAGCGCTGGCAAGAGTTCTTGAATAAAGATTATTTTTGATATCATTTTACTAAAAGTATTTCATTTACTCATCTTTATGCAAAATATTGATCAAATATAACATTTGCCTAGGTTTTAATAATCTAGGTCACACATACGAAGCAAAATAGGTTGCGAGGAAAAATGTAATTAAGATATAATGTGTACTCTCTCATTAACATAAATTCAACAAATATAACATAATATTCATAACATGAACTTTACACCTTAACTTTAAAAATGAAATATTGAACTTTAAACAAAATCGATATTAATTACACTCAGTTACAAGTGGGATGAAAATATATTACTTGGTGGTAGGGCTTTGTGCAAGCTTGTCTGGGTAGGTACCACCCACTCATCAGATATTCTAGCGCAAAATAGCAGTACTTGCTATTGTTGTGTTCCGGTTTAAAGGGTGTGTTATCACAGGCACAAGGGACATATCACCTTTAGTTCCTAAGGTTGGTGGCGCATTGACGTTGTAAGCTCTGATTAACATCTCTTACAATACCAATGTCTATGGGCGTTGGTGACTTACCATCAGTTGGCCCATATGCCCGTCCGCCTCCCTATGCTATACAAAAAAAAATGTTAAATAAAACTACAGAATTTCTTTTGACTGTTCATATCACTAAATTTATTTGATTACTTTATAATAATCACTTCCACGATATATATACCCAGTGGCAAATATCTAGACAGCGCGTTTGAGGTATTTGACGGTTATAATCAACGCCATCTATCGCTAATGTGTGTATGCGCCATTATACAACAAAATTCTTTTTGTATTTGATTCCAATTCCCAATTCTTGAGAAGGGTCATTTTACACTAATTTCTCGCTACAGACCATGGTTGACACTTGGAACAGCTTAATACAGATATTTTACAATTATCTTATAACCATTCTTAAAAATGACTTAATAATTACTAAAATGCATCCAGTGATTCTCTTCGAGGTTTAATGCATGAGAAGGCTGCCAACATTTTCCCCCTTTGTACGGCTGAGCTAATTCTTTGAGGGGAAAAGCCACAAGATAGCTCACAGACGCATTAAAGGGTACTCACTAAAAGGTAGGTTACGTTATGATAATATATGTCAAGTTGAATAGAGAAATTATAATTATAAATATTGGATTTTAAATTTACAAAGTAAGAATACTAACAGTTGCTTCACAGTAGGTATGTTTATAACCAAATTATATTATACTAGCTGATACTCGCAATTTCGTCCGCGTTGCTTGATATATTATTTTCAAAATTTTCTTATGTACGAAGGAAAAAAAATCAAAAAGATCGCAAGCAAAAATATACATTTTTTAAACATACATCACTGAACACGCAGTGCACATACATATCGTTGTTTCTTATAACTTTTTATTAAATGAAGATATCGCAATTTTTTTTTTGATAAGGGCCAAGTTTTATCTTGATGCGCGCACAACTGCCGACCTCTATCATTTTATTTATATAAATAAGCAAAGGTTAATTTGTAACTATAACATTTATGCAAAAAAAATCACGATGATGTTGATGATTGATGAAGACTTGAAAGTCGGTATAAAATTAATTTGAATGTTAAAAAACTATAACGGATATAAAATATCCTGGGACATTATTCACACACGGCCATCTAATCCCAAACTAAGCAGAGCTTGTACTATGGAAACCAGACAACTGATATACCACATATACTGCTTTTTTTTTGTAAATACATACTTATATAGATTATTACACCCAGACTCAGGACAAACAGAAATGTTCATGCACACAAATGTCTGTCCTGGGTGGGAATCGAACCCTCGTCCTGCTGCGTGTAAGGCAAGTGTCTCACCAACTACGCCAACCGGCTCGTCAAAAATATAATTCTCATTACACTATACATGCATATATATAAATGCTCATATTGTTTGACTATAGTTGACCACGTGATTAATTTAAAAAAAAACCGACTGACTGACCTGAACTGAACTGGCTTTAAATTTAATACTACAACTTAAAGATTAAAAATTTCTAAGGAGCGCCTACTTAAGTAAAGAATATATTGATAATAAAGGTGAATTAATCTCTAATATAGTTTTCCATTATTTTTTGATTGATTATTAGTATTAGTTATTATTGTAATAAAATGAAATCAGCTAGGGTTTCATTGTGTATATCGTTATGAATATAACTATTTATAACGATAACTTTTCATAATATAAATTAAAATACATCCTTCATTCGAATTTCCGTATTTTAGAATTAAATTTGGTGTTCTACTGCTTTATTATTCGAGTTGTGGCTTTAATCTTGAGTCAAATCAACATTACTAATACACTTACAATCACATTTGCAAATGAATCAATGCTTAAAGTTTATCTTTGAACTGTCAATATTTATTATAAGGGTACTTTATTATTCGTATTTCGTTTGGACGTTTTGAAGTGATTCGTTTGAAACGTTGTGATTTAAAACATTTATTTTTATTGTTAGTTCCAGAATTAAACAAGTTTGACATTGACATATTTGAATAAAACGAATGACAGAGAAGTATAAAATAGATAGCGAGATTTAACTAACTTTCAATAATGTTTTTATCATTTAAATTGATAGATATTAATTATATATAGAATATTATCTCGAACTTAGTTAACTTTTAACTTATAAAAATTATTTTAATAAAGTGTTAAATACTATACCCTCAATGTGAACTCGACCTTAGTTTTAATAAACTAACCTCGCTCAGAACGTCAATGACGTCACAAGATGACATTTAATAGAATTTAGCCGTAATATGTTCTGCTTGATTAAAGCCGTTTCCTACGAAGCATATAAATATAACCAGATATTTTAGTTCTAATAAAGTTTAATGGGAATATATGTACAAGGGAACTTACATTCACGTTGCAAAATTTTATGATTTGAAAACATTATATATTTAAATTACTTTTAATTGTTCCTTGATAGTTAATATGTTGCTATTTATAAAAAAGGTGTATTATAATTTATTATTCAATTCAAAATACTTTATTCAATATTGAAGTATTACACTTACTTATTGATTGTCAAACTGGAAACTACTACCGGTTCGGAAAAGAAACACCCAGCCCTGAGAAGAACCGGCGAAAGAAACTCAGCGGGTTGTATTTTTTTGGTATTTTTTTTGTCTTTTACCAAAAAAAACAATAAGAAATAGCAAGGTGTGCTATCATCCATAAATTCATTAATTGTATAATAACCTTTAGCACACAAGTGATCCTTTACAATTTTTTTAAATTTAGCAACTGAAGTATTTTGGAACCATATTTTATAATTTTTATTATATATAATACATTGTTGAATGAAGTTTCTACCTCACGTTACATCTTTTTTCATATATTTTTCGCAACAAAGCCGCAAGACACGTGTGTAGGAGGGACACTTTTTGTATTTGACCACATATAATTATATCATAATGAGCAATATTTCGATAATCATACATAATTATATTCAACTAAGATTAGATTTGAGGTTAACTTATTAGCTGCTTATAGGTTATATACATTCATTTTTATTAATTATATCTTTTAAATTAAATTAACAAAATATTATATAAATATACTGTCTTGGTTAGTACCCACTCGACTCATCTTCTAGCGCTAACCAGCATACTTAGAATTATTGTCTTTAGGCTTGAATGTGTACTGTAAATGTAACTACAGATACAAGAGACATAACATTTTAGTTTACTAGATTGGCGATATAAACAGGATGTCTACATATTTTAAATTAAAAAAAAATATATATAAATTTTGCGAAGAAATTGTAGTTCAATTTATAGTTTAGTATAATCAGACCCTAAGCTTTAATGAACTAGGTCACGTTGGATGACGTCACAGGACAATCGTTGACATAGACCGATGTGTAGTAATTAAGCCCTTTCTGGGAAGGGTGGGATGAGATGACGACATTGATATAAATAGGGCTCAGCTTGAAGGTGTCATAGCGTGAAGATTTTCTCATTGACATACTAATATTAATTAAATTGTTGTTGCTTATTTTAATTTAAATAAAAGGATAGTTTTTATGGATATTCTTGTTTAAAATAAATATATAAAAAAATCTTATAAATATAATAATAATCAACTTTAAATACATTTTGTGAAAATAAATGCGACAGACAGACAGACAGGTCACATAAGAGCTTTATTTACCACATGCTCAAAACCCTTAAAAATATTCAATATTTTAAAAATGTATTTTACTTGTAAATATAATATATAGATCAATTTAAAATGCATAACATTTTATGTAGTTTTTTTTTAAAGAACTACAATTTTCTTATTCAAAGTTTTCTTGTATCAGTGACAGCCCGTGTCGACTTCGAAAGTTCTCACAGCTTTATTTTTCTCTTCGAACACTTCGACTTGACATAAACTATAATAGTATTTTTTTAAAGGACTAGTTTTTTTAATAAATATTCTTGTTTAATACAATTTCCCATATCCGTTGACATTCATAATTACTAATCCCGTCCATCGTCAAGTATTTTTTTTTATTGTATAGGAAGGCGATCGAACATATGGGCCACCTGATGGTAAGTGGTCACCAACGCCCATAGACAATGGCATTGTAAGTAATGTTAACCATCGCTTACATCGCCAATGCGCCACCAACCTCGGGAACTAAGATGTTATGTCCCTTGTGCCTGTAATTACTCACCCTTCAAACCGGACCACAACAATAACAAGTACTGCTGTTTTGCGGCAGAATATCTGATGAGTGGGTGGTACCTACCCAGACGAGCTTGCACAAAGCTCTACCACCAAGTAAATTTTAATCTTTAAAACAATAATTTGTAATGCTACCAACATATGTAAGTAATAACTCTATTTACATTTTATTAATTAAAGCCTAGTTTATTTTGACGTGACAACGTCTTATAAATTGGTTTGCCGGGTGACACTTCAAGAAACTGCGTTACGCTCCGCTCACGTTATGCGCTCACAATGAGAGCGAGTGAGAGGCACGCGTCCCTTCCACTCGGGCATGGTTAGCCCGCCTAAGAGCGAGAGAGACAGACATAAAAAGTGAAATTCAGTGCGAGATTCTTTGTATAAATTAATGTTTTAAATATAATTCTTTGTATAAATAAATGTTTTAAATTGTTACTATTATTTCATCCTTCTTCCTACTATACGAATGAATATTCACATTAAAATTATTTTACCACTCAAAGTCGTTGTCACGTAAAACTTTCGCCCGTATACCGACTTTACAGGCAACCAATTTTTTTTTTAAAGAAAACCGGGCAAGCGCCCGTAAGCACATCCGGTGAAAAATGATTACCACCGTCCATGGACACTTGCAACACCGGAAGGCTTTCATATGTTTTGCTGCCATTTTAAGAAAAAATAGGTTCTTTTCTAGAACTAGACTTAAAAAGTGAAAACTGTTTCTACTGAGCGAGATAAAAATTGCCTTAATAATTTCGCGTAAAATTAACATCCTAAAAGCTGTTTTGACATGAATATTTGAAATATATTTGAATAAAATTATTCAATTTTTAAACAAATCAAAATATTTCTTATAAAAGTTAGAAGTGACTGCCAAGTAAATTTACTTTTTGTTTTAAAAGATACATAATTCATCAATCATAAGTATGAAAAACATTAAACTAACAGCGTTCTCTAGTTAAAAATAATGTTTCGACGGAGTTGAGAGTTATGAATAATTCACGAACATACTAAAAACTTATAAGACTTTTTAATGTATGTAATGCATTAGACGAATTGACTTTTTAGTTTTTAAGAGAACATATTTGTTTTAAAACTTACTCTTAAGTTAATATTTCCGTACTCACCGTTCTGTCACGTCGCCTCGTTGTAAATTAGCGATCCAGCTATAGATATATATATATATATGTAGCTATGTATATATATATATATATATGAATGAAATACGAAGAGTAACCAAGTGAAACCACACAAAAGAACTAGTAGTAGTAAAAAATACTAATATAAATATAGTAATATAACTGAAAAAAAAGTAACAGCCTGTGAATGTCCCATTGCTGGGCTAAGGCCTCTTCTCCTCTTTGTGAGAAGAAGGTTTGGAGCTTATTCCACCACGCTGCTCCAATGCGGGTTGGTGGAATTTCAATGAAATTTGACACATGCAGGTTTCCTCACAGTGTTTTCCTTCACCGTCAAGCACGAGATGAATTATAATTACAAATTAAGCACATGAAATTCAGTGGTGCCATGCGCCAAGTACCATGCCTAGATATAAGGTGGATGCAGATATTGATTGGCTGATACAAAAACTTCAAGGTAAAAAAACAATTACACCAGTCTTTTTCGATTCCGAATGAAACCACATAAGTTTTATCTTTCCACTCAGGGCCCTAGCCAAGTTGACATTCTACAAACGTAAACGCTAATAGGAAACTAAAGAAATGTATGAGAATTACATCGCTCAACGATAAGTCACGTGGTCATACTCATACAATTTTAGAATGTCAACTTGGCAAGGGCCTCAGAGCTGACACATTTTTCGGAACACTATTGTCGCTTTTTGAAAAAAACTGTGGATATTTACATGCAATATTGGTTTTTGATTAATAGACTACAAAGTGTAAATAAAACAGATAGACGCTAAAAGGTTGAACAATTTGGCGACCATCCGTTTTATGCAGATAATAGTCCATTTAACTCGAATTGCTACTAAATTTTGACAATCATTTATCAAAATTAGATATCCATTTAGTCGGTGTGTTTTACAATGTTTGTATATACATTGTTTTAGCGCCTTTGATTTGAAGTCGAGTTAAATTTTTTTTATTACAGGAAGGCAATTGACTCTATTCCCCACCTGATGGTAAGTGGTAGTAGAGTCCAAACGCGACGACGGTCGGTACAATCGAGAAGAGTGTTCGGCATTAGCCATTCCAGCCTAGTCGGCCTACAAGATATCTCTTCACGCCCCCTTTGAAGGACAGGTTATAGGAGGGGAATGTATTATTATATTTAATAGAATACGATTTAAAAAAAATCGTATCTTTTTATATTGTCTATTCAATGGACACTTAATGCTATTTTTTAACTTTGTATCATTAACATAGTCTGTTTAAATAACATACTATAAACACATACAACAGTACAAAAATATCGATAATAAAAACATGGCGTAATTTTTATTATATAATATTATGACAAAACAATCAACCCGCTTTGAAGGCGCGTAGTGGATTAACAATCTTCTCAAGAAAACATCAAGGCTTAGTCTATAAGTGGGATATTTACAGGATATTGCTCAATTTTACGTCACTTCCCTCACTAAAGCGAAATGAATCATAGGACACTGCATATCGAGCTTCTTTAAAACAAGTGATGCTGAGCATTATCTTAGATTTAAATTACGTATTCTATCTACTCTTACACGTTAGTTTGATTAATAAATAAAAATAAAAAACAATGAAATTTGTTGGCTGACTATTGGCCACCTGATGCTGACTATTGATCACCATAGATATTGGCGATGTAAGAAATGTTAACCATTCCGCATTGAACGTAACTGCCTACCTACATATATTATAAAATAAAGTTATTTTATAGCATAGGTAGGTGGACAAACGTAAGGCCGCAGAGGAAGAGGAGATGCGGTGTTGTCAGGTTGCCGTCCTCCCTGTCCTCTGCGGCCGTGAGGGTGTTTTGGCGACGGAGCCCAACACCTTAATCCGTCGCCAAGGAGGTTGTGGCCTTCGGGCTATCCGTCGGGGTGTCAGGGTAGAATGCTCACGCGACCCCTTGGCACCCCCCTAAAGGCGGTGAAGTATACGCTGTGGTTTTAGTGGGTATTACGGCCTTGCACTTCAGCCGTCGAGTCCCACAGTCCCATATAACCCCCCGCTTTTCATCTTGCAGGGGGTATGCGTAAAAGCATTACCACATAGAAAAAAAAAGAAAGGTGGACGAGCGTATGGGCCACCTGATGGTAACTGGTCACCAACGCCCATAGACAAAAGCATTGTAGAAATGTTAACCAATGCGTCACCCATCTTGGGATTTAAGATCTTATGTCCCTTGTGAATGTAATTGCACTGGCTCACTCACCCTTCAAACTGGAACGCAACAATACTAAGTATTGCTGTTAACTGACTACTGTTTTGCAGTAGAACATCTGATGAGTGAGTGGTACCTACACAGATGAGCTTGAACGAAGCTCTACCACTTAGAAAAATAAGTGCTATGTTAATAATCAGAATTAAGTTTTTGCAATAACTTGGCAAACCATGCTATTATCTAGATTACTATCTTGATAATACCAAGCTATCGGTAAAATAATAATTGTGTTAAAATATAAAATGCATATTTTGCATAATATTAATATCTTAACCTGCTAGTGCGAGTGAACCCTAATTTGCTGGTTCCATTTATATTCATAAACATGGGCCGATGGTCTGAGTCGATAGCTATTCGGGTTGAGTGTTAATAATAGCGGGAATAGTATGAGAAGATATAAAAAAGTACGATTAAGTCACGCGAGTGGGTTCGCTAGAGTTTTGAATTTACTTAATTTATTTTTTACAATGCTATGTTTTACATATGTAATGAATATGTAGCGACATCTATCTCGCCACATACGAACTATGAACAGACGTATCCTAGATCGCGATATTAAAGTTATCAGAGCGATTGAACATAAATACAAGAACCCGACAACAATCGTCGGGCAGTAGCCCACCAGACACAACACCCGTCTGGTCGGAGGATCCTCCCTTTTTCAATGGTGGTGTGTCCTTTTCACCCCCAAAAATATAAACGTATTTATGTTGACTTAAATTAACTTAAAATTAACAAATCTCAACATACATTTTACAGAAGCACTTTTCGAATCTAAATTTAAATTTTTCATAAAATTGTTAAAAGAAAAACGATATAATACGTATAAAATGTTCGAAGTATTTCATAAAGAAGAAAAATTGTTAACAATTCAAATATGTTTCATATATTATGAATGTTGAGTCGAAGAATAAAATCAGACGGAATTATGCTTAACATAATATTGAAGAATTTCGACATTCGTATCTCAGGCAGAAATGTAGGTCGTACAGGAACGGTGCAATTGCTTATGATCTGAAAATAAAATGGATCTGTAGAAAACAATCTAACATTTGATACACTGTATTTCGTTGCGATAGAAATAGTTTTCTTTGTATTAAAATCCTTTCCTTATTCAATTTTAATTTTCCTTTAAATAATTCAAATAAGGAAGGTTCGAAACTCTAACAAATAAATGCTACGTTTGGTCGCAGAAGATGTAATGCTTATATTATTTAAATCTATCTAATAAGCTAAATAGAGAAGAGCACTGATTTTTTATTACATACAAATCTGACATATCACTACTGCACCATAACATGATTTATTTTTAATTAAACATTTAAGTCAATAGAAAATAATACTTTGTTTCTCGGTGGTAGGGCGTTATGCAAACGGTCTGAAAGATGATTGAGCCAGTGTAAATACAGTGCACATAACATTTAAGTTACCAACATCTAAGTTCCCAAGGTTGGTGGCGCATTGGCGATGTAAACGAAAGTTAACATTTTGACGTGACAACGTCTTATAAATTGGTTTGCCGGGTGACACTTCAAGAAACTGCGTTACGCTCCGCTCACGTTATGCGCTCACAATGAGAGCGAGTGAGAGGCACGCGTCCCTTCCACTCGGGCATGGTTAGCCCGCCTAAGAGCGAGAGAGACAGACATAAAAAGTGAAATTCAGTGCGAGATTCTTTGTATAAATTAATGTTTTAAATATAATTCTTTGTATAAATAAATGTTTTAAATTGTTACTATTATTTCATCCTTCTTCCTACTATACGAATGAATATTCACATTAAAATTATTTTACCACTCAATGTCGTTGTCACGTAAAACTTTCGCCCGTATACCGACTTTACAGGCAACCAATTTTTTTTTACAACGCCAATGTCTATGGGCGTTGGTGACCACTTACCATCAGGTGGCCCATATGCTCGTCCGCCAACCTATCTTATATATATTATAATGTGTTTCTTATATTATATACCTTGTATAGTTTATTTTTAAATTAACGATATATATATACGAAGTGAAATTATGAAAAAGTCTGAAACCGCTTACAATGGAGGCACGCACATTATTCATGAACTGATTTGTTCTGGAAATGACCCTTTAATAACCGCGGCATTTTCGCATTGTGTGTAGTAAAATTGCATTTTGATCGCCTGACCGTCGCCTGGTGGCTATTTTTTATTAAAATATATAATTGAATAGACCAGTAATTACATTGAATGATAGTCATCAGTGATAATCGACTTGTATTGTGTGATGTTTAATAATTTTAATGATGTTCTCGCGAACTATTTCGGCTACTGTCGTTCTACGTGGTGACTTCACATTAGATATTATACGGAGCACATCTATCCCGTCTTCGTATTTTCATGGAACTGCAATTCTATAACCGGATAAAGATCAAGCAGAGAACCAATGGCTTTTCAATCTGAAATTTAAAGAAATCTAGTCTGTGAAAGCTCGTCTGGGTAGGTACCACCCACTCATCAGATATTCTACCGCAAAACAGTAGTACTTGGTACTGTTGTATTCCGGTTTGAAGGGTGAGTGAGCCAGTGTAATTACAGGCACAGGGACATAATATCTTAGTTCCCAAAGTTGGTGGCGCATTGGGGATGTGAGCGATGGTTAACATATCTTACAATGCCAATGTCTATGGGCATTGGTGACCACTTACCATCAGGTGGCCCATATGCTTGTCCGCCTTCCTATACTAAAAAAAAAGTACCAGTACAAACTACAGGCAACAAAGAATATTTGTTTTTATCATCGTATGTATTGTATGTATTTATACATATTATATACCTGTAATCTAAGTATAATAATAATAATAATTTATTTATAATAATAATTTATTTATTACTTCTAATTTATAACATAAACACTGGTGGTGGACCTCTGACCCCGAAACTAATATAAATTGTACTATCAGGGTCAGCGATTCTTCAACAATTAATTGCACACAAGATTAGAATGCTTTTAAAAATGTATATAAAAAGAAAAGAAGAGTATGTATTGATAATATAATTTATTTATAGATATATAGATTATAATTATGTGTTTTGTATATTTATATTGAAATGTATTTATTATATTATTTTTTTTGGTATAGTTTATTATTATAATGTTACTTTTCCTTATTATTAATGCACCACCTACCCTATATCCTATGGGATATTCCTTGCACTGTTGGTTGCCTGGAAGAGATCGCTATGTGGCGATAAGGCCGCCAAAATTGTATGCCTATTACTTATTTAACTTTTCAATGTTTTTGTAATTATTTTTCTTTTTGGTGTACAATACAGTATAAATAAATAAATATTACATTTTAGTTCCCGAGGGTGGTGGTGCATTGGCAATTTAAGGAATAGTTAATATTTCTTAAGGCGTCATTGTCTATAGAGGGTGGAGCACTTAAATCGCCCAATTTGCCCGTCCGCTTAATAAACCGGGCTGCTACGGAGAATTTACTGACAGAAAAATGAAGAGCAAAGAGAAGGAGTGAGAGCTTCATCCACCACGCTGGTATAATTTTAGTATAATCATGATGTCAGATGTTTTTCACATTCTTAAGTTAATACTATTTTCGTTTATTGAACGACACGAACACAAATACAAATGTATATCTAAGCTCATTGGTCAAGATTCTCGTTTTCTACCAACTGAGCCACCTCAGCTTCGCATGATAGTAGATTCTATTCAAAATATTATATGATAAATATATGTGAGTATATGAGATACTATTTTTAAAGTGCAGTCGTCATCATATTCATGATAAACGCGAATTGAGTTACGACCCTAATCATTTCGTGCATATAACGCGAGCTTAATTTCATTCTATGCTGTTTAATTAAATTAAAAGCAATGTGTGACTTAACGCGACTATCATTTAAATTTTAAATGCACTTAATATAAAATAATGTTAGCATATTCATACAATTTACGCTTAAAAGTATTATACACGAATACACGACACCACACCCTTTCACACAGAGATAGCACACACATTCATCATGTTCCGTCACAAGGTTGAGGTCGAATCAATACAATATTATAATAATACTAGCTGATACCCGCGACTTCGTCCGCGTTGCTTGATATATTAACAAAGTTTTCTTGTGTACGAAGGAAAAGACATCAAAAAAATCGCAAGCAAAAATACACATCACGCAGCACGCAGTGCATATACAAATCTTTGTTTCTTGAAACTTTAATAACTTTTTATTAAATGAAGATATCGCAATAATTTTTCTTTTTGATAAGGGCCAAGTGTCTAAGAAATAAAATTTAGAAAATTTCATTGAAATATTCTATCCAGTAGTTGTTTCGTGATGCGCGCACAACTGCAAACCTCTATCATATTATTTATATAGATATAAATTGTATGATATCAATACATACAAAGAACATTAGTTACAGGGACAAGGACGGCGAAAAAATATAAGGTTTTACGGATTCAAATGAGAGAAACCCGGCTTATGGTAACACTCTATTTAGATTATTTAGCTTTGTGCAAGCTTGTCTGGGTAGGTACCCACTCATCAGATATTCTACTGCAAAACAGTAGTCAGTAGTACTTGGTATTGTTGTGTTCTCATTTGAAGGGTGAATGAGTCCTTATGAGATAATTAATAATTAATATAAGATAATTACAGTCACAAGGGACATAACGTCTTATAAGCTGATGAAGATTTAAGCTATGTTTAACATTTCTTAGAATGACATTGTCTAACGGCGTTGGTGACCATTTACCATCTTACTATAATAACATACGAGTATATTAAATTGTAGTAACAGCCTGTGAATGTCCCACTGCTGGGCTAAGGCCTCTTCTCTTTTTGAGGAGAAGGTTTTGGAGCTTATTTCACCACGCGGCTCTAATGCGGGTTGGTGGAATTCACATGTGACAGAATTTCAATGAAATTTGACACATGCAGGTTTCCTCACGATGTTTTCCTTCACCGTCAAGCACGAGATGAATTATAATCACAAATTACGCACATGAAATTCAGAGGTGCTTGCCCGGGTTTGAACCCACGATCATCGGTTAAGATTCACACGTTGTTGCCACTGGGCCATCTCGGCTTTTTCTATCTGACATACATATCTATGTACATCTATATACATATCTATATATATCTGAAATCTTAACATTAAACTATTTAACCATCATATTACTTATACATTAAATTTAATAATTCCTCAATTGCACAACCGGAAGTCCGGGATTCGAATCAGCGAAATACAATTTTTTATTTAAAAATTGTATTTGTTATAAATATATGTGATGTGACTTGTGAGTTTTTGTTATAAATATATAATAATTGCTATATAAACTCATTTGTAAATACCTTGTATGTATGTTATATGTTTTTACATAAAAATAAATATAAGTCACTTTTTTATTTCAGTACACTTGGTAACAATAAAATAACTAAAATATAAGCGTTTCACTTAGTTACAGATAAGAAATTTTATTCAGAATCTATCTTAAAATTTGACCATCTTGTTATTTCACAAAAAAATACATCAGAAATCGCTACTTTTTCAAAGAAAATATTGTATTGTATTTTATTTGTTACGATAAACAAATTCTGCTGTAACTCCTAACGAAATGGAATATTTCTTATTCATGAATATGACAAAGACATACTTAAGGATATTTGAACGCGATAATGATGTTCTTATACGAATATATACAGTAATTGTGTTTATATTGTCGACTCTTATATAAATCGTATTTAATACATAACTGTACGATAGATATTGCTATTGCTGGGCAAACTTTTCATCTCCTAATACTAATAAGGATTGTATTCCATCACTATATAATATAAATATATAAAGGCTTCAGATCTCGAGGTCATAGGATCAAATCTCACTTAAAGGGGTTTTCTGTCAAGATTTTCTCAATAGAAAGCCAGTCGGGCAGTGGTTTCACTCCCTTGAACTCTTGTCTACGCACCCACTTGTGCACTATAATATGAGTCTCTCAACAGTCTCTCTTGAGAATGGCCTCTTTGTTCAAATTATATTAATATACGAGCCATTTAACAGACTATATAGTACAGTCATGAAGAAAATTTAAAAAAATGGTTCAATTAGCACATTGCATGTTATTCATTTATATTTCACTTGGTTCACATTGGTTCACTTGTATCACACATTTAACCGCCAAGTAGCAATACTTAGTATTGTTGTTTTTCGGTTTGAAGGTTATGTGAGCTAGTAAATACCGGCACGAGGAACGTGACATCTATCATGATCATGTCATTACTTATCAATATATGTCTATTTGCCCGTCTTACGTATTTTATATTTAAAAAAAAAACACATTTTTGCCAAGGTATGTAGCGCATTGACAATGAAAGTGATGGCTAACATTTTTTACAATGCCATTATCTATGGACGCTGGTAACCACTTCCTATCAGGTGGCTCATAAGCTCAACTGCCTTTTTTATAACGCTGGAAAAACGCATGACGCGTTTCCCCCACGGGTAAAGTGGGGGGTATGTGGGACTCCCGTATGTCCAGGGCACCGAGTGTACCCCGGTCATCGGAATAACCACTAAAAAACCAGCGGTACCCTTCCCGTCTTAAGGGGAGCGCCACAGGATCGTTTGCGCATTCAAATGTGAAAGAAAAAAAAAAGGAAACAAAAACCACCTGCCTATACACTAAAAATAATAATATACAATATTGATTAATCATAAGCTTTAAACTATTTTGACCTTTAATACAAACTGCAAATGAGACTAAATACAATCACACAAGATAAACTTTAATGGTCACATTCGTTTCTAGCAAATATATTCATTCCATAGTTTTCATAACCTAATTTTTCAGGCTTTCGTCTAAAGCATCAAACATAAAGGTTGAACTTACATTCACGATCTGCATTTCATATACCAACATTATTATAATAGAGTTTTTATATGAAGACCTTACAATACTTTATATTATACTTGGTGGTAGAGCTTTGTGCAAGGTCGTCTGGGTAGGTACCACCCACTCATCAGATATTCTGCCGCAAAACAGCAGTACTTTGTATTGCTGTGTTCCGGTTTGAAGGGTGAGTGAGCCAGTGTAATTACAGGCACAAGGGACATAACATCTTAGTTCCCAAGGTTGGTGGCGCATTAGCGATGTAAGCGATGGTTAACATTTCTTACAATGCCATTGTCTATGGGCGTTGGTGACCACTTATCATCAGGTGGCCCATATGCCTTCCTATACAATAAAAAAAAAAATATTACACTATTATTCCATATATTTTTATATTTTGCCTATATTTTTATCATATATTATTTAATAATATTAATTTAACAAATCTATATAAAAAATAATAATCTATATAATTAAGAGCATCAACAAAATCAACAATTCAGGCTCTTACGAGAGCCTATTTACCAAAAGATTATATTGTAGATATTGTACGTGTCATTATATCATAACGTATTAATAAACAACTACGTCATACCCCCCACTGTTCTCTCTTCAACCTAAAGGTCGCCTGAAAGAGATATCTGTCTCAGCGATGAAAGTGCCTCATACAAATCTTCCTTGATTATATACTTTCTGTTGATTTTATTTTAATAAAGCCTCGATAAAGTAATAGTCAAATAAAAACCTGTAAATATCCTTCTAAGCTTTGGCCCCTCTTTTTTGAGAATGACGCTACTTCAACTTGGTTTAATCCACAGAGTACGAGATAAATCATAAAAATCTAATAAGCAAATGAAACTTCGCTCGCTCGGGTTTGAACCCCTAATCTTCGCTTAAGATTGATATATTATAACCACAGAAACATCGGTCTATTGATTCTGTTCTTATATAATACAATACAAATGGTATATTTGTATTGTATTATATAAAGGAACTGAATGAGACATTGTGCGAGTAAAGAGAAATATATACGTCTTGAATAAAAGTTTCTAGAAATCTCGATATATTTTTTTATCTGTAACTTTGTATATTATTTTCATAATAACAATGTTTAACATATTTTTTTTTATTATATAGGTGGACGAGCGTATGGGCCACCTGTAAGTAAATCGTCACCAACGCACATTGACATTGTAAGAAATGTTAAGCATCGCTTACATCGATAACGCGCCGCCAATCTTGGAAACTAAGATATTATATCCTATGTGACTGTAACACAACAATACCAAGTGTTGTTTTTTTGCGGTAGAATATATTCTGATGAGTCGTTGGTACCTACCCAGACGAGATTGCACAAAGCTCTACCACCAAGTATACATATATAGTATATTATAATTATATCATCTAATTTTATTGACGAGCCGGTTGGCGTGTTTGGTAGACATCTGCCTTTCGCGCTGCTGGTCGTGGGTTCGATTCCCACTCAGGACAAACATTTGTATGCATGAGCATGTCTGTTTGTCCTGAGTCTGGATGTAATTATCTATATAAGTATGTATTTACAAAAAGAAATGTAGTATATCAGTTGTCTAGTTTCCATATTACAAGCTCTGCTTAGTTTGGGATCAGATGGCCGTGTGTGAATAATGTCCGAGTATATTATTATAATTAGCAAATTAATAAAATATAAAATACGTCGGTACGATCATAGTCGCGTATTAATTAAACGCTACACGTAGTCACGTTTAACTCAGCTGATGACGTCACCTATACGAATAACATTCGGAGTAATAACATTAAAACATACAACTGCTTTGCTGAAATTTCATTGTTTAAAATTCTACAAAGGTGGGCTTGACCTATGATATATTTTTTGAAGACTTGATTTGTTAAACAATATCTGTCTTCTTCTTTCGAATGAAAAATCAATGATGACGGAAAGAGAGAAGTATATTAATAAAGGTCTTAACAACATTCATAAGGATATTAGTTTATCTGATGGCTACTAATTCAAAATGTTCTACCAGATTACTGCTACCGTCTTCGTGTAAGATGCCTTTTTTAATTGACTCGTATAATATATTTAAATTAACATAATTTTACATATACTTTTAAGTTAATATATATATGTATTTGAAATTATTAGTGGAATTCCTTTGTTTATCATGCCAGCCTAATAAAATTAGTATGCCAATTTACAGAAAACTTTTATCACAAAATACAGTGGGTTTCGGAGAAGATTCCAATTCATATAAGAAGCTGCACTTCAAAGTTTCACACGCATCGAATTTAGATTATTGTTGTTATGTTGACTTTAATAGGTATACACATTTCCAACAATTATAACAAGCTGCAATTTGAAAGCTTATAGTTATGAATAAATAAATTAAACACATTGATTAAACAAACACAATGGAGCAATAATTTTATTGTCATTTTGTTTTAAGCTATTAATTTATAGCGGTATTGTTTTTGAAATGTCAAAAGTCCCATAGGGTTGCCACTTATTTGAAAAACGAAAAAATGTTTAAAAAACATAAAATATGTATAATTCATGCCATGTTCGCTGGTGACGTAATAAATGTGAGGAAATGTATGTCACTTACAAGTGGCGTATGAGAATCTGCCACGTGTATCCAGCCCACATCGTAGCAGCGTGGTGGACTAAGCTCCAAGCCTTACCCTCAAAAAAGACATACTAAGTATATATAATAATAATAATATAATCTTATAACGAATACTAATGTTGTAATTAATGTAAAAGTATTTCTTATGTTTTCGAATGTTCGTCCTTCGATCACGCTCAAAGGCAGTTCTAATGACGTCAATGAATTCATTATTTTAGAATTATGTCGTGGAATAGAAAATATAATTATTATTTTAATCTTATTCCTAAAAATAATAATTCGTAAAAGCATGTAAGAAAAACTTAATAATAATTTTAATATTAATAATAACCAATTCATCGTTCATTTAAAAAAGCCGAGATGGCCCAGTGGTAAGAAAGTGTCAATGTTAACCGATAATCGTAGATTCAAACCCGGGCAAGCTGTATTTCATGAGTTTAATTTGTGATTATAATTCATCTTGTTCTTGACGGTGAAGGAAACCAGGATGTACTAAATTTCACTGAAGTTCTGTCACATGTGTATTCTACCAACACGAATTGGAGCAGCTACGTGGAATAAGCTTCAAACCTTCACCTGAAATGTGGAGAAGAGGCCTTAGCCCAACAGTGGGACATTCAAAGGCTGTTACTGTACTATTCATCATTTAATTTACATTTTTAGTAGTGCTAAAAACTATGTCAGCCATTAACTATTATCCGTCGGCGATTAATTAGATGGACACTTTGTCACGCTACGTACTGATGACACGGCGAGTCTAATGAATTTAAAACACCTAGATAAGAGATCAAGATTAAAAGAAAAAAATAAAGATATTTTTTTGTTGCGAGAAAAAGGACGTAAGTGCATGTGCATCAACACTAACCACCATGTCACTAGCATTCAATATCAGACATAGTTACAAAATGTTAATTTTTTTTATGGGCATGCATAGGGCATATCAAATGTTTGCCAGTGGAATAAAGGATGTATGAATGACTCAGACGAAACAAACAAAGCCACACTAACACTTATTACTAATAACGTATACCATATTCCAATGGGAATAGAAATAAATGTAAACACACCGTAGATTTACAAACTGCATGCGATTGTCAAATCGTTCTGCATTATTATGCATTGTAAACAGTTCTTGATTAATTTACCCTTATTCTTAATACAACACTATTCCAATTAACTAATTATAACCACATTGATTTAACTTCCAAAGGTCCGAATACAACTTCGCGGACATTGAAAACGCCATCTTTTCGCGTATCCATAGTGAATGTCATAGATTATTATTCAAGATGTCGACCAATGACATAGCGTCAATTGATATCGATGACCAATGATGTCGCATTAATTCGGTGTCAAATTTGTTTATTTATGTTTATTAGTGTTGTGGTTGGAAAAGGCTATAGTACCCTCGATTTACATGGAGTTTCTGTCAAGAACATAAGACATTGTAAAATTCATTCTTCGATATACCCTTGTCCTTAAACCTATTGGGAATCTTAGATACTCTGTTTTGTCAAATATAAGTAAATTATTGAGATATCTACTTGAGTAAGATAACGGATTGAAACTCGAGCAAGCATTGATATTCCATTTACTTCGATTGGTTTGTATTTCATCTCGTTTTCAACGAGAAAGAAAACAACGGGAATCCTTGTGGTTAAAATGTTTCACATTCCGATTCGAACTCATTAAAATTCCAGACTCAGAAAAATAAAACCTAAAAAACTTTTCTTTCTTATATCTATTCACTAGACCAACGAGGCAGTCATACCAATAATACGAGTAGAGAACTAATACGCTCCTTCGCTATGAAGTTCAATATATTTATATGTATATATGTAATACATATATATATAATATATGTTACACATTACTAGTGATAGGAGGGCCTTCCGTAAAACACTTTAAACGATTTTATTACATTTATTATTTCTGTTATCTATATATTATCTTTGTTTGTGTATTAAAGTCATGATTCAAGCAAGCATTAAATCATTTGAATAAAAGATAACACTAATGAAATTAAATGACTCGTTTTAATTTGAAATGATATAAAAGATCGTGCGGTAAAAACTATTAGTGTCAGACGACGTTAATTTGACGTGACACTTTGTGACACGGTAGTGACGTTGCGTTCTATAAACAACGTCATTTATACCAGTATTCGGCTTTACATATAAACGTAGTTTAGCGGCTTGTTGGATAAACACTTATTTAACTCTTTCCGACATTAATGATATGACATTTGAAAGAAGAAGACAGCGTCATTAAATTAATCACCCGTTAAATAGTGTTCATAAGTAAGGCCGATTGATTGTACTTAAAACTCATAGCAATAATAATATTCCTTCAGACAGAAAGTCAAGAGAGATTAGCCAACTGGGCCGGATATACGCAAACCTAATATCAAAACAAGCATTTCGGAGTATTTTTATGTAAGAGACAAAAGAGCTGGAAGCTCACCTGATGGAAAGTGACTACCACCGCCCATGGACATCTGCAACATCCGAGGACTTGCAGGTGCGTTGCCGGCTTTTGAGGGAAGAAGTACGCTCTCTTCTTGTCTCAGTTATATTAAAGTAGTCACGCTTAGCAGTTTTACCCACATTTTTAGATTAACATGACAAGCGTGAAATTAATGTTTTTGTACAAATTATATTTTAATAGCAATATAATTATTAAATTGATTAGTTATTATCTATGTGTAGGTGAGAAATAAAAATATTTGTAGACGAAACAATTGTTCCTTAAACCATAAATAGAATCCACGGCTGAATCTTAAGTAGATAATAAAAACATTTGATGTAGTAAGTCAAATAATAAATATAAGTATATTAAATAGTTAAAATAAATGAAATTCTGCACCAACCTGGCCCTGGAACCTTGCTGACGGGATGCGTAACCGGCGCAGCAGCCGTCGTCGCCGTGTTGGGCGGATAAACCGGATCGCAGCATTCTCTTTCAGGGAACTCACTCGCTCCAACAACCACAAACCCCAACATTAAAACCCCCACAACACACCCGACCCTCAACCCACACATAACCCACACGTTTCTAACCCTCAATCCTATCAACCCCACTCCCTGCACATAATTATCCGCTTGTGGCAATTTGAATCCATTATTATTTACAGTCATCTGTTTAACATAACTTGTTATTTTGTTTTTTTTTTATCACTATTCTGATATGTATAGTTTTATTTACATATACGCGCACATAATTGACTTAGTTTTAGCTTGGAACGTTACTGTTTGTATATTCGACGAATTTCATTTAAAAACTGTTGGTTTAAATATAAAAAATTGATAAAACTAACATGCTGAACTAAAAGGCGAAAAGTTTAGAATTTAGTTTAGTGTTTTTTGTGAACTATAGATATAAATATGGCAATCTATATACACAGTTACGAGTATATTACATAATGGTATAATGTTTTAATATTATATAGTAGACATTAAATAAATTTAACTAAAAAAAGTCGAAGAAATATGTGGTACTTAAGAAATCAACATAGGAACTACAAAAAAGGCAACTTAGTATTCATATTATGTTTTGCATAGATGAAAAGGAAAATAACGTAAATCAATAATGAAACTTAAAAAAAATTAAGTCTCATGCATTGAAATCTTGAACAAAACAATATGCAATCTAAGTTTGTTGGTCTGAAGTTAGGCTTTAAAAACCTTCGCGCATGTATAATAAAAAAAATACGATAATTGATTATTAACATACTCAAATCGCTAATCGCTGAAACAAATACAGCTTAATAGTTCCTGCCCGTGGTTTCGGTCACATGTGGGAAGAACGATAGATACAACATGGGTACAAAATTTTATGATGTTTCCGTTAAGGGCATGAATTTGTAACAAAGAATAGAAAAACTCACTCTTGCTTTTATAATATGTGTTAGTAAGTTAGCACGAACAATCACCGTTTCTTTTGTTAAAAACTGTGTCTGTATTTAGCATTCATGACTAATTTCTGACCGGTAAACTTACATCGCAGGTAACGTAAATGAATTTAAACACTAAATTAAAACAATCGACTGCGCGTAAAATTCTACTTTAAAGCATACGTATAAATATTTACGTATTTGCAATTATAATTTTAAAGCTATTTAACCGAAAAAATATTTGAATTGCAAATATTATCGGTTAATTAAATAATTTGGTTAATAAATGTATAAAATTAACATAAAATATTGCATTTCTAGATTAACTTTAAGTAATGCTTACAAATATATAATATTCATATAAATTAAAACACTATGCATGTGACTTGGAAGTTGCGTACAATTGTAAATTATTAATTATTATTAATTCAATCAAAAATGTATTTTATTTATTTGTTATTAAGATAGTATTTTCCATAACGTCTTCGTTTAGCGTACGCTGTATTTCAAAAAGTTTATCAACATTATTTAAGTTAGCGTTGCTTAATTCTACTTAGTTCGTTCTTTGATTTTAAGGCGTTGAAAGAAAATTTGTAACGCTATATTTTGAAACAATTGAAGATTCTTATATTCTTAATGATATTAAGTTACATTTTGCTCGACTTTACATGTGGTTCACTTCTATACCTTACCACAAAAATAATCAATATAAAACCATTTTTTTAACAATATATGTATTTGTTACAACATTACTACTACTACTAAAACGAGCTCATTTTTATCAATCTACTTTTTGTCTTAAATTAAATTAGTTGGGGGTACTCGAAAACATTGAAAATAATTATTCTACCGCTAAACAGCAGTACTTTGTATTGTTGTGTTCCGGTTTGAAGGGTGAGTGAGCCAGTGTAATTACAGGCACAAAGGACATAAAATCTTAGTTCCCAAGGTTGGTGGCGCATTGACGATGTAAGCGATGGTATGTCTATAGTTGTTGGTGACCACTTGCACTCAAGCCCTATTAGCTCGTCCGCCTACCTATATAATAAAAAAATAATTACTGGCAAAAATAAAGCTATTTCATAATAATATATGAATCAAACTTCTCTATTCAGAATTAATATACGAAACATTAAAGAAATTGAATTCGTAATACGCCATTTAACTTTTTGGTGGAAATCTCGACGCGTATTATTTTTTTTTTTTTTTTTAACTTCGCCTATTTAAGTAAAATTTCATTAAAAGGCATACAATTATGGAGTTTTCTCATTTATTCTTTTTCGTAATTCCTCTGTTAAACATTTGAGCGGCGTATTTTTTTTTTTTTAATTTGATCGCATAAACTGTACTTAGTGCTTACGCTTTCTGCGTATTACTTTTCAAACGTTTTATTATATTATATTTAATAACAAAACAATTAAATAAACAATCATTATTCATAAAAATATTGTGTAATTTTAAAGTAAAGTTTAATTTTTACAGCAGAAACAATAATATTCTTAACCAATACTCATAGTTGTCATATAACTATTTATTTCAATATGTCAATAGCTTATTGGTCTAATAGTTAGTTTATTAAGTCTGTGATAAACGACATTCGAGGTTCTAATCTGTGGTTGTGAAAATATAAGTTAATCAACTATTTAGAAGAAATTTAAAAGCACGAAAAGCTGGCGCTGCACCTGGTCTCCCCTGTGGCTTCAGATTGTCATCTCTTACGCAAATAGCTAGTTATTGAAGTGGGCCACCGTTGCCGAAATTCGATTTGTATGTATTGTGTACTGAGGCTCTAGCCAAGTTGACATTCTACAATTGTAAACGCTAATAGAAAACTAAAAATTGTATGAGAATGACCACGTGACTTATCGTTGACAGATGTCATTCTCATACATTTTTTTAGTTTTCTATTAGCGTTTACGATTGTAGAATGTCAACTTGGCTAGGGCCTCTGTACTGTTAAGAATTACGTTGTAAGTATTATTTTTGGTTTGTTTTTAAGTTTTCTCGCGAGTCCAACTGCGTCGGTTCTTTTATAATATATAAATATACATGATGAAAAATTATAATTAATTTGTTTCTCATCCATTGCACAATTGCCGATTTTACAATTGAATAATAATGCAATAATTTACAAAAAAATTAAAAGTAGTCGAGATGGCCCAGTGGTAATAACGCGTGAATCTTAACCGATGATCGTGGGTTCAAACCCGGGCAAGCACCGCTGAATTTCATGTGCTTAATTTGTGATTATAATTCATCTCGTGCTTTACGGTGAAGGAAAACATCGTGAGGAAACCTGCATGTGTCAAATTTCATTGAAATTCTGTCACATGTATATTCCACCAACCCGCATTGGAGCAGCGTGGTGGTATAAGCTCCAAAACCTTCTCCTCACAAAGAGGAGAAGAGGCCTTAGCCCAGCAGTGGGACATTCACAGGCTGTTACTACAAAAAATTTGTTATTTCTATTGAACTCACAAGTAATTAAAAAATTAAAATAAATAAGGTCAAATTCAAAGGCGTCGTCGCTTCATCATGAAATCAAGTCGACCGTACTGACAATTGTTATCCAAACAACATTCACTTTCATAGTTTCGGATCGATACGACAAGAAGTAGGTTAAAATTGATTTACATACTCGTACTAGCTTATATATGTACACGTGACACTAATAAAAATAGGTTTGAAAGACCCGTATACTAAAAAGTATTTTTGACAAATATTGTTTAACAGCGAATAGTCACCTACAGATATATTGTGGTGGTCGTGTGTGAGCAGTCAAATGAATACTATTTCCCCACTCTCATAATCTGATGGGATGCCAATCCGATATGACCGGAGACAGATAAGAAACAGGATCAAAGTCTTTACGTGCTCAACGAAACACCAAACTTCTCACTGAGAATTTTTCGAAGGAAAACCTCAATAAACTTTTACTTACCCCCACTCTGGTTTGAACCCATGACCTCGCTCATTTGCTCCGTTTTATAAGTTTACCACTAAACGAACGCGTCCATTAAAAGTATATAAATACGGTATACTTGTTGTATTTACAGGCGAATAAAAGTGTATTGATCTTTCATCTCAATAGTTTGATATATAACTGGTTTATTTAAAAAAGAAAAATCCCGATGAGTTTCTTTCACCTTTTCTTATAATTCTGAGGTGTTTCTGTATCGATGGTACGTTTTTTTAAAAAATAGTGTAATGTTTTTAGATTGATTTTTGATTTTGACTTCACATTTTGAACTTCACCTCAGTTTTTGACTTTCACTTGACTATTAACAATGATTAAGTTGCAAGATTTGATATAATATACTCGTAGCTACGAGTAGCGGTTAAATTAAAATTAAAGCTTCTAATAAGATACTTTATCGATTACACATTTTTTACGTACCTACAATGTAAATATGAAATATTTTATTAAAATTATTAAACCATATCATTGTAAAGCATACACAGCACATTCTTATATCGTTTACATAGAGTCTTATACTCCTATTAACACTTTCTTGGACTTATCTATTTTGTCGTAGTGTAACAAAGAGTTTTTATACGTCAAAAACGTACAATATGTTGTTTTTTTTTTAGATCTATCTTTCTCACTCATAGAATAATGACATTGCTATGAACGTTCCAAACGGTTAAACTGCTTAATCACAAGACGCTTAGTTTTAATATTTACAAGTCATTCTAAAGAAAATCAATAAACGCGAGAGGCCCCTGGTTATTTTCCCGCAGCACTGGACTATAAATAAAAAATGCCCGACTTCCGGTCGAAGCACGCACTAACCCCTTTCTTCGTTAGACCTCACTTCAATAAGAAATTAACTTTCCGACCATTAGATGATTATTTTCTTATTTACTAAATGTAAATAGTTATTTAGCCAATTATTATTATTGTTAATGTTCTCGCAAAAATATATAGAAAACATATATATATATATATTATTTAACTTCAATCGTATATACGCCGAAACAATATAAGCTAAATAATATTTAGCAAGTATGTGTTTATTTAAGATTAACGCAACGATAGTGTTGTATTAATTTCGATCGGTGGCAGCTTTGCTAACCGGTATTTCCCCGCTGAATCGTAATTCCGATTCTCTTGGCGAATAATGAACCAGTCTTCACTAGTGTAGGCAAAGACGAGTTCATTGTTAAAATATTTTTTTATTTAAGCAACAATTTATTAATAAATTATAGTAAACGCGGCTTTTTTACATTAATTTACTTAATATTATTTAATATGTCTCAAAGGTTTTTTTTTTTATATATTGAATAGGTAGGCGAACGAGCATATGGGCAACCTGATGGTAAATGGTCACCAATGCATAGACATTGGCATTGTAAGAGATGTTAACCATCGCTTACATCGCCAATACACCACCAACATTGGACACAAAGATTTTTTGTCCCTTGTGCATGTAATTACAAAAATAAAATGAATTATACATATATTATTCTAACTAACGTCAATTTAAAAAAAAAAAAGTATAAGTACAGCGCATTTTGAAGTTTCCTTTATAGTCATTAAAAGAAACGGGCAACAATGCCTTCATGCTAATGAGATGTTTACCTTCATTTAGCTTGAGTTTGCGAGACAGGCTGACTCCCCAAAAGGTATTAAAGTTAAAAGACCGTATGACATTCGTGTAGCCTTGACATGAAATCATAACATGATTTGACTTAACATAGGTTTCTTTATACTATTATTTTAATGAACCATTTAATTAAAAAAATAATCATCTCTTATTTACGAATTAATATAGAACAGATTAAATATTAGCTTCTAGCTTTATTGATGAATTCGATTTGATTATCAAAAATATTAACCTTTATTATTTGAATAATAAATATTTCTAATTTCGGTTATTATATTTAAATGGCATTTTGATTCGATAATTACATTCATTTAATTTACATATTATTTACCTATATTTTAAAAATATGATAGTTTGTATTCCTACTACTAGGCTAAGGCCTCCCTTCCACTTGAGGTAACTCTTTTTTTTAAATTAATTTCAGCACAATGCTACTTAAATTTAGTAAAATTTCGTTAAAACAATAATCGATCCTCAAATTCAATCACATATATATATATATATATATATATATATATATATCGATATCTAATAAAAATGTTGCAAAACTTAAATATATAAGTTACAAGTAGATCGTTTTAATAAAAAAAAAAAATTATCTAGCTACAGAGTTCTGTGTTTATTTTTCTTATAAAGTTAAAAAAAAGATACAGACAACGTTGTGGTAGATATATGTCTTACACATGAATAGATTGTTACTACATATTGGAAACATAAATGTTGATAAAAAACGGGTGGGTAAAAAGGTTTAGCCCCACTGATTTATTTGTTCCATCAACAAACGGAATAGAATCCCGACTAAAAGTACTTGCTTTATTTTCGGTAGCATATCAGTTTCATTGTTTGCAAACCGTTGGTTCAAGAACCAAAAAAACAAAATATTCTAAAAAAAATTGGTTGCCTGTAAAGTCGGTATACGGGCGAAAGTTTTACGTGACAACGACTTTGAGTGGTAAAATAATTTTAATGTGAATATTCATTCGTATAGTAGGAAGAAGGATGAAATAATAGTAACAATTTAAAACATTTATTTATACAAAGAATTATATTTAAATTATTAATTTATACAAAGAATCTCGCACTGAATTTCACTTTTTATGTCTGTCTCTCTCGCTCTTAGGCGGGCTAACCATGCCCGAGTGGAAGGGACGCGTGCCTCTCACTCGCTCTCATTGTGAGCGCATAACGTGAGCGGAGCGTAACGCAGTTTCTTGAAGTGTCACCCGGCAAACCAATTTATAAGACGTTGTCACGTCAAAAACATATCAATCAGTGATATAGAAAATATTTATATTTTTAACAAGGATACATTAATAAAACAAATAAAGAATACATATAATCCTCTACGTCGTAGCCGTCTACGAAATTTCGTAGACCGGCTACAGCTTTCATACAAGATAAGTCTAAATATTAATGCACCTAATGCAGATAAAAATCGCTCGTAGCGTCGTTATTATGTAAAACCTTATCATAGTCAGAACAGCCTAATTTGCTAATAGTTTGAAGTACCAAGTTGTAGTAACGTAAAAGAAGATGGCTTCTGGTAATTTTATTACCTTAATATTACATTTAGCGAAAACCTTCGATGCAGAACCGACGAGAATAACATTAAGATTAGACTAAAAGATACTTGAAGTCGTATAAAAATATCTATATTTTTTCATACTGTTTCTTTCTTACAAATCTATACTAATATATAGAGCTGAAGAATTTGTTTGTTTTATCCGCCTATTCTCAGTAACTACTGGTTCAAATTTAAAAAATATTCTTGTCTTTTATAGTCCTTTTGTCGAGGAAGGCTCTAGACTGATTTTTATTTATTATATTTTTATTAATAATACGCGGATGAAACCGCGGGACACAGCTAGTACGAGTATATTTATATATTTTTCTCATTATAACATTATATTATATCTTAGATCTCATGATTTGCGACGCACTGAAGTTGTATGGAGTGATTTGTACTTTCTGCTGCTATCTTAAACCAAAAGTCTGTTAGCCCATTTTTATTTCATGAAATATTTTGTGAAGACATACTTTCATTACGACTTCGTATATTTTCATATTACATTGTACAAATAATGAAAATCACGTCAGTATCAGTAAAAAATAAAAATAAAACTTTATAAAAAATGAAAATTGGCTTGAATATTCAAATACTAATGGAATAAGTGATAAGAACAGCCTTAACACTGAAACCAAACCCTAAATAATAACATTCTACATTTTTTAAATCGGTTAAAAAACAATCAAAACAAATACAAAACTCGAAACAATTAGGTACATACCTCTTTAAAGAAAATATTCCTTACGGTCTGAACTTTAACGATTTATCAGAAAATCCCGATGTAAAACGAACCTTTGGCTTATGAAAAATGAAGGTACATTGTTTGCTGCCTACTTTCTTTGCAGGTTACATCGCTCTTCCAAGGTTACGGAAATTTCAATATGTATATAGCATAACTTGATTTATGTGTCCTATAATTTATTCAACATTTGTACACGTCTATTTTAGCTTGATTTGCCTTGTAGCAGAAATGTAGCAAAAAATGCTATGAAATAATGTCTTGGATATTTTATGGCTATTCTCTTTGATGTTTTTTATGTATTTATTTTGATAAAAGCTGTCCCGCTACGATCATTTAAGCAAAGTCTTGCATCAATAATTTTATAATATTATGAGTGATTTTATATCACCTGTGTCCCTGATTATCGACATTATCAATAGTGTACCGTGTTGAAAAATATTGGGTTGTTTTGGAATAATTAAAGCTAAATTATACATTTAAAAACAAATGTATAGTTCAAAATTTTTTTTTTTTTAATGGTAGATATTCTTATTTATTTATTTATTTAAATACTTTATTGTACACCACAAGTTAAACAGATTAGCCTTAAAGTAAGTACACATAAAGAAAAGATGGTACAACCGGCGGTCTTATCGCTTTAAAGCGATTTCTTCCAGACAACCGAGGTGATATGGAGTAGTAGCCAACAGAGAGATGGTAGGTGGTGTAAAATAGACTACATACATAGATACAAATAATATAATACATACATAAACTACTACATACATATAGCTAGGGACATAAATACATTTATACATACATATATACATAAATCTTGTATGTCAACTGTACTCACGGTTTTTTATAATAAAGGAATTAGGTTTAGCGAATATTTGTAAGTATGTTACTCTTTTGGCTGCACTTTAATCTACTTGCAGTCGACAAATTTATTGACTATCAAATGTCTTCATCTACTTAGCATTTCGCCGGCATAGTGCCAAACTCTACTTAATCGACTACAGATCTGAATGGTATACGGATCGATTGCCACCTGACCTCTGCAAATGGTACGGTAATAAATATCGAAATAATTAGCATAAAACCTTCGCTAAATAATGTACATACATATACAGGTAAAAAACTTTAACAAGCAACATTTGTGACCCATGTCTTTTGGAAATGGTTCATCGCTTATATTAACGCGATAATATATATTTTTTAAATATTCCTAGAACATTTAATTTCGTTTCTTTTTTTTTGTGTACCGCCCGTGTAGTAGAGTAACAGCCTGTGAATGTCCCACTGCTGAGCTAAGGCCTCTTCTTCTTTTTTTGAGAAGGTTGAGCACCACCCGTGTACTTTATATATAAAATTTAACTGCCCTATGTTAATCTTATTTTTTCAAACTAAAGAGAGCTAAAAGTTCTTAAGAAATAAATTAATAAACCGTAATACATATGTATATATATATATATTTTCCAAACATATAAAATCAAAGTCCGATATTTTCAATGATTTATTAGGAAATACATCTTCAATCAATTAGCTATATATCTCGTTAAAAATTGCCACTGAAATATTTAAGCTGATACGTTAAAAATAATAATCGACAACTTTACATATAATTATTTTTTTTAATATAATTAATTTTTGGAATAGAATAGATTTTATTAGGCGTTACAAAAAGTTACGCCTTAAGTTTTGTTGTTATTTTCTTTATTATTATTGGTCACAGTAGCGACCATAGTTGTATGAAAATTACTAGCTCTTACGATTCTTAGGATACAGCCCAGTCAGATGGTCAGACGACGTAGGCGTATTTTCAATGTAACCTTCCATGTAATGATAGTCGTTAGTTTTGGTTTTCTCATTAAAAATATTATTAATTATAACCAGCGTTAGTTTCGATTTTTTTTAATGTACTACTGTATTTTTAATTCAATTTTTTAAAAAGCTATTAATATTTAGACTATGGTATATCTATAACTAGGTATTTAAAAAAGTAAATAGCAGTTTTCTTGTATTTTAAATTAATTTGTATAAGGCTTGTTCGTTATTGTTGTTTAATTATTATAAATCGAGACAAATTAGTTTACTCGTATTTCATAATATTAAAAATATAGATAAAAAATTAAGCAGTAATATGTTATCTGTGCCTATCAAATTCAATCAAACACATGAAATAAATTGATATTTTAATTTCCGATCCGCTTCATAATCTAAGGGCCCTTAGATTACAGCCAGTTTAATCTGTTAATAAAATTTTAATACGTAGTCTGTATCGTTCCCGCCGTGCATTCCCGCGCTTTTTGCACGCTACAATTCTATATTTAAAATTTTACATACGGATTTACCCCAATTTTTTTACTAAATTTATGTTTTTCTATTATATATTCTTTCATAAATCATAAATATAAATAAATTGATTATGTATTCGTCGAAGATATTTTTTTTAAATTAAAATTATGAATTTACATATGCACTTGCGACATATTTATTGTAAATAACTTGTAAGTAGGAACATGAAGGTATATAAATATATTTAAGAATTGCCTAATTCGAATTTTAAATGTCTATCTTACATAGTCATGTTACATAAGAATACGAATCTATTACTAACTTAAAGTAAACACATACCTATGGGCTCTAGAGAAAAACTGTAAGTCCGTACACAATAATATCAATATATTTAGAAGTTATATTATACTATGTTAAAACATCTACAACTAGGTCATATAAACCCGGTTTAAATATATAAATCACTATGTTATAGTGATAACAACGTCCAAGTCACAAACAATGGTCAATACATCCACTACACATAAAGGATAGTACATAAAAAAGGAGGGAAAAATGTAATATACTTTAAAAAAAATCGAAAATCGCCCGCGCGTTCCATAGCGCGTCATGCGTGCGTGCGACACGACGGACGCGGTTCTACTAACGTAGTAGACCTGGAAAGGCTTCAGCTGCCCCCGCTCCGACCCTCACCCCTCACACCCCTTTAAGCCCTCTGCCCAGGCCACTGGGCAATACAGAAAATAACTTATATCATATAACATACCCATACAAATTGCAACTCTATCTCAATAGGCTTAGATTCATTTTAAATTCGAACATCATCTGATTTTCAAACCGTAAGTATGTGTGCCGGAAAAGCGAATGCACGCCGACAGACTCACAAGTCACCGTTTCAGTTATACGTTCCTGATATTTAATTTTGATCTCTGATTTAACGGAATATGATCTATTTTCAATTAATTTTCGTCGGATGACTGAGAAAAGGTTTCAAATGTGTGCAACGAACACAAATGTCCGAATTCGATTACGTTATAATTGTTATGAAGCGTGCAATACAATAGTTCTTATCTGTATAATCATAAGAGTGATATTCGTATATCGGTCATCAGTTTTTCGAATGTACTGTTTGCTTTCCACGGTTCATATTAGCTAGTACTAAGCTCGGAATGAGATTCCAATTGAATTTGATCTTTTATGAGTATGTTTTAGAGTCGTTTTTAAAATATCGTTATATAATAAGAAAAATCGAAATTTAACACCGAGGGACGTTTATTAATGTCGACGTAGATTTTGTCAAATGAGTATCGTAAGAAGTGCAGTCCTTTTGATAAATGGATGCAATATTTTTTTTTTTAAAATGCGTAATTTTTCCGAAATTTTATTTAAATAATAATAATTAAAATATTAAACTTTACATATTGTATTTTTTGTAACAGATCAAAATTAATTCTTAATTATTATTTATATGGACCTAATACATTATATTTCAGCATATACGAAATAAATTAATAACTAATTACTTTTTATTAAGATATATAGGCAGTCATGCAAATTACCCATCTAATGTTAATCCTTCAAACGAGGCGTGAAGAGGCATCTTGCTTCAATTCCTCCTACACCCTTGATTTTTATATATATATATATATATAAAGTATATATAGTATAGTATTAATGCCGACTTACCAAAAGGTCCTTATAAAAACAACAATCCATCATGGATTGTATGTATTATGGATACATGTATGGCAGAATTCAGTCGACACATGCAGGATCCTTCATGATGTTTTTTTCCCTCACCAACGAATACAATATGAATTTTATAAACACACACACACACACACATACACACACACACATACACACACACATACACACACACACACACACACAAACACACACTTATTGGTAGGGCTTTGTGCAAGTTCGTCTGGGTAGATACCACCCACTCATCAAATATTCTACCGCAATACTTGCTATTGCTTATTGTTCCGGTTTGAAGGGTGAGTGAGCCAGTATAATTACAGGCACAAGGGACATAAGATCTTAGTTCCCATCGTTGGTGGCGCATTGGCGATGTAAGCGATGGTTAACATATCTTACAATGCCAATGTATACGGGCGTTGGCGACCATATGCTCGTCCGCCTTCCTATGCAATAAAAAACACACACACACACACACATTTATATACAAACACACATCGCAACATTGTGACCAGATTAGAACTCGTAACGATCCCACAAAATTTACGTATTCTGACCACTGTTATATTCAGTACTCTGTATATATACTTTCTCCTTTAATTTAATAATATTATTTCATCTAATATTTCTATAAAATCTTATTGATAATTACTTTATCTCAAGTCCGTTAAGTCGTCCGCGCTACTTAGCGTAAATATCATCTTATTGTGCATCTATAATGTTGTTTTAAGTTTGTAATGTAAAATTATTTTTTTTAATATGTTTTACAATAATGTACAAAATTGTAGTTTGTAGTAGTTGGTTTAAACTCGGAAATAAATTTCAATTTGAGGAACCTGCATGTGTGGAATGAAAATATGACCCTTGTATATCCATCAAACGACAGAGTAGCGGCTTGGTGGAATACACTCTAATTCTTTTACGTATTTTTTTATTATGATATTATTTTTAAATGTAAATTTAATTGAATACACTAAGTTTTATTCGGTTTAGTAATATTTGTTTGAATTTTGTTCTCATCAAAATGGGTTCAGTAATTATCATAATTCAAGCGTTAATACATACAACTGTCAGTAGTTAAAGTAATAAAGCAGTGCTTTAATAACTCAAGATCTTTAGGTATGACCTAGAAATTTCACTTCGTTAAGAATTTAGAAACATCTTGCTTTTAAAGAAAATGTTCCTGAATCGTTTATTATTAATTTAATATAATGATAATAGCTTTTAAAACATAATAAGTTATATTCTTTACTAAAACTAAGAAATTTATTGACTTAACTTTTAGAATTTACGTTACTTTTGAATAAATAAATGCTTGTCTAAATTCCAGAACATTTAAAATATGATTGAGACGTTCCATAATGTAAGCCGCTCTTTACACTGAATGCAAATTGAACGAATGAACTTTCTACCTTAGTGGCAACACTACTTTCATTCGTTCAATTTTCATTTAAAACAAATGTGCTAAAAGCATAAGTCGAAATTTGGATACTTCCCTTTAATATCAAAACGTTAATATATGTACCATATATAAAAATAAAAAACAATTGTTAAATAAATTTAAAAATTAGTAGGAATGTTATTCTAATCAAACATTTCACATGAACAACGAAAAACTTTGCAGGTCAGATCGGGCTGTATAGATTAGATGGTTATCACTACATTTTAAAAAAATTCAACAGAAGGAATAATGTTACACGTTTGTAAAACGAACATTAAAATAATTTAAATTTACATTTAAAAAAGATTATTAAAAAGTCATTTTATACTTAAACAGCAAAGGAAAACATGGATACAGCCATTATTCTAAGAACACCGAAATAAATAGTTTAAAAAAATATCAGATTGTCTATGAAATATGTGGACTACTATACGTATACACAGAAACACGTACAGCTATAAAAAGCAATTGAAAAGATTGCGTGCATTATACCTTTGACCCAGACGGTCGACCTGTATCGGAATCGTTCACCGATATTTATAGTATAGCATTGTTTAAATATTGTGAATGCATTTTTCATTCGAAACTCAAAAGGCGCGGTTTTTATACTAGCGTAGATGTATTTTAAATTTTCCAAGGTATTCGTTTTGTTTGTTTGTTCGTATATATAGATTAAATAAAAGATTATTATATTCGTACGTCGCATTCAAATCGCATTGTTTACTTTTACAATTTTATTTTTAAGTATTTGAGTATATTAATTAAAAAATGTTTTTTCCAAATAATATCACCTTACAAATAAAATATACACATCATAAACATAAAATATATACACGTTTATGTTTTTACAAATATTCCTTGTAGTTTTATTAAAAAAAGTGACAGACAAAAAATCTCACGCTTCATTGAGTAAGTTAGTAGCCGCTAACTGCTTTTATCTATACTTACTAATATGCAAATCTGAAGTTTGTTTGTTTGATCCGACTAATCTCAGGAACTACTGGTTCGAATTTAAAAAAAAAATTGTGTTGTATAGTCCTTTATCGAGGAAGGTTGGCTTTATCTAGGCTGATTTTAAGTCATTATATTTTTATTAATTATACGCGGGTGAAACCACACCCAGACGAACACTTCGGTGGCCTACCAGCAAGTAAATTTACCGTATGCTCTATGTAAATGACAGATTTTTTTACCTTTAACTATGAAAAATATTACTTTAAATTCAGATTTATGACAAAAATCTATCAAATACCTATCTAACAGACACGCGATCAATTGGAAAATATAACAATTGCTCAATATATGGCTCAACAAATGTAACATAATATCTTATCTCGAATCTGTTGCAATGCTATGAACACTGAAAGATATCCTAGGGGAAAAATAACACTTTTGTATATAATTTCCATCATCTTTTCTTTAGTTGATGAAAAGGGTATTATAATATGGAATAGGATTTTTAATATTTAGAAATTATTTTAGCTTTTTTATTTTAATCTCTTTTTTGTACGCTTCGTTGTGTAGATGTTTATTTTTTAATGTTGTCTTAGAGCGCACAGACGTGTTGTCTGCGCCATTATTGTATTTTTCAATGAGTTTAGTGTGTGGTAACGTAGTAGTGCGTGTTTTTATTTCCTGGCAACAACAGAATCAAAATTGGTAAAGTGTGTTTTTTTGTTTTGTCATCATTTTGTTTTATGACAATTGTCTTCCTTGTAGTTATCAAAAGTTTCAGGATTTAGAATTTATAGTAACATGATATTTATATGTTTTATATATTGGTATCGACCACACATTTTTTTTCTTTGTTAATTTTCAACTTCCCCAAAATATCACAAAAAAAATAAACTTGTTTTTTTTTTTATTTTTCACTTATTAATCTGTGACAGAACGCCTGCCTATCGGGTCAGCTAGTAAACAAATAAAACATGGGTAGAGGCACTAACAACAAGTATGCAATATGTCATAAAAGACCTTGGTTTGATATCATTGTTCAAACAGCCTTGACCTAAGTCGATATATGAAGTCTGGCCTTGCCTTTTTTCGATATTGACATATTCATTTTCAGTTCCCACGTTCTATTAATTTCAAACATTTAAGCATAATAGATTATTCTTGTATCTATAATGGACCAGTGATTAGGACAGATGTTTCATAACCGAAAATTCCGGACACCCGTACAATCACCAAGGAATGTTAGCGTACTTAATTATGTGTCAGAATTGTGTGTCGACCAAACCACAGCAGCATCAAAAGAAATTATAGAATAATCTTCAAGTCTCCATCTCTAAAGGAGAGGTTCACCTTTCAAAGCGGAACACGATAAACCCTACCCCCACGTGTAACCAAAAACAAAACATTCAATTAAAACAATAGGCCAATCTTATCTAGCTATATTATAAAAATAATATAATTAACAAAAACAAAAAGTCATCCGAAGGTGAAGACCTTAAAGGATATTTTAATGAGAATTTGAATTATTTTGTTAAAGTTTATAAATTGTTCATGAATCTCTGCATTTAACATCATTTTTTTTAATTTAATAAACTTACTACTTGATTTTTGTTTACTTTTGGGGCTCGTTACTTTTTCACTTTACTTCAATAACTTCTAGAATAGAAATAGCAAATGAAATCAAAATTTGCAAAGCCTTATATCAGTACGACAATATAATTTTAATTCGACTCTACGTGTAGTACTTATAATTAATTGACGCAGTGGTCTTCACTTAAATATTGAACATTAAATGTAATTTTTACATTCAAATGATCGCGATGCTTTAAGATATTAAATCCCTTGTAACTGTTGTAAATGTTTCACTCACCTTTACAAACGGAACACAAGACTTAAGTATTGCTGTTTGGCGGTAGTACTCTACCGTTTAATGAGGGGGTGGAACATACCCAAACGGACTTGCCCTACCGGGCCAGGCTAGAATGTCTCTACAAGAGTACTGGTTACGAGATACGAGGAATAGATTACGAGAACCATCCTCATAAAATCGCAACGAGAGAGATGCACAATTGCAAGACAGTCTATCCCATGCAGCAGTGATTGCAATGACGCACACGAAGAAGTTCGTATAATACACAAGCGATATATGACACGGTGGGAGACAATATTTTTTTAAAGTCAAAGGTGACTTTTTAAACTCAATCTGTTACAATGTATATTAATTTACTCAAATCATTCTCATAATATTATGTCCAAATAACGCAGACCATCTATACAGACAAGTTTTATAAAATTTATAGGCCATTTGTAGACCGAGTTATATTGGGACGGATCAATAGAGAATGTCTGACACTGTTTGAGATTTATTTCGAGAGTCGGTTTTAAACTTAAGGCTACGGTCTTCTGTTTTATAATAATTATATGTGTCGTCCGACTTAAGCGTATACTTCATTAAGTTCCATACAAGACAGCGTTGGTCAAATATTACAGCATCGAATGTCTCAATCACAATCATAATAATAGTTGGCACACGCGTCTATTTCCTTTTTTATTGTAGACTTTTTGTATAGACGCTAGACACAACGTGAACGCTGCAATAGACGCGAACCACAAATGGTTACCTACATACTTCGTTAATATGCGGCCATAATTGTTTTTTTTATTGTGATGCTGACTTGAAATAATAATATGCAGAACTCTCAACTAGCAGAAAGATACGCTAAAGGCACATAATTCTGTGGATATATATATAAACATTTTATCAAACTATTGCCTTCTAGACTCAGCAGTTTTGGCTGTGCGTCAAAAAGTGAAAAAGTCAAAAATCAGGACAAACGATTTTATAAACATAGTTTATAGATGCTTTATCACATTTAATAAAACAATAACATATAATCAATATGAATTACGACTTAATAATTGCCCACTTACGATGAAATATCCCAAACACAAGGATTAATTTAATTTTAACGACGAGTCCTCTCCAGCGACAAAGGCAATGCGAATAATGTACCGACGTTCACAGACGACTTTAATAAGCGTTAAAAAACTAAATTCTTTAGTCTTCATAACCACTGGATGATTCTACCAAGCTTTACTTTGTAAGAAAGTTTTTCTATGTGTAGCTTTATATTATTTTATCATGTTATTTCACTATTTTAGGTTTCGTGGGTAGCATCAATACATATGTACATATAAGTTTTTTTAATAAGCACACAAACAAGCAATTAGTTAAATACTCAGTTTACTATAAATCGAGGATATTATTGCAAGTGTCAATCTGTTTGTATATGTATATTTAAGTTATGTCAGCCCAATCAGAGCAGACCCCAAAGTTTATCATCCAGAGCCATATACCACAACTTCTGCATTTGCATAGGTACTGGTGAATGCTTGTAATGTGTTGCCACATTAATCGATCGATTGTGGATCAATGGCAATGACCGACGTCTTAGATAGGCGCGGTAGCTTTTAATCGATAGATACTAATCGATAGAGTCGAACAAATATCAATGATGGACCAAGATGGATCGACGTGGACCTTCCTAATTGCTCAATCGATAATCTCACTCTTAGTCTGGTCTATTACTAGTTGTAATCTAACCTTAGTTTTCTAAGCAATAAAAACATATTAGGAAATTAAGTTTAAATTAAAATATATTAAAAAAATTGTGCGATCGGGGAAACCCCGTCAGGAACGAAGTTCCTTGCTATATGTTTTCGGCTCAAACGTGTTTTAAAATGTAGATTTTAATTTATTATATTACTGTATTTTTGTCACACCAAAAACCACTTTAACCTCCTTTGTGCAACCTGGGACGTGCGTTCGGCTCTTAAGCCGTAGCGCTATTGGTCCTTATTTATTTTTTATTGGCACTACAACGACCAAGCATTCCACTATCAATATTCACAAAAGCCACTACACCTACCAAGATTAAAATAGACTATTTCTGATCAATAACGAATGTTCCAAGTCCAAGCATGTAGAGATTATAGTCATCGATTTCAACCCGAATTGAAGATAAACATCTATTTTCTATTAGAATATATTGTCCTTTGTCACAAAAGGGTTATGTTTATTGTTTACTATCAACACGAGAAAATTATACGATTGTGCTACAAATTACTATTAAGTCATAAAATACAAATACTCTTAATTCTTAAAAGCTACGTACAATGTTTTCGGAAATGGTAGTCAATTTAAAGCAAAGTTAATGGGTAAACCCGTTTGAAAAACAAAAGAGCTAACAAAATATTGTCGCGTTAAAGTAAAATCGTACCTTGGACTTATCTAGTACTGTTTTTCCCCAAAAAATTCTGGTCCGATTTATTTTGCACTTAACTAGCATATGAAGGCTATATAGAGTCATATTAAATATGTCTTACGGACAATCAAAAGTTAAAATCAAAATTAAAATGTTTTTTTTTTATTCAAAGAGACTTTTAAAAGTTCTTGTAAATTCGGAATTTGGTTTCTACAGAAAAGCACCGGCAAGAACTCAGTAGTTACTCTTTTAATAATAAAAGCAAGATTAGAGTTTGTGCTGATGATGAAATAGATCACTTCCATTATTCTACAACCAACAAATAGACAAGATATGCTTGCCGCAATTAAGCTTATTCATTAGCGATATCATTTTTATTCATTACGCTCTATGTAAAGGATTTAAAAAAAAATAGAAGTCAGACTCAAGTCGAAATCATAATCTTTATTAAATACAAGCATTACATTTATTTATTTTTTCAGCTTTTTGCCGACCACTGCTGGACGAAAGCCTCCCCCAAAGAACGCCAACCATCCCGATCTTGTGCAGCCCGCATCCATCCCTTACCTGCCACCTTTTCAAATCGTCGGTCCACCTTGCTGCAGGGCGTCCTACACTGGGGTGCAGGTCAGTCACCTCCACGTGGTGCACCCTGGGCAACGGGGTCGACAAGCATTCCGAGGTTTTCTCGGAGTGCTTGTCGACCACGGCTAATGACTGACGCAACGGAGATGCCACGGGGTCGCTACTGGTACTTCTCTGATTAGCAGAGTGGACTGTGCGAGCGGCTTCGTGGCTTTTAGGGGAGGTCAATGCCATAGGGTCGCTCCTGGTACTCCTCTGATTAGCAGAGTGGACTGTGCGAGCGGTTCTATGGCATTTAGGGAGGAGTTCTTTCTTCCTTTCGAAGAGAGAGAATAGAGGAGGATGTGACGGGCTTGGTACGCACTCAACTGCTGCCGGGCAGGCGATGGTAGATTTCTTTACCGTCCCACCGTCCCCAAATCGTAATCTCACAGAAGCGTCGTGGACATGTCTCGCGGCGTTATGTGAGACCGAGGGTCTTGCCTTGACCGGCTGGGCTGCGAGGAAGAAAACCTCTATAAAAAATCACCCCAAATCCTAAGTGGCGACGCAGCGCGAGAGGATGCATGGCTGATGGGTAGGTCAGTCGTTACTGCGTTCCTCGTTAGGGAACCGGCCGACACCCGTAACGAGTTACGCTAGGCTTATCCAAGTGCAGGGGGCACCACTTGGACGGACCGTTTATTTCCCCCACACTCGTGGGAACAGAATGGAGAAAATTAAGAAAAATAAAATACAAATAATGGATGAAGTAGAAGTGTCTGAAGGGCAGACTGCAATCGAGTCCGATGCCAGTCTGCGTACCATGGACTCAATGGGGTCAGTAACAGCCGAAGACCCGTTGTGCAGGGCTAAGAAAAGACCGCGAATGACATCGAACCGAGTGTCATCCAGCGAGGACGAGGGCTCTAACTCAAAGACGAGGCAGACGATCGGCCAGAAGAGGATGGCCCGTGCCAAAATGCTTAAAACAGGAGGCGCGGAAGCAGGAAAGACATTAGAGGACATGGCTCAGATAGCAATTGAGAGCCCGCAGGCGTTAGGCTTGCATATGGCAGGGGCGTGTGATGACCAAACAGCTGCTGCTCTTAGCAAACAGGTACAGGATGATGTCGACATAATCTTAAATGTCGCAAGTAAGTCGAGAAACCTGAAGGGCACCTTTCAACGTGCCCTAAAAGAGGCAGCAGCTTCTATTAAAGCCGCGGTGGAGGTGCTACATAATAGGTCATCCTCAACAGAGGTAGTGACACTACAAACTAAGAATGTCCGACTTGAAAAGGAAAATGTCGATCTCAGAAAGGAGTTGGGAGAACTGCGGGAGGAAGTACTACGCCCCAAGCAGAGCTCCACCATCACCACTGAACTTAATAGCTCATCCAGTGAACAGACACGTGAAGAGCCAATTCAAAAACTGCTGGAGGAATTCTCACGTTCCATGATAAACCAAGTTGGGACGATGATTAATGCTAAAATAGAGGCTCTGGAGGATAGGCTTCTCCCGAAAAGAACCTTGCGGCCTCCTTTAGCTGCAGATCGAATCAACAGTGCGGAAAAAGCTGGCCCCATCGAACAACATGGTGTCAACTGCAAAGCCCACTGCTACTGCCGGCACTCAGCAGCGAAAGAAGAAAAAGAAGCCGAAGAAAAAAAGTAAGAAGTCACTTGCAGCTCAAGCTGCGGCAGCGACAAGAGTATCAGGGCCTAATAACTGTTCTGGTGATCCAGCCGTGACAATGCCTCAAAACCAAACTTGGGCCACGGTAACGAAGAGGAATGCAAAAAGTCAATTTACACCTGTTGCAGCAGCGAACGAAAAGAGTAGGAAAATTAAGCTCCGTACTCCGAAAACTTCTGCCGTCGTTATAACCTTGCAACCAGGAGCAGAAGATAGAGGTGTAACATACGCAACGACTCTTGCTCAAGCGAAAAGCAAAATAGCTTTGTCGGAACTTGGCATAACATCGTTGAGATTCCGTCAAGCAGCAACAGGAGCTCGTATACTCGAGGTACCGGGAGGAGCTAGTACTGAGCAGACAGACGCGCTAGCCAGGAAGTTACGTGAGTGTCTGAGGGAAGAAGATGTCCGCATTAACCGTCCAACCAAGTGTGCAGACATCCGAATCTCAGGTCTTGAAGATTCTACTTCCCTCTCGGAAATTGTCACAGCAGTTGCACGCGTCGGGGAGTGCCCAATAGAGTCGATTAAAACTGGAGATATCCGGACCTTACCATCCGGACTTGGCTCTGTATGGGTACGCTGTCCCGTGAAAGCTGCAAAATCAATCACCAAGAATGGTCGCCTGTTGGTTGGCTGGGTTTCAGCAAAAGTAACACTGTTGGAGCCGAAGCAATTCCGCTGCTTCCGGTGCTTTGAGACGGGACACATCGGTGCGCGTTGCACTGCAGAGGTCGATCGAAGCCAGCGATGCTATCGCTGCGGACAGCTAGGACATAAAGCCGCAACATGCACGGCCACGCCTCGTTGTCTGCTTTGCGAAGCAGCTGGTAAACCTGCGGAGCACCATCTAGGAAGCAGAGCATGTAATGCCCCTAGTTCTAAACAGAGCACGTCTAGAAACACCATACCAATTGAAGTTATACCCCCCTCACAGGTGACTCAGCAGTTGCCGTGTACGGCTGTGGCTATGGAGGAAGATAATACTGTCAGTAATAATGGACCTTAAGATACTGCAGGCAAATACAAACCATTGTGCCCGAGCGCAAGATCTGCTCCTTCAAAGTATGGCGGAATTGTCAGTTCAGATCGCCATAATTGCGGAACCCTACTTTGTACCTGATAGGTCTAATTGGGTTGGAGACGCTAATAACCTTGTAGCCTTAGTTCTACACAGCTCTGCTAACCTCCAATTTGATCAATTGACAAAAGGTGCTGGATGGGTTGCAGCGTTTGTTGAAGATATTTTAATAATAGGGGTGTATTTCTCGCCGAACAAAAGCGTTGCTGAATTCGAGCAATTTCTAGCGGAAATCGGGGCCTTGCTCAGACAGATCAAACCCACTCACGTGATCTTGGCTGGCGATCTTAACGCTTAGTCAAAAATATGGGGATGCCCTGCGACTGACGTACGTGGAGAAGACCTAAAGGAATGGCTGGTTGAAGTTGGACTCATCGTGCTCAACAAAGGGAACGTAAATACATGTGTTCGGCAACAGGGTGGCTCAATTGTGGATGTCACATTCGCAACCGCCACCATAGGGCGCCACGTCCATGATTGGAAGGTCATGACTGATGTCGAAACTTTGTCAGACCACCGATATATCCTGTTTAGCATCTCGCGGTCGGAAGCTGATGAAACCCGGCCCACTTGGCAGAGTGGTCCACGTTGGTCTCTTAAACGGCTTAATAAAGAGATGCTGGCTGAAGCAGCCCTAGTACAGGCGTGGGTTGCATCGCCAGATGATCCAATGGATGTTGAAGAAGAGGCCCAATGGTTTTCGGGAGCCATGACCAACGTGTGCGACACAGCTATGCCTCGAGTAAAACCTTACACGCCAAAGCGAGCCGTTTACTGGTGGTCCACCGAGCTAGCTCAGCAGCGAGAGACATGTGTTGCAATCAGACGTCGATATACAAGATGCCGTAGACGACGCCCGAGAGACGAAGCAGAGGAAGCCACTTTGTACTCGTCGTACAGGCAGGCCGTTACGAACTTGCAGATCGCCATTTCCAGGGCTAAGGAATACGCAGAAGAGGAGTCCTTACGAGAGCTCAATAATGATCCGTTTGGAAGGCCATATCGTTTGGGTACGCGCAAACTTCGCACTTGGTCGCCACCCTTGACGCTAACCTTACGGCCCGATATACGGAGCCGGGTGATCACGGCACTATTTCCAAATAGAGGAGCGCACCATCCTCCATCGATGGCATTGTCCACGGACATAATCGAGGAAGAAAACGATGCCGAGATGGAAATCTCGGAGGGAGAGCTAGAGAGCGCATTGGTTCGCCTCCGGGCAAAAACTGTCGCTCCAGGACCTGATGGAATACCTGGTCGTGCTTTGTATTTAGCTCTCGGACCCTTGAAACCTAGGATTATGGCGCTACTTAATGCCTGTATCCGACAGAGAAGGTTTCCGCGCAAGTGGAAGACAGGCAAGCTAGTGCTGCTAAAGAAAGAAGGGCATCCTATAGAGTCACCTGGGGCGTTTCGACCTATTGTTCTTCTCGATGAGGTGGGTAAGCTGTTCGAGCGCGTGCTCGCTACCCGCATCGTTAAACACTTGACATTAAGAGGACCAAACCTCAGTGAATGTCAATTTGGATTTCGATGTGGGAGATCCACAATCGATGCAGTAGCTAGGGTGAGGGCTATTGCGGACGACGCGTTGTCACATGGTGAAGTAGTGTTGGCGGTGTCTATAGATATCGCGAATGCATTTAACACTCTTCCATGGACTACTATTAAAGAGGCGCTGAAGTTCCACGGAATTCCGAGATACCTACGGCAAATAATTGCAGACTACCTTTCGGAGAGAACAATTATTTACCTTACGAAGAATGGATGGCAAGATAGCCCTATGACATGCGGTGTTCCTCAGGGTTCAGTTCTTGGTCCACTCCTTTGGAACATTGGCTACGACTGGGTTCTGCGTGGTACTAATTTGAGAGGGGTTGAATTAGTGTGCTACGCTGACGACACTCTTGTAACAGCCAGAGGACGTACATACAAAGATGCAGCACTTCTGGCTACTATTGGAGTAGCGGAAGTGGTAGGTAGGATTCGGCATCTGGGACTTGAAGTAGCTCTGCAAAAGTCTGAGGCAATGTGCTTCCACGGCCCCCGGAAATCGCCACCTCCACGCTCTAGGCTATCGATTGGCGGGGTCTCCATTGGCGTTGAGTCGACAATGAAATACCTAGGGCTTGTCCTCGACAGTCGGTGGAACTTTAAAGAGCATTTTAAACAACTTGCTCCTAAGCTAGTCGGAGCAGCCGCGGCATTGAACCGACTGCTACCCAATGTAGGTGGACCTAATGCAGGCTGTCGCCGTTTATATGCTGGAGTAATAAAATCTATGGCTCTCTATGGAGCTCCGATATGGGTCAATGCTCTCACGGCCCAGAATAAGACATCTCTGCGCAGACCGCAGCGAGCCATAACGGTCAGACTCATTCGAGGCTATCGCACCATTTCATATGAGGCGGCGTGCGTACTAGCTGGAACTCCACCCTGGGATCTAGAAGCTGAAGTGCTGTCATTTGTATACTGGAGGGTTTCTGAAGCGAAAAGGTCAACTGGTCATCCGCCTCCGGAGCAAATAAGACGCTGGAGAGAGTCCGCCCAAGAAACACTTCTCGAAAAGTGGAAAGAACGACTCGAGGTGCCTATGTATGGTGTTATGACTATTACGGCGATAAGGCCCATACTTCAGCAGTGGGTCTCAAGGAAGTGGGGAGCGCTCACGTTTCACCTTGTACAGATCCTTACGGGACACGGATGTTTTGGCCGATATCTGTGCAGGGTGGCTCGTAGAGAGCCAACGCAAGTGTGTCACGAGTGTGGACATGACGAAGATACGGCACAGCACACCTTATCGGAATGTCCAGCGTGGGTGGAACCGCGAAGTCAGCTTGTCGCTGCTGTGGGACGAAATCTTTCGCTACCAGCCGTGGCGAAGGCTATGGTAGAGCACAAAACCTCCTGGACGGCGATGGTTGCATACTGCGAACATGTCATGTCCCTAAAGGAGCGAGCGGAGCGCACCAGAGAGGAAGATGTCTCTGCTGAGCTCATGCGCCGTAAAAGAGTAGGGCGTAGACGGCTGGCCTACGGTCGACAGCTACCCCCCTAATGAATAGCCTATGGGTGGCAGATGCGGGGACATCTGTTACCCGCCAAGAATAGGCCTTACATAAGCTGGAGGTGCACCAAGTGTTCCAGTACACCTGCAGAGGAGTAAATCATAGGGGGTCTGTATCCGGACGATTGCTGACGGAGTCGCGGATGTGTGCGAAAGCGTTCCCGTGGCTTCGCCGTATAGCAAAGAGAGGGACACCTTGGGGTTTTAGTCGGTAAGAGCCCGACATAACTCCCTCGCCTCCCCAAGAAAAAAAAAAAAAAGGGCGTCCTACACTACGTTTGCCTAAACGTGGTCTCCACTCTAACACGTAACATTTTTTTTATTGATTGTCAAATATAACCATCGTTTTGGAAAAAAAATGTCTGTGCAGACCGGGGAAGAACCGGTAAAATAATCTTTACGATTATTTTTATATCAAAGACAGTGATGTTTTAATCCTGAAGAAAAGTGTAAATGTTGGATGTTGGTGCTACCGTAGCACATTATGAAATAAGCTCCAAGCAATCTCCTTAAGGGGGAGAGAATATATTTTCTCATAAGTGGGACACTTACTGACACTACGCTTAAATCAACATAAACTGTGCTTTATCGCTTGAAATTATGTGGAAGCAAATCTTTACGACTTTAATCAGCTTTTAAAAATGCCTTTAACCGCTCATTTCTAACAGTCGCCTGAACTTAGCGTGATCGTACAAAGAAAACAGCCTTATTATAAGTCAAACTTCAGGCGTTCTATTTTTATAACGACGACAAAGAACAAACTAATGTTTAAAAAAAAACGAAGTATTCTTCTAAGAAATAAAGTTAAGCGAAGACACTTATACTAACAGCCAATTAGCTTGAAATTAAATTTAATATTTGCATTCAAACAAATTATATTCATATTAATAACTGGCATAGAAGAGAATTTGATTTCAGAGCTGATTGTTGTGCATAAAATTTTTGCTCTTTCATTTACTAAATACGTACATGACAAAGGCAGAATTTATACAGTACGAATGTGATACAACCATTGCCAAATATAACTCTTTTGTGGATGGAAATCTAAATGTAATGTGGTGATGGGCGATAATCAATAACACATTTAATAGGGTCAGTAATTATTTATTAATTCATTCGACAAAAACTAAATATAGTCATTTAATTAATTTATACTTATGTCGTCCGTCTACCTTGATAGGATACTGTACTAGTTTTGTATTTTAAAAATATAATAATTTGAAATCTTATTTTATTTACTAAATATCCGAATCCCATCTAAAAAAATTAAAAAATATTTTGTAACTTTTAAACTAGATCAAAGCCATGTATATGAGTTTATTAAAAAAAAAGAAGTCAATGTTAAAAGGAAACAAGATAACAACAAAATGCTATTACGGTAACAACGTAGGTGCTAGAACTCAGTAGCTTATTCGAATGGCAACATGTGTTAGTATTAAATATAAATGACTTTCGCGAACTTTAATAGTCGATTTATAGACCAAGATTACACCGTCCTGGTAATATACTTTTAAAGTGTGTGGAAAACACTTGAGTTTTAAGAATGCTTATAGCAAATAGTTTTTAAGCTTGCAAATTTAAAAAGTTGTTGTTTTTGTTTGAATTCTTTTTAAATGAAAATAGCTGTCGGGCAAATGGCTGACCAGATGGTAAGTGGATATTAGCTTCACTTTTCTTCGCTAATGCGCCACCTTGGGAACTTTTTTTTCTACACCTGTTTCCTTTTTTTATTGATAACACTAAAGCTCACTACCAAACAAAAAAATAAAACCCGAAAACTAGCTAATTTTATAACACACAAATCAAATCCTTTCATTTGATACCCCACTCGGATATATTCGCATATTATCATTTATTCACACCCTCTTCCACCCCCCCCCCATAACTATTAAACGGCTGAATCAATTTTCTTTACTTGGTGGTAGAGCTTTGTGCAAGCTCGTCTGGGTAAGTACCACCCACTCATCAGATATTCTACCGCAAAACAGCAGTACTTGGTACTGTTGTGTTCCGGTTTGAAGGGTGAGTGAGCCAGTGTAATTACAGGCACAAGGGACATAATATCTTAGTTCCCAAGGTTGGTGGCGCATTGGCGATGGAAGCGATGGTTACCATCTCTTACAATGCCATTGTCTATGGGCGTTGGTGATCACTTGCCATCAGGTGGCCCATGTGCTCGTCCGCCTACCTACACAATAAAAAAAAACATTCACCACTAGAGGAGATAAATTTTTGGATACAACCAAAAACATTTTAAACTTTAGTGCATTTCACTCTATTACACCGTCTTACTTATAAGCGTTACTTTGCGGCTGTTCAGTTAAAAACTGATTTATCTCTTTCCGCCATTATTGATTTAACATTTGAAAGAGGAAGACAGCATTCTTTAACTAATTCGCAAAACAACGTTTATAAATACGACCGTTAAATACTATCTAATGAACGTATAAAAAGTGATCATTTATAAATTAAGTCTTACGAGAAGAGCTCTCAGTCTCATAATAATTACGCAATTACCTCGATAGTTCGGAACGGGATAAAGTTCTCTTCAAGTTCCAGATACGATATTGATTAAAACGAGAATAACTTGACTAGAATCGTTTATTGACTTAACAAAAAATATGTTTAAAATTAACGTGCTTAACATTATTGCGAGTAAACATTTTACAGCTTTACTTGTAAATTTTGTCTAGAGGATGAACAGTTAAATAAAGCTGCATCTCACTCTTTCGAATTTCAAATCTATGATTACAGAAAGAGAGGATTATTTAACTGAATACCCACTAAGCAAGGCTAACAAGTAAGATCGTGAATATATAGGTAACTATAGGTTGCTTTCGAAATTGCTAATGTTGACAGCAACGCTGTTATCTGTGTCTAATAAATGACATTCTTCAAATTCATTTCGTTTCTCATCAACTTTCTCATAATTATTCTTACAAAGAAAATCACTGTCACAAACAAAATCGTTCCGACCATCTTCTATCATGGAATCATCAAAACTTGAGTCCCTATATCGTTTCTCGTTTTCATTATGATAATTTTGGTATCTTTCAATTTCGAAATCTGGTGAAATCGTTTGACCTTCCAAAACAGATTCTTTGCCTAAAATATCGTCTGGTTCTAATGAAGCTTGAATTGAATTAGATATTTCATTGTACGATCTAACGTTTTCGTTTTTCACTTCGTATTTTACTTCTGTCATTTCTAAATTTTCTCGATTTTCTAAAAGTGGTTTAATATTCATTAAATTAAAATTTGGCATCATTCTAGTATCCCAAGGATTTTGTGATTGATGATCAGATGTAGAAGCTTCTACATCTATCTGACCATCATCTAACTTTTTAAAAGATCCTAAATTGTATTGAAGTGGTATTGAAAACGATGGTAAATCGACTTGACTGTTCTGACGAGTAGGCAACGCTGATATGTGTATAGCTGGTCCTTGTTGCTTCGCTTTTGATATGTAGCTGTTTTGATTCGATGTTTCGGCTAAATTTATGATTTGTGATGACGACACTAAAACATAAAAGCACAATGACACAGAATTCTTTAATGTTAAATTATTTTAATTTTTAAATACAAAAATTTACAAGTTACTTATTATTACCCGGTATAGTGATGAAGTCTCTCATCTCAAGTGCAAGGGCTGATGGAGATCTTGGGTCTGGAGATCTCGTAGTTCGAGGAGGATATGGTTCACATCCAGCCTTCTGCTGTTTACGCCATTTTGCCCGCCGATTTTGAAACCATACCTACAAAAACGTTTAAACAATAAATTAATGATAATTTATCGATGTTTATTTTTTAATTATTTTCTCAAAGTAACATAATTAATTAACCAAAAGTACACAGAAATTCAATCTGTAAAGCAGCCCTGTTTTAGTATAGCAATGTGACATTAATGGCATTTATAACACTTTACATTTGTACATATAACTTTAAATACCCACATGAACCGCATACATGCATTCATATACAACTTTACTCTTAAGAATACTCTGGGGTATAATTTTGAAAATTATAAAATTTGCATGATTTGGATGAGAATCTAATTCATATTTAATCCGAAATCCGCATTAGAGCTGTGCGGTGGAATAATCTCAGAACCTCCTCCCCAAATAGAGAGCAGACTATTGCCTACCATTATATTTATGAGCTGTAACTTATTCACTTTTGCAGCCAAAATAGTCCCTTTGGTAAGACTAAAGTAGGACAGTGGTTACTAATGAAAATTACACACAGTACAAATGTAGGAAGTTACCATTGATTTTACTCCATTAATATTTATAATGTGTCTGTTAATGTGATACGATTTCAGCAAATTAGGAAAATTAGCCATACTCACTTGGACTCTAGCTTCTGTTAAGTCTATCCTCATCGCCAGTTCTTCCCTGAAGAACACATCGGGATAGTGAGTTTTATGGAAAGCTGCCTCCAACTGCTCCAATTGAATATTCGAGAATGTTGTCCTTGAAATAAAATATTGCATTTCAAGCAAGTAAATCAATATCATATTTTTGGTATATAGAAAATTAGCATCATTTTAGCGGATAGTAAATAAAAATGTAATGTATCGCAAATCTGGAGGTCCTTGATTTAAACACCTGATGGTCGGGCTGATATAAGTTATTGGGATTTTCCGTCAAAAAATTATGTCGCTTCCACGGCTTAACCTCGGAACAATTTTGATGTAATTTAGTATGAAGTACGGTTGGTCCCCGAGGTAAAACAAACTACTTTTTTAACCTTTAATCCCCCTTCCTCATTATAACACAAACACGTGGTCAAAGCCGGGAGAAAACTAGTATACAATAAAGTATAAAAATAACTACTAGCATGTGATTATCCTGAACCAGAATCCAGTTTATTAACTTGTCCTCTTACCTATATCGTCGTTGTTTTCGTTTCGGGATGTCGTTCTTTGAACCTGAAATTGATAATTATTTTGTTTTTATATCAATCAATATAAATGGTATAATTTAATACCAATTTCTTTCTTACTGTTAGGTGAATATTCCTCATCCTCTTCGTACTGCTGGTTGTCACCAGTCTCCTCTGAAGGTTCCGGGTTAGAAGTGTACGTGTCATTGACTTCAGCTTCAGGCCGCTCGCATAGAACTGATCCGGGACCTAGACTGAAAGTTAAAAAATTATTCACTTTAAATGTAAACAAATATTAGATTTTTTTTAATAAAAACTCTTGAAACTGTAAATTTAAATAAAAAAAATTAAAACAATGTCCGTTTATTAAAGGAACTACTAATATTCCTATTTATCCCCTCTATAAAGCAAACAGCCTGGAAATGGTAGAGGGGACGACAATAGCCCAAGGAGCTAGGATCGAACCGACTTTTACTTACTAGGCAGTCCGTAAACCATTGCGGTATTGACACTTAATTAAATGAAACTGTAATACCGTAATTTTACTGGTGGTAGGGTCCGGTTTAAAGGGTGAGTGAGCCAGTGTAATAACATGCACAAGGTACATAACATCTTAGCTCCCAAGATTGGTGGCGCATTGGCGATGTAAGCGATGGTTAACATGTCTTACAATGTAAATGTCTATGAGCATTATTGACCAATTACCATCAGGCTCATTTGCTCATCCGGCAAAAATATTTTTGGTATAAAAACACAAAGTACGTTCATTCCTCACGATATTTGCCTTCGAGCACGAGAAGAATTATAAACATACATTGAGCGCCTAAATCTTCTATAGTTTATGGGTTTCAATCCGTATTCTTCGGTTAAGATATATATAATACTTACCCATTAAAGAGGTTTGGTATATTATAACAGAAGCTAGTAGTGGGTGAGACGTCATCATTCAAAATGGCTGCCGAGTCGAATCCAGACGCGCTGGCGTTCGCTTCGCGTTCTAATGATTCCTCCATCTAGAATAAGATTTTATAAATATTATTATAAATACATAAAGATTATATACACATACACACATACACACTTTTATAGTGAATGTTAAAGTAGTTAATACATATATTTCTTTTATTATTATGTATGTTTAGTACGCCTATCTATTTATTTATTTTATTGTAGCTTATGATTTTTTAAATATTTATTTGTAACATTTTGACAACTGTTGTATTATTTGAGGATTGTGGATCTGGTGTCCTGACGTACAGGATCTACTTTAAGCACCAGTCTTCAAATATTTTTTTCTTATTGCATAGGAAGGCCGACGAGCATATGGGCCACCTGATGGTAAGTGGTCACCAACGCCCATAGACATTGGCGTTGTAAGAGCTGTTAACCATCTCTTACATCGCCAATGCGCCACCAACCTTGGGAACTAAGATGTTATGTCCCTTGTGCCTGTAATTACACTGGCTCACTCACCCTTCAAACCGGAACACAGTAATAACAAGTACTGCGGTTTTGCGGTAGAATATCTGGTGTGGGTGGTACCTACCCAGACGAGCTTGCACAAAGCTCTACCACCAAGTGTAAATTTGATATTGTACTTAGTTGATAAGTACATATAGAGTAAGTATTCATTATTCATTATCATATATAACAGAAAGTCTATAACAGAAATATTATTTTACAATAATTATATTTGTATTATTTAATTTAAAGAAGTTTGTGTTTACATAATGTTATCACAACAACGCTCAATCTACTGGACTTAATGTAATAAAATTGGGTACAGAATTTGATCATGTCGTGGAGTAAGATATATGATCATTTATTTATAAAAAAAAACTAACGCTTATCCAAGCAGATAATATAAGCAGAAATTAATATGTGTTTCATTCTACGTTACAACAGTAACATCAGCGGTGCTTGGTTGGGTTCGAACCCACGATGATTGGTTAAGAGTCACGCGTTCATACCACTGGGCCATATCGGCACGTTACAACAAATCACTAAAATTATTCTCGCATAATGATTAAATATTAGCCCGCTATGCCGCTCAAATACGGATGGGCAGATACGTTATATACAAATCAACGATTAGTTTTACCAAAATAAATTCTGACATCAAAACAAGTAACCCACACGCCATACTCGTTGTAAAATCAATGTTTTCCTTCAAATAACTTATCGCGTGCTTGCCAGTACGTATTTAGTTTAACTTTCGTATTAATCATGCGACATTTAGAAAAAGGAACTGTTTCTTTAGCTATTGTTCTAGAAGTATTTTTTTTTATTTCATTTGAATTTTTAAAACAAACAGCTACCCATTTTTCTTCAATATTTAAAATGAACGAAATCTGTTCTTTCTTAATTGAATTAATGAAAGATGACTTAATTATAAAAATTATCAGAAATTAAAAAATAATTCTTCTCATATTTTATTAAACCTGCATTCACTACTAGAATTACACTAAACATAAACATACATTTCAATTATCGTCAATGAACCGAAAGTAAATCAAACGTCTGTTAAAGTCACTGCTGGGCATAGACCCATAGTTTCGACCTTATTCCACCACGCTGCTCCAAAGCGCTTTCATGGAGATCCAAGTCTGCATTAAATAAAATAACTGATATTTAATATATTCGGTGTTCTTAAGTTCTTTTTTCTATATAAATAAAATGATAGAGGTCTGTAGTCGCGGAAAAACTACTGGATTGATTACAATGAAATTTTCTAAATTTTATTTCTTAGACACTTGGCCCTTATCAAAAACAAAAATGATTGCGATATCTTCATTTAATAAAGTTATTAAAGTTTCAAGAAACAACGATTTTTATATGCACTGCGTGTTCAGTGATGTATGTTTAAACAAAGTATATTTTTGCTTGCGATCTTTTTGATGTTTTTTCCTTCGTAGATAAGGAAACTTTGTTAATATATCAAGTAACGCGGACAAAGACGCGGGTATCAGCTATTTGTGCTATATTTCTGTGTGACTGTCTATCTTCTATTACTATTGACCTTCTGAACTTTATCTTGTGTGTTTTGTGAACTGTGTCTAATATACGTGTACTGGACTATTAACGTGAGTACTTTTATTTCTTACGTACACGTTATTCTCAAACTTCTACCACAGACTGGCAGGATGATCCATGGATGTGGCAGAAATACAAAAAGAAATTAAGTATAAGCATACACTAAATGAACATAACCCTTAATATAACCGGTATCTTTTTACACTAAAAGGTAGAGTAACTGCGCTAATCAATCATCGTTTCGTCTCGTAATCCACGTGGAGTGTAAGTGAATTAATAAATGACATTATTTACACCAACAGTATTCTTTTCTTATAGTTACAAATAGATAAATATGATATATCACAAATATACTACCTAGGTACATTATATATTAAAATTACTTCAAAAAGATACATAAAACATTTCAGTTTAATCCTGTGTCTCCTGAAGACGTCAAGGAACACATTACTGCTATAAGGTCTGATGCAGTTGGCAGTGATGGTATTAGCAGGAAAATGATTCTCTTATCCCTTGATTATGTTTTGCCTGTCTTATGTCATATAATAAATTATTCACTTTCTACTAGTATCTTTCCTAATGCCTGGCGCACGGCCTACATAATTCCTATCCCGAAAATCCCTAATCCATCTAATAACTTACATTTCCGTCCAATTTCCATCCTGCCATTTTTATCCAAAGTCCTTGAACGTGTTGTCTATTTTCAACTTCACCTATACCTAAACAGTAACAATTTCCTTAGCCCACTTCAGTCAGGTTTCCGCAATGGTCACAGCACAACTACTGCGCTAGTCAAAATATGCGACGACATTCGATTTGCTGTTGACAATAAGCTCATTACAATTATTGTCCTTCTCGACTTTAGTAACGCCTTTAATAATGTCGACCATGATTTACTTTTAGCAATGTTGCGAGCGCTTAATCTATCACCTAGTACTGTAGACTGGTTTCGTACATACCTATGCGATAGGCAACAGTACGTGAGTTTTAACAATATGTTATCCTCTCCTTGTTCTCTTCAATCTGGGGTACCGCAAGGTAGCGTTCTTTCACCGTTGCTGTTTTCTATTTTTATTAATTCTGTCTCATCAATTATTTCCTGCTATTACCATCTTTATGCCGATGATTTGCAGTTACATGTAACGACACCAATTAACAACGTTGTTAATGCTATTCAAACACTAAACTCTGAAATTGAAAAAATTGCAGTATGGTGTCATTCATATGGACTTTCAATCAATCCGAACAAATCGCAGGCTGCTATTGTCGGCAGCTCCCAGCAATGGTATAAACTCAGTCAGTCCCGTATCCCTCCCATCCTTCCTGATGGTAATGCACTTCCGCTGCTCCCTGAGGTTAAAAATTTAGGGCTTATTATAGATAAGTCGCTTTCCTGGGTCCCTCAGGTTGCAGAGGTGAGTCGAAAAATTTTCACCACCATTGGCTCTCTAAGGCGCTGGAAAAAGTTTCTCCCACATAAAACCAAACTCGCTTTAGCCAACTCACTGCTATTGCCCCTGCTGGATTATGCCGACTCAGTCTATCTGGACCTTTCTGAGGAGCTGTTGAATAAAATGGAGCGGTTGCAGAACATGTGTATTCGCTTCATATTCGGTTTGCGCAAATACGACCATATCTCCGAGTATCGTAAAACATTAAAGTGGCTGCCAATACGGTTGCGTCGAAATATGCATGTTCTGTCGCTACTCTATACCATACTCTTCCATCCTCAAACTCCTACTTACCTGAAAGAGCGGTTTACCTTTCTTGGCTCACACACAGCAATCAATCTGCGCTCTGAACAAGACAACAAATTGCTGATGCCGCTGAGTCACACTAAAATATACAGCAGTTCATTTACTGTGAAAGCTGTCAGACTTTGGAATTCCTTGCCTCATGGTATTCGTCAAGCTGAGTCCATACACATTTTTAAAAGTCGTTTACATAATTATTATTTATCAAGATAAGTATGTATTTACTGTATAAGTATATTTATTTCTATATCTAAATATTTATGTATGTATAAGTGCATATTTATGAACATATCTATATATATATATATAAGAGTATTTATGTAATTATGTCATATATATTTTATGTATCGATATTATATATAATATTTTATATATATTGTATGTATCAGTTCGCACACTATACCCGATCAATTCTCCGGGCAAAATATTATTTTGTTATAGAGGTTGCCTGGAAGAGATCACTGTAAGTGATAAGGCCGCCTTTGCATACTTTTTTTTTTTATGTAAAACTTGTTCTTTCTATGTTATTCTATGTTATTGTAGTGTGTGCAATAAAGAATAAATAAAAATAAAATAAAACATTGTATACGTCTAAAAATATATATATTTAAACTTAATTGGTTTGTTTTCATCTCCTTTCAGATATGTTACCGTATTTACATTAAAAAATAACGGCAGACGAGGAGTACCTGGTAGTAAGTGGTGACCTTTGCCCATGGACATTGGTTATGGAAGCAAAACCTACTCCTTACTAAGCCTTCCTGCGATGGGATCTATGGTGTTTCTGAATCTAGTCACTCCTCTGAAGGCAATAGACAGTATTTATCTCTTATATAACTAATATAATATAAGGTCATATTTAAATCATTTTAAAATTAATATTTGATATTAAAATTAAATTTGACAAGTAAAATCACTTCATAGTAACATCACTTCCGTCCGTGGGTGTCCTTTTCTTTACAAAAAATGCTAAGAGTTCGCTCCACTTGTATTTATCGAATGTGAGTTAATAATTCCATATATTGCAGTAAAAATTACTCTGTTTTGAGTAAAATTCAACGATTACACCACGCAAGAAATAAATAGCCTAAATTAGCTCTATGAAAATACAGCTTATTAAAATTGAAACCCGGGTGTTTCGGTAAGTTCATCAGACTAATTTACTTGATCAGTTTGGCTTATACAATTAACTAAAATAAAATTAAAAAAAACTTATTATTAAGCAACCGTTTTAAAAGTTAACCTTTAAATATTAATAAGTATCAATGTTTTGTACCTGAATGTCAAAATCAATTAAAAAAAAACTTTTTTTTTTAAATAAAAAATCGTGATAATGTTGTAAAATGATAATTAATCTTTGTGACAATTCTTCTACTTCATGATTATTATATTAATTAAATGGTTATAATATTTTTAAATAAAATTTTATTAATTAAACCAATTTAAAGTTCTATTGTGTTGTTTGTTTAGAAACTATAAACACGGAAGGTGATTGACCGTCATAATGCAAGCCGAGCCGCGCCGACGATGCTTAAATTGAATTAAATGCCTATAATTTAGTTAAGTTTATTAAATTACTACTAAATGAGGATAATTTGTGTTTTCCCTTTACAACTTGGAAGACAGTTTTGTTGGCGCGTTCGCGGCCGCGCGTGCCTCTTTTTCGCGCCAAAAGTTTGACATCTGTGACTTGTTTGACAACAAATGGCGGGTTTTATTGGTAAATAAGTTTCTTTGTCAAATCGCGTGTAAAATAATTAAGTGCTGTGTTTTGATATAAATAAAATAATATTGTTTTAGAGCAGCAAAAATTAGTGCTTAAATTTAAGTTAAACTATTAAATTATTAATTACAAATTATGACTTCAAATTAATTAATAAAAAGTGAACCTTGAATGAATATAAATATAGATATTTTGAATATAAGTAAAATGATATAATAAAAGTTTAAATTGTTTTTTTATTATCAATATAAATACAAAGAATGCCTTTGTTATGATAAACTGGATAAATATACTTTATTATTTAAATATATATATATATAAATAGGTCTTAAACAACAAATATCTTGAAATCTCATTTCGTATTTAAAACTAAAACAAAAATAACATGCACAAAAAAAATAGTGTCATTGTACCAAAAGCATAAACACAATAATTTTTATACATAATTGAATATAGTTAATTAGTTTATAATATAATTGAATTAAATAACTCACCTTTATAAATGTGTTTCCATGCTTTATAAATACTTTTCGATAAATGAAAAATCGCGTCGAAGGCAGCAACTATTGTCACGTGGTCGGTTGTACTGAAGCGGACAGAGAGGATCGACTGACAGTATTAGAATACAGAAACGAATGGAGCGGCAACTATTTTGTTTATAGTTTTTTTTTTAATATTAGTGTACTTTTTTAATTTCTCTTTTTGTTTTACATTATGTAGTTGTGTAAGTTTATATATAAATGTACTTATTATTTATTTATTTTTATTTATATTATTGGATATTTTTTATATCCATATTATTGTTTGGGTTTGGTAATTTAATGCAAAAAAAGTAAAATAATACACAATATAAAACATACACGTCAATAACTGGTTAAATTTGGTTTAGTTGTTTAAGTTGTAAAATTAATACTACTTATTAATGTTATTATGTTAAGTACCGTAAATTAAAGACAGTTTCATAATATATAACGATAAATCTTTCCACTTGGATATAGAAATATGGAATCACATATACTTCGATTGTTTCTGCTTTTAAATTTAAATAGTTATTAAATCCAGGTAAACAAGATGAGTACGATGAGTTATATTAAAAACTACCTCGTAGTTTGTATTACTAGAGACAGAGAGGGGTATAGAAATATTTACCAATATAATAGCAAACAAAAATATATTTTTTTCTCGCTTATAATGTTTTGAATGTTTATCTTATTTTATTCTGTCACACTGTACGTAGCAAAATAGCCCATTTTGCAATTTAATTATAGTTCAATATATAAAATTGACTATTAGGGTTTTCTGTTAAGAGATTTTTTTTTTATTGCATAGGAAGGCGGACGATCATATGGACCACCTGATGGTAAGTGGTCACCAACGCCCATAGACAATGACATTGTAAGAAATGTTAACCGTCGCTTACATCGCCAATGCGCCACCAACCTTGGGAACTAAGATGTTATGTCCCTTGTGCCTGTAATTACTCTGGCTCACTCACCCTTCAAACCGGAACACAGCAATACAAAGTAAAGCAGAATATCTGATGAGTGGGTGGTGCCTCCCAAGACGAGCTTGCACAAAGCTCTACCACCAAGAGATTATCAATAACAACTAAGATTTTAAAAAATATGGTTGTAACAAACTCTTAAGGCCTGGATAGCAACTAAAGTGATCCTGTGCCTAGTTTGATCTTGTTGGTAGATCTTTGTGCAAGCCCGCCTGGTTCCGTCCCACCCACTTTTTATACTTTATCGTCAAATAGGAATACTTAGTATTGTTATGTTTCTGTTCGAAGGATGAGTAAGCAATAGTAACTATAGCTTTTTGTAAGTCATTATAGCCTCGTTGCTTAATATCTTCACGCACTTGACATCATCGGTAGTACGATACTACGAAACCAGTAGTTAAACTTAATCTCGATAAATAATATATACATATAAATTTATATCTCATAATCATCTCCATATCTTTTTATCCTGCCTAGAAAACCAGTGACGTTTACTATTACGAAACCTATATAAGTATATGCACCGTACGTTTCGGTGCTAAGCCAAGCTCAGCTGGGGGAGGCGGGCGGTGATGCCGTACAAGTGATGTGTATCGCTGTCGGTGTTGCGGCTTTAAACGTACGTTGGGATGATTCTATTGGTGTTATTATTACGATGATTGACAATTGAAGAAATGTTTGTATAGCTTAAAAACAGCCAACGACTATAGTAATTAAGGAACGGGTTTGGACATTACTTGTTTTTATATTAGTGGTTAGTATATATTTTAGTATATGTACTACATAGTACAGCTATAGAGCAAGCTATGTTCGATCTTTGAAGGATTATATCAGAATGAGATCATCCCACTGGCAATGTGACAACGGACTGGTCATATATTTTGAAGACATGACGTTAGAGCTGACGGGTCCAAGAGTTGTGACCAGACCGGATCGTACGTTTTTCATCAATCCACGTGTTCGTTATAACATAAAATTAAGTTTAGGTATATTATATCGTACAAAAAAATACCTAACGCACGATATTTCATCAAAGTACATCATGAATTCGCTATTAATCAATTTCATAGGATTAAAATATTTTACAACAGTTATACTATTCAAGATAGGAGATACTAATGAAAAAAGCTCCCACGCAATTACTGGAGAGGCACCCGCATGTTATCCAAACGATCACAGATCACAACAGAGTTGCAGCAAAGCAAACCTCAAAGCAGGTGGGACTCCAGCTTTGAAATAACTAGCTAGCCCAGCAGTGTGAAGTAGGGCTGAGATGGTAATGTTTTTCAAGAAAGGTCCTCGACGACGACTTGAAGATGTGACGAGTTCCAGTCTACTGAACAAGTCGGCTTTCGATAGGGCAACAGTACCATTGACAGCATCCATACTGTTCTGGAGATTGTGCAGACGATCTAAGAGAACATTATTAATGGCTGTGGATTACGAAAAAGCCTTTCATTATATCGAAACCTGTACACTGCATTTGAAATATATTAAGGTGCTGGGTCGTCTATATAGAGTGAGTGTCCAAATCTAGGGCTGAAGTATGAAGAGGATTCAACTGCGAATAGAGGATGAGATAGGAGCAAAATATATTTCCAAACTGCTCACCAACGCGTTGGAAGATATTTTTAAAGAGTCGGATTGGATTGAATATGGAGTCAAAGTAATCGCCGAGTCTATTACACATATCCGATTTGTGATTAGTCTTTTTGGCGACCAGCCTTGGTATGAACTTGGACAAGGTTTGAAAAGGACAACAGACATGTAGTGCTAGTCGTGCCATGCGTCGAAGGGTATCTCGCGAATATACGTACTGAGGTCAAATCATGTAACTCGATAGGAATAACTTCGACAAGAAAGGCGATCGAAAATGGTTTTGGAATAAGAATTTGACAAATTTCGTCAAGTACTTACATCGCATATATTGCAATGTTTGTTGACGAAATTTTTCAACCAAAGCTTCTTAGCTGTGATGACATTCGTGCGGTGCGCCTGAGGTAAGACTATCTTTCTTGTACCGTGACGGCAAGCAGCATACACAGCATACATTACATAGCAGCATTTTCTTTGTCGCACCTCCAAAACATGGAATTCTTTACCAGCAAACGTGTTCCTCTCCTCTTATGACCTGGGTTCCTTCAAACGAGGCGTGAAGAGGCATCTTGCGGGCCGGCAAGGCGTGGGCGGCTAGTGCAGATTTTTCCCGACTGCACTAGCCGTCGTCACGTTTGGACTCTACTACCACTTACCATCAGGTGGAGTAGAGTAATTTGCCCTCCCGGGCTATAAAAAAAAACCCTTTCCGCTGCTGCTCTCTACTTGTGTGTAAGTATTCTTTAAATTTTGCTTCTACATATTATAAAAATATTAAGCAAAGTATAATTATGTAATTATTGGTTTTTCAACTTCAAACAAAATTTTTTTTTAACGATCAATTTCGATATTTCACATCTACCAGGCTTCTTGTGACGGACACTTGATTATTTCTTCATTAATCTTAAGATCTAATTTAGTTCTAGACGTAATATCTATGCCTAATAATAACAGCCTGTGAATGTCCCACTGCTGGGCTAAGGCCTCTTCTCCTCTTTGTGAGGAGAAGGTTTTGGAGCTTATTCCACCACGCTGCTCCAATGCGGGTTGGGAGGAATACACACGTGACAGAAATTCAATGAAATTTGACACATGCAGGTTTCCTCACGATGTTTTCCTTCACCGTCAAGCACGAGATGAATTATAATCAAAAACTAAGCACATGAAATTCAGCAGTGATTGCCCGGGTTTGAACCCACGATCATCGGTTCCATTAAATAAAAATAAATAAATAAGTAGGTTTCGACTGAGCGTTCGGAAACTTCCGGATCAAGTAATAACAGAGTTTGATGTGCTTTCGACAAACCGCGGTCCGTTTCAATCAAGAAAAAAAATTATTATGATTTTATCAGACACCATTATTTACCAATCAGTTTTACTTGTTTACGTGTCATAATGAATAAAAAAATAAACCGTACTGGATTCGATATTATCAACCAAACTCTCAAGAGAATCTCATCAGGGTTGCCACAAATCCTGAAGCTTTTTGTTCAATACAACACGGACAACAATTTAGTATCTATTTTTATTAATACACTTTGTAAAATTATTTAAAAAAGGATATAAAAAATAAAACAACAAAAACCCTCATGAATGTTAATTCATATTTAATAAATAAATACATTTTCATGTTTTTTTTTAAATAAAACTAATGTAAGTGACTTAGTTGTAGCAATTCTCAACAACATTATGATACAACGTACAGACGTACAGGGAGACGCCGAACGCGTTTATTGCTTAATACTACATAATAACAATTATCAACTAAAAATATATATATTAGACAAACTCTAAAATATACATACAAGTTATATAAGTTAGTATGGTTTATATTACAGAAAATTAAACTTTCAAACTAATAATTATGTCCCATGTCACACTCAGTTCTTTAATATAATCTGTATTGTTTTAAAAATTAGTTTCCATGTATGTGTTAGTCAATAAATTTTATAATCTTTTTTATTATACTTTAGCTTAATGTGACACGGATCTAATTAATAAAATTACAGATAACATAAATTCACTTCTTGTTTTGATTGATCAAAAAAAAAAATCAACTTCAGAAAAAATATACAATTTAACGCAAAAACACACGTTCATTGGAGCAGTAAGTGAACACAATCAAAAATACATCTTTGGCTTCAAGCGAAATTTACAAAAGCAATACAAAGACCATTCCACACAAACTTTAGATGCGTTCCAAATACGAATTTTATTTCTTCTTAAGTATTCCAAAAAATTACGCAACGTATTACACATTAAAGAAAAAAAAAGGTTTTCTATCATATATATGTTTAAACATTTACTTCATCTATCATTGTAAAGGAAAAGGGTTAATATTTAATTGACGCAAATGGCGCCATATTGGATAAAAATATACATTTTAGGTTCGTATTTAGAACGCATATAGGCGTACAAACTCGATTATCTTCAGGAGATAAAACGCATCTCGCTTGAAATACGTACACGAAGTCATCACAAACAAACCTCGCACACAATATTCAAAGTTATTACGTTATATTAAAGTTTAAAATCCAACGACAAAACAAGTAATCAATTCCTTTTATCTTAATGCATTACTCCTAAGATTAGAAATAGCACAAACATGGATTTTTATTTTATTCATACGAGAATGGATTAGCCACAAAAATTTACAAAAGCCTTTTTTATTTATTCGTTTTAACTATAATAAAAAAAAAAACTACTATATCACTCGCTTCTGCCAACCATACTTAACGACATTAAAAACAAATATAAAATATTAGACAAAAAAAAAAATCATTGGTTTAAACATTTTGCATAATCCTTGTGACCAATCAAAACTCTACAATATTAAATTTGAAATAAAAAAACTTACAAGATACGATTAATAATGGAGATTCAACAGTACAATAATTTAATTGGACAGAACATTCAGATTTGTACGGTACGTATACGTCATCGCACTTTATTTAGAAAGTCAATGAGCTGAAAGGACAGAAAAATAATAGATTTCTTTTTAAGATAAGTTTTAACTAAAATTTAATGTGAAAGATTTCATTAATTGTATTTGGAATTAATAAGTTAAGAATCCTGTGTATAGGAATCGTTTTCATCAACGTTATCATTCAAACAATTTACCATAGATCCTAAGTACATTTCCCGTAACATCATCACCCAAACCTTAACACCCACCAAATAAGAGTCAAAATCCATGTCAACAAGTCAATTTTATTTGTCTATCTACCCACGTATCAATCAGTAGAAACAACAAGCCTACACAATCGATACAAAGTCAACATTATTAACTAATTAATAATATAGAAAACTTTAAAAGTGGGAGTACAAATATTTTCAGTCGATCTCAAAGATGACAAATTCACATTAAAGGTTAGCAAATTTGCAAGATTCTCTCCTACATTCTTAGTTCTAGTTTAAGTCGAAACAACAATTTAAACCAACCAGTTTTCAAGAAACGAGCAAGGTTGTTACATTTTTTTTTCTACGAGGGAATGAAAATTATTGAAGTAAGAATAAGTATTAATTAAGATAATGTTCAGTAGGTTTGAAGGATTTGGTAATTTTATTTAAAATAAAATTTATAAATCAATAAGAAAATATTCGAAAGAAAGAGAAAGATATAGTAAAAAGATAGCATTATTATTTAAAAATAATGGTAATCTAAGAAAATCTGGTAACGAGACAACTTAAATTTATATAGGAGGACATATTGAGGAATTCTAGGCGGAATTAATATTCCAATAAATACAGTTATTAATTTCGAACCAAGAATAGAGATTTTCGGGTAACGCGAATATTTTTTTTATTATTCACGAAATAAAGTATTTATTTTTTCAAAATTATGATAAAACAGCATAGCAACATTTGAGTAAACGAATGGCGTATTATTGTCAATATAAAGATTAAATATAGGACACATTTTTTTTTATCTAAATGGACAAGAAATTTTATTTGGCGTAGGATAAATCTATGGACAGAATCCGATCAGGATTCGATAGAATAAAAGGTATTTAAAAACTCTATGGAAATGAATTTGTACGGCTTTAATCGCCAAAAGCTTATAATTTACTGGAGAATGTATATCTATAAATTTTCAACAATAAATCGTATAATATTTTTAAATATAATTTATGCGTTATAATAAAATGCCTTGTGCCGAAAGAAATATTAAGAATAATGTGATGTTTACATTATCTATGTTATCCTATATTCTGAACGTATTTACAACTATTCTAAAAAAAAGATAAAAATTTGATTTAATATTAACTTTACTTTTTTTTATTATTAAACGAATCTGTAATACTTCTTGTCTGGTAACGTGCAATGGATTATACGTTTAATGATCGTAATTTTTAAATAATCAACGAATTATTATTTCATCTAATCTATGTTCTCAAAGAATGTAATCAGTTCAATGCAAAACAATCCTATCGGATTTCGGTTACATAACCCTGTGCCTCGACGATATCTTAAACCACATCTACCGTCCAAAAGTTTTCAGAAAATATTTGAATTTCTCGAAAACCTTCCCGAATACGTGGCCCCAATATCTTATATAATCCGTTTTATTTCGTTGTTAAATACCGAAAAGCCACCTCTCCGCAATATTAAAAAAATAAATCTTATATCACGAAAGAGTACATATGAAGAAAATTCAAGTGAATTATGTCAATATCATGTATCGAATTGTAATAATTTAAAGTCGAATGATAGTTATATATCATTGGCACGTCTAGTATAATGAAAAACATTTAATAAACTGTTTCCCCGCCTCCATTATACCCTGAATTTTAAACTTCCACCATATAATACTCCTAAATTCAAAATCCTTCCTCAAGTATTGTAATACGTCCAAAATCCATAAACCGACATACGGATCATATTTCGCATCGTATAATTTATAATTCAATTATTCGTTTCTTAATTATATTCGAATAATTTTAAATATTAAGATTTATGTAATGCACTTAAATAAAGTCTACTCCCGTTTCAAAGGGAATCGAAATTATCATAAAAGATGGCACTAAAGAAAACCCGAACGAGCTAATATCAAAAACGTCTATCCGTTTACAATATAAATAGCAAGATATAAAATAAGATATCAATCTTATGCAACGCTTATTCGATTATAATCGTTTAGAAAAAAAAAGCATTCTGAATTCAAAATAGTTCAAAGATATTCCCAAAATTAAACTTGAATACAAATATGCTTTAGATAAACAAATCCATCTGGGATTTTTAAGGTTTAGAAGAAATCGATAAATAATCGATATCGAATCGATTCCTGATTTTTAAACCTCTGTGCTCTTTCCGACTTGTCCTTGCTTAGCGTCTGGGACGCCCGACGCACTCAGTTTCCGTTGGCGACCAGGAAATATGCCACCGAACAAACGACCTTAAAAACAAAAAAAAATATTATTTTAAGGACCGAAAGGCACCTTAACCTTTGTGAGCTATTACTCGGACAAACATTTGCAATAATACTGAAGTTTAGATTTATTATTCATTCATCTTACTACGTGTACCACTAAAAATTCTATAGCCGTTTTTAAGATTTGTAATAACAGTCGTAATCGTTAGTGCAGTACCGACCGGGCGAGCGCTGCTCGGGCGGGTGGCGCGGCGAGGTGGCGTGCAGCGCGGTGCGGCTGCCCTGCTGGAACGACACCGACATGCCGCTGTCCAGCGAGCCCACCGAGCCGCGCCGCTGCAGCCGCTCCGCTGCCAGAGCCACTGGGGACATCATCACATTTTATAAACGACATCAGCACTATCATTGCGGATGCGTTATATCAACACGATCCCGCGGCCTCTCCGATCCGTGCCGAGGCCGAGGCCATCACAGTGGTTTTAGTGCGTAAGAATGACCCAATGGCTTCCACTGCGTGAAAAATAAGGAAAATGGTGTTTGCCCAGATTCGAATCCATCTCGGTTCTTAGACATATAGGTAAGACTTGAATGATGGATACATACCAGGGTCGTTGATGTCGACGAGCGAGTTGCTAAGTACGTTCCGCTTGATGATACTTGTCGGTGGTGGGTTCTGCGACAGCCGTGATGGCGCTGACGGGGCTGGGCATGACGGTGGTGGGGGTACCACCACACTGTAACAAAAAAAAAATAAGATTATGTTTTCTAATGTTTGACTGCTTTATCTTTTACAAATACTGTAACTCGTTAAATGTAAATTTGAATGGTTATATCTGTACTGTATTGAATGCGTTCATGTATCGTTCATCCAAATGAGGCGAAACATTTTATTTTATGATATATTTTATATGACGCACTTTGATACTTTGAAATAAAAATATGTCCAAACTCACAGCTAATTCTACTTTTTACACAGTTATTGTTATTAATATTTTTATTTTCATTACAAGTCAAATAAATATTTACCCGTGAACATGTACATGATCCATGCACTGTTGATGATCGATTTCGACGTCCGCGACACCACTATCTCGATTCTCCATTACTGCAAAGATCACAAACGATTTTTTAATTAAGTTTTATAATATATACAAATTCAATTTAATTATTATCGCGTAGTTATTTTTTATGTCAACAATTTCCCATGGAAGCAAGTTCGTCAACTTTGATTTGAAGCATTCTAAATTGGAGATTTTTCTTATTTATTTTTCGATCCTCATTTTTTTTATATGATGGTCATCACCGCCAAAATGGGTGAGTTAGATGTTATTACCCAAATGCATGTCAACTAAACTTTTAAATTGGAACACAACAATACTGTTACTGGTTGGCGATAGAATATCTGGTGAGTCGGTGGTTCCTACCCAGACGGGCTTGCACAAAACGCTACCACCATATAACTATGGCCAGTATAAATGTTGAATCTTAAGCCACTTTGGCATAACTAAGTCCACATAAACCACATCAGCATAACATACCATTCCTCGTGGCGTTTCCCGTGTTCCTCCCCTTCCCGCGGTTCAGTTCGGCTTCGATCCTCATGGCTTCCATCTCGTCCATCTCGGCGACGCTCTCCCGAAGGTCCTCAGCAAACTTGCATCTGTCGTGTTCGTTGCGAGCATTGAATGTCGCCAGTCTGCGACCGTCGACGCGACGAGATAGACGTATACCGAATGGATAATCTGTAATACCAAAACATAGTCAACATTTTTTTACTGAAATGTAACCAGACACTTCAATTTAACGCCGGTACGATGTATATAGTTGGATGAAATATCGTAATTTTAGTGTATTATCACTGCAAGTCAAATACGCTAAGCCCAGTGTTTTAATCCCGCAGACCAGAGAGCAGGAGACTTTACTTTTATCTTTTACTTCGTTGAAATATAAGACTTTTAAAATTGATACCAAGACAGAAGTGTAGCAGCCTGATAATTGTGTGTTACCTTCATAACCTTATCATGAGAATAATAAAAGAAACGATGACATATTAATAATTGTCATACTCACGCGGAACAGAGAAGAGATTGACAAGCATGCCGCACAGTGGGAACGATTGCCTGAACGTGTACGTCACAGAGGACTTCTTCTTGCTGAAGATCTTCGTTATCACGAGGAGATCGTTGAAGAGGAACACCTACAAAAAAAACACATTAACATTATAAACCTTTTAGTGAGAAAAAAGTATAAATTTTAGAATATAATATATGATTGATACTACTGACAACATTTCGTTGGAAAATAATTTAAAATAACTTTTTTCTTTACATACCAATAACAGATTATTGCATTATATTTGATACAAGCAAATAAAATTTAATCTACTAAATTGTTTTGTTATCAGTACGAAGTATCAGTAGAAGGGCTGGTAAATCCTGACATGAGTGTTTTCAAATAAACTAAATCTATTAATATACTAATAAGTTTATACATTTCTCATACCTCTCTCTGATGGACTCCCGGTCGTTCCTTCTTATGTATATCCGGTATTTCGTAGAGACGACAGTAACAGACCAGTCGACGGTGCGGCAAAGCCAAGTGAGGCTTCTTACCAACGATGGTAGCTTGTACTTTCATCACCTGGATAAAACAAAATCAGTTAATTCACTTAATTGCAAAAATCTTATTAATTAATAAACTACAGAGTACAGATAACAGAAAAATGTAAACGGAATCCGATTATTCACAAAACACTGAGTTCTTAATTCGTTATTGAAACGTTCAAAAATGTGTCTTATTACCTGCGTGACATGGTCGCTTCCCGGCCTGAACTCGCTCGCCTTCACCCTGTCGTAGATGCCGGCCAGCATGTCGCGGTCGATGTCGCCGCAGTCGTCGATGCCGCGCAGGTTGCGCACGAAGTCGTCCAGAGACATGCGCGCCTCGGGCTTGAGGTTCGGAGTGTGTAGATCCGTGTTCAGCATTATTATTGCGAACGCCAGCACGAATATCTGAGGAGAACGAGAAAAATATCGAAACATTTAATACCTATTACATGAAAAATTGCTCTAATTTTATTTATTTGCGTTTTTAACCCTAATACTCCTCGATTGACTGCCTCGTTGGTCTAATGGCTTGATATAAGGCCGCAGATTCGGTGGTCCTGGGTTCAATTCCCAGGTCGGGCCAATAAATAGTTGTTGGGGTTTTCTGTCAGAAAATTCTCGGTAGTAGCCCCGAGTCTGGAAGTTGCAAGTGTGTACACTCCCGTGCCTCGGAAAGCACGTTAAGCCGGTGGTACTGCGCCTGAACTATTTCCGGTCGTGTCGGATTGGCGTCACGAGGGAACGATATCGTAATAAAAAAGTAGTTACCGTATCCTGTGTACGCAGTCTCTGCACGAAGTCAGTGTTGCACACACAGTATCTCCTAGCGAAGGCCTCGACGAGACGTTCTATCTTCTGCGCCTCGCCCGGTAAACGGAAGTGCGCTTGGTATCTACGTAGAGCGACGTCGACTGCCATTCCGGAGAGATCGAGCTCGTTCACGAAACATCTGTATAAATAAATAAGAACATACAATTTCTATAAATAAATCGATATATAGCGATAGAAATGTGAACCTTATAGCTTTGTTAATAAAGCATCATTTAGCTAAATATGAAGAGACTTGATTATACATACAATCAAAATTTACTTTATTAGTCAAGATTTTGAATATAACAAGTACTTATGAATCGTCAAGCGCTACCATCGGTTCGGAATATGGATTCTATCAAGAAGAACCGTTAAGAAACTCAGTAGTTTCTCTTTTTTCTAACAAAAATATATTTTTTTATCAAAATACATATACTTAGTTCCTGTACGAGATGCAGCTATCATTCAATCCACGCACTTTTGTCAGATATATGAATACTATAATAAACTAAAAATCATCTTTAATTATTACTTACTCTAAAACAGCCATGTTGAACTGACTCTGCAAATTTCCCAAGTATTCCCCAATCATCTGCTTGCTGAGACCCTTCCTCGTGATGAGGAACCTGGCGACACCTCTCGGAGAGTTCTCGAGGAACCCGCGGGAGATCAGATAGGCTATACCGCGCTCCGGTTTCTTATTGAACAAGTTCAATCCGACTCGATATTGACGTTTACGTACTGTTTCTGAAACCTGAAAACAGTGATACTCTCAATGTTTTGTATTAACTTATAGCAGCGTTTACCAAATGGTGGGTCGCAATCCAAACCGGCCCAGGAATATAAAATACAGCTGGGATGAAGTATTGTCAAGGTACAGTTGGGTGTAGTCAGTCGTTGGTGCAGTTATAGAAACGAAATGTTTTTATTTACAAAAGTATTGTTTAAATTAAGCTTAAATGTAGTTATATTATGGTAATTAAAAAAATATTAATGACATATTCATCAAGGCAGTTAAAATACCTTTTTGTCGACTGGATAAAAAACAGAAAAATTATAAAGTTTAATAAAGAAACGATTGTAATATATGTATTTGATAATAAATGACATGACCATACATTTTAATGCAATTAATATCGATGCTTAAATGATATATGTAGTATATTGTTTTCAATGACGATTAATATTGGCTTACTTTAAGAGGCTGTTGGTGCGTATGGGGGTGGTGGTCGTGCTGCGGTCGGCAACAGGCGGTGGGGGGAGGAGCCTCGTAGTAAGGCGGGGCCTCTTGCCTCTTCCAGACGGCGTACCGCTCCCCCTCGTACAGCGTGCCCGACGCCGTGCGCGCGTGCTGTTGGAACTGCTGTTCTTGGATGTGAATATGAGGTTCCTGAAAACGACAAAAGCCAAACTATTACAAATTAAAACTTGTTATTTTTTTGTCTATCGTTCCAATCTGAGTAAATACTGACTGCTCATTGGGCGCTCACTGCATCATCGGATGTCGTTGACCAATGGCCATTAAGCTTAAAGTTAATACTGTAACTCGATTTTATTTTGACTACATAGATTAATAGAATATAATGTGCTGCAAGGCTAATGGTTCTCCAGTCCAAATACATTTGTTTTAATTTTAACATCAAACACACATAATAACATCCTTTCTTATATACATATTCTATATTCAAAATATCATTGTATAGGTAAAAGCAGATGTAGCTATAGTATATTCACTGACCGGCGCCCTCGGCTGGTAGGGCTGGTGGTAGTGGTGGCGGTGCTCCTGCGAGGAGGACGACGACGACGACTGCACGGACGACATGGAGCCGCCGCGCACCACCGCGCCCACGCACTCCGCGCGCCGCAGCGACACCGGGCTCTCCGCGCTGGGGGGGGGGGCATAGCGTTAAGTCACAGTCACAGGCACAGTATTTTATATAATTTTATAATAACTCTTTATTCCATCAAAAGTCAAAAGTAATTACTGAAAACAATAAATATCCTTGTTGGTACTCTCGGACACTAATTACCTTAATAAATAAAAAATTAAAATGGACTTGGAAAATGGATTGAATGGAATGGACGAATATATGATTACAATAAATTTTCGGACCTTCGGGCTCAAACAAAAAATGTTGAAACTGATTGTTACAATTTATTCGTAGAGAGAGCAGAACAGAATATATATTTTAATTCTAAGCATTTCTGGACTTTCATAAAATCTAAGAAAGGTCATAACAGTCTGCCGGATACTTTATATTATAATAATGAATTCAGTTCTGATGGACAACAAATCTCGAATATGTTTAATCACTTTTTTAATTCTGTTTTTGAATTGGATTCAGGGTCCATGTCGATCATATCGTCTAACAACTCTTGATCTGAATCTCAATCAGACAATAATAAATTCAATTGAGATTACTAATAACAAAGTAGAGCATTATCTTTCAAAGCTGAATATATCAAAGGGTAGCGGCCCAGATGGCCTACATCCTATTTTTCTAAAAAATTGCAGCAAGGCACTTTGCACTCCTTTAACTATTCTCTTTACAAAGTCCTTGAACACGGGTTGTATGCCACAGGAGTGGAAGAAATCTTTAATCACACCTATTTTTAAACAAGGCGATAAAAATAATGTTAAAAACTACCGTGGCATTTCAAAATTGACTGTGATTCCTAAGATGTTTGAAAAAAATATTTTTGATACCTTGTTTCCGTTATTAAGGCCTTTACTTATACCAAATCAACATGGATACATCAATAAACGCTCAACTGAGTCAAATCTTTGCGAATTTCTTGATATAGTATTAAAAGCTATGGAAGATGGTCACCAGGTGGATGCCGTGTACACCGATTATTCGAAAGCTTTTGATAAAATTTCTCATAATCTGTTGCAAAAAAAAAACTAGAAAACATCGGTGTACACGGCGATCTTTTGCGATGGTTGACATCCTACCTTCGTGATCGTACTCAAGCTGTCGCAGTTAAAGGGTTTACTTCTACTTTTGTACCTATAACATCCGGTGTGCCTCAGGGTTCCCACCTTGGTCCCTTATTATTTAACGTCTTTATCAATGACTTAACATGCTGCTTCTTAAACTCACAGTTTTTACTCTATGCCGATGATACAAAAATTTTCAAAGTTATAAGAGATAACCAGGATTGTATCGAACTCCAAAATGATCTAAATAGGTTAGGACAGTACTGCAAATCTAATGGTTTACAACTAAATTTGGCTAAATGTTGTATTATAACATTTTCAAGAAAAAAAATGCAACATGCTTTAAGTTATTCAATGTTTGGTGTTAAATTGCGAAGGGTAACTGAGGTACGGGATCTTGGTGTACACCTTGATAGCCAACTCGTGTTCGATAAGCATATTGAAAAAAATACTTTAAAATCTTACCAAATGTTGGGCTTCATCTCAAGGCAAGGTACTGACTTTAGGAACCCTAATACACACATTATACTTTATAATGCTTACGTTCGGTCACACTTGGAATATGCATCGGCTGTATGGAATCCATGTTATGCTAAGTATATTCAAGCAATCGAAACAATTCAAAATAAATTTCTTAAAAAAGTAAAATATAAATTTGGTCACGATTTGCCTACTCTACTGTCCTTGAAAACTAGACGAGAACATAGAGACCAATTGTTTCTATTTAAAATTATTAACAGCCTTATAGATTCGCCTTATCTCCTAAATAAAATATTATTTAACTGTCCTCGCTTAAGTGCTCGGTACAAAGCCACTTTCGCAACTCCAAATCATAAAACAAATTATTACAAAAATAGTTTTATAGTAAGATCGTGTATCAACTATAACGATAAATATAACCACATAGACTTGTTCAGCAGCGGTCTCAGTAAGTTTAACTCGATACTTAAAAATAATTAGATTAAGATTTGTTATTAACTTTTTTTTCCTTTTTCATATTTCACATGATATAAGTTTGGTTTATATACATTTTTACACTTGTTAGTTTTTTTTTTTTTTTTAATTACCATACATTTAATTTTACTGTTTTATCTCTTTTACATATATGTTCACTTCCAGATTAATTATTTGTGGAAACTGTATTGGCATGTGTGTTATTTAAGGTTTATAAGTTTTATGTAACATAAAATATGCTGTTTGTTTCACTTACTTACAAATAAAAAAAAAAATAGTAGCAAAGAATAAGCAGTAAATAATAAGTCTACTTCACAATTTAAAATAATAATTTGTATAAATAAGTAGGAAACAAAAAGTTTCATATTTATCTAAATATTAACTTGCTCACTAACATATCAACGCCCAAATGATCAAAGACGGGTTTTTGACTTACGGGGTTGGTCTAGCCCCTCAGGTTGTGTTATAATTTCTGCATTTTTGAATTGAGATGCGAATGAAGACGCCTTAGGTATAATGAATGATAAATAATATTAGTCATAAAAAATATTAAATCGCGCCAAAGTACATACTTGAGCGTGATGCTGCTCGTCCTCTTTGGTACTTCTGGTGGGTGTCGCCGCGCGTTGGCCGCCTGTATCGCGGCGAGCTGCTGCTGCTGACGAGCGGTGGGGGACGACAGCGGCTTGCCGCCCGACGAGAGTAGGTTACCGTATATCGGTCCTGGAAATCATAAACATTATTATTAAAATAGTGAGCTAAAACAAAAGAAAAACACACAACTTTGTTTGATCGATAACAACTCATCATAATATGCTATAAGCGGCGAAGGGAAATTGTGAGGAAACTTTCATGTGTCTAATTTCATTAAAATTTTGCCATATGTGTATTCCACCAACCCGCATTGGAGCAGCGAGGTGGAAGAAGCTTTAGCCCTAGCTATGAGACATTCAGAGGCTGTTACTGTATGATATTCGAAAATCTTTTCACCTGTATTATTTAACAATTGATGGTTGTGTAGAGATTCGTTATGTGACGAGGACGTCGATATGTTCGTCACTGAGCCGCTCACTGAACAGCTGCATACCTGCAACCAAAAAATAAAATGTTTGTCTGTAAAGTCGGTTTACGGACGAAAGTTTAACGTGACAACGTCATAACAAAACAATCTTCTCGTCGGACGCATAGACCAATCGAGTGAAAGAGAGATAAAAAGATGCGGCGCAAGCGTACAATCAGCGTAACGGGACAATGAGTCATCCTTTTTCGTGCATGCAGTCAGCGTTCATCGATTTATTAGACGTTGTCACGTCAAAATGTTGAAGTAAAACAATAATATATTTTTTAAATTTAATGAGAAGGAACTAATTTCCGACGCATGGGTAACACCAGTTGAGAAGTCATGCCTGCTTTTTATAATGTGTAGGTAATGGTTAACAAAAAAGTATTATCATAGCGGACTGACATATGGGTCACCTGATGGTAAGTCACTGTGTAAGAAAAATTTACCTTTCCTTGCATTGTTCACGTTCACCAAATTTTGGAACTAAAATTGTATGACCAACGTGTCTGTTGTGACTTACACCCTTAAAACTGGTATCCAGCAATACTAAATAGTGCTGTTTAGCTGTAGAATTTGTGATGACTGTGATTCGAGTGAGCTCGCACAAAATCCTACCACCGAGTGGTCGTAGTATCATTATACCAATAAAAAGCTAAATAGTCAAATCCACAAACAAATTGTTATTTATTTAAATATAAATATTTCTTAATGCAAATATAAATTAAATATCTCACATTATAAAAAATAAATAAATAAATAATACAATGTTCTAATTTCACATTCAAAATGTTATCATAACATAATTAGATAAGGATTTCATTTTTATCAAAAGTCAATAACCGAACGAATATAAGGAAGGAACAAGATGCATTTATCTTAAATAAAATATAAATAAGGAAGTCCTACTAAATAATTTGGCATTTTGGCTTTAGTTTCCAGATTGAAATGAAGGCATAAAACAAGAATTCTTTGGGTTAGACAAAATGTGAAAATTGAAAAAAAAACCCCTATTGTAATGGCTACATTTGGACAATGGGGCGAACCTAATAAGGAACTTGTGTTAGGAGACACCGATCTTCCATAATAATTAATGAACTTTAGTTTCACATTCAATTCAAGCCGATATGGCCCCGTAGTAAGAACGTGTGACTCTTAACCGATGATCGTGGGTTCAAGCCCGAGCGAGCACCGATGATTTCATGTGCTTAATTTGTGATTATAATTAATCTCGCTTGCTTGACGGTGAAGGAAGACATCGTCACATGTGTATTCCACCAACCCCTGATGGAAGCGTGGCGGAATAAGCTCCAAACCTTCTCCTAAAGAGGAAAAGAGGCCTTAGCCTAGCAGTGGGACATTCACAGGCTGTTACTGATTACTGAATTTCATATGACCTAAGCAGTAATTGCTTGGACATTGTGAAAGCTTGTACCAGCCACTCATTAAATATTTTACTGCTAACCGGCAATACTTAGTATTATTGTGTTCCCGTTTTTTTTACCAAGGTTCATGGCTTATTGCCGATATAAGGAACGGTTAGTAATAGCGCCAATGGACGATAGTAAACAATGTGTGATTCGCTTAAGCACGCTAACAAAAAAAATACATACTATTCTGACATTACCCACATTCAACATTATATACAAAGAAATAAATGGTAAAAACATAATATAAAAAATATACTTATTATATATCCGTTCCGTTTGCAGTAAAAAAACACTAGGACCTTGTAAGTAATAGTGTAATTTTTGTATCAAATGTGCGATTAATAATAAGTATGCAAATTTAGTTATTTTTATTACATGTATATTTTATAAACTACTTATTTGAAACTAACTGTGTCCCGTGGTTTTACTAACGTTGAATTTGAAAATAGTTTTCATTGATAGATATAACATATAAATAGCATAAACAGACATATCCAACTTTATTTTTTCAACCGATTTTAAGATCAACCAGAGATAAAAATACAAAAAAATAATAATGGTTTAAATAACTTCCAAATAGCCAGATTCGTTTAAAAAAAAGAAATTGAAATCACAGGCGGATACTTAAATATTTATTTATCTGTGTATATATCGAAAAAAAAACCCACTTCATAATGCATCTTCGTGCCCCCCCTCCACAATCGTACTCTCGTCACTCTATTTATAATCACTAAATTACTATTTCTCAAAATGTTCTTTAGTACTTTTTTCGTTTTATAGTCCATTTTACCAATAAAAATATAATATACCGCACACGTTATTAAACGAGATCGTCACGCGAATGACTGATAAAAAAATGTTACGTACATTGGCGAAGTTCGTATCACTACAATCAAAATAATTAAAAACCAAACGAGCCATTATCATTGCTATTACAGGTGTTTAAGGACTAGATTCGAATGGATGTTATAACAGAATTGCCCTTGGTACGGAATATCGGTCGTACGCGATAATTATATTCTCAAATATTTAGATTATGTCTTGAAGAAATGTATCCTTGCAGTAATTATATTATAAACAAGCAACTTCTCGTACATCTAATTACGTCATTTGTTTAACGATAATTTAAACGTATACACTTATAATCGACTTAGTAATGAAACAAATTTTTATTGACGATAATAAATATTATAATTTTGAATATTATTTTGGTTCTGCGGTGTCAGAGGATGACTCACAATCAAACAATTTGATACCTAAATCCAGTAAAATTAACTAGTAGTTGAGGCTTTGTGCAAGCTCGTCTGGGTAGGTACCACCCATTCATCAGATATTCTGGGATGGTTCATTGGCGATGTAAGCGATGGTTAAGATTTCTAACAATGCCAATGTCTATGGGCGTCGGTGACTACTTACCATCAGGTGGCCCATATGCTCATCCGGCTTACTTATACTATAAAAAAAGGTTGCTATGACGGCAGCAGACTATGACTCCCCAGGTTCGAAGCCAGATATTCACAAATATTTACTTTTTTTTATGCCTCTGTCATATCGTTCATAAAAAAAGTTCTTGATTAATATATTTGTTTATAATACAAATATCAATTTTAATTTTTCTTCCAAAAACAACTCCGCCGAGATTGAGGCCGCCATTTTTACACGAATCCATAATGAATACCATTTTAGATCATGCTCAATATCACCTCAAGTCAAAGTTGTTTAGTTTAAATTCTTAATTATTTATTGTTTACATTAGTTGTTATCATGACGGTACTATTATCTATACTAATATATAAAGCTGAAGTTTGTTTGTTTGATCCGGCTAATCTCAGGAAATACTGGTTCGAATTTAAACATTATTTTTGCGTTGTGTATACCTTTTATGGAGGAAGGTACTAGGCTTTTATTCATTACATTTTTATTGAATATACGCGTGTGAAACCGCTTGCCACAGCTAGTGCTTATATAAAAATATTCTTTCTGATACCTAAACAGTTTCGTTCACGTGTATGGGTGTCTGGTAGTTATTATGTATGTAGTTTTCTGTGCTCCTGACTACGTGGATGCTTAATAAACAAACTCACTTCCTAATTCATAATATTAGTTAGGATATTAAGTCCACGTACCCCGCTGTCGGCATCGCCGCGGTGATGCGGCGGTATCTCGGAGGCTATCATGTGTATCTGGTGAGCCGACTGCTGCACCCGAGCGACCATCGCTTCCACTTCGCTCTGAGGATCGAGTGGCATGTGATTGCTGGAAACAGACACAGCAACGTTTTATTTAGTGTAGCGAATAATAAAACGAAACTTAAATCTAGACTACAAGTTAGTTATGGATCATACATGCGATCTGCTCCCCTACATTATGCACTATAAACAGTTCTTGAATTAATATATTTTTATTTAAAATACAACATTATTCCACATAACCACAAAATCGTAAATCCAAACTTCCAATAACAACTTTGCCGTCGTTCAATTAGCCAATTTTTTTATGAATCCATATGACAATTACATTATTCAGACCTCGACTAATAACGTCATGTCTATTTATTGTAATTTATTTATCTTTACTCTTGCCACCAGAATCTTCTAAAAGGTGTTGTGTTCCTTATGTCATGTTTTTACTTGGTGGTAGTGCTTTGTGCGAGCTCGTCTGGGTAGGTACCACCCATTCATCAGATATTCTACCGCCAGGCTATCACTTACCGAGGCGGACGAGCATATGTTATAAAAAGTGCCAGTTTGACGACAGCATCACGAGTATATTCGGAACGTGCGAAGTGGGTGGAAGGGGTAAAGAAAACGATCGCTGCGCTTGTCGCGACAGAAATGTGCAACAAAAGGGGACAAAAGTCAGTAAACAAACAAACTTGTCAATGTTGGTTTGAAATTTTTGAAAATGAATCATTATTGATGTTGTATCGTAGACTGCATAAATAACAGCAAAAATAGTATAAATAATTGCAAATTTTATGTTTTTCCTAAAGTTTTCTGGAAATTAGATCAAAGATATAAATGGATAGCTGCTGTAAAAAGGAAAAATAAAGTTGAAGTTGCATTTTATAGGATATTAATCGAGATAATTATTTTTTATAGTGTTGAAATCCATCAACATGGTCACCATGGTCGCCATGGTCTTCAAAACCCGACGAAAAATTTTGCAGTGAACATTTCATAGGAGGTAAAAAATCAGACGCGCACGCAGGTCCAAGTTATGTTTTCACAATACTCCCTATAGTATATCGACAGCAGAAGATTAACGAGTCACATGCATACACGCCTATTAAAACGAAGAACCACACATGTTGCAGACACCACAACAACAGTAGTCTCGGATACCATGGTAAATGAAATTATAATGGAAGAAAGAAATGAATTACATCAAACTCCTCTGGTAAACCGAGGAAATTTATTAACACTGATCGCTGTGATGCTGAAATTCAAGTAGATATAGCAACAACTTCGAGAATCGTAACGACAAATAATTCAAGAAAAAAAGATAAAAACTGTTGCACTAACAAAAAATCATTTGAAGACCAGTTTACTGAAACAAAAAGCCAAGAATTCGCTAGCATCAATACAAATTAACAATGAACTACTAGATCTTGCTGGTGCGTCATTAAGTAATTTCGAATTTTTATTATCAAAATTAACTGTGACAAAATGTACAGTTTCAATGTATATATCATGATATATTTAATGATGTACAGTACAAGACCGCCTTCTAATTTTTTTTTAATGAAAATGAATACTGGCTTATCAGTTTCAGCATCGAGTGTATTATTTGGTATACACAGAACTACAATTTCACGAATATTTTATTCTATCTTAAAAAATTTAGCTTCTGTCACTACTAATTAAGTCGTTTTATGTATTAATTTAAACGTTTAAACTAATTTTATCGGGTGTTGAGGTCACCGATGTTTGAAGAATGATGGTGGCTCGTATTAAATAGTTCTCAGTTCTTCTAGATTCCTTACATGTTCTACTAACACCAATTTATTTCCTTTTAGCATAGTTTGGGGCTGGCAACTTATTGTGTGTTTTACACTCTCAAAACCAGTTTTTATAATAACGTAAATTTTTTCCATAAACAGTTTGTAACAAATTCCTCTATAAATACCATGTATTGTCTTTCTAAATATATTTTATTTATTCTAATCCATACAAAATAAACAAGCTCTTTATATTAATTTTTGACATATGCCCCTAAAACTGCGTTTGGAAGATGGCGCTAATGTCGTGCACGCTCCGAATAAGGACATATAATAATACCTCATATCAATATCATGCCTTTCACGTAAGGACATTGAACGCATCGGTCTTGATAGCGCGAGTACTTTTTCAGCGCTCCCCGGACTTTTCTGCAGTAGAGTGTTCGCGTAGATATCATTGCCTGGAATCATTTTAAGAAAAAAAAAGTTAGAGAAATTGAATAAAATCGTTTTGTGTTTGATATAAGTGAATTAGGTTTATTCAATTTAGAACTAAATTCAAAATAACTTTTCTGTAGTATTTTTTCCAAATATTTGCAGACAGAAGTGTGATATTTACATTTAGTAAAATATATATAAATTTAAAAAACGTCGTATCCTCATTGCAAAACATTTTTCAGGTAAAATACCCAAATTAATTAAATTTAATCACCGTTAACAAGTAGATGGTCGGAGCCATCTTGATGCCTTCTCGCATTCGAATCGGCCGCCTTCGCCATAGCTGTGATCGCGCTGAACTTCTTCAAAAGTTGCCTCCTCCTGAAGGCCCGCTGTATTGTTACCGCTGCTCTCCTAGCCCTGAGCCCTCCGTATCGCCTTTCCAATATCTCGACTTGTTTGTCCAGTAGATCTTGGGACATTTCATAGCGACTGAAAATATAAAAGTAATCATTGAAATATGTTTAATTGATTTATTAATTAATAAGATAATGTGTCTACAAAAATAAAAAACAAAATTCGGTTGACCATTAAGTGTAAGATATAGATTAGAGTGTATGACGTAACCAAATATGGCGTCGAAAGAAACTAAAAGTAAGGTATATCAAACCAAGAAAGTAGTATTTTAGTAAGACAAATTTACAACAACAGATGATGAAAGATCTGGAAATTGATGTAATTGATATTTGAATAATCGATTGTGATAACGAAATGTTGTTTATTAAATATCTTAAAAATCCAACGATAGATAATATCGATAACGATCATGCGAAATCGAAATTAAGTAATCGATTGCGTAGAAGATTAATAGAGTCTAACGTGAGAGATTGCGTTAATGAGTAATCAGATTGATATTTTATTGATTACAGTAATTGTAGTCTGATGATGAGTTGAAGAATAAGCATTAGTTACTCAAACATGCCAATTGATTAGTAGAATATTAAATGATCGGGAGCTTGTTACATTCGATTATAGATCATATACTCATGCTAATATGGATTAGATTCGAATGAGCTATAAAATTATAATAAATTATCAGGTGGGCTATAATTTTGTGATCGTCGACGGTAGGACGAGTGATAAAGGTAGTGAGTACGTTGATTGTTTTTTTTTATTGGAGTGTTAAGGATTTTAGGCTGATAACGCATTCCTGAGGTTAGGGACATACCCTCGGGTCAATTTGCCCCGTTTTTGTGGCAAACTAGGATCTTTTTGTGTTATTCCTGCTGTGCCAATGATCCCAACGTCTGTGCCCCGTCTATGGAAGCAGATTTACAAAAAAAATATATATCGTAAGTGATTGAGTTATCCTGTAATAAAAAAAATTGCAAAAAAAACTCGCCAGTTACAAGTTACACATATCATCGCCATATGTTTTCGTAACGAGAGTAAAAAAAATATAAATAACGCTAATGGAATCGTAAATCAAGCGTTGATTGTAAATTACGTTCAAAAACAATTTACGAACATTAACCGTAGTTAAGAATTTCTCTCACTGGCGAACCAGACATGTGTTTTCAATTAATAAGTTACCATAAATCACAAACTTACTTATAAGATTAATGTGTTACTATTTAAACCTTTGGGAATCATACAGAAAGTTTTTGTGTACAGTATTTTCTATTTCAATTACACCAAAAACAATTCAAATATTATTCTTACACAATAAGTTGGCAATTATAAATTATTTTGAGTTGAATTTTAATCTCTTCTATGTACCGTCTGTAAATAGTATTTTCTGCTGATTTCATGCAATTTCTTTGAAGCCATCAATCATATCCCAAAAGCCCATTAAGACACTTTATTTACAAAAAAACCGCTTATATACATTTTTTTGCCAAATCAAAATTTCATGTCACTTTACCTGTTGGTATGAACAGCCAGCCCGAAGCCCTCTGGCGGTGCGGCGATGTACATCGGCGGCGCAGGTTCCGCTGCGCCCGCGCACAGCCCCGCGCCCGTCGACGCGTTGGACGCCGACGAGCATGACGAGTTGGAGTGATTTAGTGCTGGAAATAGAATTATTTATTGGTCAAATATGTAATAACTGAATACTTTTTATTATTTCATGGATATTCCACTTTTTTCTACGGAATAAAAGACTAATGATACACGTTATACACGTGATACGGGCAATAGATCTTTATGTTTTTTTTTTTATAGTAAAGACTTAAATACTACATTCCTTCCTGTTTCAAAAGGAAGTAAGTCGATAATAGTTTGACACTATTCATATATGTACGTTAAAATTATTTACGCGGGCCAACTACAATGACGTAACTACGACACGTCTCGTCTGCTCCATGACGATGGAAATCGTAATCCTCCCGAGACGTGTCGGACATTGTGACCATTTAAATCTTGTTTAGTAGTAATTTTATATTTTTTGTATTTTAATGTTATATTACATACATCATGAGGAAATTGTTTTAGATGTATATAAAAAAAGGCAAGTTATATATCGCTCGATAAATCTATTATCAGATAAGCAAGCGAGAACCAAAACATCGATTATATTACTACTAATCGTTTATTTGCCCGTCAGCTAACCTATTTTATATAAAAAAATATATTAAAGTAACATCTTATGATTGTCACACTGTTCGGCTAAGGCCTCCTCTGCGCAGCTCTAATGCGGGCTGGTGGTTACACATCTGGCTGAAGTTGAATGATGCAGATTTCCTTATGATATTTCCCTCGACCGCCGAGCACAAGATGAATTATAAGCACAAATTAAGCACTTGAAAATTTTGTGGAGCTTGGCGAGATTAAACCCGCGACCATTTGTTAAGGACTCATCAACAACTGAGCCATTTTAGCTTTCACATGAAACAATCAAATAAATTTAATATTGATATAAAATCAAAAGCAAAATCTTTTTAACTTCTGTTTTGACTTGGCTCATTTTAAAAGCAACCAATTGAAACAATTAATGGGTTTCATAAATTAAAAAAAAAAAGAACAACAACATAAAATAATCACGTCGCAATTAACCTTACAAGTGACCAAGCTGTTCAAAACACAGCCTTTTATCTTATCACATTCTCCTGCTCCTAAGCGTGGATTAACTTTGATATTCGTGGCATTTTCGAGGTATTTACTTTGAAGCAGGTTTAGGGAGTTACAATTGTGAGTGGAGACAGAGTTTAATCCTAATTAATCCTTTGCTGTTTTCGTTTTAAAAATATAAACGAGTAACTGTGAACCTTAATTTTTTACTTTATGTTACCAGGAGTAATTACACCAACTTAACATAAATAAACTTTTCATTCGTCCGAGATGGCCCAATGGTAAGAACGAATCTTAACCCATGATCGTGGGTTCAAAAACGAGCAAGCATCACTGAATTTCATGTGCTTAATTTGTGATCATAATTAATCTCGTGCTTGACGGTGAAGGCAAACATCGGGAGTTTGTATTGGACAAATTAAGCACATGGAAACAGGCTTTACATGGTTTGAAACCACAATCCTCGGTTAAGATTCAAATGTTCTAACCACACGATCATTAAAAATTTATATTACACACACGATTAAATTATTATAATGAAAACTTTCACAATTATGTAAATCATATTGATTTTTATAATACTAGCAGATAACCGCGACTTCGTCCGCTTTGCTTGATATATTAACAAAGTTTTCTTATGTTCGAAGGAAAAAACATCAAAAAGATCGCAAGCAAAAATATACTTTGTTTAAACATACATCACTGAACACGCAGTGTATATATACACACATCGTTGTTTCTTGAAACTTTAATAACATTTTATTAAATGGAGATATCGCAATCATTTTTTTTTTATACGGGCCCACTTGGCCCTTAGAATTAAAATAAATTTAATAGGCCCTAGAATTAAAATTTAGAAAATTTAATTGAAATCTATCCAGTAGTTTTTCCGTGATGCGCGCACAACTGCAGACCTCTATCATTTTATTTATATAGATATAATATGATAACGAATCGTCACAAACAAATATTTATGATAAAACTATGTAGTTTTATCTGATAATAAATCATGATAGTACAAATATAGTACTTTTGTGTTTTGCATTCAATTTTATATTAAACTTTTATTTACATTATTATTAATGGCTTATTGATAAAACTATTATCTATATATAAATGTCAACAGATAAAACTTATGTTTTGTTACTATTGACGATTATTATATCAACAAAAAAAAATTCAAAATTCAGATTTTATTAAGTTTTCTCAAAATTTGCAGGAATCTATGCAGGGAATATTATAGAGCGCAAAGGAGTGCACCAATTGCACCTCAACCTCTGTTTTCGCAAAAAAAAATGTCTGTACGTTGTAGACGAAATACGGTCAAGAGGACCCCACTATACTGCTAGTGGTAGTTTACAAAAAGTTCTTAAGCTATATACTGTATATAAAATAATACATCTGTTGCTCAGCGGTATTTTACTTTTTAACTATAATATAACAGGATAAGACCCAAAAAGAAACATTGAGCGATCGCTACATTTACAAAAACTAAGGTAATTTGATAGGAATTCTAAAAGCATTTAAACCTGGCACGTTAAATAAGTTTTCCAAGAAAAATGTACCGTATATGCAAAGAAGGAACACTTACCAGGCAACGGTCGGTGTACAGCTGTGACGTATCGATTGCCCTCCATATAGCCCCGGTCAGGCTCCGACTGATGGGCATGATGGCCGCTGTGTATGCTGTGCTGGTGAGAGTAAAACCCGTCCGGTGGATGTAACGCCACCCCACCACCACCTTCCTCTTCGTCGACTTTCTGTGTGAAGCTAAAAAGATAAGAAAAAATGTACGTTAGTATTTTATTGGTTGGTAAAAAATATGCGTGATAAGGCCACATTTATATACTTTATGTACTACTTGTTCTTTTATATAATGTTTTTAAATTGTGTACAATAAATACTTAATAAATTTATCCATTTGGCAATTCAGCAGTTACTTGCAATAAAAGGAAAAATGTAATGGTAAAGATCTTTATGACTCCAACCCGGTAATCAATAAAAATGGACTGGAACTAATACTAAAGTGTAGTATAAAAAACAATTAGCAAGCGAATATAGTAATAGGAATATTAAGGCACCGCTTTGGAGTTGTAGGATTAGCTAGTCGACTCTACAATGTCACTCTTTATTATTTCACAGTATAAAGGACATCTGGTTAATTAACTTGAAAATCATTGCTCATATACGACAATTTGCATTTGGACAGTTTTCAAGATACTTCATAGAATTGCAAATGAGGTTTCGGTTTCCTTAAACAAATATTACAACACGAACGTTCCGTTTGGAATTTTCAAGGGAATTTGCATTCAAATGTATTCCGACGAGAGCATACTATAAAACAAAGTCCCGACGCGTCTGCGACGGTCCGTTCGAACTAACTTTTAGAATTACTACATGAGTTTCATTCTATTTCGCATTTTTACAATAATAGCAGCAAAATAAATGCACAAAGATCTACTTGATTGTTAGAGGCCAAACCAATAGTAACCATATTTTACTCTTAAATGGTCTAATTTCTGGTATCTTAATATATTATGTCCCTGTGCCTCTAATTACACTGGCTCACTCACCCTTCAAACCGGAACACAACAATACCAAGTACTGCTGTTTTGCGGTAGAATGTCTGACGAGTGGGTGGTACCTACCCAGACGAGCTTGCACAAAGCTCTACCACCAAGTAATTCGAAAGCGTCTTAATAAAAAAGTTTGATACCTGTCGAAGTAGGATACTTGTGACATAAAAACTCATAGGACAATATATACGTAGGAATTAATTCCAACCCTACTTTCAAAGGGAGATAAGGCTTTAACACAGCAGTGGTTTCAGAGACTGTTACTCGTACCAGTACACCGATAGTACCACAAACAGTTACATCGATTTCTTAACTCTATAGTCCCCTAAGAATATCTTCTTCTTCTTGGGACATTTTTCACACACGGCCATCTGATCCCAAACTAAGCAGAGCTTGTACTATGGAAACCAGACAACTGATATACTACATATAATACTTTTGTAAATACATACTTATATAGATAATTATACCCAGACGCAGGACAAACAGACATGTTCATGCACACATATGTCTGTCCTGGGTGGGAATCGAACCCACGACCTGCTGCGCGAAAGGCAGGGTATCTACCAACCACGCCAACCGGCTCGTCAAGAAGAAGATACAAGTAAACGCTACACGTCATTATAGATTAAACTAGTGACCAATAAACTTTAGAAATAATCATACATTAGAAAACTATAAATAAAAACAACGTTATATACGACCTCATTACCGCAATCCTCTTTAAGCGATGGAATGACGACCGAGATAATATTAAATTCAAAACTAATGTAATTGCAAGCTGATTCTTAGCAAACTAAAAAAGAGGCGGTTGACAAATCGGTTTCATTTTGTGAGTATATTACTCGATTTCTTCGTGAATTGTTAATCATTTAGTTTATTATTACTAAATAAATTTTACTTTTAACACCTGACGTGGGACTATGTGGGAGACGCCCCAATAAAAAAAACACAACGGCTTGGAAATTATGTCTATATAATCGACACTGTTCCATTTTAGGGCATTCATATTTAATTTATTAAGCTTTAAAGATTATTAAAAAAAAATTAAACAAAAACAAATGAAAACAAAAAATCGCCTGCACATGTATATGATAAATTAAAAAGTTAAAGATAATATTCAAATATTTTTGGTTTTTCTTATTAGAGTTGGCATAGACAGGAGTTTGGATAACAAAACTAGCGTACACTAAAAGTTACAAGTTTAAATGTATGTGTGGGCAAATTTTCGAAGCTCATTCTGTTTTTTTTTTTTTTTTTTTTAATTATAATTAATATCATATCATAAGACGAGTCAGATTGCAAGATCTGTCAAGTTCCTCGTATGTAGGTTAGGTCAACTTGCTTTGAAATGGTATTCCTTTTGACGTATTTTTGTTCGTCAACTGACACGGTAATGATTGCTTACGTAATCGTTGACCTAAATAATAATGTCTTCAGCGTGTTAGTTTTAATAAGGACATCATACGAATATTAAAGAGAATGCTAAAACATTTCCATAAAATATTGGTTGGATAAAAGAGCCAGCTCAGTATATATGAGTTGACACTTGACACACAGCTCTTGTTTTCGAATCGGTAACCTTTACCTAAAAACATATATAGAGTAATTTTTATTATAACAAAAGATGACATCTATACTAATATATAAAGGTGAAGAGTTTGCTTGTTTGATCCGGCTAATCTCAGCAACTACTGGTTCGAATTTCAAAATTATTTTTGTGTTAGATAGTTCTTTAATCGAGGAAGGCTCTGGGTCTAGGCTTATTTTTATTTATTATAATTTTATTTATTTTACGCGGGTGAAACCACAGGACACAGCTAGTATAATATAAATGGCAACGAATTATAAATAGGAAAGTTTGAATTAATATAGAATTCCTATATGACGTACCTACTTAGAAGATAAAGTATAGAGTATGTTAACATGAGCATATTTTTTTTTAAAAACGTAAAACTTAATATTACAACTGAGTCGTATAGAAAATTCGATGTTTTCGAAAACGAAACAGGTAAACGTTAAAAATATTAAATAGATTTTTAGGTCGCCATAGAATGTACAGAAATGTCGAAACACGAGATAACATATCATCTATCTTAAATAGAATCATAGATACGTCCTCTTCTATTTGTCTTTTACAAATATTTTTATGTTTTTATTTATATTATTTGTATCTCCACAAATGTGTTGTCAGTTATTTAACTTTGATTTACTTCACTTTTATTATGGAAATAATATAAGGACTTTTTTTATTGTATAGGTAGGCGGACGAGTATATTATGGGCCACCTGATGGTAAGTGGTCACCAACGCCCATAGACCATTGTCTATGGATTATAAGAAATGTTAACCAGCGTTTACATCGCCAATGCGCCACCAACCTTGGGAACTAAGATGTTGTGTCCCTTGTGCCTGTAATTACACTAACTAATACTTCAAACTGGAACAATACAAAGTACTATGGTTTTGCGTTAGAATATCTGATGTGCGGGTGGTACTTTTGGCTGGCTTTGTGCAAGCCCATCTGGGCCGGTAGGTAACACCCACCACAAACCATCGTGTAAAATTATGGCATACAAGTAATTCATTTTACAAAATAAGTAATTAAGACAAACTACAGCTTAGCCGAGTATCAAACCTTTATCACACATTTAAAGCTAAATAGTCGAACAATTGTTGATGTAAATTGTCTTTTTGTTCGTCTTCCGGGAAACGATAAACGCGAAAACGTAACTTCAGGAGATATGAACAGGAAATACCGGTTTATTGCTATCCACGATAGCATAAATTACGCGAGTTACGCTAATGAGTTCATTTGAGTTTAGTTTCAAAACGTTTTCATACTACATATTACCCTACTACGTCACAATACTTTTCCAGTTCGATTTGTGTAACTGCAAATATAAATATCACGTGATACCAATTTGAGTTTAATTTAAATAATGGTAATTATGTTCTGGTATCTAACACCAACGAAGATTAGTATTTTAATGGTTATTATTGAATAAGTATGTATTATGTGAAAACATATATCAAAATTTAAAATTATTATATAGGTATATAAATAAAAAGGCCCAAAGGATTGGTTAGCTGAAGTGGCAGTGGACTGGTCACATATAATGTCGCAGAACCGGCAACCGTTGGGGGAGACGAGTTGTGTGACGCGTACGACGCCCTCCAGTTAGGTGGAGTGACGATATATTAAAGTGTGAGAGAGAGAGAGAGTGTAGTGTCACAAAAGTTTGCTGATGACGATGACATATTGTTTTGGTAAAAAAAAAACGCTCCCTCTTTCAACGAGTTCTCAGTTCTTACAGTTCTCTATTTCATGTTATAATGCTTCGATATTTGAATAAGCTAATCAAATCAATTCAAATCAAACTATTTTTATTCAAATAGAATTTTATAATATTTAATATTTACAAAGTACTATATAATTTCAATTTTGAAATTCGAAAAATTTTCTTCCGACTACAGACCGTCACACAATAACATAATATACATAAATTGACAATTAAATAAATCACACTATCGCACTAATCGTACTATGAATAATTTCGAATATAATTTGGTAATTCAAAAGCTACACATTACGAAACGCACTGTTATTGGCTTTAAATTCAAACATCGCTACGAAATAATAGATGATTAAAAAACGAATTATCGCGTTATCGAGTGTATGAATAAACATCGTCAGCACATATTAAAATAAAAGCACAATTAATCTACAGCAGTACGTACTTGTAATTGTTGTGTTCTGGTATTTTATTTTTATTTTATTTATTGGATAAGGCTTACCAACTAGAGTTAATACACAAATACAATTATCAAAATAACATTACATATTTTCTTTTTGTATATAACACTAAATTAAAGGCATGCACAACATTTTGTAACAATAATAAATTTTACTAGCAACACACTATTTTTTCTTTTATATAAGTTTAAATATTAAAAGATATTTACTACACGCTCTGCTAAAATAGTAATATTAGATACATATACTTATATTTTTATAAATAAAAAGTAAAACACTACATGACTTCCTTAAGATACTTTTTAAAATTGTACATTTTATTAGAGAAAATATCTATATCAGGATACTTGCTAAAGATTTCGTTATAGTTTCTTAAAATTTTGTTTAACGGCGAGTTTTGCCCGAATTTATTGTGTCTTAAATAAATGTAAAATGGCTGATAATTATTTAATCGCGCGGAACAGCGTGCAACTTGCAGTCCAATCTTAGATAGAATATAAGGTGAGTCTACACAGTTATTTACTATTTTGTAGAGAAACATCAATCCAAGGAATTTTTGGCGCTTAAATAATGACTCCATATGAAATACCTTCAACCTGTCCTCGTATGTAATATATTTTCTGTTCGTTACATAATTGGTGGTGTAAACAAGTCTCGACGTAAATTTCCTTTGAATTTTTTCAATTCTTTCAATATCGTTTCTATAGTATGGATACCAAATTGCACAACAGTAGTCTATATTGCTGCGTACCAAAGCATAGTATAAAGTTTTTAAAGCAAGTACAGATTTAAATCCTTTTGTATTGCGGTAGATAAAATTGAGCAACCCAAAACAAGTTCGTATAGTTTTATTGATATGGCTTTTAAATTTCATTTCGGAATCTATTATAACACCAAGGTCTTTAACTTCGTTAATTTCATTTAATTTTGTTCCATTAATATAATAGTTTGATAAATATTTGTTTCTTTTTCGCGAATACTTGATATGGTAACATTTGGATATATTTAATTCCATTCGATTGAGGTTACACCAATCATATAGGTTATCAATGTCAGATTGTAGCATTTTACATTCTTCGTCATTGCTTACATTCCTGAATAATTTTAAATCATCGGCGTATAAGGCAAATTCTGAATTAACGATGGTGTATTTAATATCATCAATAAACATTAAAAACAATAATGGACCCAAATGAGAACCTTGAGGTACCCCAGATGTCGGTGTTATGGTTTTTGATCGAAAGCCATTGATGACTACATGTTGACATCTATTAGTTAGATATGAATTTATCCAAGTTAAAATATTGCCATGTAATCCAAAATAATGTTGTAATTTAAAAATAAGCAATTCGTGATCGACTTTATCGAATGCTTTACTAAAGTCGCTGTATATGGCATCGACTTCGTTGCCTGAACTAATCTTGTTTAAGACATCTTCCACAAATGTAACCAGGTTTGTCATTGCGGATCTCATTTTGAGGAATCCATGTTGGTGATCGGATAGCATTTGTTTTATGTGCCAATAGAGAATAGGATAAATTAAGGATTCGAAGACTTTAGCTATAGTGCATAAAAGGCTTATGGGTCTGTAGTTAGAGATTTCAGTTTTATTTCCTGATTTTGGAACTGGAACCACTAGCGCATCCTTCCATTTTGAAGGAAAAACTGCTTCTTGTAGGGATTTATTGAACAGAAGGAATAAAGGGGTTGACAGTGTCTTCGCACACATTTTGTAAAAAATGGGTGGAAGGTTGTCGCTTCCTGTACCCTTGCTCACATTTAGGTTACTTAATTTTACTTCTACGTCCTTTGGAGATATTTTTATTATACTAAGAGAGCTTGTATTATCATCGCAGGCGTTGATTTTGGACATGGTTACGAATTTTGAGGAGACAGTATTATGTGACTTTTTAAGATAAACGGATGAAAAATGTTCAGCAAAAAGATTTGCCACTCCTTCACTGTCACTAGCTTGCCTATTTGCCCATTTCATTGTCCCTGGTATGGTACTTTTTACTTTCCTTTTGCTTTTCGTGTAGGACCAGAAAAATTTCGGATATTTAATAACTGCTTCCTCAACTCTTTCGCAATATGCTGCGTATAGTTTGTTAATGAGTTTAGTAGTTCTGTCTCTTAATATGCCATACTCATATTCATCAAGCTTGTTGCCAAATAACTTTGATAGTTTCCTGTGTTTTTCTTTTTCTTTTAGAAGTTTTATAAGATTCCTGCTGAACCATCGTGGATACTTATTGTTGCGGTTGGAGTTATACTTGGGTATATTTTCTACGACAATTTTACCTATAATACTATAAAATTTTGCAACAGATTCGTCGATACTAGAGAATTCATTCAATTCTTCAAGCCAGTTTATCTTGCTTAATCGTTCATTAATTTTATTGTAGTCAGCTTTGAAGAAGTTATGTTGTAAAAAAGGTTTGCATTTTAAGGATTTTATTTTAGGCAAGCTTATTGTGATTTCGACAGGTGGATGGTACTGGTCCACTTTAGACAAATAGCTTGTACTTTTTACAACAGCAATATCGTGATTCCAATTTGTCAGTACCAGATCCAAGATTCTATTTTGATTATTTTTTACGCTATTAAATTGATTTAAATTGTTGGATGACATAAAATCTATTAGAGTGTGCCCCAACTTGTTATTAAAGTTTAGAGGGTGTGTGTGTATATATTTATCTTTTATCCAATAAACACTGCTCATATTAAAATCGCCGATTATGAATACATTATTTAGTTTATCTATGAAAGTGGATGCTTTAATAGTGAATTTTTCCAAATTAGCAACATTAACAGGTGGGGGTATATAAATCGCGCAAATATAAATTGCAATAGTAGATTTATTTTGCATTGGTATATCTATTTTTAACCAAATATCTTCACATTCACTTTCGTATGAGCAAATTCTTGTTGCTTTATAACGCCTGTCTACAGCAATGAGGACTCCACCTCCGTTTTTATTTCTTTCTGATGAATAATTATATCCCTGCCTATCTCTCCTAAAAACTTCATACCGACAATCAAATAATTCTGCATCGTAAATATTACTGTCCAACCATGATTCTGTAATAACAATTATGTTGTAATTATTAACTAAAACATTTGTATTAATATCGCGTAATTTAGTTTTCATTCCTATTATGTTCTGATAATATATGTTTAAAGAATCGAATACAAAATCGTTAAGTACAAACAATATATTAACATAATAATAAAAATAAATAGAAATTGCAGATGCATTAAACTGTCCAATTTTGTTATTACTTTAGCAGGTGAATTTTCATCCTTTCTTATCAATATCTTACCGTTTCGAACCCACACGAAACAGTATTGCTTCTCTTTAGGTTTAAGGCGGGTGGCTGCATGCAGTTGCTTATTTTGTGGAGTCAGGTGTTCTCCAAAGTATACCGGCGATGAGTTGTCCCCAAATCCCAAAAGGGATGCGTTTAGCTTTTCTTTAGGATGTTTTTTATTGTAGATGTAAACTGCGGCTAAGAAGTTGTCTCTTTTCAATTTGTTAACAAACCTGCATACTATCGTTCTTGGTTTTTTTGACAATTTGTCTATTTTTTTAACTCTGTAACAGGCTACTACGTCGTTGTCGGCCAAGGGAAAACTCACTACACGGCTTATCTGTTCAATAGTTTTAATTAGATTTTCGTTACTAAACTCCGGTAAGCAGTGAATTTCTATATTGTTTTGTCGAGCGTCTTGTTGCATTTGTGACAAAGTAGTTTCAAGATTTTTGACCGTGCCTAACAAATTGTTCGATTCTGAGATTAGAGCTTGAACTTCTTCGGACCGTTTTTCTAAGGAATTTTTCATGTCCTCATATTGAGAATTGACGAAATTAATAGATTCTTCTAATGAACTTATCTCTTTTTTTACGGCAGCAAATTCCGAAGTTATTGTTTCTCTTATTATTCCTGGCAGTTCAGACCTTAGTATACTCAAAATTTCAGTCCGGAGGTTTGTTGAGTTACAGTTGCAGCTATTACTAGCATTTGGAGAGGTTTTGTGACGACGGATTGTGACATTAGCATCGTGAGTGATATCGATAGCAGTTTTGACCGGTGTATTGTCGTTTGTCACCCCAGCCTTTCGTTGCTTGGATAGAAGAATCACCGAACAACTTGGGCATTTCCAGTTACGTTTATTTTTATCTTCAACTGCTATGTTAACACAAGCCAGATGAAATTCGTTATTGCAAGACTGTGAGCTACATTGAATTTTTTCATTTGTCTTTTTAATATCTTTATTGCATCCTTGGCATATATTCATTGCGCTAATGTTAATTTTATTTGCTTTAGATAAATTACTAAATAAATATTAAAATAGAAAATAATCTAAGTTTAGTGGGGATTGAACTCGGGGTCGCATGGATATCAAGTCTTGGATCGCCTCCGCAACGACTCTTCCAATTGTGTTGTTATGCAAGTTGGCGAATTTCTGATATACGAGAGCCTCAGAAGTCACAGATAACCATTAAGTAGTTATAATATTTACTTCTACCGACTTTATATTTTTATTTACAAAGTTAAAATAAACTTCTCTTTATGAAGTTAATTATTATTATGAAGTAAATCGTCACAATTGTATTTAATTCACTTATTTCACTTGGTTCAGTTCACACTCATTCTTAGATCATTATATTTTATTACAAGCTCACTAAATACACTTTATAACAGGTTTTGCGCGAAATCACTATCCATATGTTTCTTCCTCCAAAAATTATCAAAGAGTTGCTTCTTGCAGTAGATAACACTTGTAGCTAACCTTTGCTAAGCATTAATCACTTTTATTGTATAATTTGTCGAAATAATAAAGACTTTGTATTTTTAAAACACGTAAATAGGCGGAGCGTATGAGCGTGTGTATCAGCGTGTACAATATGCGTGTGGTATGAAGGGTGAATGAGCCAGTGTAATTACAGGCACAAGCAACATAACATCTTAGTTCTGAAGGTTGGTGGCGCATTGGCGACGTAAGCGATCGTTAACATTTCTAACAATGACAATATCTATGGGCGTTGGTGACCACTTACCATCAGGTGGCCAATATGCTCGAGTATAGGCAGGCGGCCTATACTATACAAAAAACAATACATCTTTGTTACACAAGTTTTATTAGTACCACTTACAAAGCTTCCATTCCAAATTAATTCCATAAAAAAAACACCAAAGAAACTGAAGCTGTAATGTTTATCGTGTACCCAAAATATATCCTTTCCATGTTTAGTTTAAGTTAAAATGTCATAACAAGGATGTCATGTAACACACGATGTAACATCTCCGACCCGCTGATGTTTCGACGCAAGTCTGTAGCTTTTATCAATTTAGGGTAACCTATTTACGACCGCAGCCCGACAGGTTCTTGTTATTCGCTTAAATATTTACACGAGCTCATTTTGCGGAGCGAATAAACACGTATTTTTAATAAATAAAATATCTTTACTGAAGCTAGACTCGTAAATGGGTCACCTGATTATGGTCTTATATTATTCTATGACCCCATCGGGCCCGAGGTTCAACTCAACATTCAAACCGAAACACAACAGAACAAAGTGTTACTGTTTGGCAATTGAATAACTGGAAAGTGGGTGTGGTACCCATACAGATAGGCCTGTACAAAATCCTATCATCAAACCACGGCGTGTCCTTCTTGACAATGGAATGTATCATTTAATTAGTTAAAATCAGCCTTTTAGACATTAAAGTAAGGCCAGGGTGGACCAAAAATGACGTATGACACATAATAATAATAGTATAATACCTATAATAATATCCTGGGACGTTATTCACACACGGCCATCTGATCCCTAACTAAGCAGAGCTCGTAGTATGGAAACCAGACAAGTGACTACATATACTATTTTTTTTTGTTGTAAATAGATAATTACGTCTAGAATGTGCGAATCGAACCCACGACCTGCCACCACGCCACGCCAACCGGCACAAATTGGCTATTGGACAGCATAGTTACTCAAATGAATTATGTCACTATAATAGGCGAAGATGATTATAAGAAGACTAGAGTAAAACCTGCCTGCCTGTAAAAGTCAGACCATTTCTAAAATCACTAAGGAATGTGTCATTGCAAAACACTGCAATATCATCAAGGTATTTATGGCCTATCTAACTTTGATAACACTCCTTTATTCATCTAGGAATATACTAGTGCTAGCATACAGACCACGGTAAATTATTTAGACTAGCTAGCTAGCTAGTAGAAGTATTTAGTAGTGTAATTATCCAACTATAAATTAATGTTGCTTAATTAAAAAAATATATAATATGTATTTGAGCACGAGAATAATATGCCGTGTAATTATATATGTACATGTTATATTTATAATGTTTAATTATTATAATTAAAATTCGCAATTAACGAAGCGAAACGAGACAATAAAAAGACACAGTCTCAAGTCTTTGGAGATATAATTAACCGAACTTACAAGAAGTACTTATACAAAATGCATGCACATAGTGTTTTCTAACAAAGATCACTCTGATCACCAACAATACGAAACTTTTTAAATGCGTCGTATATTGTTATATGTTATAACTGAACCGTTTATGAACTAACAGCCTGTGACTGTCCCACTGCTTATTCCACCACGCTTCTCCAATGCGGGTTGGTGGAATACACATGTGGCAGAATTTGAGTGAAATCAGACACACATGCAGGTTTCCTAACGATGTTTTCCTTCACCGTCAAACACGAGATGTATTATAAACACAAATTAAGCACACGAAAATAGCAGTGGTGTCCGTCCGCTCGGGTTTGAACCCACGATCATCGGTTAAGATTCACGCATTCAACCCACTGGGCCATCTCGGTCCATGAACCGTTTATAAAACTAATGAACTCCAATAGCACAGTGAAGAAAGTTAATGAGCTGTAAGCGATTATCACCTAACAGTATTTATGATAATGTGTCAGTAGGATGTCCGTCGGAGCGTACTAATATTACCGTAAGGCGAGAACAGTTCGATTCGATCACATGCAATTCAATAATAATAAATTAATTTTCATATTCTTGTATAATATAAAATCAGTTAACATTAATAACGTTGAATAATTATTTCCATAATATATAAAATTATAGACGATACTTATTTTATTATAGTTGTATGACAATTGAATTAAAACAGCAGTACTTGGTATTATTGTGTTCCGGTTTGAAGGGTGAGTGAGCCAGTGTGATTACAGACACAACGGGCATAACATCTTAGCTCCCAAGGTTGGTAGCGCATTGGCGATGTAAGCGATGGTTAACATTTCTTACAATGCCATTGTGTATGGGCGTTGGTGACCACTTACCATCAGGCTCAAATGCTCGTCCACCTACTTATACCACAAAAAAAATTGCAAGTATCAGCATGTGTCTTAATGCTGGGCAAAATCTTGGAGCTTAGTCCAAAACGAATTTTATCCGTCACATGGATATTTCCTTACAATATCTTCCTTAACTGATAAAGACGAAATTAATTAAAGACACAAATTATGCACACTTATCCGGGAACATGCAATCTTCGATTGAAATAGACGAGTTGCAGTTGCAATCGACGTGGCCAACTTCGTCCAATATTATATTATATGATTGTTAATTGATAAACGATGTCTCCAGTAAGATATTTTCATAACGCACTTGAGATATCTTTCGTCGTTTATTCAAACACACAGGTTGCCAACAAATTGACCAGTAACATGAAGTTTATCTACCGAATCGCGAGTCTAATAGCCTCCGCCTACGGCCGAATATGCTATGCAATTGTTGTAACATCCATTCGCGTTTACCGACGCGGAACGACGCGTTTCCTTGACAATGACCACGAGCGGTCGAGCGAGCATCCTTTTTTTTAACCGTTTAAACTGTATTGGGAAGAAAATTATTATTCTGAGAGGCGATTTTATTCCTTCTGTATCGCATTTTTAGAAACAAATAGTCATCTTTGGGATGTCAATTATATTATAACATTAAAACGTTAGGCTACACACCAAAACAAAATCATTCTTGGATCGTAATTAGACATGATTTTGTTTTTGATTATTCCAAATGCTCCCTAAGCTCCATCTTCATATCCAGTCGAGTCCCAACTGCTTCTTCAGCTCATAGGTATCACACAAGACTACTTAAATTTAAAACATAAAGGAATGATAAAGAAAATAAAGTTGTTTAAATATACTTTACATTCTGGATTCAGACACAAATTTAAATTAAAAAAAAAAATTATATCATTAGAACCGAACATATTGTACCTAATTAAAACAATGTTTTATTATTGTAGATACAAAAAGTAAACCTGAAAACATGGTGGAACATTGCAAACACATCTAATATTTGAGGTTACGTCAAGAAAAACATGTTTTGACGGAGGGAATTTAAGTCGTTTGTATTCAGCGGTTATGGAACAAACAGACCGACTTGTAAAATGTTTGTTTACTCGGTAACCCGAAAAAGTTTTACAACATTAAAGAATGATACTTTATGATCCTAGATATTGTTTGAACCTACACATTGTGAGTTGGATAGGAAGCCGGCGAAAAAACATTCCAAACAATTTTCGCATAACAATAATGATATGCGTGTCGTAATAATAATACTCTTTATTGCACTGAGAAGTTTTACATGGTAAATTTACACATGAAATTATTGTTCACAAAGGCAGGCTTATTTCTAAAAGAAATTTCTTCCAGCCAACCCACAGCTGTAAGAGATAGTGTTATGTAGCAGGTATAAATAGTGCAACATTAGATGCTCTTAATAATATTATATAAAAGAAACAGTTTTAATATAATATAATATATATAATATAAAATAATTTTAATATAATGTGTATTACGCTTACATAAATATATATAATATGATAAATACATATATACTAAATTATTATACTTATACTACATCTAAATACACAAATATTATAAATATATCTACAATAAAAAAAAAAATAAATAAATAACTAAATAAAATAAAATAAAGGATAATAGTAAATTTGTCAAATTTATGTAAGTAGTGAGAGAAAGTGCTCTTTTACTCTTTTTTTAAAGAGGTTGATATTTGGACTCTTTTGAATAGGTTTTGGGAGACTGTTCCAGAGATTTGCTGCACGTACCGTGAAGGAGTTAAGCAGAAACTTTGTATTACCTCTAGGCACTTCTAACTCTGAAGTAATACAGGAACGTCTGGAACGTGTTGGAGGAGGAAGAAGGTTGAAACGGGAGCGAAGGTAAGCAGGAGAATTTGGATCATTAAGGATATTAAAAAGGACTGAAAGGATGTGCATATCACGGCGAAGGCGGATAGGGAGCCATTTAAGTTGATTACGAAATGCAGATATATGGTCATATTTACGTAGGCCGTAAATGAACCGAATAGCCAGGTTTTGAAGACGCTCTAATTTATTAAGTAGCTCCTCAGTCACATCCAAGTAGCACACATCAGCGTAGTCGAGGATTGGTAGAAGAAGAGATTGCGCTAGCATAATTTTTGTGCTGAAAGGGAGAAAGTATTGGAGACGTTTAAGAGAGTGGTAAGTGTAGTGTATCCGCTTGCTAACATCATTGACTTGGGCTACCCAGGACATATTGCAGTCAATAATAAGACCCAAATTCCTTACTGAATCGCAGTAAGAAATTGGAATCCCATCATAAAGTAGTTTGGGGACTAGCCCCCAGTCTAGCTTGCTTCTAAGCCTGCTACTGCCAACAATTATAGCTTGTGATTTTTTGGGATTCACAAGAAGGCCAAAAGATATAGCCCACGACTGAATAGCAGACAGGTCCATATTCAATAAATCAACAGCCCTGGGCAGCTCAGCCAAACTAAAATGTCGATAAAGCTGTAGATCATCTGCATACAGATGGAAGGGAGAAGTAATAAATCGGGAAATGTTATTAATAAAAACAGAAAACAGTAATGGTGAAAGTACGCCGCCTTGAGGGACACCAGCCGTGAGCTCTAACCAGTCTGACGAGGAATCGTCGGTTTTTACACATTGCTGGCGTCCGAAGAGGTATGAATGAAACCAGTTAATAACAAGAGGAGAGACGTTGACTGCACGAAGAGTACCAAGAAGTATGTCAAAGTCAACGGAGTTGAAGGCGCTGCTAAAATCCAACAGAGCAATTGCAGTGAGCTTGGTGTTATCCATAGCCCACCGCACATCCTCCGTTATCTTCAGCAAAGCACCAACAGTGCTGTGGGATGGACGAAAGCCAGATTGGAAAGGACATAACAGGTTGTAAGTTGTAAGAAAGGAATAAAGTTGTTCGTGTACAATGGACTCAATTACCTTAGAGAGGATAGGGAGGATAGATATAGGACGATATTGGGACATAGAAGTAGGATTGCTGGTTTTGGGAAGAGGTATAACGATAGCCTTCTTCCAGAGTGTTGGGAAGACACTGCATGAAAGTGAGTAATTTATAATGTGAGTGATCACTGGTGCAATGTCATCCAACACTGGTAGAATCATATTAAGGCTGAGGCCATCGCTACCAATGGCTTTGGTGGAAATAGAACGGACACACTTCTTGATAACATCTTCAGAAACCAACTGGAAAAAGAAAGAGGGACAGTTTGGTGGTACAAGAGAAGATAAATAAGAAAGAGTATCTGATTTCGTTGTAGGATCTATAGTAGTGGGAGGGCTAGTGAAGAAAGAATTTAGTGCTTTAAGGTCAACGGAACTGTGGCAGGCTACAGGAGTTTTGCCCACACCCATTGACCTTAAGAAACTCCAAACTTGGGTTTGACAGAGATTTTTGATTGTTGAGTGAATGTAGCGACGTTTTGCGTCCCTACACATTCTGTTGCAGATGTTACGTAGTCTTTTGTATGCTACAAAATTTTCCTCGGATGTATACTTTTTATATCGACTCTTGGCTTTATCGCGTTTTGCCATGGTGTTTCTGATTACTGGTGTTAACCAGGGAGCTGGTGCATGCTTCATCCGCACTGGTCGTGCAGGAGCATGGATGTCATATATACGAATCAGTTCAGTAGTTAGATCGTTAACCAGGGCATCAATGTTATTCGAAGATAGTAGTGACGACCAGTCGATATTTCTTACGTCCTCTCTCAAACGTTCAAGGTTAATATGCTTGAAATCGCGCTGAATAGATACTTTGCCTCTAACCTTAGGAGGGCGCACTTTATAAGTAAGAAAAATTAAGTCATGATAGGAAAAGGGAGCAGTCATTTGACCGTGAGAAATAACAAAATGAGGGTTAGAGACAAACATCAAATCAATCAATGAAGGCTTACAGCCCGGAAAGTAATGAGTGGGCGAAGACATTGAAAGTAAATGTAAATTAAAAGAAGATAGCAATGCATTCAGTTTCTGTGCTCGTGAATCGTCTTTCAATATACACGTGTTCAGATCGCCCATGCATATTACGTGATCAAAGTTCGGTAAAAGATTAGCTAAAATGTTTTCAAGGTCATTAAAATAATTAATTTTATCACTAGGGTTGTAAAGAACACCAAGTAGAATTTTTTTATGATGTATCTCAATACTTAAAAAAAGATATTCTATAGAGTCTACAGAATGTGGTGGGGAGCAGAGAGTAATGTTGGCCGGAATGTCTCCGCGCAAATAAATACCCACTCCACCTCCACCACGCCCAACGCGGTCGTGGCGAAACAGTTGGTAGCCGGGTAGAGAACAAGAAATAGACGGTAGGGAGGGTTTTAGCCATGTTTCAGAAACTAGAATGCAATCGACTACACTAGTGTCAAAGGATGTGAGAAAATCAGAATGGTGAGCTGGTAGACTCTGCGCGTTGACATGCACCAGTGAAAGGAGGTTCTTATTTGGGAGGAATACTTTCTGGAGTTTTGCCTCCAGAAGTTCAGTACCAGATAGTGAGTCATTGTTACTGCTTAAGGCACTTTCATAATCATCTGACGTACAAGAAAAATAATCATCTTCAAAGTTCATCAAAGTAGAAATAAATAGAAAGAAAATAAATAAATATATATATAACACTATAAAAAAACAGTATAAATATCTAATTATGGTATAGACTAGAAATACAAAAAACTAAATAACTATTTGCCAATAACAACACTATTCCTATGTATAAGTTGACTGCAAGACAAACATAGGTATGAATTTTATCAATAACGTAATTAACGGAAAAAATAAAAAGAGGAAAAAAAAAAAAAAATAATAATAATAATAACAAGCTAAGTTAAAATAAAAGTTAAATCAAAAATTAAAAGGCGGTTAATGCAATAACCAAACGCAAAGCTCACAGATAGTAGACGACGTTAAATATACAGCTGACAGTTGACAGTGACATAATCAAATATTGTCGTCAATCATATGTTTTATTTTTATCGAGAATACCTTAATATACTAAAAGTTAGTGAAATTTAAAAAGATAACGTTTAACTGTTTGAAATTAAGATAAATGAAGTGAGCAAAGAGACTTCAGTGTACCCTCAATTACAATATAAAATATTTAGAATGTTAAAACATGACGAAAATAATTATGGTAACAATAACAAACTTAAGAAGTTAACAAATATGTTTTAACACTATGGAGCTGTCGTGTTTTTAGGATACTTGGCTATCACCTGCTTTAGTTCATCTTGAGACACGACCTTAACACGGGATTTGTCCGGCAGAACAATAATTATGATGCCATCTGCAGACCAACATCTTCGAATCCCGAAATGATTTCGAGCCGCAACAAAAACTTCCTGTCGGGACTTTGTTAAGAATTCCGTTACTTTAATTGATGAACCTTTCAACGATGTTTTAGCCCTCCAGACATTTGAGCGAAGTTGCATAGTTGTGAAGCGCACTAAAATAGGCCGAGCCGAGTTCTTTTTGGCACCTAACCTGTGGCAAGATTCAAGTGACTCAGGTTTAACATTAGTCAGTTTCATCTGCTCCGTCAACACAGTCATCGTCTTCTTTACCACATCCTCATCCATGCTCTCCGTAATGCCATGAAGAAGTAAGACCTTTCTTCTAGACTGTGTCTCCAAGCGATCGAAGCCAAGGACAAGAAGTTCAATCTGGGATTTGAGAATGCCTAATGATTTCCAAACAAAGGTCTTAAAAGTTTGGAACTCACCAGCTAAGGCTTTCACTGTTGGATTGGAAGCAGAAGTGGATTGCGGCAAATTTTTCTCAAACTCGCCCATCCTGAAGTTAAATAATTTTGAAAGCTCTTCCATGCTTTTTAAAAGCTGCTCAGCTGTGGTGTCCATATTTATGTGAAGTGATTAAAGTGAAAAGGTGATGATTTGTAAGAAAGTTCAGTGACCGCCAACTTATACACAGGTACACTTAAATTATAACATATATGAAAATTAATAATTTAAATATTTAAAAAATACAGAGCTCTAAAATTTGCGTGTTTATGCTTTCGTGCCTACCCGCAACATTCGTAATGATTCGTAATAATAATGTTACCTACAAGCGTCTATCGCTTCATTATCAACAGACATCGCTTCGATGTTTACTACACTTTATTGCAAAGCGTAATGTATAGAACCTTAAGTATCTGAACCAAATTCGGAATGATCTGAACTTTAATCTCTATCGATATGATATTTGAGCAAACCATATATCATATATCGATATTCTCGCCAACTCCATAACCATAAGGTGAGATAAGAAATAGTGAGCCTTACATATTTTATCTGGCTCAACTAACATAACGACACCAGGGAGTAATGAAACATAAGAGGCATTATCACTCGAGGTTTGTTGTTGAAAACGGTATATTCAAGCAAATAAAGTCCTAAAGTCGAACGTGTTAAGACTAAAATCACTCTAGCTGTATAATAAAGCCCATTTCCAAGGTTTACTAGCTTAGATGAAACCTCACCTTGCAGTTTCGAACAGCAAACTTTGAACTAAACGTTCAGTAACAAGTTTGTACCTTGTATTCATCGTCTCAAGATCAAAGTGGATGTTTTTTTTAAATTTCACTTTAAAAACTTCTAAAGATTTTATATAAATAAATATATTTTACTAACAACGTTACTGTAAGAAAAATCACTCATTGTAATTAATGATTAAATGTATTGAAAATTATAATGAAAATAAAATATTTACAGATAATATAATCAATATTTACGGAACGTGACGAGAGATCGTAGAATCGTGTACTAATATTTAGAATCGCGATTATCAAGCGATACTCACGACTTTATAGAAAGTTCGTGAAAATCACCGCAGACAACGATTTGAATAATATAATACTTGATCTCCTTAGAGATATAATACTGTTTTGAAATGAAATAGAACGGAACGACGCTGTTAAAATTAGGCCAGCGAAAAGAACCGAGATGACTCAGAGGTTCAGAACGTGTGATTCTTAACCGATGATCGTGGATTCATACCTTTTTTTTCTAGCTTAAAAAACGCATGTACGCGTTTTCCCACACATTAAGTGAAGGTATGTGTGGGGCACAACGGCGCTGAAGACGACGGACTCACTACAAATCCTGCGGTACCCACTCCGTCTTTTCGGGAGGCGTAACGTCCCGGTGGATTTAAACCTAGGCAAGCACCATTGATGTGTCATGAGTTTCATTTCGTGATCGGTGGAGGAAGCCTGCATGTGTCTAATATCATCGGAACAGCGTAATAAGTTACGGACTTTCTCCTCGATAGAAGATGAGGCCTTTACATTACAGCAATAATAATTTACGTTACATTGTAATAGAATTATCTGCGTCATTATAGGTAACGTACTAGACAAAACAATACGAACCTACATACATTAGCTTATACTAATTTACTATCAAAGTAAAACATAAATAATTAACTGATAACTACTTTCAGAAGAAAAAAAAAAGTCAGTGATACTAAAATAAACTGAACAGTTTATTTGTTTCAACTCTCAAGACCTTTCAGTCATGTTTGAACTTTTTTTGTCATTGGATATTCCTTAGAGTTAGCTAGCTAGCGTTTTACTCGTGATATTACTCGCTTATTACGCCGATAGACTTGAAACTTACTATGTATACGAATATATGCATGTACGTAAACTTTGTAAGTATTAAGTTAAAATTTTTAGAAAGTAGTTACATGAATAAAAATAAGATCGCTATCAAAACTGGAACAATGACAGTACAACACAGAATAATCTATTTGTTCGCATTAACATAATCAACCGTTGATAACAAAACTATTAATTTTAGAGTCTCGATGCAATGACAATTAATTACAAAAAACATTAAAAATTGTATTGCTGATTTATTTATATAAGGAACTCGATTATTCGACGTTTATAAAGGAGGACGAAGCGACGCATAAATAAATTAACACATAATTATTAAAATATACATTCATTACAAGTATATTATGTTAGTTTTGAGTGTAATTGTTTAAAGTGCTCGCAAGAAACGCCTATAAATGTTTTAAAAGTGGGCAATAGTCTCGGTCTTACGTTTATTAAAAGGTTTAGAGTATGTTCGATAACGTAGTTTCTCTCCGAGTTATGGCTAAACTTTTATATTATAGATAGCCGAATGGGCAGTTGGTCGACCTGATGATTAGTGGTTCCCGCCCATAGACACGGGCTCTGTAAGATATATTAACCATCCCTTACATCACAAACCTTTGGAAATAAGAGGTTATGTCCCTTTGCCTGTATTACACTGACTCGTAGACCCATTAAACCGGATTCCAACTAAGTATTGCTGTTTGGCGGTAGAAGATCTGATGAATGGGTGGTAGCCCTACCACCAAGTAAAGTCTACTCATGATGATACACCGTTGTGCACGTGATTAATTTAACACGCAAAACTCAGTTGTGTTTGAATTCAAACCCGCGATCATTGGTTACGATCCACAATATCTATACACTGAGCACAAACGTCTCAAGAGATTTGATTTTATAGTTATATTAATTATTATTAACAACCAGCAAATGTAAAGTCCAAGCATAAGCAAACAGCAATACTCGACATGCAATTAAAGTTTGTCAGTTCTCTTAATTACACTTCTGTTACAAAATCAAATTCATAATGAAACAGGTCACCGGTATATAGGTATAGGTAGCCTTCGTACACGTGATATGACCGCCCACGTGAGGTTCGACCTAGCATACCAAATACTGGAAAGCCAAATTGGAATACAAGTTCAATACAAATTATATTTCGTTGAATTCAACGTAACATTTATTTATTTATTTATATAGTAATAATAATAATAATATCCTGGGACATTATTCACACAAGGCTATCTGATCCCAAATTAAGCAGAGCTCGTACAATGTAAACCAGACAACTGATATACTTGATATACTACTTTTCTTTTTCTTAAAAATAGATCCTTATATTTATATAGATAATTCAGTAGTACCCACTCGGGCAACTCGTCCGGGTTTGAATATGAGACCTTTGATTAAGATAAACATGTCCTAACCATAGCACCATCTCGATTCTTTAAAAATTAAAAGTAAAATTTAAAAAACGAATAGAAAATCTACATTGGAATACATGCGGGAATTTACACTGAAAATATTTGTTAAAGTATGGCGTAGAAATATTTCGTTGTTTCCCTATTTCGCTTTGTTTCAAACGAAAATATGTTTTAAACAATTCATTATAAAAGCATTCTTATTATACGAAATTAAAACATTATCGATAAACATAACTTTTAAAATAAAATAAGATAAAATACATAACAAACTTCGAATTCTTAAATATCTTTATTACTGGAGAATTGTAAGATTTAAATAATCTTAACAATGAATCATGTATTAGCACCGATAAATTTAAAACTTTTTTTTTTTTATTTAGAATAGGCAGACGTACAAATACGTCACTTGATGGTAACTCACCAACACCTTGCCTACCATTCCTTACATCGTCAATGCACCCCATAAACTTTGCAACTAAAACGTTATGTATACCTTGTGATTTTATTTCCACTGGCTCATTTACCGTTCGAACCGAACAACGTCAGTATTCAATATTGATATTTGTAATATATATAATATGTTATAGGTGGTACAGCCCGGCCGAGATTCGCAGCTCTATAAGTCACTTGTTAATAATATAATTATAAACAAATAATACAAAATCACCTGCATCATTTTCATCTATATCCCTTCATATATAAGCGAAATACCAATCGTCACGAGATCTCCTAAGCTATCCGCACGTTTGAATTGAAATTCGTCCTACAGTTACTCCTTCCTCGACGTAGACATTCACTTAGAACGGATTTTACGTCAATCCTATCCATAATTCATTTTTCCTCATAATATCTACTCGATGCGAAGACGGAACGATTACCTAGTGTTTTAATTACAATATTAGTATCTATAAGTTATTCCATTTTTTTATTAAATAATTTCTTTATAAAGTTATGTTATTGACACCAAGCAGATTAGTTTCTAACATTTGAAAGATTTAAAATATTCACGCTTATAAGATTTCGTTTAATCAGTTTCGAGAGTTTAACATTATTTAAGTTCTATTCAAACAAGTAAAACAGTACAAATTATTATAACTTACGTATAATCTTAAATATAATCTGAACGCTAGAGATTTAACACATTACCATTTACCGTTTCATACGTATTTACATACTAGCCATTAACGTTTACTTAGAAGATCAAATGAACGCGGTTGAGCATATATTAGCTTTTATATGATAATATGGCATTAATATGATTTAAATTATACATTTGTTTCTATGTTAATTGCCTTTTAATAATTTATTTCACAGTTTGCATAATATTCAGTAACTCTTCCGTTCTCATAATTTTATTATAGCGTTAGAATCTTAATAGAATTTAAATATTATAAAAAACTAAATTTATATAATATTTTGCGTTATATAATTTCTAATATTATATAAATCTGTTGGCGATTTATAATTTTTATTTATATTATTGATGAAAACATTTCTTTTTTTGGTGGAATTACCATAAATATTTTACGTAATATTTATTAGTTGTAGGTATTTAAGAGCAATAAATCCCCAACACATATTCTGTGTGGATTTTTTTTATACATTTTTTAAAAAAGCCTTCTCTATTTTTAGGCTCTATTTTTTTATAGAATAGGAAGGCGGACAAGCATATAGGCCACCTGATGATAAGTGGTCAACAACGCCCATACACATTGACGATGTAAGAAATATTAAGCAGTCCTTACATCGCCATTGCAAAACCAATCTTTGGAACTAATTACATCCCTTGAGACTAGACACTATATCTCACTCGCCCTTCGAACTAGAACACAACAATACTAAGTATAGCTATTTGGAAAATATATAATGATTTGTTAGTAGCAATCCAGACAATCTGTTTGGAAAATATATGATGATTTTTTACTACCTATCCAGACTGATTTGCACAAAGTTCTACCAAATACAGGCACTTCAGGCTTCAGCTATTCCCAATGCGTAATTACTGCTTCGTATTCGTCCAAAGAATTAACCTAATCTCTTGTACATAATTGGTCTATTAGTGTTCTAATGTTAAATTAAAATCACTGTTAACAACGACTTTTTGTAACATCGCTCGCCTCTCCGCTATACGGCTCACCAATTAATATGTAACACACTTATGTTCGTTGGAGCTGAGCCAAAATAGAACCTTGCGGTATGCCTAACGTTGAAAATCCGATGCTAGAGTTTAAACTTCGCAGTATTATTTTTAGCATGAGAGCCTAAGTGTACATTGATAATATTTGGATAAGAAACTTAAATATCTATAAAAAATACGCTAATCAGTTGATATGTTATAATAAGATCATTTGAAATGCAAACAGTGCTCTAGTTACTAATAGTCTGTACCTGGGATCAGGTAATCCTCTCCTTTAGGCTATTTCGATTCTATAAACAAATATCACAATGAACAAAAAGAAGAAACATTTAAACCTTCGTAAATTTGAAATACAAATTAAAATATCCTAGCGCATAAATATAAATCTGAATTCATCCACGAGGCCGCAATTAAAACGATTTTAGGTCAGCTTGGGGATGTTTCATTAAAATACTGAAACATTTAAACTTTTAAAAAACTTGCACGAATAAAAATATAAATCAGTTTTATAGAGTCCCCGAGATGGGGCTGCGGTTAGAATACGTTACTATTAATCAAAGATTGTGGATTCAAACTAATTAGTGTTTTGAATTCGTTCAATTAACATTGGAGCGGTGTGGTGGAATATATCCTCTTTTTTGGGTGTAGAAAAAACTCACATTTATACAGGTCTTACTGTTTCATAAAGTAACAATGACTCAGTTATGTACAGAGTATTACTGAGTATACTGAGTACGGGGAACGATTTATGAGATGATGCCATTTTAAAAACATTTCGCTGGCAACTCATTAAGGATCAACGCTCTTTTCGAAAGTTCACGACTTCGGGAGCCTATTTAGGGCACTTGCTAAGTATCGCGAGTGCAGTTTATTTGTCAAATGGAGCGAGACATCCCTTCCATTGTTACCAGTGGGGGGGTGGGCCTCTATTCAGTTGCACAGACTTGATTAATACGGATGAATGCACCCGCTCGGTGCAGGAACGACCCAGTTTCGTCGCCAGTAGAAAAAATAGTCGGTTATTAAAATGGGCAACGTTTGTGGGACTGAGATTGCCTGGTTTGACGAAATAGGTTGCGGCTTTCGTTTTTAACGATTCCATTCTAGTGGATGAAAGCGAATTGCATTTCTAGAACTTTGTTGGATGTATGCATTTTTTTTTACCAATCGGATTTCGTAGATTGAGTTACACTGTGTGTTTTTAATCGAAGTTGGTAATTTTCGAACGATTGCAAAACTATCGAACAAGATACTATTTCGTCGTTTTTTTTTAAATCTTAAATAAACGAACGTGAAACGAATATTACTTTTATTATATGTTTAACCAAAAAAACAAGTTCTCCCATCGACTACTACTTATCAAAGAAACAAATTAAAGTGGTATAACATAATTTCCTTATTTAATGTTGCTTTGAATATTTATTAAAAGATTAAGTAAATTTTTTGTTTTTAATTTTGATCAGAAAGAAGACTAACAAAAGTCTGTATTATATCGTAAAACTTACCCGTAATCAGGCCTCTGACAGAACCAGGACCTTGTTAGCTTTGCAGCTTCAAGGAGAACACCACCAATATCACTGATCCTCATGCCAGGACAACAGCATCCATCGCTGTCACCTTCACCCACTAACACAACACGAGACTCTGACTTCGCCACTTTGAAATATTAATTATATTATTTCAACCACCTATTTATTGCACTTCTTTAATTTCAGTAATATATCATAATAAATTTTTGACACTTAATTGTTCTAAATTGAACCGCACACTGTTCTCTTCCATACACATTTCACAATTAATTACAGTTAACTTCGATAGCATTAAAGGAACTAAAAAGAGAAAAATAATTTAGCAACAATGTAAGCCAACTTTACTGCCACTCAAACAGCGGTCATTGTAGAAACAAAAGTAGGTCGTAACAATTCATATTAAAACACATTTACTGGGAAAACAAAGAATTGATCAAATTTCAATCAACCTAAATGTTTTAAACGATGAGGTGACTGCGAATATAATATAATGCAATTAACAGAAATCAGCAATGTACAAAGTTGACAGATTAATCTGGAAAGGGGGCTCAAACTCTCAAAAAAATTGTCAACAACTATTCGATTATTTATTGTGACCTACATACATGATATGTTCATTGAAATATATTTAACGAACTTTGGTAGTCATTCGAAAAAAAAACCTTTGAAACTAATAACAAAAAAAAAACAAAAAAACCCGATGTTATTATAAGTGATGATAATATAGGCAATAATAGCGAAGAAAGTACAATGACTAAGGCGAACACATCAGATTTACATTACCATATAAATACTGATATCGAGAAGGCTGAGCCATCAATCATCGAGATCATTTGTACGACATATCCGTGACCGGTTGGATATACTGACCGACTTGGTAACAATATGCAGATACGAAGAACTTTGTTATGACAACGTCAGCGCGCAAAACATTACACGAACTCATAACTGGACGAGATATTATAAACCATTTTCTTCAAAGATCAAATATACCAGAATTTGAGTGAAACTTGTACAAACTAAGATCTGTGTGATTGAAACTGATGATAAGATAAAGATACATTACAGATCTCATTGAGTTTATACAATATTTAGTACATTTACAAGAAAATAACAACTTAATGTTATCACTTAAAGAAGTATTTAATACTATGAATTAATTATTTAAAACAAATCACGTTTAAAGAGAACTGATGAAACACCTATTTACAATATATTTATTTAATACTAATATTCGCCCGTGTCTTCACCCGCGTATAAGGAGTAAAATCTCCTTCCTAGCGGTTTCAGTTTGCCGCACATCAAATTTCATCAAAATCGGTTCAGGAGTTTTAGACTCGAAAGCGTAAAAGACAGACCGAGTTACTTTCGCATTTTCAATATTAGTATTTATATTAGATGGAATATGATGTTTATCCTTTATAAAGAACCATGTGTGAGTTTTATTTATTAAGCTCATTATGTATGCAAGCAACAGTACCTACCTATAGATTTATGAGTAACATTGTTTCTATGGCATAAACGCTAACCATATTTATAAAAGCCACAATTATGTCATCTTTGATCATATAGTGTATGATGTCATTGTAAACATGTAGAATACATATAAAACATGTATTTATAATTTTAAACGTCATTGTGTCATCAGTCTCAGCTTGACTCCCTTGGGCTACAGTCCTAACAGGAGATGTAAGCTTAATTGGAGGGATAAATAGGAATATTTGTAATTACATACTTAAAAACAGGAATTGCTAGTTTACTTTAATTTACATACGTAGGTAATTGACAGCAGCGTTTGTTTTTTTTTTTTTAAAAAAGACGCTCTCAAATTTGACAGAAAGGTAAAGTAATTAATTCATTAATGGCGCGAATTGTGATTTGTTGAATATGTTCAAATGTGTTATTTGAAATTTTAATATTGATTGAGCGAGTTATTTACATCAATTTGTATGATTTGATGTCCAATTTTTAAAAAGACTAATTCCGGGTTTATTTTAAATAATTTACACTAAACATATGTATTTAGCATCCAATGGTTTGTAGGCTTATTAATGTTTTCAATCCTTTAAAGTGTATTAGTATTAAGTGTATAATATATTTGCGGTTAAGTAATGATGATCAACACCACAATGCCTGATCCCTCCTCAACTTTACCTAACAGTTATAAGTTATATGAGATTTAAAAAATAAGTCAACAACAATGATATCGCAGACTCATTAAAATTATACCTAAGCCAATAAACGTTCCTACGTTGTAAAAAAAAAAGAAACGTCATAGAACTGAATTCATTGCAGACACAAATGACATTAATAAAAATTTCTGGGACAGTGTAAACGGTGTAATATTTCTTAGCGAGATAATCTTTCAATGTCATCATTCACACGACGGTCTCGATTACTTTGTATTAAATATCTCATGTGGACCAATTAAAAGTAAAATATTAAATTGAGACTTGACATTGCGAGATACGCGGTAGTCGTTTCGGAAATATAAAACCTTCAAAAAGTTCAAATTGCGATCAAAAATATATAAAAATATATCAGGACATGACTTTTATATAATATAAACAGACTATTAATAGTCCACAGCTGGGCTCAGTCTCCTCTCCTTTTCAGGAGAAATTTTAGAGCTCATTCATTTGTTCTTGGGATACACATGTAGCAGAATTTCCTTAGTGAGCTTCCTTCGTCGCCGAGCACGAGATGAATGATAAACACGGTGATGAATTAAGCATCTGAAAAGTCAGTGGTGCTTGTCCCGGGCTTGAACACCTGTTTGTAACTACTAATATTATAAACCCGAAACAGAACATATTTCACAATACTACATACTCGCTGTCCTTGTTGAACCCACTCGTTAGAGAGAGATAGTAATACTTTTAATATTTGTCGTACCGTCAATTATTCAAGAGATTGTACGATAGAATCGACAACAGTGATAATTAATTAATAATTAAATCGATAATAAATCTTGATCTAGAATATTTCGTTCGTTCTGGCTAAGAGTGAAAAGAGGGAAGTGATACCAAGGTCGAGATTATATCTAGACGTAATTATTTTAAAAAAATGTAATGGATTCGTTGAGTCGTGTCTTTAATGATATTTTTTTTTACAGTTCACTTGGACAATTAAATCGGTATAAAAGTCTTAAGCGACAAATAGTCCGTCTGTAAGAAGAAACTTAAGGATTTTGACGACATGCATTGCGTATGAACACGTGTGAGAAGCTTGGTGGTGTAGTGAATTAGAATTGTAGTTTTATCAAAAATAAAAAAACAATGATTTTTAGTTTAATTTTCTCAATAAATTTATTATGAAGTTATTTTATTTATTACCATTAAAACATTTCATAAATATATGTATTACTTATTTAAAGTGTTCAATAATGAAATGGACAATAGTAATAGTAAACGATTTTGCAAGCAAAGATTAATTCCAAAGGTCCATAAACGACCTTCTCAATTAACCAAGGCTTTATCTCAATCCTGTCTAAGTTATAACCGAATACAACTAGTTTTAACCGGATAAAAATAACCTTTTTGTTATAATATATTACTAGAAAAGCATTCTAGTATATTTATGTAATATAAATATTATATTATACTAGCTGTTGCCCGCGACACTGAACGCAAATCCCGTAATTTTCAGGCGATATAAATGTCATCCGTTTAGTACATTAGTTCGTGTTCAGTTTACAAAAACACAAACAGTTATTTTTTGGATTTATAATATTAGTATAGAAATTTAGATAACACTCCGTCCAATTATTATTAATATTTTTTTAAGTAAGTTACATAATATGTGATAATTTGCCAATTGTTTTAATAATAAAACTTATAATAATATCGTTAAGTTTTACGTTAACATGCTTCAAATAAATATGAAAGTACTAAAATTACTACGGTATGATATGTAATTACGAAATAGTTATCCTAAGAATACACTGCAATGTCAAAATTACCGCAATACCTACTTAAGGTTAAATATTATAGTAATTATAAAACGCAATAGTACTTATATATACATATATATTTAATTACAATCGCATAGCATCGTACGACAAACTGGTTAAGAGAACAATATCGGTTTCAACTGACGATATTCTGGACTAGTAATGACCCGACTATAGACAGTATCCCACGAAAACGAATAACATCCCACCAAAAACTTTCCGAGTCAATGAAGTCGTTTTGACTCAACGCCATTCAATACCAACTTGTATTGCATAGGATTACTTTATTTTTAACGGCAAAAACGTTAATACAAATAAAAGATAAGACACACTTAAGGCATAGATAACACTACTGTGTCATAAATATAATTAAAAACATTATATTTTTATAATATGATTGTAGTAATGTATTTTTTTTTTCGTATCTGACCAAATTCAAGCTTATCAGTTAAACGCGTTTTGTTTATATCTTGGAACAGACGTAATCGAACACGCCAGTCGCCAGCACTGGCCGGAGATGTCGCTGCCTTACACTAACGAAGGCCATGAAAAAGTAAACTTAATAGCTATATAAATAGAACATAAAATCGAATAACAGAAAACATTTTTATTTTATCCATTCAAGGAAATAAGATTTGTAATTCTCATATTAATAAAGAACATTTTACGTTAGACGCATAAAATCAACAATAATTAATAAAGTTATTTTCGTAATGTAAATAAAATTACACGTAAAGGTTATTGCCAATCTCTACATTTTATATTTGTATCCGAAAATTAAATTAATAATTTTAAAACATTAATTGTTGATTGAAAATCCTACATAAGGGCGAAATTTGAAATCGAAAATTTTGACTTTAGTTAAATATCTCATATTAATCAATCAAGAGGTTCACAGAAAAATATACCTAAATATGCCCTGAAACTTATAAAAGTTTATAGAGCAATTGTTAAAATGCTGAAGCATGACGCTTGCGGCGAAATACAACTTGTAGTTTAACAACCTCCATGACAAAAATATATACAAATATATACATGCCAATGGTTATGCTAATCGGTCACACGGTCTCAAAGTCTATTAATCTTAAACAGATATACAATAATCCATTTTTATATATATAACACAATATGGATTGTTCAGGATATATATCCTGTTCACACGAGATACTTTTTTCGCACGGTTTGTTGTGTATTTAAATATGTAGACGACAAACCGTGAAGTGTCTCGTGTGAACATCAATCGAAATACAAAAAATCAATTCAAATCAGTTTTCTTAAATTATTTACATTACTACAAAACTGAATTCTTAATAAGCAACAATCGGCAATAAAATCGAATTTTAATCAGCCAGTATAATTTTGACATTGATTCCAATATGTCGTTACGCGAAGTGTTGTCTGTCAACTGCATACATTGTACCATCTTACTCAGTATCGGATTATTGCTCGGTTAATATATTCAAGTAGAAATTTTGTACGTGACTACCATTGGCTAACTACTTATGGACCATAAGCCTACCAAATAACGGATGGTATGAAGATGACATAACGAGATACTTAGTGTTGCTATACAAAAAAACCAAACGTATTTCAAATAATTCTACGTTTATATTGTTAAAGTAAAACCATCCGCTATACATCCTTAAATATTATAAAACAAAGTCCCCCGCGTTTCATGTCTGTCTGTATGTACGCGCTAAACTAAAAAACTACTGAAGGGATTTTCATACGGTTTTCACTAATAGATAAAGTGATTCAAGTGGATGGTTTACGTGTATAATTCATTAATATTTTCTGTAAATTTGTTGAAATATAGCGAAATTTGTTGAAGAAGTCGGAAAAAAACGAGCATATTGGGAGCTTTCATCGAAAACGCTGTACAATACCTTTGAGTTATAACAAAACAATGTATGGTGAAATTGTTCCCCTTTCATAGATCTACAAAAAAGTCCGCGATGGCATATGTCTATCTTTTAAGGATAGCTAACTATACCCATTTTAATGTTTAAAAAATGTTTACATAAAAATGGTCAAATTGGAAAGCTATAAAAACGGATATGATATTAATCCTTATTAAAATAAATACGTTATTTACTTTGAGCATTTAATGTATATTATAATTGCCCTTTACACCACCCAATTTAAATCAATATCTTAGGAGTAATCGTAATTTTAAAATTATCGCGCACTAAATAAATTCAGGCGGTCCAACACCCATCATGCAAACGCGTGATGCAACCGCTTCCTTAAATATTATAAAACAAAGTCCCCCGCGTTTCATGTCTTTCTGTATAAACGCGCTAAACTAAAAAAGTACTAAGCGGATTTTCATACGGTTATCACCAATGGATAAAGTGATTCAAGAGGAAGGTTTACGTGTATAATGCATTAATGTTTTCTGTAAATTTGTTGAAATATAGCGATAATTGTTGAAGAAGTCGGAAAAAAAACGAGTCGATTGGGAGCTTTCATCGAAAACGCTGTACAATCCCTTTGAGTTATAACAAAATAATGTATGGTGAAATTGTTCCCCTTTCATAGATCTACAAAAAAGTCCGCGATGGCATATGTCTATCTTTTAAGGATAGCTAACTATACCCATTTTAATGTTTAAAAAATGTTTACATAAAAATGGTCAAATTGGAAAGCTATAAAAACGGATATGATATTAATCCTTATTAAAATAAATACGTTATTTACTTTGAGCATTTAATGTATATTATAATTGCCCTTTACACCACCCAATTTAAATCAATATCTTAGGAGTAATCGTAATTTTAAAATTATCGCGCACTAAATAAATTCAGGCGGTCCAACACCCATCATACAAACGCGTGATGCAACCGCTTGCGCGCCCCGCGTCCCGCTGTCGCCCGTACGCTAGCTGTTGCCCGCATAAATATAAGTAAAGGATAAATGTTTGCTTGAAATTTGAAAATCTGTGATTTGAAATTAATATGTATGAAATGCATTTCTGTTAAGAAAAACTTTAGTAACGGTTTTTTTTTATTTTGAAGTTGATGATTATTCTTTAAATAATCATCAGTGGACTTATTATGAATTCCTGTAGTTTGACTTAATATATTTATAGTTAATATTAAATAGCCCGCCGCCTATCTACGCCGTTGAGTATAGTTAAAACCATAAAAGAGCAAGCGTACAATTTTTTTTATTCTATCAAACTACAGGCACATAAGGCATAACATCTTCGTTCCTACGGTTGATGGCGCATTAGCGATGCAGGGAATGGACATTGTTTGAGCATGCACTATAATAAGTGTACATGTGATAAGAGTTCTCACTAAAATCAACCAAGGCGGTCATTGAAAACG